>CM038635.1:10299027-10899027 GCA_021554675.1 Leuciscus idus | reverse complement strand
CTTTCCATCAATTGACAGATTGGTCTTTATTTGGGATTTATCATTTAATTGGACTTGACCGTTTTTTTCAATGCTTATCTCAAGGCCGACGGTAGAGGCATTTTGCTGCATTACTGTTAGCTGCTGTTGTGCTCGGGTTGGATCGTTCTCGAGAAGCGCTATGTCGTCTGCGAATGCGAGGTCGTTGAGTTTTCGTTCGGTTGTTGTCTCTTTTCTCTTTTTGGCACAAGATCATTGTGGCCGTGCGTTTTCCGATCGTGCTGGGGTACCCTTGTGTGTTAGGTAACCGAAATCGCCTGCTGATTGCTTTGAAACATAGTCGATGACAATTATGAATAGGTACGGTGCCAGGGCTCCAGACTAACTTTTTTCACCTCTGTCCTGGAACCGTCCTGAAAAACGATTTGAACCGTCCTAAAGTGAATGTCAACCGTCCCAAAATAAACATGTTGTTTCTGTACTTTGTTATTATCATCTATAGTTGTTAGTTACATAATAAAAACACCATTAAAATGTTTATGATATATATTATTATATTTATTTAGCTCCATTCAAAGTAGTTATCTGTAAACAGGTAAAAAACAGATTTAATAAAAAATAACAGGAGTTAAATGCTGTTTTGTATTCATGCAGAACAAATCTTTTTTTATATATATATTTTTTTATATACATATACGAAAAATAAGAAAAATACATACAGCTCAAAACGTTTTTGAGTTGGTTGGATTAAAAAATAACAAATAAATACTGGTGACTACATATCTAAAAAATATCATCATTCTTTATTCTTTCAAGCAGCAGACATATTTATTTGTATGAATTAAATATAATGAATCATTATTAAAGCTATTAACGAGCAGTGAATGCTTTTCTCTTTTTCTTTTGTTGCTTGATCAATATTAAGGACACAGACCGCATTAGGTTTATTACTCACTGTCACTTTAAGACATCGGATCATGTCCAATGACATGCGGATCCAATTGCACTGATGCACATCCGATACACTCAAAACTGTTTAAGACATAACCAACATAGTTTACGTGAATACTCTCCAAAACGGACATTTCGACATAATGTTGTGTGTATTTGTCCACTCAGACACGAAAGAGAGCTCAATTCAGTACTCGCGCGCTGTATAGGTGTCTATGTGCATGGCTGCACGTTTCGGGTCGGGTGTGTGCGCACAGAAAACCGTACCGAATAGAGCTCTTTTTTTGCGTCGTCACTCTTATTCAGATCTATATGTCTGTTTTACTCATTCTCCCAGACGTTTAAGTTTTTTAACGTTTTATGAGACATGCAGGATTCAGCGCATGTCAACCCGTGTGCCGCTGGGTAGATCAGCATGTCACAGTACAAATGTGCGCATCTACCACAAACGCAGGACATCAGTTCTGACTGGATCGCTTCCCAAATCGTCACTATCTAACATTTTTGTCTAGGTTTTATTCGTTGACGAAAATGTCAATAGATTTTCGTCATGGTTTTTGTCATTCAAAACTAGTTTTATTTAGTTATCGTCTCGTTTTTGTCTGTGAAAATAAGCCATGTGATAAATGTACCGCGAAACAAGTCTCCGGGTGAGTAGCTGGCCAGTAATAGTAACTATAGTAACAGCATGAGAAGACGCGCTCCGTTGTAGTCAGCGCTTGGTCGGTTAATTTTGGCATTTTCTAAGTAAGTTACCCTAATAGGCTAGTAATAAATGAACACGCATACAAAAATGTCTTTCGTCCTGTAGGCGTCCTGGAGAATATTTCTGTTCGTCCTAAACACATTTTCTATCATCCCCAGGACGATAGGATGCCGTTAGTCTCGAGCCCTGTACGGTGCGAGGACGTCTCCCTGTAGAACTCCTGTTGTGATTGCAAAGGACTTCGAACGCTCTCCTCCAACGTATACTTGGCTTGTTGACTTGTCATACATGATTCTGATTGCGTTTACAATTTCCGATGGAATTCCGTAATGACGTAGGATGGCAAACATCATCTCTCGGTCAATTGAGTCAAACGCTTTCTTGAAGTCGATAAAGGTAGTATACATTGGGATGTCTTGTGCGCGCGCTCCATCCATGATCCTACGGAGGATGTGGATCTGTTGAGCACATCCCCGGCCTGTTCTGAAACCTGCTTGGTTGCTTCTGAGCAGTTTGTCGACCGGGCCTCTTATGCGATTGAGAATGACTCTGTTGTAGACTTTGGCTGCAATGGACATTAGGCTGATTCCTCGATAGTTGGTCATGAGCTGTGGGTTACCTTTCTTCGGTATTAGCTTTATCAAGCTTGATGTCCATTGTGTTGGTGCTGTGAGATGTTCGTAGACCAACTGACAGATGTTGTGAACTTGATTTACCACAAATTCACCTCCGTCTTTTAGTACTTCAGCTGTCATGGCATAATCTGGACCGGGTGCTTTGTTACGGTTGAGTGTAGTGATGGCGTCGTCAACTTCTGCTCTTGTTATTTTACCCAATTTTATACCTGAGATGTCCGGTGTTGGAAGTGGGCGGTTATTCGGATTGATTTTGGAACTCTTGTTGTTCAGGAGTGTTGAGAAGTAGTTGGCACATTCTTTTAAAAGATCTTCGCTTGAACTTGGGATGTCGCCATTGAGCATTCTGATTTTTGCTAGAGGAGGCATCTTTGGGCTTTCACTGATGTCATGGATAAATTTCCAAACTTTGTGATGTTCGTTTTTGTTTACTGCTCGCTCTAGGGCATTGAGTTTAGAGTGTGCCTCGTTGTCCATATCGAATGCTTGCGAAACCTCTTTTTGCTTTTCACGCCATTCTTCTTTGTCTTTTAAATTTTGTGTGCGCTTGTTTCTTGCCTTGAGATCTCCTTCTTCGTTGATTAGCTTGATAGTGTTGGGGCTAATCAAGCTTGGTTGTTTGGATTTCGGCCTTTTCTCCAGAATTCTCTCACTGGCTCCGATAAGAGCAGAGTCTAATGCGTCGGTTCGCTGTTTTATGGATTCCGGTGGGTCTAAGCATGCTATTTCATTGAAGAGTACTTCAAATCGATTCCGAACCTCCACACTGAATGCGTTTTTCAATTCTGGGTCTTTCATTTTTTCAACGTTGAAAGCACATCTCTTGTCTGGTTTAATTTTCGATTTTCGTAAGGAGAGCTCGAACTTGGCGCACACAATTTTATGGTCAGAACCGACGTTGCAGGTATTGTATGCACAACAGTTTTTGACAGAAGTCCACCACTTTGTGCTGAATAAAATGTGGTCTAGTATACAGAGACTAAGCATGCCTTTGGGTTCCCTTTAAGATGTATTGCTAACAAACGTTCTGATTTAACTGTGATTGAGCCAATTAGTTGAGCTATCGAGTTGTTGTACAAAATCGCGACTCCATGACATTTATCAGATGAATTCGAATGTGCCAGGGTCCAGCTATGATTTTGCTTGTAGTGAATGTAGCCCACCGTGTCAGATGTTTTGAGACCGTGCTCTTGGATGGCAACAATATCGATGTTTTGCCTCTCGCAGTGTGCTATCATTCTTTCTACTTTGTGCGTAATCCATACATCGGTTTCTTTGTTGTAGGTGTCGTTCAGCGTTCTCACGTTGTGGGTGGCTACGGAGAAATATTTGTTGTTCTTGGATTTTCCAGTCTTAGCATACTTGTCAGTGGCTGGCAGATTGGTTGACCAACCACCGCGGTCCTTGATTACCTGGGCGACGGCTGAGCCAGTATAGTTTTGATTTGGTTGTGGATTCATATCATTTACTACGTGGGTTTTCCTTTTTCCAGGTATGACTGCGTAGGGACACGACACCTCATGCGCAGAAAAGCAGTGGGTTCACCTTTCCAAGGTCTCCTTGTAATTGCTTTACCCTTTCCTCAAAAGCCTTTCTGCGGTTAAACCCCTTACTTGCCTTTTGAGGTCAAAGTGTTATTGCTGCGTCCCAATAACACTTCGATAGTTACACTAGTTCGGTCCCCATAACCATATTGATCTAAGATCTTCTGCTAGGCTATCCATCTAGTCCCTATCGGGTCAGTTTAACGTCTTGACCAGGACCAGTGTGTCATGGTCTGAGAAAAAGATGAGACTTAGGAGAGAATCTTTTCACCCACCTCTGGAAATCAACAGTAGTTAATGATTTGAGCCTTGAGAGCAAACAAATTTTTATCCTGTTCTCTAGCCAGTGTTAATGAACTAACATGTGAGTGAGAGATTTGCTTTCTGATTTGAGGTCAACTGAAGAATCGCGAGTCTCCTCTTTGTAGTCGTCGGGATGGGGAGTGTGACTGAACTACAGTAAGTTCCCCCAATGATGTTTGCTATGGTGTTCTGACTGATAGCATGTTGCTTTGTGCATATCTCTGTGTCCTGGTCTGTAGATGTGGCCCAGGTCCTTCAGTGTGCATCTGTGGGATTTTTTTTCCCCCAGCTGTTTTCTGGTCCAGCAGGTGAAAATGGTGCATCTGATCACTTGGTAAAGTGTAAGGGTAAGGTTAAACTATACTTGGTATAGTAGCACACTCTTCTCAACGCACATGATTTGAGGAATAATTTAATTGCTGCAGGGCGACACACACTTGACCAGTATTAGTACTAGTAGTGTTGTTTGGTTTAACAATCATTAATAAGATAACTATTGAGGCCACTTAAGGACAGCTCAGGTGCACTCATAGATGTCTGAGATATGCATTACAAACTGTCTAGTTTGTCATGGAGAATGCACTCAGAAAGTGAGAAGGAAAAGTGACTGTTCATTGCCTGTCAACCACTTGATCTTCCTACATTGCTCATCCCACTTGGATGCAGGCCAAATCCTGGCTTAATTCAGAGACTATCCAGTGTCTTTCGTCAGAGGGGATTTAGGGATGTTTACGGATGTGAGGTGCTGTCTGAGAGGATCTGCAGTGCAGGTGTGTGTGTGTGTTTTGATTGTGCAGTAAGTCTAAATGTGTCCAGCCTTCAGTGTGAGTGAACTGAGCCTTCTCTCACAGAATTGAACTGCATGAGCCTAACCTTATTCATCTGTCATTTTTCTTTGGCTCACTTGGCTTGACTAAGTGTAAACAGTGCATTTATTTCCAGCCTCTATGCAGATCAGATGTGACTTAACTAACTAAATGTGGTTGGTTCTTTTGGCATGCTGTCTGGAGTACCTTGAGAAATTGATTCACACAGTCAAGATGAAAAAAGAAAAGAAAAATGTTGTATAATTAAAATCTGTAAGCAATTGTATCTTATGATAAATTATACATGATATTTATGTATAATTTTCCATTTGTTGGATGACTGATGATGATGATGATGATGATGATGAAGTAATTTCTCTGTAAGGACCAGGGATCAGAGTTTGGCTGATTAACCCCTGCTGCTAGATGCTAGTTCAGGGTTAGGGAATTGTGCATGTTCTTGTGATGTCATCGGCCAATCATTGCTATTTTGATGTCATTTTCATGGTGACTCTGAAATGATTAGTCTCATACTCAGCTCAGGTGATTGGCTCATTGATCAACCTGTCACATTGGCTGCAGAACTAAGCACCTTTGAGCAAAGATGGCACATTTCAGATTGTGTATTTGCGAGGGGTCCTGCACCTTTTGCACAACTTGTCATTAAGATGAATGGGATGAATGTGCTAACAGATAGCCTCTTCCAGGTACTATAGACATCTGAAAGGTCCTGTAGTGATACTTCAGTTAGTTGGTTGTATATAAAGCTTTACTTAACATGTTAAACACAGTTCTAGACAACATCCTGTAAACTGGGCTCAGCAGCTGTGTGATAGATGCTTTCTCACTCTAATTTATTGTGTTGTTTGGCATTGGGTTTAAGGAAACTTCTAACCTTTTAGACAGCATCACATTGTTTGGACTTCATTCAGAGATGAACAAGGCTTATTTAAATGTGATCTCTGGTTTTGTGTGATATAATCAAGACAACAATGTGTCTTACAATTGGATCTTTCCCAGGAACTGTATTAATTACCAAAAATCTAGTAGTCGGTACTAGGGGTGTAAATATTAATCGATTCGTATCGATACATCGATTATACAGCGGACGATTCGATGCATCGATGCGTCCGCAAGAGTATCGATTCATGTGTTTATTTTGCCGCCTGTCTATTTTCAGCATCTGCTCCGAAAAATGCGTACAACCTACTAAGCTGCGGGTGGCGCTAACCTCATTATTGTCTTCTACTTCACACCGCTTCACACGCGTTACTTACGTTTCACAGTCTATCTATGTTCACACACATTGTTGAATCTGACTTTCAAGAGCGATGGATCCCTCAGAGCGAGCTGGCAATGACAGTGAAATGTTACACACTCCAGTCGGCGTCAAGTCATGGGTGTGGATGTATTTTGGCTTCAGGAAAACAGATGGAGCAGTGGTAAGAGATGTTGCCGTTTGTCTGATTGCGCCCGTTTCACACATACTCCGTTTGCAGTGCGTATGCGGTGCGTATATTTTTCAGTACCCATGTTAACAGGTTAGAGCTTTCACACTGCACGCGGTTGCGGTCTGTTTATCCGTTCCAGTTGCGGTGCGTATACAGCAGTGCAGAGATCGTTTCCACACCGAGTCTATTTCTGCTGTGCTGCACGCGCTGAATTAAAGTGACAGCGCATGTTTCGTGGTCAAAATGAACACAGATTGGCATGAAAATGTAGTAATTTCACCATAAATGCGTTTAATTAAATAAATTGTAGTAATCTCACCATAAATGTATTTAATTTAATTCTACTATTTTTCACAGTCATCTTTTTTTACTTTAAGACCAGGGTAAAGCAAGGAAAACTACAATTTACCTCAACAAGGCGACATAATGAACAACATTCATTCGTGGAGGTGGAAAAACAATTTCTTTGTGACATGCAATTGTATTCTGTATTCTCAATAAAAGGCAAATGAGATATTATTTTTGTTGATTTATTTGAAACTTAAAGGTATAGCGGAGGATGTTTTACTTCCTGGTGGGTAGTCTAAACTATTGGTCCTCCTAATTGTCAATCATTCTGGTGAATCAATCAAACTTTTCAAAAAGTGGAGAGGGCGGGTCTTATCTAAAATTTGGAAAGATCCTCCGCTATACCTTTAATAGATATCATGTAAAAATCTAGTAGCCTATTGAATCGTATCGAATCGAATCGTATCGCGGGGAATTCTGAAGTATCGAAAATAATCAAATCGTTGGCTTAAGAAATCGGTATCGTATTGAATCGTCATGTAGGCTCCGATTTACACCCCTAGTCGGTACCGATGCCACCAAAAGAATGCTGTAAATAATGCTGAATTTGACATGCAACATAATAACGGCAAGCTACTGTTTTATGGGATAATTCAGTATTTTTTTATTTTAGTCAGATGTGCGGCGAGCTTGCTTGAGCCCGCACTTAACTCTGAGGAAAATCACAACGCATCAAGTCCCATCAACAGGCGTACAGTCAAATATTACAGATTACAGATCTTCAATATTTTATTACGTTTTTTCTTGTGCATGTAGGCGTTTTTCTTCTTCTGTACCGTTTTAGGACTGACTGAAACACTTCAAGGCGGATGTGCTGCCCCCGTCAGTTCCGGAAGAATTGCAGCCTCGCTACCTTCGGTACCATCTGTACTTATGGTACTGTAGAAAAACAAGTACCATCAGGATTTTTAAATGTTGCTTCCGACTTGGTACCGAAGTATCGGTTCTCATGACAACCCTACTTTGGACTCATATGTGAGGCATAGGAACGTTACGCGGTGTGTGTGCCGGACAGATGGACGATCCCATGACTCTTTATAGGTGGCCGGCACATGATCCGATTGGACGAGGCCCTTAGAGTTCATGTCTGTCTCTAGCTACAGCAAAAGCAAGTGTTTGTATAGAGTTGTTATTGCTGGTGTTCTGTCTCTCAGCATGGAATGATGATTTGACAGATGGCATTGAGGTTTAATCGCTGTGAGTACTTGCTGTTTACCTGCAGATGTGTCAGAGCTGCCGTCCAGATGCCTTTTCGGTTTGCTTTAGGCTGCTGATTCTTTTCTTCGATCTTTACTCCTTTTGTGCATGCTGAACTTCTGTTCTCCTCAGTCACGGTGCTCTGTTTGGAACCGATTGGAGTGCTTTAGTTCCCTGGGGCAAAATTTTGACTGTTTACTTTTGGGGTGGGATTGGGACCTAAGTATTTACTGGAGTCCTTCTTCTCACTGCAATCTTTGCATTTACTGACTAAAAATGTCAAGCGGAGTTGGATCAGTTGATCAAAAGTGTTGTTTTTGTGTTGAATGGCTGCCATCATGGTGTGTGACGTCAAGGTAGATGGATTGTTCAGGAAGTATTTTGTAGCTGATGAATTGAAATGTTACTTTATTTCTCTGGTTCATTTGGTTGTAAGAACCATGTGACATGTTTACCTGTCATGTTTTTTGTGCAGTGCTTTCTGTTGAGTCTACAAGATATTATTTTCTCTGTTTTCCACAGAATGAATGGAGCTGACCTCCATGTGTCCCGTCATTGTAACGGAGCTTATACTGCCCTTCCTTCATGTATAATCTTTGCGAAGTTTTACAGCAAGTTAAACTCCATCCATTATAGAATCAAGAAATGCAAGTTGAAGTTCCAGCATTTATTATATCTTGATGACACAACAGGATCAGAGTGAAACTATAAAATAAAGAAATACAATCTCCAATTAGATTCATGACTAAACATAGCTTCAAATAACACAAATGATAATATACAAATTACAGTAATGCCTTTGACATTAAACACATTTACATATTAACGTAGATTTTTTGTATTTTTACTAGAATAATTACGATTTGCATTGAAAAATTTAAGATAACATGTCGCATGCTTAATTTTTTCTAATTACTGTACATGTTAATGTCAGAAAAAATACTTCTGAGTTACCCAAAGCAAGTAGATAAAGACAACTTGCAGCTATTGCTCTTCAAAACTTCCAAAAGCAAGGATTGATGAGGATTATCCAAGAAAACACCCAGTCTGAGCAACATACACCAGCCATGTGCCTAGCTGCTCAATTCCTGCTATATATTACCCACAGTTTCTTAAACGTCCACTAGATGGCAGTTCCAGAACAAAATTAACTTAGACAAATACTGTGAAACGGGGTACAGAACACTCCCCATCTGTTGTCATTAGACATCACTATAACTAATAACATGAGATTGGTCTGTAAATTCTTTTGGTTGTACCTTGAATAGTCGTTTTAACCTCTACTTTCCTTATGTCTGTCTGCGCTTGGGAATGTATGGGTGACCATTGCCATTGGCTAATCATTGCGATAAAGGGTACTGTCTTTCAAGAGAACAATATCTCCAACTTGAAGATTGGTGCATGTTTCAGTCCATTTGTATCTTTGTTGCAAGATGGGTAGGCACTCTTGTTTCCAGCGAGTCCAGAACTGATTTCCAAGGGTCTGTAGTTTTTTTCCACTGACTCCCATAAAGATCTTTCTCTGATAAATTACAGGTAGGAATTCCAAGGGGAAACCCAGTCTTCTGGGTGAGCAGAAAGTTAGGGTTTAGGAACAATGGCATCTCTGGATCAGAGGAGACTGGAACCAGTGGTCTGGCATTGATTATTGCAGACACTTCCGCCAACAAAGTACACAGAACCTCATCAGTAAGCTGGATCGATTTGTTTTGCAGCAACATGCTGTCAAGGATTTTGCGTGCGTCTTTCCCACGCACCTCCCATGTGTGATGCGTGAGGGGGGTTAAACTGCCACAAACAGCCTTGTTCACTTAGATACTTCTGGACAGTGTGGTCTGTTGTGAAACAGAGTTCTTTGCATGCTCCGAAAAATTTTGTTCCATAATCTGATCTAAGCTGTTTTGTTGGTCCCCTTATAGAAAAGAAGTGATGTAATGCCAGTGGTGGAAAGAGTACTAAAAAAAACAAAAAACATACTCAAGTAAAAGTACCATTACATTCCCAAAAAATTAGTGTGAGTAGAGTAAAAAGTACTTGTCCAAAAAACTACTTGAGTAAGAGTAGAAAAAAGTAGCTTATTTAAAAGTACTCGTGAGTATTGAGCTGCGGATTGATTCTACCCCCTTATAATAAACACTCTGCACTACAATAAAATATATATATATATATGTGCACATACTGTAATTCACATTATATTTTGATCTTTGTCAGAAAGATTGAAGAATATCTATCATCCATCTTTTTAAAATGCATCAAATCAGTACATTCATCACCATTTTTAAATCATATTGTTTGAATTTTATTTATTTTTTTAAATTAGGTGTAAAGGCCACTTAGCCTGAGCATGCTATTGTTGCACATAAAATATCAATGTTCATAACTCTGCAAAGAATTCAAAAACCTTTAGAAACTCATACGATAGTTCAGCATCACACACCAAATAAAATAGTTAAATAGAGAGATTAAAAAATACCCAATTCCTCTCCAAAACGGTACCAGTTTGTTTTTTTGATAAATAAATAAGAATCACTAATATTATCAGATTACCTCACCTAATGCGCTGAAAAAGGCTAAGATAGTAGGCTAACACTAATTACACTGTAATTCCATGCCATTAAATATGTTACAATTTAAACGTAAATGCACATTGTTCTAGAAGGGTGGCATCATCCCTTACATTTTACACGGCTACATTTACTCACATTATAATGCTGATAATATAATTTGTAAGGAAAATTGTGCATTAAATAGGGAAGTTAAATCGGGGAAACTTTTACAAAAGAAACCCACGCACACACACACACACACACACACACACACACACACACACACACACACACACACACACACACACACACACACACACACACACACACACACAAATGCATGTCTCTTTGTAGTCTTGGCGAAGCTGTTTTATCAGCAGCATCCACGCACAAAAAAACAAAAGTTGAACATGAAAAATGTTTTTGTGCAAGTGCACATGCTAAATGAAGGCGGATTGTATGAAATGGATCAATCAAAAAACTGTTTATTAACGAGCTGTAGTCCCATACTGACAGAAACACAGTTCAAGTTAACACCATGGTTCATAAGGTGCACTGCATACTGAATCTGTCTGCATGACGAGTGCGAGACGCGGCAGTGCACAGATCCCGACGCCTGTCTCTCTATATGTGTTTGTGAAGTAAATGGGAGCGGGAATTCACCACATTATGAATTTGACCACAAACGGAAGGAAAATAGCGGAGTAAAAGTACTGATACATCACTTAAAATGTACTCAAGTAAAAGTAAAATTAGACCATTTTTTAACTACTCAAAGTACAATTTCTGAACAAAAAACTACTTAATTACAGTAATGTGAGTATTTTTAATTCGTTACTTCACACCCCTACGTAATGCATTGATACAGCTGGATGTATCCATGGACTCTATTACTTCCATATGCACTGCTCTTGTGCTCATGCACATAAAAAGGATTGCCCAACGTTTACTGTTTGCTGCACCACCTCTAGTGCGTCGAGTCAGAACAGTCCATGGCCAAATACGTCCAGACCCACATAGGTGAAAGGAGGAGACATGTCAATACGCTTTGGTGGAAGATTTTTTTTATTTTTTATCTACCCCTTAGTTTTCGACAGGTTATACAGCAGTACACTATGGAACTGATGAGCCTTTTGCCATTTACAATCCACATGCCTGCAGTCCTTATTGCTCCTTGCTCCTTCCGTGAATTGACGATCTTGATGTTTCACTTCTTGATGGTAGTGTTTCACCAACAGGGTTGTGACTAGGACAGGGTTTTGTCTAGAGTGTGTTTCAAAGAGAGAAGCCGCGAGAGTGCTTGATCTCGATTGTTAGGGAGAAGTGGGAGGGGTGGTCGGGGGAATTTGAAGGGTAGAGGAGTGACCCAGAAGTTTCTCTCATCTTTGTTATAGTCCCTCTCCATGATATTTAGTAAGGCTTGGTCTTCAAAGGAGAGAGCGCACTTGTTGTCATCTTTAGATCTCTCGTACACTGAGTGACCAATGTCATTAGGTGTCTTATGGACCTTTGTAACTGCGTTATAACGATTATGTTGGTTGGACTGCACGTCATGCTTTGTCCTTTCTTTCAAAGATATGTGACTTGCACAAGGAGTAAGTAAGGAAGGAAGGTCTGCCATTTTCTAGCACGTTCATCCTAAAGCGGTTTACGTTCGGCTAATGAGCATTACAGAGGCAGACTTCGCCGATCAGGCCTAGATCAAGTCTTTAGGCGAAGGGAGAATTATGAGGACCGTTGACTTGCTGCCTGACCTTATGCACTCTGATAAAATCTCTCCCGAACAAAAGCAGGATTTGGGCATTTTAATCTAGTTTCCGAAAGAATCTTGCAATCGGTTTCAAGTGGGGATGACACAGTGCTATCTCTGGAGTTGGTATTTCTGACCTGTTGTCAAGGATTTCATCGCATTATATAAGTGAAGGAAGATCGATGCTCACACCTCCGCTAGATGCTTCTATCTGGAATCCATGTGCTTTTCTGCCCATCATCTCCATGACACCTGCACAGGTTCTGAGTAAGGACGTGGGCTGCTTTGAACGTCGAACAAGTCAAAGAATTCTGAACGAGCGATTACTTTGGTCATCAGGATTGCAAAGATGTTGACTGCATGTTCAGATTGTCCTTTCTTATTCACTTTCACTAAGCATATTTTCGAACAAGAACGAGCTGATTGGTTTGTACCACATACCTCTGTGCACTGAGTCACTGAGGTTCTCTTCCCTTTCAATTTCTTGTTCTGTACGCTCTTGTTCTGCAGGGTTTGAGGTCCAAGGAGCCGGACCTGGATGCATAGCTGTGGAGTGGCATTAACGTTCACATTCTCTGCATTTCAGTGGCATTCTGCAGTCTCTGGCCAAGTGAGAGGTTGATGCTCAACATCTAAAACACACATTATTTTCCTTGATAGGTTATGTGTTCCTCCATGGGCTTCGCTCTGAATCCTTTGCACTCTAGCAAGGGGGTGGGGTTTGTTATGGATTGGACAGATTTTGGTTAGATCATCTTTTTTCTCCCCTTTCTCAGTTTGAGATTTCAGTGAAGTGGTAATGTCTGTGTTGTGTGCAGAAATGAAACCTTTCGATACAGTGCTCCTTAATGAGGGCTTCTCATACCTGGGAGTCGTGGTGTTGCTTGTAGACAGCTTGAAGCTGGGGTCATTTTGTGTCCTGGTTTCGCAACATACAAATTGTGTGAAGAAAGAAAACGGAGGAAAGGGCACGTTGTTATCATCTTTGTACCTTGATCCAATGGAAACCCACCTCTCCTGCAGATTATGCGGCAATTTATCTACTATTGGGTTGATACCACGGGCAGTGTCCAGGTACAGTAGGTAGTCAACCAGCATGCCAATTACTGCACACTAGCTGGCACGGCAAAGTCACAGCGGCAAAAATAAACAGTTGCATTTCAAAGTCGTTTGCGAAATGACCGCCAGGTGGTGCAAAGGGACATTTTGCAAAACAGCAGCAATTGACGCATTTTGAAATGTAAGTGGTGCTAATGTCAATTAACATTAAGGATGAAATACTACAACTATGGTACATTTACATTTATGCATTTGTCAGACGCTTTTATCTAAAGTGACTTGCGTTGCATTTCAAGGTACACATTTTACATTCTTATCTTTAGTTCTTGCTTTCCCTGGGAATCGAACCCATGACCTTGGCGTTGCAAGCGCCAGTGCTCTACTGTTTGAGCTACAGGAAAGCTGGTAATTTCCAAATAAGCCTACAACAAACATAAAAAAAGAAAACCCTAAGATTTGGTGGAGTTGAAACTGCATGTTATAGTAATAATTGTATAATTAAATAAATAAAGAACATTGGTTAATGTTGTTTAAAGCTCCAGTCCGTAACTTTTTTTGGGTTAAAAATTATCCAAAATAAATTTTTGAGCAAGTACATAACCAGCCAGTGTTCAAAACTAACTGCTTGCCTTAGCTCGTTTCAAAACAGTAAGCTTGTAATAATGTTTTTTTTTTTTTTTTTGTATGGAATAAATCTCTCTATCTCTAGGTTTGGAGAGTACTAAACTAATACAGAATTAAATGTGGACCATTTTCTTTCACTAAACATATTAAAATGACAAATTAGTTCCTTTGTATAATTTAATAATTTAAAATGCGAATATATACTGAAATTGCAGTTTTCCTCTGAATATGCATTTAACCCAGTTTTAATGCATTGCATGCATCCTCTATATTTGACTGCAGTTCATGTAAGGTCCTCTGAATGTTTTTAATTACTCGTCATCATCCTGATGTGCAGCATGGTTACCAGACGTCCGGCTGCATGGACTGTGTGAAGTTTTAAACATGCTCTGAATGCTGAGATCAAAACCTGCTTGTAATTGGACTGGCAATTAAAGCACGTTCCCCCTCCGCTCCGGTGCCTGGCCCACCCTGTGTGATTTATAGTCTGCTGTAATGAAGTGTAAATACATTTCATGGAATGCAGTTTGATCTCCTTTGGTCCTCATTCATTTATAGTGGAGCCATTAGAGGCAGAAATTTGTAGCCTTATTTTTGAAGGACTACTGGGATTCATTTTCACTCTCATTATGATCCTTTATAAGATGCATTGAAACTCATGCATCAGCTGGTTCATAGAATATGGTTTGTCCTTCCAGTAGTTGTAGTCACAGATGGGCGAGTCATTGGAGGGACACACTCATGGACCACTACACCATCTGTACTCCAGCAGAAGCTGCTCATCCTAAATCATTATGCAAATGCTCCTTGTAAGCAATAAGGTATGAGAGGTTGGGTTATATCATGAATTTAGCTCATGGATAAAGGATGTTGTTAACAGAGACTGTATCGCTCTCCGTATCCCTCCTACGTCCCACCTCAGCTTTAAGAGACCCAGTCACTTGTTTGTTTTCTGCAGAATAATAAGCTATTCTGAATTTTAGCTTGATTTGAACTCATGAAGTACAGTTTATGATCCCATTGTTCTCACTAGTAGATCTAATGGTCATTGTGTAAACTAAGGTAAATAGTTGGTCTGCATGTTGTTGGTGGTGTGCAGCGAACAGCTGTTAGTTGTTACAGTAGTTATGGTTCTGACAGGGTTGCATGTCTTTTCGCATCTTGAAGGCAAAAGTCAGAGCTGAGTCTTCTGTCCTCTGTCTGACTTTTCCTTTTGTGCTTTTATTTCTGATCCCATCCTGACCTGCGGTGACGTGGCTCTCTGCTTCAACCTTCCATGAATCTTCAGCACTTCACTCTTGCCGATTGTCTGTATCTTTATTTTGCTCCATCTCCTGCTCCATCTGGCCATAGGACAGTCCTCATATTCTGCTTTAAGTTCACTTTCTGCAGCATTTTCATGTTCTCCACACTTGAGTTGTGGGAATTCCACAAATGTTTTGTTAGATTGTCAGAGATTATGTTCCTTTCCTCTGTTGCTTGTTCAGACTGGTGTCTCTGTGCGCAGGGACTCATTATGAGTCTAATACTCTCAAGCGTTCGTTCAGGATGGGAGACTTGTGGAAATCCGGCAGTGAATCCTCTGGATGCTGTTGTGTGGAGGAAGCGCGTAAAGAGGCTCAGGTGGCCTGTATCTGCATCTAATTTTGTACCTCAGCGGATATTCAAAAGCCTTTACAAGGTCAGGTTAATGGCGTCTTTAAAAAATACAGGAGTGTTTTTGAGCAGAGAAGCAATGGGTGGGGAACACCATCTCAATTAAAAACGAATAAGTTACGAGGGTATATTTCACTGAATCCAAACGAGACCTTAATGCTTAAAGTATTTAGGGAGAGACGCAGCTCGTACGCATCAGAATTGTAAATTCTGTGTGTGTCTGGCCTGGAGGAAGCATGAATCGGACTCCTCTGGAGTCAATTAAGCCTGTGAAAGGCTCTTCATTCCAGTCCGTCTGTTTCTCACAACTGCCTGCAGGAGGTAGTGCACGAGAAAATCCCACACAAATAAAACACCAACTGAAGTTCAACTGATATCTTCCTTGAGGTCCGTCCATGCTACTGGTGCAGTTTGTTTTGAAATAAGTTATACAGTCATGGCCAGTCAAGTATTTCTCACAGAAAAGTATTGAAATTATACGTTTTGCTATACACATTTATTTCCTTTGTGTGTATTGGAACAACACACACACACAAAAAGAGGAAACAAAGCAAATTTGACACAATTTCACACAAAACTCCAAAAATGGGCCGGACAAAATTATTTGCACCCTTAACTTAATGTTTGGTTGCACACCCTTTGGAAAAAAATAACTGAAATCAATCGCTTCTTATAACCATCAATAAGCTTCTTACACCTCTCCCCTGGAATTTTGGACCACTCTTCTTTTGCAAACTGCTCCAGGTCTCTCATATTGGAAAGGCACCTTTTCCCAACTGCAATTTTAAGATCTCTCCACAGGTGTTCAATGGGATTTAGATCTGGACTCATTGCTGGCCACTTCAGAACTCTCCAGCGCTTTGTTGCCATCCATTTCTGGGTGCTTTTTGAAGTATGTTTGGGGTCATTGTCCTGCTGGAAGACCCATGATCTCAGACGCAAACCCAGCTTTCTGACACTGGGCCCTACATTGCGACCCAAAATCCTTTGGTAATCCTCAGATTTCATGATGCCTTGCACACAGTCAAGGCACCCAGTGCCAGAGGCAGGGAAACAACCCCAAAACATCTTTGAACCTCCACCATATTTGACTGTAGGTACTGTGTTCTTTTCTTTGTAGGCTTCATTCCATTTTCGGTAAACAGTAGAATGATGTGCTTCACCAAAAAGCTCTTTCTTGGTCTCATCTGTCCACAAGACGTTTTCCCAGAAGGATTTTGGCTTACTCGCGTACATTTTGGCAAACTGTAGTCTTGCTTTTTTATGTCTCTGTGTCAGCAGTGGGGTCCTCCTGGGTCTCCTGCCATAGCGTTTCATTTCATTCAAATGTCGACGTATAGTTTGCGCTGACACTGATGCACCCTGAGCCTGCAGGACAGCTTGAATTTCTTTGGAACTTGTTTGGGGCTGCTTATCCACCATCCGGACTATCCTGCGTTGCAACCATTCATACATTTTTCTCTTCCGTCCACGTCCAGGGAGATTAGCTACAGCGCACTGTGGAAAAGGAACATCTAGATCTCTGGAGATGGACTTGTAACCTTGAGATTGTTGATATTTTTCCACAATTTTGGTTCTCAAGTCCTCAGAGTTCTCTTCTCCTCTTTCTGTTCTCCATGCTTAGTGTGGCACACACATAAACACAGTGCAAATACTGAGTCAATTTCTCTCCTTTTTATCTGCTTTTCAGGTGTGATTTTTATATTGCCCACACCTGTTACTTGTCCCAGATGAGTTTAGAGGTGCATCACATGCTTGAAACAAACTTATTTATCCACAATTTTGAAAGGGTGCCAATCATTTTGTCTGGCCCTTTTTTGGAGTTTTGTGTGAAATTGTCAAATTTGCTTTTTTTCCTCTTTTTTTTGTGTTGTTCCAATACACACAAAGGAACTCAACGTGTATAGCAAAACGTGTAATTTCAATACTTTTTGGTGAGAAATACTTTTGGCCATGACTTGATCTTTGTCAAACTTTAAACTCTCTGGAAGACCTGATTATGGATCAGGACTTGAAGTGGATTACACTGCTTCTTCCCAAATAAAGGAATACATGAACATTACAAATTTATTTGAGCTGTATTGTTCTCTTAATTATTCAGTATCTTTATATTCAATGCTGTTCAGCTGATCATTGTCACAAAATACACCCGTTTAGTCCTTCACTTGGCCTGCTCATCCTGTCAGGCTTTATTGTGTGATAATGACCACCTCGTTGGACATGGCCTCTTAATGAAAAATGTTCATAGCTCTTTTGAGTAATAATAATAAGCTGAAATACAAGTGTGAAGTGTCTCTCTTTTCTTTTCTTTTTTCTTCTTTTTTTTCTAGCATGTGTTACTGCAGGAGTCTTTCTAGCTGTATTGGTGTGAGTCACATCCCATTAGCCCCTCCTTCATGAAATCTGTTGCTGGGGAATATGGCCATTGAATTATCTGTGTAATATGGCCTCTCACTAATGCTAGAGTGCAGAACTGACTTTGGATGACCTCCTGACCCTGATCTGGTCCTTCAGTAATTCGCAATGTTACTGCTGTCCAATCGAAAGCTGCACTGCTGCTTTCAGGAGGACATGCATGCTTAAGTGCGCCTGCATTGCGACATTTTATTTATTCCATATTATTGTGTATAAATATTGCAATAACACATTTATTCTGGATTTCCCACTATTAAATGATTTTGCATTGTTGATGTTTCTTGTGTGCTGTATTAGAGAGGATGAACATAAATCCGGCTGAGATGTAAATGGAATAATTTCTTTAGAGTCACTGTCTAGGTATAGGCAGATTTTACAACATCAGCAGTTGAATATTTAGTGCAAGGAATCATCAGACACAGATGTGCGGAAAGCAAGGATGTGCTGCAAATCAAAAGTGGATGGAATGTTAAGGAAAAATAAGTGTTGCTTCTAACAAGTATGGCTTCTTGAATCCTTAAATCTTTATTAAAATCATCTTGTGGTTTTCTCACTCAACTCTTTTCTTGAACCTTCTTTTTAATTGCCTCTCCCTACATTTTCTGGGAAAAAAATGCAGTTTTTCATTCCATGAAATCATTTTCAGGGACAGCGACTGGATAGCAATTTAATTAGGTAGCCAGCATTGTGCAGTCTATCCAGTGTTTTTTTGTTTTGTTTTTTTTCTCAGAGAAGAATTGTGTTTAGAATAAATAATGATGCTCAAAATGAGAGGCTTTTGAAGCACATAAATACAGCCGCTTGCGACGATAAGTCACGCATTATGCTGAAATAGCAGCCAGGTATTTTTGCTTATTTTTGCCCATAATAGGCCTGTAGATTCTCTCTGCATGGCCCAAGTGTCCATGCTTCTTTATGCCCTTTTGTGTTTTCTACTTATCTAATTTATTTGCCATAAAACATTTTCTGCCTTATCTTCTTCACTTTGTTTTCCCAATACTTTGGCACAAGCCCCTGCAAACAAGCGACGCAATACTGGGCTGAAGAAGAGTTTTCCTTTGAGTCTACCACAAGTCAAGACTCCTTTATTTCTCAAAGACAGTCCAATAGAAGAATGTGCATCCTAAGTAAAAGTAGGCTCGTTTCATTACAGATTTGCGCAAAACTTTTGCGTTTTTTTTCCTCCTTTTTTTTCTTCTAAATGTCGGCAAAAAACTATTGCGAAATGACGGCGTTTCCATTTAACCGATGTTATGCGACTAAAACTTAAGTCATTCAAAAAATCATGGCAACGGACGTTGGTAGGTTTATGTATCCCAGACACTGCACTGGCCATTATTATTAATCGAAGGACACATATGTGTTATCCAATCATTAATGGCAAGGAAATCCCCTTAAACTTGAGAGCGCCACATATAATATACAGCGTCATCTACGTCAGGTGACCTGTAAATGCACAAAAACTGTTTCCATTGCAGTTTTGCGAAATACCACTTGCCTGAAAAACCACCTCATGTGAGCGTAAAAACTTTTTTGCGATAAATGGGTTTGACGTTTCCATTGGGCGTATTTTCAATTCGCAATTTCAATTTGCGCAATTTGAAGGGTAATGGAAGGGTTAGTGTAAAGTCAAGGTGCTCTTTGGTCTAAGGGTTTGTAATGGTCCATCAAAGAAAACTTTAGGATGACCACGCCACTCTTTCAAATTAAAAAGCCTTTATTATTAGATGGCTATATACAAAAAAATAAAATAAAAAAAATAAAATAACAAAAAAACTCTCCTATGTGTTTCGGCCCATGCCTTCTGAAACGGAGTTACCACCTTCTGAATTTGTATTAAATTTAACAAAATTGACCCTTAAAGATGAACTGAACTGAAAAAAATTTTTTTTTATAACGTGTTGTTTATGACAATTAAAAGTAAATTACACTAAAAAAAATTATTAAAAATATCAATATAGCTTTTTTTTAAAGCAACACAAAAATTGCGTTTGTTAGTATAAGAACGCTGGCAATTCTGATGACGTCACTGGAATGGTAGGACCTGCGAAGGTATATGGCAGCTGCAACTGCAGGTCCTATACACACGAAAATGAGTCATTTTGGTTACGTGTTTGAGCCTGTGAGGGACAGGCCAGTAGTACTGACTACCACCACAAGGAGGACGATCAGTTTCAGGCTCCAACTACAGTACAGGATCGTTTGGGGGGAGCGGCGCGCGTTGTATCGATTCGCCTCACTGATCAAGTGCAAAAGAAACTACGAGCATGCAACGCCGTTACGTTGTAAATTACACGAAATAAAAGTAATGCAGGTATGATCCAGATTGTATTTGCAATGTACATAGTCAATTATTAATGGAGCAATAGTGGTTCATGGTGTTATAAGAGGGAAATGTGGTGGGAGGTTGGAGGGCTGTAGTAGCCTGTCATGCACTCTCATTTATTGTATACAAGCACATTATGCATTTTATTAAATAGAGACTGCTTATATATGTCGTGTGCATTTAGAGAAAAATACTAAAACATGGTTGAGGTACTGTGCGTTTTAGAAAGTCAAGGCAGATAAATGGCAAATGTGATTGGACGAATTCATCCAATGGGATCGCTTGTTCAGTTAGCTGCACGCAAAAATGTTAAAATCAAAATACTCCCTGCATCAACAATGTTAATCCTGACACGATGAACATCAGCTAGCTTCAGGGTGAGTAGAGAGGGACATTGGATTCTGTTGACAGACCTGCTGCGGTTTAGTTAGCTGCCAGTAAACGCATCAATCTGTGATATCGTCGGAGTCATTATTTATTTATACAGTTTATATGGTCGGAGTGGTGGCTAGCTTGTGGAGTTTGACAAAAGTGATAGTTGGAGCCTGAAACTGATCGTCCTCCTTGTGGTGGTAGTCAGTACTACTGGCCTGTCCCTCACAGGCTCAAACACGTAACCAAAATGACTAATTTTCGTGTGTATAGGACCTGCAGTTGCAGCTGCCATATACCTTCGCAGGTCCTACCATTCCAGTGACGTCATCAGAATTGCCAGCGTTCTTATACTAACAAACGCAATTTTTGTGTTGCTTTAAAAAAAAGCTATATTGATATTTTTAATAATTTTTTTTAGTGTAATTTACTTTTAATTGTCATAAACAACACGTTATAAAATTTTTTTTTTTTCAGTTCATCTTTAATAATAATATATTTGTATTTTAAGGAAATCTCTTTAAACAGGTAAAAGGATGTGCTATGGGTGCTTGTTATAGCCATTCTTATGCTGGTTTATTCTTAGGTAAATGGTAAAAACATTATGCATCGAACTCTACAATCAATCCTTATAGAACATTATTTGGTGGGCATGTTATATTGATGATGCTATTCTATTTTTTGGGTGTGTCAGAGGAAGACTTTATTTTATTTCATCAAGATATCTTAATACCAATTCTAATATGAAATTATCTTTAGAATATAATAAGGAAAATATTAGCTTCCTCGACCAAGAAAGTACTAAAGATAAAAAAAGATATTTACATACATCAATGTTTAGAAAACCCACTGACAGGAATACAATTCTCCATGCAGGAAGTCTCCCAGTAAGTTGATAAGTAATATACCTTTTGGGCAATTTCAAAGATTAAGTAGAATTTGTGATAAAGAACAATATTTTGAGGAGAAGCTAAGGGTCTAGAAAAACTGTTTTTAAATGGAGGGTATATGTTTGAAACCATTTAAAAAGCTCAGATACGTGCAAAAAACAAGGAGGAGGGAAGAAAAAAAAAAGAAAAGTACAACCTTAGGGGACAAATTAGTGCATAGCTATTTACCACCCACCCGTGAAAGCTCCTGGTTAGGGGTTAAACTTAAGGGTTGTTTTAAATGTCACCATTGTAATCATTGGTATAATGTTATGCAAGATAGAACATTTTTAGATGTGAAAACAAAGAAGATCTATTCTATTAAACATTTGATTAATTGTCAAACTACTCATGTTATTTATAGACTAGAATGTCCTCAATGTAAGGTGTTTTATATTGGGAGAACAAAAAGATGTCACTGGATCGATTGGCTGAACATATGCTATCAGATCACTATAGCTCTGCAAACACAGATGTTTTTTTAATGAAGAATATCCTATGGGAATGTTTTTTATTTTTTTATTAATGCATAATAGTAATCCATCTATCCTTAGAATACTAGGTATTGATCATGTGAACAGTACTATTAGGAAAGGGAATAGAGAACTTAAACTGAATCAAAGAGAGACGTTTTGGATTTATAAACTAAAGGCTAATATATATCCAGGGTTGAATGAGGATTTTATTTTATTTGGATTTTACTCCTTTTTTATGATGGTTAAAAAAAATCAAAACAATACATATATATTATGGTGCTTCATAATCATATGAAGTGGTGTTTTTGAGTATGGAAATAAAATGTATTGGTGAATGTTAAATGCTGTAAAGAGATGTTGGTCATATGCCAACTGTTAATTAATCAGATGACTTAATGAATGATACTGTTGATACTTTCAACTGTTGCTGAGTTTGTTGTGTTGTGTTGCTCTCCTTGAGGAAGGCATGGGCCCAAACACGCTGGGATGTTAGATTTTAGATGTTTTTGTATGGTTTTATATGTAGCCATCTGATAATAAAGGCTGAATCCTCCTCTGCTGTGGTTCTGCTGGTATATTTAGTTGTAAAGCTCATGTCCTGATGCGTCCACTTTCCCTCATTCAGATGTACTCAGAGCAGATGAATGTTATTTAACATCATTGTTTGCAGAGCTTTAGTGATCTGATCTGATGATTGTTCATAATATTTGTGATGCCCAATTGCTTTTAAGATAAGATCTGATCACAACACCTCTAACAGGCCCATGTGTGTTTGCTCAGTGTGTTTTATTTAATAAGTATTTTGCATAAATTTGCAAAAGGGATAGTTCACCTAAAAATGAAAATTAGCCCATGATTTACTCACCCTTAAGCCATCCTAGGTGTATATGGCATTCTTCTTTCAGATGAATGCAATTTGAGTTATATAAAATAATGTCATGTCTGAAAAAAAGTGCATCCATCCATTATAAAAGTAATCCATATGGCTCCAGTGGGTTAATAAAGGCCTTCTGAAGTAAGGCCATGCGTTTGTGTAAGAAAAAATATCCATATTTAAAACTTTATAAACTATAATCACTAGCTTTTGACAGACGGCCCTTTAATCCATTAGTGAGACCATGTGCCTAACCCTAACCTGGACTTATTAGGACTGATTCTTCATTGCACGTTATTTCTTTTTGAGTGCATTGTTTTCATAGGAATATTTTTTTGTACTAGATCCTTATTAATGTGATTATTGGGACAGGCTGGATTGTAGATCAGTTTGTATTTGTAATGGTCCCATGGTCTATTCTCCGAACTGCCTCCTGCACAGTTCAGATCATCAGTCATAGCAGATGACGTGCGGTCTGGTCTTTCTCCACGGACGAGCCTGATCTCAGTCAGCCAGTCAGAGTATGAGCTGTGTCCGTAACACACAGTCTCAGTGCTGCACATTACTGCATCCAATTTGGCAACTGAACCGAACTGGTGTGACTGAAACAGATGAGACATGCTGTGGTGGAGCTCAGGAAGTGATTGAGCCAAGATGCTGATACAGGAGATTTTGTGTGGCTTTGAGAGTAGCATCAGCTCTGATTTATTGTTCACATGATGAGTTAATGAAAGTATGAAATGTACTGTATGATACATGAGGGCTAATGGTCAGTCATAATCAAAGAATAAACCCAGAAGGTCCCATTCAGAGTGTGAATGGATGTGAGAGACATTAACCTAGAACAAAGAATCACTGACACAGTGATTAGTTACAGTGGAGAGTCAAAGACAAATATGACTACAATATTGACTATCTCCCTTATCGTAGTTCTTTTTTAATACTTAATTTTAGTTTTTTAATTCTATTTACATTTATTTAATTTGTGTTTGTGTCCACTCTTGTAGTCTGGTGTTATTTTTATGTAGCATCGTTTCGTTTCACTGTGTACATGCTGTATGGTCAAAATGACAATAAAACCACTGACTGAAAACAGTGGATACTTTTAAGCTGACCTTCCAGTGACAAATTTCTTGCTGTTTGTGTGTCATTGGGTATTAAATGATGAACGATGTGGCATATCGTATACCGGTGCATGTCAGGATTCTTTTACGGTGGCCGTGTGTGAGCACATGCATGTGAAGCAGAACTTAGTTACACTCTAAAAAATGCTGGGTTGTTTAAACAGATGTTTGGGTCGGTCTATATTTGTATATTAGTCTATAAGGGCCAACCCAATCGTTGGTTTTTAACAATTTAATTAAAACATTTTAACCAACTGTTGGGTTTGTTGATATTTGACCCAAACATGGGTTGACACAGTTTTAGAGTGTAGTGATGGGTAGCGAATAGAATAAACCTGATAGAAGTTTAAACGGAAAACAGTAATTTTTCTGAAGATTCAGCAGCACAAACCCCCCAGTGGTTACTGTAGCATACTGGCCCTGTCCCAAATGGCACACCAAGCACTTGTGGCCTTCCTACGAGTCCACACTTTCGTGATGTAACGCCGCTTTGACTGTTGTGAAGAAGTCTGCTGCGGAGCTCGCATCAGTGCGGGCTCGGCAAAAGTGCGCATCGAGGATGCAATATAGAATGCAAAGGGCGTGATCACGAGCACCCTTCTGAGACCTAAAATGACAAATTGGATACCCTATGGCCTCATGGACTTAACGGACACATGCACGCGGCAGCCATTGTAAGTAGGGCTGTGCCACTAAACTTGGCAACCGCATCACGTAGCACCGGTGGTGATCTGCCAAAACACATTTTCTTTGTACCTGAATGCTGTTTTACGTGAATATTGACATGAGTGAAGCACAAAGCTTTGTTTACTAAAGAAATAATAGGCTATCAATTAAATGTTACATTGCAGCCATGGAAACATTTAGATTTGTGCCGAATGAGAGAGGTACGTCGATCGCGTGAGGCCATAAATTTAAGCTTTGTCGGCTTTGTATTGTGTTTAGCGATCTGGTCACCCGATTATCAGCGAATTTAACAATATTCCATTGGACATGGAATATCTGGTTCCTTTTCCAAATCCACACGCTTGGGATTTTAGTTTCGGTTTCTCTGGCAGCACAAAATCAAACATAGCCTAAATGTCTTGACACTGCGGAAGATAAAATTTGCTCTTCAGACCTTTTTCAACAAGTGTCAGTTGCTAGGAACATCAGGAGAAAACATGAAGATATTAGATATAAAGAGAATGAATCTCTTTCCTGCTTGTGTCCCATATCCCTCCCAAAGCGCAGAGTGGTAGGCTATATGAAGCATCTTTGTCGTGAATGTTTTTTAAATATGTAACTTTCTTATATTATTTAGGTTGCTAATATTTACTGATATTTATTTCAATGTTTTTCAGGCTGTAGTGTGGTGTTTCAGTTTCACTGACGGAAGTGCTAAAATAAACACGTGCGTCTGTTACAAAATGGAAGCCTTGTTTATTATTTTTTTTATAAACCTCCCATATTTTGACAACACTGTGTCCCCGCCGGTAGTTGGTCCATTACCACCGTGGTGGTCAAAAACTGCCACCATCACAGACCTAATTGTAAGTCCACAAGACCAAAAGTGCATATGAAGTGTGCCATGAGCCTCTATTTAAAGGACATTTAGACTCCTCAAGTTGCATTATGGAGCTTTATTTATCCTTAATTTAACCAGGTAAATCCCATTTGAGATATCACTATCTCTTTTTCCAGGGAGACCTGAAGTCCTTTAAATCTCATCCCGTGTCTTGATTCCAGGGCTTTAATAGTGGCACAAGCAAATGTGCATTAGATTTAATAGTTTGTTGTCTTGATGGGGCTCAACATCTGTTTGGCACTTTCGTCACTCTAGAATGCTAAAGTTTGCTGTGGTTAATCATATTTGACATGACTCTAAAAACTTAGTTACTGTGAACATGAAAATGTAGATCTGCTTTTCAAACCCTGTGACATTGACGGTTGTCAGTGGGTGACATTTGTTTTTATAAGGATTAAGGCTCTCAGGTTTTGTAGGGGAATTAATGCCTCCATGTGTGACTACTGTGCAGTTCAGGTAATAAAATATATATGAGACATTTTATTATACGCATGCCAGCGTTAACCTCCACCAAATGTTGTTTCACGAAGAGCCTGTTAGCTTCTTTGTGAACTAAATTTATACTGGGTTTGTCGACTCTTAGTCGTGAATAACAAGGACATTTCCTAACAAAGTCCAGTAGAATAATAATAATAATAATAATAATAATAATTATAAAAAATTATAAAAAAAATAATAATAATAATTCGTTATATTTATATAGTGCTTTTCTGGGTACTCAAAGCGCTTTACATGGAAGGGGGAATCTCCTCAACCACCACCAATGTGCAGCATCCACCTGGATGATGCGACGGCAGCCATATTGCGCCAGAACGCCCACTACACACCAGCTTACTGGTGGAGAGGAGACAGGGTGATGAAGCCTATCAGTATATGGGGATGATTAGGAGGCCATGATGGATAGAGGCCAATGGGCAAATTTGGCCAGGATGCCGGGGTTACACCCCTACTCTTTTTCGAAGGACATCCTGGGATTTTTAATGACCACAGAGAGTCAGGACCTCGGTTTAACGTCTCATCCGAAGGACGTTGCTTTTTGATGGTATAGTGTCCCCATCACTATACTGGGGCATTAGGACCCACACAGACCACAGGGTGAGCACCCCCTGCTGGCTTCACTAACACCTGTTCCAGCAGCAACCTGGTTTTCTCAGGAGGTCTCCCATCCAGGGGCCTGTACCATGAAGCTGGTTTAGGTGGCTGGCAAGCTATGTTTCAGTTTAGTTTCCGCCAACCCTGGGTTTTAGGTACTATGAAAGTAGCTTGGCTTGAATCGGTGTTCGTTGCCATGGTATCTTACGCTGCACGGCTAACCTGCTCCGGGGCAGGTTATGTTCTGGATTCAAGATCTCAGACTGAAGTTTGACCAATCAGCTGAGAGCAAAGAAACATATAGGTGACGTAACTTATTCCCAGTGTCTGTCACCTTTTCTTCCAAATCCTGTGGACATCTCAGCGCAAATTGTTTGACGAGCACTTCGTAGAGAGAGTTTTTAGCCAGACAAAATCCCCTTGCCTTTCCTGATAGTTGTATGAAAGATACAGATTTTCCGCGGAAGCAATGTCTTATCTTTGCGAACTTTTTGAGACGCACATAAAGAATTTAACACGTCGAATTCATGCACTTACTGTACCGCAAATGGTATTGTGTTGCGTTTTTTTGCAAGTGGTACATACTTGTACGGTGGGTGACGCACAGAAGCTATAGGGGAAAACACGGTTTGTCGAACCATTCGTAAGGTGGTCCTCGCTCTGCAGGAGTACATGAATAGTTTCATTAATAGTGTTCCCCGGACATTTATCGGCCATGTCCATAAAAGAGGGCTTTTATAAAATTGCCGGTAAGATATATTGATAGGGTGACATCACATGAACACATTTTGTTTTTTGTTTTTTTTAAAAAGCAAATTGCACAAATGTACTATAATACATGTTAAGAATTATTTTAAATCTTTATTATTATTCTGTTAATCTTATGATAGGATTCCCTAGCTTTCTTAGTAGTACAAATACGTTCTATATTTATGTAAAATTATGTATATATGTATGTGTAGCCTATGTGTAATATAGCTTATAGCCTATTTTTATAATATATAAAAAATGTGCATGTATCATTTTTTATATATATTATAAAAATAGGCTATAGGCTATATTACACATATAGGCTACACATACATACATAATTTTACATAAATATAGAACGTATTTGTTTAACTTACACATTAACAATCAGCAATCTTTCTCCAACAGTCTTCTCTTGCTTTGGCAGCAGAGACCGTATTGTTTCGAGCTTGAAATACATATTTAAATTCATCGTAATTCTGAATGATTATCTCTTGCTCCTCCGCGGAAAAATATATCGCTCTCGCTCTACCCGCGATTGGTTGTTCAGTGTCGACGTCACTCTTTTATGTGCACGCGCGCGTGGAGTAATCATAGCTTAAGGATCAAGGCCTGAGTTGACAGAGAAAGTTGATGAGCTGCATCATGGTACCAATAAAGCCTGATTACATCGGTTTGGTTTTGTCAACTCAAAACTAATCCTGTAACCTCGAGTTTGTTCAGCTACCTTCATGGTACAGGCCCCAGGTACTAAACAGGCTCAACCCTGCTTAGCTTCAGTGGGCAATCAGTCTTGGGCTACAGGGTGATATGGCTGCTGGCCAGCTAGAAGAGAGCGCATCTTAAGGAGAAGTGTCCAGTCTGGTGCTTTGATTTTTAATAGTCCATCAAAGAAAACTTCAGGATGACCATGTCTCTCTTTTAAATTAAAAAAGCCTTTATTATCAGATGGCTACATACAAAAAATCGACATTAACCGGCCCATGCCTTCCTCAGGGAGAGCAACACAACAAACTCAACAACAGGTGCAATCAGTTTCATTCATTAAGACATCTGATTAGTTCAAATTTGTCATGTTATCAACATCTCTTTGCAACATTAAACATTCACAATACATTTCCAAACTCAAAAACACCCCTTCATAAATCAGTAATAATAATAATTAAAAAAATAATAATAATCATTTAATCAAAGGAGTAAAATCCCAGTCCTCATTCAACCCTGGATACATATTGGCCTTTAGTTTATAAATCCGAAACATCTCTCTTTGATTCAGTTTAAGTTCTCTATTCCCTTTCCTAATAGTACCGTTCACATGATCAATACCTTGTATACCTAGTATTCTCAGGATAGAAGGGTTATGCATTAATTTAAAGTGTCTTGCCATAGGATATTCTTCATTGCCTCTTCTGATGGCAAATTTGTTATTTTAGCCAATCGATCAAGTAAACGTCTTTTTGTTCTCCCAATATAAAATACATTATATTGAGGACATTCCAGTCTATAAATCTGAAACCGTTTATCCTTGTACAACATTATCACAATGATTACAGTGGTGGCATTTGAAGCAACCCTTTGCTTTAACCCCTAACTAGGAGCTTCCGAGTGCAATAACAAGGTCATTTCTTTGAACTTCATTCCAAACCTTTTACTTGAATTCTTATGGCAGCTTAGGGGTCTATTGACAAAAAATGATAACTCCATATTTTCGGAGATTTTATCGATAATGATAATTAGACAATATTTTGCTTAGTGTATTTATTGTGTTGGTACCTTGGCAGGTTTAGGACTGCCGTTGACAGAGGACACCAAACGTTTTTGATATCCTTTATATTCTGTGTTGGGGGTCAGTTTGCAGAAATTATCTTTTCAGTTTAAATTGATATTTCGCTTTTATGGGCATTTTTACCTTTTATAAAGCCATTTTAACCTAATCAAATGCATCATCTTCTGTGTCAAATTCTAACATTTAAGAAATAAATTAAATTAGAATAATAAGGCACAATAATGCTGCTACCAATACATAAACAAAAAAAAAAAAAAAACATAAAAAAAACATTAACTAGTATCGTTTTTAATCAAACCTTTTTTGGAATGTTACAGGAGCGCAGAACAGAAACGTTAAAATACTAATTTTACTAATACCCCCCCCCCCCCCCCCCCCCCCACACACATATACTTTTAAGCCCTGGTTATAACAATGTAAAATTAGATTCAATGTAATCTCCGGTTTTATTTCTGCTCGAGAGAAAATGATGTTCAGTCCAACAAACATATGGAGCCAAGTGAGCTTCCTTAACACGTGCCCGCATTTCTGCGTTTCACTGTGAAATGAAAATCCTTGCTGAAAATGAATGTTATTTTAATGGCACAACAATCAACAACCCTGGTCATTTGTTCCAGGTAAATCCTGCCAATTCGGCCAAGATTAATCTGTCTCATGGATTTGAAGCTGCACCATAAATCTCCCTGACTAAAGGATTTGGTGAGTGAAGGAGAAAATGAACTGGTAAGTGATGGAAGGCAGCAGCAGAGATTTGATTTCTGCTGGCGAGAGTCACTTGTTGTGTCGACAAGACAATGAGCAGCTTCTGACTGAGAGGCAGCAGTCAGAAACCATTAGTACGTGAGGGGAATCGCCTCTCTACAAACACAGGAGTAAATCTTTCTGATCCCCACTGCTGAGAAGCAATCCACCAGGAAAAAGTGCAAACTTTTCTCCTTTTCAGTCATTTCCTTCTCATTTTTGATCTGGTCAGAGATATGATCCTTTGGGATGTGTGCAGGTTTGCTTCTGAAGCTTTTTCCATTTCACCCACACAAGTCTTCAATCGTTTCATCTTTCCTACAAACATGGAAATGAAGGTGGTGTCTGCACTTTTGTCTAAGCTCCACTCCTCTTGTCATGGAAGCTTTTCTTGAGGCGACTTATTGTGGGCTTGCAGCTTCTGTATAAAGGCTCAAAGCCTGAGATTTGTCATGCTCCTGAGGCAGCTGTGCCTGTCCACTTGATGTTTTACAGGGCTGCCCAGTGCTCAGCCTTTACTTATTACGCTGGTCAAAGCCGCCGTTTGTGAGAGGAGTTGGATTTTTAACAAGCATCTGGATTATTGGTCGCCTCTGGTATCTTGCCGCCACTTCGTATAACTTCACCTAAGGCCGTGGTTGTCTGTAAGAAGTAAGAAGACGTCAGAAGGTGGATTTATAGAAGAAAAGGAAATCAAAGTCTTCCATGTTTCCATGATTTAAATTATGTGGGCTGATGAGAAATCTCACAATCTCCTTCACTCGTAGGGTTCACTTTTTCTTTCTGTAATGAAGTTCGGGAGAATGGCCAGCGTGTTTATCGCTCCTATGAGCTTCATGCCAGTTGTAGCATCAACGGCCATCTGAAAGTATCCAGTCCCTTTGCAGTTGAATTGTATTATGTATGTAGGTCCAGCTCTACAGTAGGACTTTTAATTTAAGTGAACTTTAAACAGTCCTCACAAACTATACATTTTATAAGCATAAACTATAAATAGAATATAGATTAATCATTATTAAAGCTTCAGAAGTTATTCAGTCGAGCAGTGAGAGATTTTTATTTTTTTTGTTCTTTAACAATGACAGACTGTAGCAGTTATTGACTGCTGTCCCTTTAAGTCTGAAGCGGCTTTCTGTGCGTGTCGGGTGTCACCGAGAGCCACATCAGTACAGTTTGGATCTTATCACACTTTAATGGTTTAAAAGCACTTGAATGAATGAGTGCATGATCATTTAATGTAACGCAGACAAAGGATCCCAGAAAAAAAAAGGACTATGCATTTAAATGCGTTAACATTTGTACATTTTAACACAATTTTTTTTTAACATGTTAAACTAAAGAAAAATCACAAAATTAACACTAATTTTGACAGCCCTACTTTTTACAAGTCAAGTCACCTTTATGTATATAGCGCTTTTTACAATACAGATTGTATCAAAGCAGCTTCACATTGATAACATGAAAATAATACAACAAAATTTGTTTCTAGAAGAAAATTGCATCATCGTCCACCCATAATAAGGCAGATCAATAATATTGTTGAATATTAAATGTCCCCAACTAAGCAAGCCAAAAGCCAAGGCAACAGTGGCAAGGAACCAAAACTCCATCAGGTGACAGAATGGAGAAAAAAACCTTGGGAGAACCCAGGCTCAGTCGGGGGCCAGTTCTCCTCTGGCCAACGAGCAAACAGTGTATGATTATGATCCAGGCAGCGTTACAGGTCAGAAGTCAGATTGGTCGTGTCGATGAGGCCTTCACAGGGCTGGCACTTCAGGATGCATCATGGTTAGGTCCAGGTGCAGATCCACCATCTGATCTGGATACGGCCGAGGTCCACCTCACTTCAGAAAACGGAGAGTCTTGTTGACACTTCAGGACTGCGTTGTTGTCGCGTCCAGGCGCTGGTCCTTCTTCAGATCTGGATACGGCGGACTGCGGTAAACCTCGGTATAAACAGAGAGACTAATATTAGCGTAGACGCCATTCTTCTTATGATGTAACGAGTACATCAGGATTTATGTGAAGTGTTCCCGGTTCCGGCTGGCCTAATCTATGCAGCCTAATATGGAATTATAGAAGTCTATAATGTGTTGTGTATGCTAGGTCAAAAAGATGTGTTTTTAGTCTAGCTTTGAACTGACAGAGTGTGTCTGCTTCCCGGACAATGTTAGGAAGATTGTTCCAAAGTTTTGGTGCTAAATAGGAAAAGGATCTACCGCCAGCAGTCGATTTTGATATTCTAGGTATTATTAACTGGCCGGAATTTTGAGATCGCAATAGACGCGAAGGACTATAATGCGTTAAGAGCTCGCTCAAATACTGCGGAGCTAAACCATTTAGTGCTTTGTAAGTTATCAGCAATATTTAAAAAAAATTATACGATGTTTAATAGGGAGCCAGTGCAGTGTTGACAGAACTGGGCTAATATGGTCATACTTCTTAGTTCTGGTAAGAACTCGAACTGCTGCGTTTTGGACCAGCTGTAGCTGTACTAATGCCAACATAATTTGAGTCTATTTAAAAGAATGTTATGTTCGATAGTGTCAAATGCAGCACTTAGATCGAGTAACACTAATAGAGAGATACAACCACGATCGGATGATAAGAGCAAATGATTTTTAACTCTAATGAGAGCTGTCTCGGTTCTATGGTATGGTCTAAATCCTGACTGGAAATCCTCGCAGATACCATTTCTTTCTAAAAAGGAGCATAGTTGTGAGGATACTGCCTTTTCTAGTATCTTTGACAGAAAAGGCAGATTCGAGATCGGCCTATAATTGACTAATTCTGTAGGATCAAGTTGCGGTTTTTTAACAAGCGGTTTAATCATAGCCAGCTTAAAAGTTTTCGGTACATATCCTATTGACAAAGATGAATTAATGATATTAAGGAGAGGATCTAACATACATGTTGTCGATTTAGATGATTTAACGAGTTTAGTCAATTCTTCCTCTCCTATAGCAACGAATGAATCAAATTTTTCTTCAAGGAGACTACAATGCACTGCCTGATGCGATATTGTAGTAGACGGTTGCATAGTTATAATTTTCTCCCTGATATTATCAATCTTGTTAGTAAAGAAGTTCATAAAGTCATTACTGCAGTGTTTTTTTTAGAAACGTCTTGAGGATGGTTGAGGATTTATTTTTCGTTAGTTTAGCCACTATTTCAAATAAACACCTAGGGTTTTGTTTATTTTCTTCTAATAGGTTTGAAAAATAAGCAGATCTAGCAGCTTTTAAAGCCTCTCTATATGCAATCGAGCTCTCTTTCCATGAAATGTGAAATACTTCTAGTTTTGTTTTCTTCCAGTTGCGCTCCATTTTTCTGGCTGCTCTCTTAAGGGCCTGAGTGTGCTCGTTGTACCACGGCGTTGGACTATTTTCTTTAATCTTCTTTAAGCGCAAAGGAGCAACTGTGTCTAAAGTGCTGGAAAAGAGAGAGTTAAAAGTTTCTGTCGCAATATCTAGTTCTTTAAGCTATCTGGGATGCTGAGATGATGAAACTGATCAGGAAGATTATTAATAAAGCAATCTTTAGTGGCAGAAGTGATAGGTCTAAGTACATATTTGTAACACAGAGTCAACTTTGCAGCCTTGGCTAAATTAAGTTTACACGAGACTAAATAATGATCTGAGATGTCATCGCTCTGCTGCAGAATTTCAACGGCATCAACATCTATTCCATGTGATAATATTAGATCTAGAGTGTGATTACGACAATGAGTAGGTCCTAACACGTGTTGTCTAACTCCAATAAAGTTCAGAATGTCTTTAAATGCCAATCCCAATGCATCTTTTTCATTATCTACATGTATATTAAAATCATCAACAATTAGTACTTTATCTGCAGCCAGTACTAACTCTGATAGAAAATCAGCAAATTCTTTGATAAAATCTTTATGGTGGCCTGTATACAGTAGCCAGCACAAATGTTAAACATGATTTATCATTTTACACTAGATAGTGTTACATTTAGCAACAACACTTCAAAAGAATTATATTTAAAACAAGACTTCTCAGTAATTCTGAAGATATTACTATAAATTACAGCAACACCTCCCCCTTTGCCTTTCAGACGAGGTTCATGTTTATAACAGTAATCTTGCGGGGTGGACTCATTTAAAGTAATATAATTGTCTGGTTTTAGCCAGGTTTCTGTCAAACACAGCACGTCGAGATTATAGTCAGTTATCATATCATTAACAATGACTGCTTTTGAAGTAAGGGATCGAATATTCAGCAACCCAAGCTTTATCATTTGTTCATCCGTATTATGTCTGTTTTTTATTTGTTGAACATCAATAACATTTTTACCCTTGAATGGGTTTAGGAGTTTTTTGTATTTCCTAGTTCAGGGAACAGACACAGTCTCTATATGATGATATCTAGGTGAAAGAGACTCTATGTGATGGGATTTATCTGACCTTGGTGACGTGAGACAGCTGGCAGACGGTCGGTTTAGCCAGTCTGTCTGCTTCCTGACCTGAGCCCCAGATTGTCATGTTTGAGCTCTAAGACTATGTGCCATATTACTAGAGAGAATAGCAGCACCATCCCAGGAGGGATGAATACCATCTCTTTTCAACAGGTCAGGTCTGCCCCAAAAATTTGTCCAATTGTCTATGAATTCTATATTATTACGCGGACACCAATCAGACAGCCAGCCATTGAGTGAGGACAGTCTACTAACTATCTCATCACTCCTGCGAACAGGAAGGGGGCCTCTCTACTTCACTGACCTCCATAGTTAACCCTAACGGCAGTTTCACACATACCCATTTGTGTATACGGTGCATTTTTTTTTCGTGCCCATGTTAAAAGGTTAGAGCATTCACACTGCAGTGCAGCCAGGGCATTGCAGGATCGGTGCGATACAGCGATCATTTCCGCACAGTGTCTATGTTTGCTGTTGTTCGTGGTCAAAATGAACATGAATTGACATGAACATTTTGTAAATTTTACTATACAAGTCTGTTTCACAGTCAACATATGAATTTCTGCCCTGGGTAAAGCAAGGAAATCTACACTTTATACCTTTCATTTTTAAAAAACAAAGCACTTTTTTTTGTGGAGGTGGAAAAACAAATGGCCTGATGGATTTCTTGCATAAAGGTTTAAATGCAAAATAAAAGATATGGGAGCGTCTGTTTGTGTGAAGTTTATTTTTATTAATTTTTTTATTAAACTTTATTTTGTTCAAAATTAACAACATTTAAATTAGTCAATACATCATCAATACTTTTTCCTAAACGTGTTTTTGTCTTACCCTTTGGTAACTATGGTAAGCCTCTCATAAGTGTTTATACTTTAGACCTAGCAGAAAATTGCCTACATGCGTCACTCGCCCGTGCGAGTAAGTTCGCCCGTGCATGTCTTGTCATATTACAAAGATACGTTGCTCCGGTGTATGGTGTGAATGTTTACATTACATTTAAATTTAATCATTTAGCAGACGCTTTTATCCGAAGCGACTTACAAATGAGGAGAGCAATAGAATCATTCAAACTAACAATATGACAACAATATGCAAGTGCTGTGTCCTTTCCCAGTTTAGTCTAACACAGTGTAATTTTTTTATTTTTTTAATCGATATTGAAGAGAAGAGAAAAGAAAGTGTTAGTATTAATGGATGAAGTGTTGCCGAGATGCATCTTCAGCTGTTTCTTGAAAATGGCTACGGACTCAGCAGCTCGGGTTGAGTTAGGTAGATCATTTCACCAGCAGGGAACATTCAAGGAAAAGGTCTGTGAAAGTGATTTTGTGCCTCTTTGAGATGGCACCACGAGGCGGCGTTCACTTTCAGAATGCAAACTTCTGGATGGCACGTAAGTCTGGAGTAATGAGTTTAGGTAAAAGGGAGCAGAGCCCAGTGGTTGTGGTTGTGGTTGTTAATGAGCGGTAGAATAATCTCTCTCTTTTTTAGATATGGGAAAGAACCATATTCATCCCGACAATCACTCAGAGCCAAAGCACAACCAAAACAATGTTCTTCTGCAAACCACTGCAAACCACAATGTTCTTCTGTTTTGTTTTAACCATTAGAAGTTACATAGTGTAGCCTACTTTTAAAATGTTTGTGAATTCTACCTTTAAGAGAAGTACCATATTTAAATGTTTTCCACTTGCTTGTGCAACAGAAATAAATATAAAAGTGATGAATGGAATTACACATTGTTTATATTTATTTTAAAACGTGAAAATGTTTATGAAAGATTGTATTATGCAAAAAAAATCACAATGATGAAAAAGTATTTTCAGTAACTTTAACAATGTTTGGATTTGAAAATATACAGTTGTATTTGCCGTGGAGAAGTTGCGCTGCACACTGCAAACTTGTCTTATGTGAAAGAACAATGAGCCCGCGCTGCTTCCGCACCGCATACGTTCCCTCATACGAACTGAACGGAGTATGTGTGAAACAGGTGTAACCAAGACAAACTAATGTGAGTTAGTGTTGCATGATAAACTGCTTTTGCACTAGTATCAAAATATTAGCAATGCCAATTCTCTGCACCTTAACCTGCCTTGATTTTGTGTTTTTCCTCTCAGTATGGGCATCATTTTCGGATTACACACATACAGGAGGACAGATATGGCAATTACACACACAACAATCATGCTGCTGGAGAACCGTTTCTGTTTGGGCAAACTTGGTTAATATTGCCATCTGTTTTTGACTGTTAATGCTGCAAGACTTTCAGTTTGTGTTTGTCCCCAAGGTTGTCTTTGTCATTAATGTGTTTTAGTACACAACACAATACTTCAGAAGAGAACGGAGTCATCTCACGCTTGAGTGTTTGGACAGCTTGATCTGTGACTCATTGGTTGGAATGTGTGAACCTGCATCTGGTCCTGTACGGAACAAATCGTCCCAAACATGCTTTAGTTTCCAAGTCAAGGACTCATAGTGAGGTCTTACTGTGCTAAACAGCACTGTTTTGACACAGTTGCTTGAGGACCGGTGCATCACCTGAATATTTCATGTCTGTGATCATTGTTTTTATCTGAGAGAAATTTATAGAACACTTCTGGTACTTGCATCTGCATTCCAAAAGTTATGCCATAACAGTCCAACAGTACTGGTACTTTACACTGCATTACTGGTAAAAATTTTTGTTTCTAATTATGGACATCTTGTTTATATGCGTAAACTGCATGCTTATGGCCCAATCACAGCCGTGCTGATATTCAACACTTCGATATGCTTTCTTTTGTGATTGTTAAATCATTTATACATTTTATGCTAGTTTACACTTTTTACATAAGTGGAGATGTGAAGCAGTTTTATTTTGTCCACGTGGACACCACTGACACCTTCCTGTCTAGCTCAACTTGCAGCATCTGCTGAGTGCATGAGCTTCCCAACAGCTTTGTCCTCAGTAAAATGGCCAATCAGCTTCCAGCGTCTGAGCTGTTGCCGTGGCACTGGAGGGGACGGGCCTGTCGCAGAAGCGGTTTGTGCCATCGTTGCTGTAACTGCGCTGTAGATCTACTGTGAGCGTAAGCACACGCCAGTGACCCGTGCTCCAGCAGATGTCCAGAGATATCAGGTGGAGATCTCCTGAACACCGTTCAGTTCTTCAGGGCTACAGCATTTGGCACATCACTACAGATGACATGCACACGCTCACATAGACACAAAACCTGAGGACAATGCTTTGTATGCTGGTCAATCACAGAGGCTATGGCAATTTCATCACAATGTACGCACTGTATCAGAAATCAATCCAGTTTGTCTCCATGAGCCCAATGCTGGGGCTTAGAGTCATGAACTCGAATACAAGTGAGTTTGTTTCGTGCAGCTGCCAGATTGAGCCCTATAAACAATGGGACTGTTGCTAAGGACTAGGGTTGTCATGATACCACGAACGTATCTTATGATACTAGTATAAACCTTATGTAGCCCTGCCCCTTTTCAGTGCTGTGCTCCTTGTCTTTTGTCTTCCGGTCTGTATTTTCACAGCGATCTTACTTATTTATGAATGAACAGCTCGTTTTAAAATCTTCCCGGTATACTGACATTTGTTAAGACATCTACTTTAAACATCGCAATCCTCATAATAACTTTCGTTAACTTTACAATAAGTAAATCCACTTCACCAGCTAATTACTCCTCGACAGCGATGCCATAGAAATATACAGAGCGACCGCATAAACGGAAGTTCAAAGACAATATTCTAAAGATGGCTGTGCGCTTGTTTCTCTGGCGCATAAGGTCTATACCAGCTGAAGTATCACAATACCACGTAGTATCACAATACCGTACAGTATTGTGTTAATTCATAATTCAAATCAACAAAATGAACCAAATTTTCATAAATGAATAGATGTAAATGAAAACAGACCAGATTTTCTGCTGAATACTTTATTAATGAGAATGAATAACTGGCTATTGTCACCAATCAAATGAAATCAGTGTAAACAAAATCAATCTGCAATATAGCACTGCAGAAGTGGCACAGAAGCTGCAAGTGAAATTTAGATGTATTTACACTGACAGTTTAATACTGCTCAGAGGTGGTATTAATGCATTTGCACTCAATTACAATTGCATAAATAAGGTTATTGAGATTAAATATAACATTCTGAATTTAGAAATATGAAGTGTTGGAAAAAATAACATACATACTTTTTAATTTCTTTATGATTGATTTACTGAATCATTAATTTAACTGATTTGTTCAAAACTGCTGTTTCATTCAGTAACAAAACAAGATTGTTTTTATGAATGGCTGAATTGACTCGCCCGAATTGTTCAAAAACACTGATTAATTCAGAAACAAAACGCTGCAGTGTGTTGCTGGAAGCTTAACAGTTCCTCTTTGTTTAAAGCTATTTTCATTGGTAAAATAGAGCTAAAACAACTTTTTGTTTATTGAACTGTTACATAAAAATCAATCACATTTGCTATCGTGCTGATCAGCACTCCTTATATAAAACTCATACAGGAGCTTTTTTATTGTTGCCCCGACTCAGACTGGAGTTGAATGGAGTTGCATTTGTCATTCTAGAAACTAAACATTAGATTTGTTCCAGAAGTCAAATGAGCAAAGGACAAACTGAATAGTGATGTTTGAGCTGCTAATTTTTAAACTCTTATTAGTCTCTCTTGTAATGTTTTAGTAGATGTGTTAAAATTAAAATTTAAAATAAATATTTTCAACTGCTGCACATACATTACTTATGGTACTACTGTAATGACGATACTACCGTATACTACTGTAGTACCGGTGTACCGTGCAACAGACCAGTTTACTTATCAATTTAAGGTTGATAAACTAAAAAGATGTATACAATGAAAGTATTGGTTTTAATTTAGTTAAAACCAGTTATGGGAGGTGTATGGGTGGGGTCAGTATGTTAATAGTATGGTATAATATAGAAGTATAATATAAACATAACATAAAAAAATAAAAAAAAATAAATAGAATGCATTTTGACATGCTAAAAAAAAAAACTATTATAAGAGCACCACAGTCCTCTGATAGCAGCTGCCATTCCTGCTGAACATCAACACATCACAAAACACTGAAAAAGAGGAGGCACATTCATCCTGTGTGCTAACCACCATGATCATCTCACATGTATAGTGATGAGGAATAGTCCTCCAGGCTCTTGACCTTTGTGTGTATCTCTGAAACATGGAAGTCAATGGCCAACTGTTATTAAACTGTTATTAACTGTTGTTAACTGCTATTAAAACGGAGGACAACAACAGACAGCAGAACGTTGCTTGGCCAGAAAGCACAATTGACCAGAATGATCTTGGCCGACGCTGGCCCACCTTGTGTAAGTGAGGGCTTATGTTTGTCAATGGTGCTTCACTTCCAGACTCTGGTTCATACTCTTGTCTGGCTACATTAGGAACTGTAGTTCTGGGCTACTTAAAAACCTAAAAAATATATAAAATAATAACTTTCTTTTTCATCATTGTTTTCCATGAAATATTATGGGCAAAAAGCATTTCAAACAAAAAATAATGAAGCAAAACCATCTGTTTTAGTCCTCATAAATGTGCTTGGTCAGTGGTTTCTTGTGAGACATCTCCACCTCATTTATTTTCTTCTGATCGTGTTCTTTAGATTTCTGTTGCTTTTCTGATCCTTTAGCGTTTAGCCCAAAGCATTTATTTGTCCATGTCTTCAGAGTGTTGAATAGAGGCGACACTGTGTGTCTCTCCAACTGAGTTTCCCGTGTCTCTACCAGCGCTCCTCAGTGGCTCATCATCACTGTCACTTCACATGAGCTCACTCCTGGCTGCTCACTGTCTTCACACTCGCTACTCTCTCACTGTCTACAGTTTGACAGGTGTAACTTGCTGTAAGCTTCATTGTCTTGCTCTTGTCTGATATAGATGTGTTTTGGGTTTGTTGCTCGAGCTGTACTAACCTATTTACAGTATGCCTGTGTAATGATGGTTCATCTGTAGTTTGTGTCTCCAGTAGATGAAAATACATTCAGTATTACTACTTTATGTAATATATATTGTGATGGACGCATGATTCAAGACACGTACAAGGTTATCCTGGAGGAAAAATTGCTGCCTTCTGCTCTGACATTGTTCCCCAATTTAAAGGATTGGTTTGCTCCATGCCACACAGTCAGGCCAGTCAAGTTGTGGCTGGAGGACCACCAGATCAAGTCCCTGTCACGGCCAGCCCAAACTCCAGACCTGAACCCCATTGAAAACCTCTGGACTGTGATCAAGAGGAAGCCATCAAACAAAGCCGAGCAGCACCCCTAGTATAAACAATGTTTTTCATGCTTGTTCAATGAAACACAAACAATTGCACATGCACCTGTGGAACAGTCCTTATGGCACTAACAGTTTATAGGTGGTAGACTATTAAAGTCACAGTTCCAATAACTTAGGACATTAAAGAGACCATTTTATTGACTGAACAACACCAGATCTGTGTTTGAAATCAGACCTTATACTAGAGGTCTACACGGGTCCAAAAAAGACACAGACCCGACTGGACCCGATTGTCACATATTCCACACTAAATTGCTATTAACAAGTCAGTAAACAAGTTGTGAAAAAAAAAAAAAAACTTTTTGTCTTACCTAATTTTAGTAGCCGTCGTCTCTCTTCCTTACACCTGACTGTGATGCATTACAATCCTCCGACAAGAAAGTTCTATCCATGTTATTCCTCTCTTGTTATTCCAAGTATGCTTAATCCACTCATTCTGCATTATTTTAGCTTCAAAAGTCCACTTGATGTCATGGTGACAGATGGCAAATGTGACTTTGCAGATTTGCATTTCGACTCGAGTTAACTCGCATAATAACTTTGACCGTTTGCCCTTTTGAACTATAATAACGATTGCTCGTTCAGTGCCATGGCCGCTGATGTTAGCATTATATATTTGCAGTCATCTCTGTGCTCTCTGCGCCGAGTCTGACCACCGAAACTTTAAGATTAAACAAGACGGTTCATTCATATTTTTATAAAAATGGGAGAAAATGTAAAGCACGGTTTGGCGGAATAAGTCCTGCCTTTTAAGTAAAAGAGCCAATCGTCAATTGGTAAAGTCATTGTGTCACTGCAGAAGCTCTGCTTGCCATAGAAACATGATGCGCTTTAGACTGCACATTCACATTAGCTGCCTGGAGCAACCTGAGAATATGAGCTTTTTAACGCAATTTGTGTTTGTTTTTTTGTTTTCCCGGCTCACACTTTTCTTATCCTAATTTTTTTGGATAAGAAAAGTGGCAAGTTACAAAAAACACACAACAAACAATGCTGACTGACTCTGATCATGGCCGGGTGTTCTGAGTCCGATCAACGGGTATTACACACAATGTTAAACAGACCTGAGACCCGAAGTAATAGATTGGGACCCGACCCGGACTCCGTGTAGATCTCTACCTTATACCCTCATTCACTACTTCTTACATTAGTCCACTTGAAGGAGTGAATGAAAATGAGTGAGCGAATTCGGACACTGAGGGCCCTATCAAACACCCAGTGCAATGCGTCGCCAGGTGCAACACAAGTGTTTTTTGCTAGTTTCAGCCTGACATAGTTATTTTTACGTCCTGCGCCACGTTGTTGAAATGGCAAATGCATTTGCGCCCATGGGCGTGCTGGTCTGAAAACCAGTGTGTTCAGGCACATTGTTGGCATATTGCTATTTTGAGGCAACTGAAATAGACTGCAATATTGACCAACAAAAACCTGGTCTAAAGTATAATGGCGCAGTATTTTTTTTTTTATTTAAAGGGCGCATTAGTAATATAAGCCTATAGGCGGGTCCACAAAGCGCGTACACTCTGCTTATTACACACAAAGGGCTGCAGCAGCACACAAACATGCCAAATATTAAAAATAAAAGGATTACAATGTAAAAGATTAATATTGTGTACATAAAGATATGGTGGAAACCGGCTTGTCCCGTAGATGGTCTGCTTGCGGGCTTTAACCTCGAGCAGATACGTTTTGTCTCTGGAGAAGCCTGGTGTGCCAACCATTTTTCCCGTCGTTAAAATAGGGCCCTGAGTGCGCCGGATGGGCTGCCGCTTTTGCATAGTTTGTGCTTGCCATTTAATAATCATTTGAAACTAAGCAAACTGGCTGCTCGAGTATATAATGAAAAGATTTATCTTGAACTCTTTAATGGAAACTAGCATGTATTAACCTTATTAAACAATTTAATGATCAATTAAAAAGGAATTTATACATGTATGGTATTAACCTGTACCCACATTAAACCACTGGTTTGGCAAATGGATGAATGATTCAGCTGCTGGCACCATCTTCTGACTACACGCGGTAATTCATTTGGCGCAACCCTGACAGTGTATTATGGGTATTCTCTAGCCCATAATGCTGATCCGTCGATCGCGATCGACTAGTAGATCTTTTTCACTCGGTAGCTCCCGAAAATAACAGAAAAATAAGTACAAAAAACAGATTATCATGGCTCGAAATATCGCATATGCTCCCGAAATCGAATCTGTGCAACCTCAAAATTTATTTTGGAGCATTTGGGAGAGTACAAATAATTATTGTTGTGCGACCTTTTTTCTAGAGATGCACCGGTCAACCGGCCATAAATCGGAAACGGACGGTTTATGCTCCAAACACAAGATCGGCTACTGGAAGGTTTTTAGTTTAATTTTGGATGATCTCTATTTTAGACTTTCACACAAACTACATTGCAATCGTTTCCCCAAATGTCATTTGTGTGAAAATATTACAAAGGCTTTTAACAGGACGTTAACACAGGCCAGAGATGAGACAAGCTGAAGACGGACGCCAAGAGGAGAGCGCAGACGTGCAGCAGAGAAATTACCAGGCACAGCAAGGTCATAGTTGGTGATGCTCGAAATATAGGAAGAAAAAATATATAAATATTGAACTGGGGTGGGGATTTATATTCATGGATCTCTGAAGGAAACTGACCTTCCTCAGAATAGTTTCGATGGCATTTTCTTTTCCTCTTACCTCCATATAAAGTGGTGTTTAATAAGCGCAACTGCTTTTTTAAAGCAGTACCTAAAGAAATGATTCTTTTCCATAAGCGCCACCTGCTGTCAGAGAGTGAGTTTACATTTTCACTTAGTCCGTCTGTTTTTGTTTATGCAGGTGTGTCTTATGTAACAATTTCACGAAGCTAAAGTCAGACCATTCTGAAATTTCAAGTCTTGAAATTATGCAATCTAATTTAAATCAAAAACAGCGTGTGTAGCATCTTTGTTTGGATTGTGATTAAAATGCAGTGGTTGACTCTAATTTCAAATGGCTACAGTTTTTAAGGCAAGTTTGGATTGTTATAGAGCAAATTAACAACAAATAAATTTGCCTTCAGGGCTTAAAGGGTTACTGACTGCTACTAACTGACTGCTTCTTTTGATATTGACCCCTGCTGAGTCATTCCATCGTTGTTTGTCATGCCTGTGAAGTTTGTTCAGATATACAATATATAAATGAGTGATTGATTGTGCCTAATGGTTAGTCAGACTTATAACCTGAAGGTTGCAGGTTCGATACTCAATACCGGCAGGAAATGATGGTGCCCTTGAGCAAGGCACCTAAACAATCGCTACCTGGGCACCGCAGCAAAAATGGCTGCCCACTGCTCTGGGGGTGTGTGTCCATGGTTTGCGCTGTGTTACTGCTCCTAATGTGTATGCACTAACTTGGATGGGTTAAAATGCAGAGAACAAATTTCAAGTATGGGTTACCATACTTGGCCTTCACGTCATGTCACTTTAATATCAGAATATGTTTGAACATTGATCAGTAATTTTTGCCACTATGCCAAACTAATGTTGATTGTGATGTTTTGTTTGTGTTTTATTTCAGGAAAGCTCAGGAGCAGAAAAAGAAGGTGGTTTTAGCGGGATGTGTGCCGCAGGCGCAGCCCAGGATGGACTATCTGAAAGACCTGAGCATCATCGGGGTAAATACACAAGCTCATAATGGAGATCCTTTCACCCTTTAATCTGATGTTCAAATGTGTTGAAGCTCAATTTATCATGCCAATGGTCCTTTCTTTCTGTCCTCCTATTCTGTGTGTTGAAGGGGTGAATGACTAGTGCAGTGGTGTGATATTCAGGAAGGAACCATGTTTTCTGCTCAAGTTTTCAGCCCATATTTGCATTAGTTAAAGCTGGAATCAGTCAGCACGTGTGGGCGATGATTGTTTGCTCTTGACTGCACCCTTCTTACCGTTGGAAAAATCACCTTATGCAAATGGCCAGCCGTTTTGCATATTATGCCTGGGCCGTTTAGTGTCTCAGGATGTGAGCAGGATGTATGTGTGGAGAACTAATCAGTGCATTATATTTTCTAGAGAATAGAGCTCTCGAGCTTTTGGCCGTTAACTCACCAGCTGTTAGAGCTAAGCCACTGGCTTACAGAAGCAGGTGTGTTTATTGAATTTAATTACATTATTTATGGTGTGCTGTTTAACATAGCATGTGGGATTACCACCAGATTCATGTTTATGAAGGAGACGATTCATAATAAATGGCCTGAGCCTAACCGGTCATGTTTTGATAAAACATGGATATGCAAATAAACAAGCCTTGATTTTCTTTATGGTTTAAAGACAGAGGTGAGAAACTGCATTTCAAATGTGCGAAAGTCTGGAGAGATGCATTTCGTCTTGATGAGAGATTTTTTGTTGAATCATAACTCTGTGTATCCGGGAGGTTTGACCTGATGTCAGCGGATGACTGCCACTCTCCTCCGCTGTAAAACATGAGCTCTCTGTAATTCATATGTTAAGCTGAGCTGGTCGCACTGGTTACTAGCCACAGCTGGGATGATGGGGCTCAGATTGCAGTCCCACAGAGATACTTTTCCAAACGGCATTGCCCCCTTCTGTTGCTTCACCGGATCAGTTTATATCTGATGAAAATGTTGAATGGCTCCGGGGGCTTAAGTCAAACTTTAACTCAGGGAAAACTAGAGAAGACGACAAAGCAACCACCTACAAAGTCTTTGATAACTGTTTTACTTGAGAAACATTTTTATATTGTTTTTGATGCACCAATTCAATAAAGTTTTAGACAAAATGTTTTAGACAGTTACTTTTTTGTTCCAAACAAAGCCAGAGCAGAACCGCTGCAACACAATCATGGGCTTTTTGTTCCTTTTGAACAAATCAGTTGAATGGATGTTTTTTTTATTTATTTGTTTGTTGTTAATTTTAACAATACTTATACACTATTATTTCTTATTGATTCATAATAATAATAATAATAATAAACCTAAAAACCTATAAAAATTACTCAGTGGAGTAATTACAAGCAATTGTGTTGAGTCCAATGAGAGTGTGAACATCAGAAGTGTGATGCTCCTCACCTTAAATTCTTAACATCAGTGGTAAAGAAATATGTGCCATTCATGTTGGTGCTTGTGGTGTGAAAGTGGCATAATGCAATATCCAAGCTTTGTAAAGTGAAGTTGAGGTATGTTGGGAACACTACAGCATTCTAGATTGAAATTTATTCATTAGGCTTGCCACACTGTACAGTAATGGGCCTTACTTGGGTATACCTATTTACCTATGTTTATGCCAGTTATGTGGGACGATATCTGTGGTTCCTGTGGTAACGAACAACAATTCCAGCTTGTGATAGTGATTGAAAATATCCTGCATCCGAGACTGTCACTAAATACTGCTACTGCAATTAGGCAAATCAGCAACAGCGTGCGTACAGTGTTTTATGTTGTTCTTGTGTCCTTCATTTTTAGTTGACTAGTCCAACTAATTCCTTCAAGTGAGTCAATACAAATTTTTTTTTTACTATTTTTCAGGTTCATTTTAATTTGAGTAAAATGAAATCTAAAATTCATAGCACCACCTTCATCAATCCTGAGCTAACTCTTTTTTTTTACACCAAATAATATTCAACGGTGTGAACATTATGATGATGTGGCAAGTCTACCATGAATATTTTGAATTGTGACCCCAAGTATTGAATTGAATTGATTCCCACCCCTACTAATTCACTAATGTTAACAAGTTGAACCTTTTTTTTTTTTTTTTTTTTTTTGTTTGTTTTGTTACCAAAAATAGATATGTAAATAAGGATTTGAACCCTCATCCACTTGAATAAGTGAAAACTTTCCTGCACTAGATTTTTTTTATTTTATATTTTGCATTTATTTAATTAAAACATATTGGTTGTTAGTTTTTTTTTTTTTCTGACCGTCATGGTCAGTGTGCTGGAACTGGTGGCTTGTTGCGACACCAGACAGAAGCCTTCAGCAGCAGCAGGGCTCCTCCTGCTGCGTTCACCGCTGCAGTTTAAAAACAGACAGGGTTGAGTAGAGGCTTTCTGAAAGGCTGCATTGATTGGGAGAGCAGTGATGGAGCACTCAGCCCATCCTGCACCCCTTGCAGGAGAACAAATGCGAGGTTCAATATTTGCAGAGGTGACCTGGTAACATTTCACCATCGTGGGCAAAGACACATGGACCCACTTTGGTCAGGGGCTTGGGGATAGTAGAACATGGGCCTGGAAAACTGCAGTCTTTAACATTACAATGCACCATCTGCCAACTCCCCAGCGACAAAAGCCAAAATTGCATTTCTCTTTGCTGAGCAGATCGAAACTGCAGCCCAGATTTATCTGGAGGCTTGGAAGCATTTGATGAAGTTACCTCAGCACATCTTTGTTTTGTCTAGACAACAGACATTCACATCTGAAGCGGTTCGTCCCTTGTTGCTTTCAAGTAGTTTGCTTTAAAAACAATAACTGTGGGGAATCACAAAACCGATTTTGAAGTTCTTCTGACCAGGGCTGTATTTAAAGCATAAGACTGCAGCCGAGGGAGTCAGTAATGCTTAACAGACCGACTTCCTGCCGCTCCCAAAACATCTCTGCCAGCACATGAAAGAATCCACTCAATAAAATTACCTTTCTTCTCACTCTTTGACGTGGTGCTTGAGAGCGTGTAGCATTCAGAGCCCGTCCCGCTGTGCTTGGGGCCTAAAGTGCATCCACCTAGCGGATCTCGGACCCGTTGGTCCAGCAGGTGCTGCCCAGAGAGGGGCTGAAATTGCGCTCCCATTAGGACAAAATTGATTTCTGTTTCAGTGTTTTTCATGCAATGTAACTGCAGCCAGTGAAGGCCCGGGGTCTTCAATCTATCTCTCGGCCCACAGTACAGTTGAATTAATGGACCCGGTGGCTAGTGAAAAGCATGCACAGGCCTCGGGTCGGCCATTTAACCACAGGGTGCTGTGCACAATGGATATGAATTCCCTTTAATACTGAAGATCAGCTTCTATAATTTCACAGCCTTCTTGCAGAAATGACCTCAGCAGAGGAGGGAAAGATTACCTGCCTCCAGCTGACTCTCACCATTACAGGCTTTTTCTTTTTCTCATCTTTTTTTCTGGCTCCAACAGAAACAAAAAAGATGAATACACAGCTGGTGAGGAATGTGTATAATTTTGCAGTGTTGGGGTTGAATTTCAAAGTGAAAATAAGCAAAATGAGTTTCTGAAGAATTCTGCAGGTTCGTGCGGAGTGATCAGCTGATAGGATTTGATTGCTGGTTTCTTCCTGTCTCTCGGAAATACTTGATTGTGATTGGTCAGTCGTGGTATTCTTCACTGGAATATTCTTGTAGTGACACTAAACTTTAATTTATTAACTATAACTTTCAGCTGGTTTATGTAAATTGATAAAAATGTGTGTAGTGTAAGTGTTAGGGATGGGCATGATTAATCGACGATCGATAATTGATCGTTAAGAATTTCGTCGATCACGTTTATTTGTTATCGATTAAACTAATGCAGGTTGCGTTGCGTAGTGTGAGTCTTGAAGCAATGGAATTAATTTTAGCGCGGAGGTACCTGTGCATCCCGGCAACGTCAGTCCCCTCAGAGCGGGTATTTTCGGCGGCTGGACTGGCTGTCACCAGGTTGCGGTCGCGTCTGATCCCAGATCATGTCAACATCATGCTTATCTTTCTCAACAGAAATCAGTAGACTGGTGCAGAAGTTCTATGGGAACTTCATGCGTTTTCTCAGATCGGATAGCTATCTGATTTATCAAAACGATTCCATTTACAACTGGTCACATAAATGTGTTTTTGCAAAACGGATATAAATCCGATCTTGAATTCCCGCGCTATATGCATATTTAAATTGTTGCACGTCATCGAAAGCAACTGATATGAGCTGCATTTTATTGATCATCAGCGAAAATGTCTAAATCAAAGACCGCAACAAGATATTGCGGCAACAGCCCTGGTAAGATCATTTCGGTTCTTTACTTTTAATGAAGATGATTGTGTGTTGATGAATGACTTTCACTTTGATTTGCGATAGTTTGCACGTTGGCTTGATGAATAGATGCTCATCTGTGGTGATGCGTGTTGAAGTAGCGTCGTCATATCTGGATATAACATGACATATAGCCTATAACACGCTCTCACACGTTTATTTCTTATCATTTTTGGGATAAGTCAAATTTACATATGTGGTTTCAACAACCAGATGCATTTACTCTTGTCCAGTTTCGTCTGGAATGCGTCTCAGATCTCCTCCTGAAGTGGTTTGAGCGATCGGATTTAAATCCGTCTCGAATGCGTTTCGGAGGGCATTTAGATTTGGTCTTTTCACGACCGGATAGCTATCCGATCACAGAAAACGGATGAAGTGGCCATGGGTCTCTGTTTAAGAACGCCGGCTCGCAGCTGCAGGTTCCGCTGGTTTAGAGCACCGCAGGAATCTTCAAGTCTACCGAACGTCCAGTTTCACTGCCACAAGTTGATCTTCTTGTAATAAAGATCTCATCGAGGACAAACAAACTGTATTTTTGTATTTTCATTGCATTTTTAATTTATAAAAAGTTAAAGAAATAATGAATTTCAATATAAAAATATTAATGATTAATCGATAGTCGATCGTTAATTCTCCCGACGATCGACTAAGAAAATGTAATCGAATGCCCATCCCTAGTAAGTGTACAATTTTTATTTCTTCATATTAATTTATTGCTTCTACCTATTTTTGGTGTCTTGAAATTACATTTTACATACAATGATTTCAACTGAAATCATGTCCATACAGTTCTGTGTATATATTTGCACCGGTCAACTTTTGTTGTAGATTTATTTGTATGCTGTAGAAAATCACCACCCTTCATCCTCATGACAGACTCATCAGTTAAATAACGGTCAGACAGCTCCACACATTAATCAATTGGCATATTTCCTTGCTTTATTTCCTGAAAAGAACCAATTACATGTCTAATAGTTCTCCCTTTGTCAGAGAGCTTCTTAATTACCTCATAATCCTCCTAAAATTAGTTGAATATGGTTAAATGCAGTGTTTAATCTGCCGCCGTTTACCAATGTGACATTCTAGTATTAGATATTAGAGGTTCATTATGCAGAGGAGCTTGATTTGAGTCAGCTGTCAGTCACAGTTATAATGAGGATTGAACACTGACAGCAGCTACGGACTGATCTGATATGTGTTCACATCAATGCACACGACAGACACATTTTGTTTTTGGTGTATGTTAATGCTTATAAAATTGCTAGTTAAAGCTCAAATGACATAAAATTAATGTAAAAGCTTAATTTCCAAATGAGCTCTGGTGTGTGTTCCTCCAACATAAGCTTCTGTTCATATCTACTCATATGCTATGCAACAGTTAGCCTAGTTAAAATCCTCTAATCTGAAAGGTCGAGCAGCGTTCCAAGAGTGCTCACATAACTGTCCAACAGCACTGGGACTTTTCACAGTTTGTATCACTCCGCTTGTCTATTTGTGTTAGTGTTAAAGGGATGGTTCGGAGTAAAATCAACCTAGGGTCCTTTGCACCATGACCTCGAGCAAACTTATACAGTAGTACAAATAGGTTCTCTACTAATAAAACGAGGCATTGGAAAGTTTGTAAGTACATCAGGAGTTTATTTAAATAGCACTTGCCTGACGGCTCATGCTACTGCTAACCCTGCCATCGACGTCACTTCAGTGGTTTGGGAAAAGCATGTAAAAGTCCTGGCAGAAAGCAATGCATTAGGATGTGGTTATTATGGTTATTTTTCTTGGTGTGAACGGGCCTAAAGTGGTTGGAATTTTAGGGCCTATTTACATTTGGTCACTTCATGCGTTTTTGCTGATCAGATAGCTATCCGATCCTGAAAAGACCGGTTGTAAATGCCCTCCAAAAAGCTTTCGAGATGAATTTTAATCTGATCACTCAAACCATTTCAGGAGGTGGTTTGAGACACATTCCAAACAAAACTGGACAAGTGTAAATGCATCTGGTAATTGAAACCACATGCACAAATTTTACTCCTCCCAAAATGGTAAAAAATAAAATAAACTTGTGAGCGTTTTATAGCCTATATAACTGTTATAGCCAGATATGCCACAGCATCGCCACAGATGAGTAGAGTTTTAAACTGCCGCAAATACAACAAAGTCGCAGGCGTTCAACACATAATCATCTTAATTAAAAGTAGTGAGACGCTACGTCACAATTTGCATACTATCCGTTCTAAATAGTTTTCGAAAATAGAATTAGTACATCCCAAATTGTAGTATGTTGAAATGAGTGTTCCAAAGATACCCGGATGGTCTACTATATACGGTCAGAATCCGAAGTGCAGATCGATGCGCGCTCTAACGGCTAATATTGCCCACAAGTTACAACCCATTGGATTCGGTTAGAACTACAAACACGAGTGAAAAGTGTTAAAAAACTACAGACATGCGCAAACTGCACAGAACGCGTGAGTCCGGCGGTTAAGTAGAGAGGTTTAGATAAAGGGGTTTGAGTGATTAATTATCAGTATCTAACCTGACGACAATGTATTTATTCAATGTTGTCTACATTTATATTGCATCTGCAGCAGCATTGTGAACTTTTGTAAAGATACGTTTAGCCATTAACTTTTAAATGCATCATTATATTCAAATTGCAAACACATGAGAAGAGTCTCCGCATGAAAGACCCACGACTGGCAGATGAACGCAAAGAGTATAGAAGCTCAAGAGGCGAAACTCAATAGAACGCTCCATAGCAACAGTTGCCCCCATGACGTGACGGCGCGGCCGCCATTATGGACTGAAAACTGAAGGAAAACGCCGAAAAATAATGGGAGTCAATGGCACTGAACCAACTTAACATAACAAAACGTAATTTTTTTCTGGCCGTCATATATAAACAGTTCGTTTAGATATGATTGTTAAAAGTAATTTTAACAACAAATTGTTAAGTCATATTTTAAACAATTTAAAATACATTAATGAGGATGACCGACGTTAAATGACAGAAAATGTTACGTCTATGTGTTGGTTATGCATGGCCTAATTACCCTTAGGAAAATTGTATTTTGGGACAAAATATTACTATAGAAGTACTATAAGACTAGGCCTACTATAGAAATACTATAGAGGCTCTAGGATATTATAGAGGTGTTACAGAACATAACATACTTCTGTGATGTTCTGTATAATATTTTAAAGCTGCTATAGTATTTCTATAGTAGTCTTATCGTACTTCTATAGTATGTCCCAAATTACTATAGTAGTCCTATAAGATTACTATAATATTTTGTCCCAAAATACTATAAGATTCCTATAGTACTTTTTCGTAAGGGTATGTCCCCCACCGAATCGGCTTCATTAGCCTACCACTTACGGTTTGCAAAGATACAATTATAAAATTACTGCAAACCTTTAATCTATCAATATTTATGTTCTATTATGCATTTTCCTTGTTATATGAATAACAGAAATTCATGAAATAATATATAGGCAGACACACAGTAATAAGATATTTATTCAAATGTTGATTTTGAAATTAGTGAACATCACCATATATATGATTTGGAAAAATAAATAAATAAATAAATACAATTATAAATGAACATTTCTAAAGACAGTTCATCTTTTACATAGAATATCACAAAAATATTAACAACTTGTTTTTTCAACATCTTCAGTGAAAGTGCACACAGTGAACGTTTCAATGGCAAGAACAAAAACAATCTGTGAATGTCCTATTACAGGCAGAAAGGTACAAAAAAGATGTGCAATCTAGCAAGTGCACACATGAACTATAAACAGTACTAAAATGGAAGTGGTGCCATAAGATCTCAGTAATTAATCAGACATCACCATCTATTACCGCTAACGATTTCAGCAGCTTTCAGTCCATAATGGCGGACGCGCCTCCGCAGCGCCATCTACAGACTGTTACCCATAACACAACAGAGTTTCGCTTCTTGGGCTTCTATACTCTTTGATGAACGTGCAACTCCATTTCTCTCCAAAACGGTAGGAAATAAAAATAGATTGGATTTTAACTGTGACAAGATGATTGACGGCAGTTTACGGTGACAGGATACACGCGACAGATATGTCCGTTAAGATGACGAAGTAGTATATCCCAAAGCTTGCCTACTCTTTTGCTACACAAGTATGTACTTTTTCTTCACAAAAAGAGTACATACTTTTAGGGCATAGTATAAATAGGCGAATTGGGATGCAGCATTAATCCTCTTACTGTTGCTGATGTCGCTCTATCCTATTGTGGTCTTTTATCTTGAAATAAGCTGATGATAAACAAAATGCAGCTCATATCTGTTGCTTTCATTGACGTGAATTTGCATATAGCGCGGAAATTGAAGATCACATATATGTTTGTTTTGTGGAGACACATGTGCCAAGTGTAAATAAAACCGCTTTAAACGGTCTAGGAGATCAGATAGCTATCCAATCATTATAAACACATAAAGTAACAAGGTGTAAACAGGTCCTTACACTGACTCAGTTACATAGTTATGGGGCATAGCTGTACAATGTGCTGCAGTGTATGCAGCGCATAAGGGTGCTGGACGGGAGGGGGGCGCCATTGTGGCAAAATAATTACTTGAAAATCTCCTTTTATAAAACTTATGAAAGGAAACGTTTTTATTTAATTTTTGTTCAGCATTTTTAACTGATTATTTTATTACATCAATATCAACCTCTCAACTTCCGACTACTTTAATCTGTCCCATGGCCAAAAATGGATAGGCCTAGATGTGGGAAGCGTTCTGGGGCAAAGAGCAGAACAAAGGAAAATGTAAAATGATAAGGAACCTATTATTAGTAATTATTATTATTATTATTATTTAATTTAATTTATTTTTGTTATCACTTGAAGTCTTTAAATTGATCAACATTTAACAACGGTTAACTTTGGTTCGTCTTTGCATTTCAGGGCTCGACATTAACACTCGTTTGCTTGTCCGGGACAAGTGTTTTTTATTTTTTTATTTTAAGGGGCAAGTGAAATAGAATTTTAAGCTGATTTTACGAGAACGGCAACACTGATCTTGCATACCCCTCAGCAAACGTGCAGTTGCGCCCCTGGGTGCACCAGTTCTTACTGTCTTAATGTGTGAGTCATTGGATCATTCAACGGATTCATTCAAAAACACTTATTCACTCAAGAGCAAAACAAGTGAGTCATTTTTATGAGTCATTGAATCGCTCATTTCAATGTCTTGTTAAACAATACATTTATTGGTCAAATTATAATGAACCGACTAGCTTTTATGCCTGAGTGAGAGTGTAGTGTTTGAGTTGAACACAATCCATAAACCGCTCCGGTGGAAGACAGTGACTAGATCAGAAACTTTCAGATGACACATAACTCTAAGGCTGAGTCCCAATTCGCCTACTTATACTACGACCTAAAAGTATGTACTTTTTTTGTGATGGAAAAAGTACATACTTTTGAGTGTGTAGCAAAAGAGTATGCACGTTCTGGGACATACTTCGATGACGTCATGCAACGTAAACGAGAACGTGGTTGCCTAGTTACGCACACTGCGACTGTTAACAAAACATTTCACATTTCATTCATTCTTATATATCCAATATAATTTTATTTACTATTCCCATCTTTTTTTCCACAATACATTTACAATGTGTTTTACCAAATGTAGGAGTGAAGCAGGGCGTCGTCGTAGATCAACCAAACGCAGGTCGTTTGTGAGGCGGCTGGTTCTGACGTTCATGTGCAAATGTGTGTAACGAAAGCTATTTATTTTCTGAGCTAAAATATTTAAAGTTTATAGTGTAACTATTGTTTAATTTATTTTATACTTAATCTTATACTTATGTATAATACTTAAAAATACCCCGATGAAAATGAACCATGCTTTTACTATAGTAAAAGTGTAGTAACCATGTTTCTTTGGTTGGACTGATAAAGTTAACATTTGTACAGCCACAGTATTACTACACATAAGTCAGACAGAAACATCAAAAGAAATACATAAAGACACTTGTATGACACTGTAACGTTACTAGAGCCTTTTTATTTATTGTTTTGTAGCCTGCAATGAGGCGCTCAGTATCTTCATCGGACCCTACAAGATAAACACGGTACTTTTTTGGCACAACATAAACCCATTAATATTACGAGACAATAAAATATAACTTTTAATTAGGGTTAAACATTTGAATTCTTATACTTAAACTGAGGGCGCATCTCCGCTGCTACATCCGACTGCCATGTCTACATCACCACCATCACCGCAAAGCTCCTCCCTCCCGCACGCAATGGGTTGTGGGCAATATTAGCCGTTAGAGTGTGCATTGAACTGCACTTCGAATTCTAACCGGAAATAGTAGATCATCTGGGTATCTTTGGAATACTCATTTCAACATACTACGATTTGGGACGTACTAATTCTAGTTTCGCATACTGTTTAGGACGGATAGTATGCGAATTGGGACTCTAAGTTTAATTGAATTTGAGGACCAGAACTTCCTGTTTGACCCCATCACCTTTTCTTCTTCAGAGTGTGTGAAGCAGGGCTAATTTGAATATATGCAGATGACAGTCTGATGTTCTCATAATGTCTCTGTTTCTCTCTGTAGGTTCAGCAGATTGATAGAGTGGTGGAGGTTGTGGACGAGGCTGTCAAAGGTCAGTCGCTCTCTCTCTCACACATACTCCCACCCTGTCTTTCTGTCTGTGTGAAGGTATCTGTCTTACTGCTGTGTGTTTGCAGCGGGTCTCTTATTTCACCTGTCGCATGCTCCTGGTTCATGTTGACAGATTTGGTAGAACAGTATTTCTCGTCTCTCTCTATGAAAAGCTTATCATATGTGTTTTATTTGACCTTTTTTTGGTGATGAACTTTAGTGTTAAAAAAATGGATAATCTTAAATGGAATGTTCTTCTTGAAAGGATGCTTGAATGAGTAACACATTCAAATGTACAAATGGCTGATGTATTCTACCTTGCTGTAGACAATGACTGAAATATTTCTAAACTGTTTCTAAAAGTAACACAGCAATGGAAGACGTTTCAATGGTATGATCAACACATGAACATGGTTTGTGAACATGGTAAAATCATTGTCGTGCACAGCACTGGCATTGTTGTTATATATATATATATATATGTATGTATATATGTATATATGTATGTATACAGTGAGGAAAATAAGTATTTGAACACCCTGCTATTTTGCAAGTTCTCCCACTTGGAAATCATGGAGGGGTCTGAAATTGTCATCGTAGGTGCATGTCCACTGTGAGAGACATAATAAAAAAATAAAAAAAATCCAGAATTCACAATATATGATTTTTTAACTATTTATTTGTATGATACAGCTGCAAATAACTTTTGCTCACCTTTTTGTGTCATTTCCAGCCAGAAGATGCCTATTTGTCAAATACCATTCAAAATTTCGCCTGGTTATGAATAATTTTGGGCTTGAATTTACATAGATATATACTGTATACATTATATATGCCTCAATAGCAGCTCTTTGTTTTGGTATTATATGCAAGCCGCCTGCCATATTGGAACAGTCAATGCCGGTATGTCAACACTCGCGAACAAGTTGACTGTGCCTCTGCTACCGTAGTGTATGAATATCTATATTTGCAATAGACTTCAGGAGAAGATTTTGCTAAACCAACACAATACAACAAGACGACGATGTTTTCTAACGTGACATTAAAATGTTACCATAGTTTAAAAGCCTTTAATATTGAATTCATACATATAAAAACACAAACCCAACAAATTTTTTTGTGCCAGCATTGTTGGAGGCTTGCTGTACATTTAAAATTACATTTAATAATTTAGCAGATGTTTTTATCCAAAGTGATTTACAAATGAAGTGAGCAATAGAGGAAAATATAGGGGAACAATATGCAAATGCTCAACAATATGCAAAAAGGACTCAGCTAGACCAGCGCAGCACACGTAGCAAGGATTTTTATAGAATAGTAAGTGTTAGTATTATTGAGTCCAGGGCTACGACCATTTTTCCTGCCGGTGCGACCAAATATTTATTTAGGTCACGCTGGCACGACCACAACGTCGCCGAGCAGCGAATGCAAACAAAATGAAAGCGAAACGAAAATGCGCTACTCATTTATGCTTCACGGACCGTTTACAAGTTCGGACCAATAATAGACAACGCAGCCAGTCGCGGTCCGATCTCGATCACGCAACACTGTTACTATGAGATCCAGACTCTGGAGATCCAGTGAAGAAATCCATTGAATTCGCCTCAGAATTAATAATATCATCGCTGCGAGATCCAGTGAGAAACATTCCGATTCGGCGCAGAGTTCTCTGTTATAAACCATAGATATCAGATCAAACAGCGCTGACGTGAAACACTTGCAGAAGGCTTTCAGTCCACAAATCAGCAACATTCACCATGGATTTAGGCTAATGTAGTAACTCTAACCGTAACTATGGTATTGTTACAGAAATAGTCAAACGCTTACAAGTACTATACATCTTTTTCCAGCACTTCAAAACTATATTATATAAATGTTATTTTTAATGTGATGACCAACACATTTTTTGTTCATCCTTCAAAGATTGTCCTAAAACTAAACATTTTAAGATGTAGGAAAACTCTTATTTAAACACTTATTTAAAAAATAAAAATAAAATAAAATTACCATTGTAAACATTAGGATGCTTATTGGCTATTTTCACTCCCTAATAGAATTTTTTTTCACTCGTTTTGCTTTTTAATTAATATTAAGACATTATAAATGATAATAATTAAAGTTAATTTAATCTACACCCTAAATTAAGCTTAGTGCTTTATTGTCAGCCCCAGTGCTACCAGATATTTTCTGTAGAACTCAGTGGCTCTGGTGCTGCTGCCCTCAAATGTTAGTCTGGAGCCCTGTGAACTTAAAATAAAACTGCACATTGTAATATCTGTATGTTAAGTCTATTTATTATTAAAGACTTTGTCAGTATTAGTTATTTTGGGGGAAATTTGAATAATTGCATAGCAAGCTGATTTAAGGTGTGCCCCTACATTTTCTGCTTGTGCTCCTAAAATCTTCAGTCAGGGGCTACAGCGCTCCTAGTAAAAAAAAAGTTAGTCTGGAGCCCTGGAGTCAAATCAAATGTTGGCAAAAGAGATGAGTCTTTTTGTGTCTTTAAGGAAATTTTTACTAGTTTTATGCTGTCATGTTACAACTTTCCCCACTTATGGGGCATATTGTCACATTTCACTTAAATTCTTTCGGAGTAAATGAAGAAAAAAAAGTATACACTGTATCAATGAAACAAAACCACTTAACTGTGAGCATTAGGATGAGCTGACCACTGCTCTGCCTGTCAATTTGTCCAAACTACAGCAGCTTGAAAGAAGAAACAACGGCCCTTACCCCACAGCGACAGTCATTTAGCAGACACTTTTATCCAAAGCGACTTACAAATGAGGAATACAGCAAGCGAGTCATCATGAAAAGGCAAACAACGCAAGAAGTGCTCAAAATACAAAGTTTCAGACATTGCTTAGAGTAGCATAAGCCAGACAAGGAAGGGATTCAAGGAAAAGGATATATATATATATATATATATATATATATATATATATATATATATATATATATATATATATATATATAAATTTTTTTTTTTTTTATTATTTTTTTATGAGGTTAAGTGGTCATGGAAGAGCTGAGTTTTCAGCTGTCTTCTGAATATTGTCAGGGATTCTGCATTTCGGATGAGGGTGGGGAGATCATTTCACCAGCAAGGAACCGTGAATGAAAATGTTCTGGAGAGTGATTTTGTGCCTCTCTGTGATGGCTCATTGACCGATCGACGTGGGCCAATGCAGAGAAATGAAGAGAGGTGTGATATGGGCCCTTTTGGGCTCGTTGAAGACAAGACGAGCTGCAGAGTTCTGAGTCATTTGTAGAGGTTTAATTGCACATGATGGAAGTCCAGCCAGAAGAGCATTGCAGTAATCCAGCCTAGAGATCTTCCTGATGTTGTGCAGTACAAACCTGCATGATCGAGCTGTCTTTGCGATGTCGTCTTTGAAGGTCACTTTGAAGCGAGAGAGAAATATAGCAGCAGGATATTTTACAGGAGGAACAGATCCACATCAGCAGCCTCAGTGCTCATTAGTGTTGCTCAGGATTGTTCATTCACTACATGAATACTTTTGAAGGGAAGGTGTGTGTTGCCTTGAGCACTTGTCAATGTGGAAGTTGTCATGTTACGCTACTTTTATCATACTTTGAATGTGTAGCTGGTCACACATTTAAAGTGTTGCACAAATCCTAGTGCACTGCCTACACTTACACATCTGTCCTTCAAGTCAAGTCACCTTTATTTATATAGCACTTTTTACAATACAGATTGCATCAAAGCAGCTTCACAGTGATAACATGAAAATAATACAACAAAGTTTGTTTCTAGAAGAAAATTGTGTCATTGTCCACCTCAAGTAAGGCAGATCAATAATATTGAAAGCCAAGGCAACAGTGGCGAGAAACCAAAACTCCATCAAGGTGGCAGAATGGAGAAAAAAAAACCTTGGGAGAACCCAGGCTCAGTCGGGGGCCAGTTCTCCTCTGGCCAACGAGCGAACAGTGTATGATTATGATCCAGGCAGCGTTACAGGTCAGAAGTCAGATTGGATCAGAACATTCAGAATATTTATCCAGTTCCTTCTGGTTGGAAGTCGGAGTCATCACGCTGGTATGGAGACGAGTTTGTTGAGGTTCAGAGCCGATGGCTGTCCTGTCGATGAGACCTTCACAGGGCTGGCACTTCAGGATGCGTCATGGATGGTCCACCATCTGATCTGGAAGTGGCCGGGATCCGATGGACTGCGGTAAACCTCGGGATAAACAGAGAGACTAATATTAGCGTAGACACCATCCTCCTTATGATGTAACAAGTACATCAGGATTTAATGTGGAGTGTTCCCGGTTCCAGCTGATCTAATCTATGCAGCCTAACATTGAATTATATAAGTCTATAATGTGTTATGTGTATGCTAGGCCAAAGAGATGTGTTTTTAGTCTAGATTGAAACTGACAGAGTGTGTCTGCTTCCCGGACAATGTTAGGAAGATTGTTCCAAAGTTTTGGTGCTAAAAAGGAAATGGTTCTACCGCCTGCAGTCGATTTTGATATTCTAGGTATTATGAACTGGCCGGAATTTTGAGATCGCAATAGACGTGAAGGACCATAATTGTGATTAAGAGCTCGCTCAAGTACTGGGGAGCTAAACCATTTAGTGCTTTGTGAGTGATCAGCAATATTTAACATTTTATACAATGTTTAATAGGGAGCCAATGCAGTGAATGCAATCCCAGAATGCACTGATATAAGTTCAGTGTAATGAATCAGGTCTGCTGTCACAGCAGCAGAAAACGGGACCTTTGAATGTCATCTCCATCCTGATGTGCTCTTTCAATGTGAAAAAGAGTCACTCTGTGCTCTTGAAATCTGCTCATCATTTTGTCGAGAACTTGGTGAAATATTTATCCAAGATTGCAGATTGTTCAATTTCAGCATTTAATGAAATATATTTATGCACAATAGTTATATAATTTAAAATAGTATGCAAATGTAGAGTAATTGTGATAATGCATAATGCTTCTTAGAGTGTAAACATGTTAACATCAAACTCCATTTAAATGAATTGAGTATCTAGTATACTTCAAGCGATGAAATTTGTCAGTTGTAAAAGGTAAAAAAACAAAAAAACAAACAATCAAAGCTATGACTGTGGATTATTATAGTTCACATTAAATACACATTATGTACTACTATTTATCATAGCAGTCATAGCTGAAGTCAGCCTTTATTCTGGTATTGATCTAGTTTGGTTGTTTCCTACTATATGCAGCTGCTTCAAATCATTTGTGTCATATATTTCCCCAGATGAAAAAAAAAAAAAATATATATAATATAATATAATATAATATAATATAATATAATATAATATAATATAATATAATATAATATAATATAATATATAAAAAAAAACAGGGATAAACCAAACTCAGTTAGGGGACCAGTTCTCCTCTGGCCAAACAAACGGACATGGTGTGATTGTGATTCGAGGCTGCATCACAAATCAGATTGTAGATTAATTTTATTTGATATAATTCAGAATATTTCATCCAGATCCTTCTGCTTGATTATTGGGAGACAGGAGGACAATGCCAGAAAGATTGCTGCATGATAAGGTCATGGCTCTCTGTTTTGGAGCAATGCAAACATTTATCTATTTTCTTATCAGAGCATGAAAAAAGTGCTTCTAAAGTTATTCATACATTGTAAGAATGTCTCTGTCTCAAGAGATTTTTTTTGTTACTCATTTCGCTCTTAATATACCTGGACGTTCTGTTCCTGTGTGATGTCGTTGAGAGTATAGCATAATATCATACTTTTTGAATTTCATAAAAACATGTCATTCCTCGTTATTTAGAACTGAAGAAATCCGCTTTGATACACGATAGCAGTGTTACAACTCACTGATTCAAATGATCCGTCCGAGCAAGTTTGAACGGTCAGAGTTATATAGGCTACTGTACAGTGTTTGTGACCCTTTAAGTGTCTTTAGCGGGGGAAAGAAGCAACATGCACGTATTGGAAAGGGCTTGAATGAAACAGGTTTGGCTCTAGATAAAAACATTAGAGTATATGATGCCAAATGATCTTAACTTTGAACGGCCCTGAGTGGTTGAGGTGTGCACCGCTCCGTTGTTTTGACGCGCTGCTCACTTTAAAGTTTTAAAGATACATTTAGTCCTGGTTCGCTTAGCATTCACACTGTCCTAATGAACACCCTAATGAACAAGTAGAAGCAGCACATTTGACTGCTGATGCTGTCTTTGTCAATCGTGTTGTATTATGAACGCGTGCGCTGTGTAGATAAGGCATTACAGACAGCTTTTTTTATTCTAATCGTGAGCGAAAGCTGCATCGCAGCTGGCTTGCATTAGGGTTGTCAAATTCAAATTTAATTAACACGAAAACATGGGCCGAGCGTTCCATATTCAGAAATAAGCGGTTACACAGCGATCTAAGCGATCTTTACACAGCTCATTGTATGCGTGAGAATAATTTTTTTTTTTTTTCAAATGAACATTATATCCTGCATTACAAGCCCAGAACTTATGGTAAAATTATGTAAAATACTCCATCGTTAGAAGAAATTAACTCCCTGAAAATATAATATACATGTACCTCAATACTTGGTTTCAGTGTATCGATATAACATCGCCACGCAAAATATCACAGCACTGCTTTATTGAATATATAATTAATAATTATCAAAATTAATTTAAAATACTAGTTGTAGTCCTATCATGAGCCATCAGAATGCTTGAGAATTGTTGTGTGAATAAAGCGATTGTGGACAATGTTGTGGACTGTGATTCGGGACCATGTCCAGCTGGTTGGCTCGAGGTGAGCGTGCGCAGTTCAGAGAGCTCTCGATCTCTCCTCATTGTTACTGCTGATGCCAGAGGAATCTTAGTGATGCACCGATGTGAAAATTGTGGCCGATACCGATAACCGATATTAATATTGCTGTTATGGCCGATACCGATATTTACCGATGTCGATATCTCTGTATAGAAAACCCATTTTTATGATAATCAAATAAAGAGCTATTTTCTAAAACTTTTTTTTTTTTTTTTTTTTTTTTACTTTAGAAATTACTGATATTGGGCACCTTTACCTGTGTGCAAAATATGTCATCAGATTTTCAGAAGAAAAAATAAATATTTATATAAAAATACATTTTTATAAAGGATACAAGTGTGTCCTGAATTCACACTATGAAAAGGCAATGAATAGGCAATGTCAATGTCTGAGAGTTTTGTATAACATGCTCATTGGGTTAAATGGTGAGATTGACAAGTGCTGAAAAACTGTGCTGTTGAATTTATGTCTCCAGCCTAGTTCAACGATTGTGTAGGTTGCTCTGTACTGTACCTAACCCCTGTCATTAAGAAACATCAAGAAAGTTCCCAGATATTTAGGAGGGGAATATGCATTATGTTGCATTGCATATAATGTGTGCTGATCAACTTGTCTAAAATTAAGAAACCCCTAGAAAACAGTAAAAAAAAATAAAAATAAAAATAAATAAAAAAATATAGGAACATTGTGTACAATTAAGATAGGCTACTTAATTTATTATTCCAATATCCAAATAGGATGCTAAATACCACAGGGAAAAGGGCTTCTATTTGTGACGTGCTGTCTTTGCATTTGAACATTGCACATTTTAAACAGGACACGCATTAGCTGAATAAATGTTAGCCAATACAAACATATTTATAGAAAACAGTTGACAATGAATAGACAGGAGTCCAATAATATCATAACGAATCACTTATTCTAAAAATAATATCAAGTATAAGTTAGACGAATCCGACATATAGCCTAATGAGGGCTGTGTTAACAGTAAAACGTCCGTCATTTAACGGATTTTAAAAACACGGATGGATAATACAAAATGCTTTCTGACATTTTGACAGAAAAAAAAAACAAACAAAAAACAAGCAAGAACAAAATTTAAACTTAGCCCGTCAATTTTCATTTTATAGCCTACTTTTTAATCTATAAATAACGAACGCGCTAGTTTTCATACAAAATAAATATGTAACATAATTAGGTACTTTAGTTATTATTAACACAGTAACGTAACACATGAAGGCTACGTTTCTCAACACTGAGAATGAATAAATAAACGCCTGTTTCTCCAGACTCGCGCTTATCGGTAATCCACAAATCACACGGGCTGTCACTTTTGGGAAAAATCTAATTCGAACGGGTATCAAATATCAAGCAATGTATTCGAATATATTCGAATATCTACGAGTCAAAAAACGATCAGTCAAAAAATGCATCATGAAGAGGAAAAAGTCGCACTGGACTATAAGTCACATTTATTTAGAAATTTATTTCACAAAAACAAAAAAACAAAAAAAAACCTATGTTACGGATGGGACAGTTCTCCGTTTCGGACGTGAGCGCTCTGAAAGCGGCACTAAAAGACTGCTTTAAAACTTTCACAGAGACCTCAAACAGAAAGCACAAAGCCTGTCTTTAAATTTAATTTCGTTTTGTATTAATTGTATCTTAATTTTGATCAATGTTTCATCTAGGGCTGCACGATTTGGGGAAATTGTCATATTGCGATAATTGAGGTCAATATTGCGATTACGATTGCGATATAATAAACAAATGGTTTCATGAGTCAACTTGCTTGGTTCTCAAGGAAAATAAATGCACACACAGATTAGTGATAATCAGCCTAAAGAAAAAAGTTCTTTAGTCAAGAACAGTGAGTTTTTCTCTGTTCCCTTTGTTCTTTGATTAACTTTTTATTATTGAATTTTAACAAGAACAAAACATAATTTACATACAAGAGTACATATAACCATACATGTCAGGGGTAAAGAAAAATAAAATATATAGAAAAAAATTTAATAAAAAAGAATAACTTTAGCGACGGATATAATTAGTGGCTACTGTGTACTGTCCCTTTAAGACCAGCCACTGTCAGAGACGCAGATCTCACACGCGCCTCATTCTTTCACGAGTCATCACAACTCTTCATGTTCATCATAAGACTACTCTTATGTTATGAAGACACTCGACAAAAATACATTTTGGCATAATTGTGTGTGTTATTGTTCGTTCAAGCTCGAAAGAGAACTGTATTCTGTCATGCTGTATTGTGCGCACGCACGATATTAGCGCGAGTCTTTCTGTCTGTCACAGTCAGGACATTCACAGGCAGCGCGTTCATTTTGGCATACATGCGTGTTGTTCGTTCTACCGCGAAAGAGAACTTGATACTGGCACGCGTCTATGTGTGTGTGTGTGTGTCAGGAGGACATTCACAGGCAGCTCGTTCTTTTATGTCTTATCGCGCATGAATGGTTTAAAAGCATTTGCATTAATAAGTGCGTTAACGGTGCTAATTTGTTTATTTAATATAAAATCGCAGCATTTTGCGTCATATAATCGCGTAGGCTTGACATCGCGATTGCGATTGCGATACAATTAATCGTGCAGCACTAGTTTCATCAACCAATTGCCTGGATTTAATAAATAAGAAGTAAATATAGTAGAAAATAGATAATCACGACACGGAGGCGCCGGCGCGTGTACCTGGAGCTTGTCTCATAAATGAACCGAAACTCAGTGATAAGGTAGCCTACTTGCCTCACAGTCCTGATATATATATAGAAAGCTTTAAATGTGTACTTTTAAACAGAACAATTCAAAACGAAAGAAAACAGACTGTTCTCTGCTTATGTCATCCGTATGAAATGTGAATTTCTCTCTGGTGCTTTCACTGCGAAGATCGCGAGTCAGCATCGTCAACTTCACCTTCAACTTCACACGTCAAATACACAGGGATGATTATCGGCCTGTTCACATCAGCCCTATTTTGACATCGGAACGATACCGATGTGTAAAAAAATTACCATATCGGGTGATATTATATCGGCGGCCGATATATCGTGCACCACTAAGGAATCTGTGAGTTCATTTCCATGATGTTATGCTTTTTGAAGGTGTGTGTGAACATCTGGAGGGTTGAGCTCAGGGTTTCTCATTGTTCTTTTGCTCTAAACTATAAGGAATCAGGATAATTCATGGCCTCGTCTCATTATCTTCTCCGTCCGCTCCTTTCTCTTTCTCTCGTCCTTATGCTCTCGGCTCAGTCAACATGTAGCAGACGCTCTCTCTTGTGGCTTGAACAGCTATAGGCGTTCTGGGGAAATGACAGCTCGCGGCCTGTCTCTTGTGGCCTAAAGTTAATGTGTGATTTATGTTGGAATGGAACACAATCCTTTATTCTCTTTGGCTTCAATCTGTATTCATGGCTTGTGGCATGATGATTCTGTGCCATTCCTTGTGTGTGACGCTGTGTTTGTGTTCAAGGTCACTCTGTGCGTCTGCTGGGTCAGAAGAAGGAGAAAGGGAAACGACTGGGAGGAGCGCGGCTGGATTTGCCCAAGATCAGAAAGAACCCGCTGATTGAAATAATTTCCATCAATACAGGGTAAGCTGTGTGCCGTACAAACATTCATGAACAATTCACAGTCATCAGAGGATTCTGTTTCCAGCTGAACGATCACATTGAACGTTGCGTGTGTTTGTAGCTAATTAATCATATTTTGGGGACAAATTTGTACCCATAAGTGAGCTAAACCTTTCAAAATCTCCAAAAAACGTCCTCAATTGTAAAAACTGTATAAAAATGAATTCCTGTTGATGTTTGGTGTAATGACAGTATGAAGCCATCAACACTTACTGCTGGATTAAAGATGCATTGTTTAAGCTGTTCATGTTTCTTTCATTAAGAATGAGCCTCCTCGGGCACTGATGGTTCTTTGCTAATGGTGACTTTAGTCGCTGATCTACAGACTTGACTGATGTGCTGAATCGAGAAGCGTTTTTATTGATTCATCAGTACTGGAGCACAGCCCCACATCATATTTTGATGCTCTTTTTTTGATGCAGTTATGGATATATGTATAGGCTACTGTATAGTTATTTATTCATCGTTGCTTCATTGTTGACAAACAATAGAAGCCATTTGCAAGTTTGTTTTCTACATTACAATGGATTGTAGGTGAATATCTGGGCCATTCTACAGAATTGGTTCAAAGTCAGAGTTGGAAACATCTTGAATTTAATTTAATTTTTCCACAAATTTTGTATGTATGCAAATTGTATAATATCCAAGGTAAACATTTCTAGTAATTGTGCAGTTAATTATCATATTGTATTTTCAGAAAGTTTTGGAATATTTTTATGTGGTCTATCAATGCCCCTGGTTGAATCCCAACATGATGTTCTGCTGATGGTGAAGCATGGAAGAGTGTGATCTCTGTTCCATTAGTGTCACCAAACAGAACTGCAAAAATGATGCCACTCTCCCTGTCTGCCATTGGTCGGATGAACAGGTAGTTCATAGTTGGTGTTATAATGTCATCCTAAAAAGTCAATGGGGCTTTTCACACTTGAAGTAGTTGAACCCTGGGTCATTCTAAACCCCGGTAAAGGGAATCCTGGGTTATCTTGCTTCACGTTTCACACTGGTCATAATTAACAATTAATCCTGGGTATTCATAAGCTGATGTTTTACAATGGACATTCCTAAACCCTGGGTTAATGTTAATGCGGAGTGCATTCATGATTAGGCTACCGGTATAATAATCCTCCTGGCGCCAGGTCTGAGTAAATCCGTTCGAATTTACTCTCTTACCTTTGTTCCTTGATTAACATTAATGATACTTTAAGACCAGCCGCTGCTGACAGAGACACGATCTGACACGCGTCCCATTTTCTCACAAATCACTACGTTCATTTAAGACTTTATTTAAATAATTTAAGACTGCTCATATGAGGACACTCGACAAAACGGACATTTGGCATAATTTGTGTGTTATGGTTTGTTCAAGCCCGAAAGAGAACTCCATACTGACACGCGTCTTTTCTGGGTCGTGTGTGTGTGTGTGTATAATAGGCAGGAATTAAAGCGTGGTCTCTTAAGTCTTGTCGTTATCTTCCATTTTCAAAACAAGCTGGCTATTGGCTATTATTCGCTTGATTTGGTCATGGGCCTACGCTACAATACGTTTAGAGCGGCCGCTACCTGGATGAGATGGCAAACAATAAAATAAAAAGCAAACGGTCGAATCATAGACTGTAAAAAATGCGCAAAACACGGCACTTTAAAAACCGGATTGTTTATTTATAGTTCGATTTCGGATATTTCACATCATGTTCGAATGCATATTTGAATATCGAATAAAAAGTGACAGCCCTAATCTGGACGCCTCTAACACACTGTCATAACAGAATTGCTTAGTGGTTTTAGTACACAGTGATCCTGATCTTGTGTGTGATGTTTGGCAGAGTTTGTTCACATTGACCGTATGAGTTTTACATTGCTGGACATGACCTTCAGTGAACTGACAGCCAGACCTGAGCTTTCAGCACACCATAGACCATTTTGATGTATTCATCAGTGTCATATTGTTTGTGTCACTGACAGATAATCATCTTAATCATTGACATCCAGGGTGTCAGTGCTGCAGAAGAAACCTGAGTGCTGTCGGTCCCTCGTTTGCAGGCCTCCAGAGGTCCATCGCTCTTCACGTCTGCCGCTTCTAATCTGCCTGTTTGTTCGACAGAATTCAACAAATTCCCCAGCATGACGGTAGCTTAATTAGAAACTCGTTGCTTAGTGCCAGTTAGAAGCAAATGAGATGCAAATAGTAACACCTCGAGACGCGGAGGAGAGTCATCCTGGCAGGAGAACATGCTGTTTGGGGACTTTGTGACTTTCTGCTGGGTTTTTCTGTACAGTGAAGTTTGTATATTACTGAAGACTTTCTCATGAGGATTTTCTCAACAAATACTGTCGGAGCAAAGTGTAACTGCTAGTCGTGTGTTTGAGGTCGTTTATTGAAGGAAATTAATTATCTTTCTCATACATATTGTCTTAAAGAGCTCTAACCCTTCACTATTAGCCTGATGTTAATTTAGGAGCAACCTCATGGGAGGATCCTGAGCTCTTCTCAAACAGCCTAACAGGGATTGTTCACCCAAAAATTTGCATTTTCATCAGTTACTCACTGCCATGTCGTTTCAAACCCATAAGATTTTGTTAATCTTCGAAACCCAAATGAAGATTTGTGATTTTAATAAAATCTGATTTCTGTCCCTCCATTGAAAGTCCATTCACCCAAAACTCTGATGCTTTAAAATGTTAATAAAGAGATTGTAGAATAAATCCATATGAATCGAGTGGTTGAGTCCAAGTCTTCTGAAGAGACACTATCACTTTATATGATTAACAGATTTAATTTAGGCTTTTATTTGCATATAAACATGCTCAAAACAGACAGTTGAGACAGTTATGCCCCTCTTTTTTTCTTTTCTTTTCTTTTTTTCAGTCTGCCGTGGTACTGACTTTACAGCTGACTTTTACCACACTGTTAACATGATGGTGTCATCTGGAGGGGAAACACAGAAGTTTAGGGAAGCAATAGGCACAGGAGACTTCCGCCATAACTACTACTTATACATATTTAAGTTCATGCAAATAAATCTGTGGCTCTGAGTCCAGCGCTCACACACTCATGTTAAGCAGCAGGTTTTCATGAGAGATTAGCCGTTCTCATTTTCTGTGTGGATGTGTGCCGTCTCTCCTCACCATATAAAATTGAGTTTATCATTGTGCTCATGAGATAATTATGGGTCATTGCTATGGTAACCAGACTAAAGACTGGCTATGATGTTTGAATAAATTCGGCATAAATGAAGAACCACTTCGGTCAGTAAGTCAGTCAGCCAGTCCAAACTGCAGTCTTGATAAGATATCTGACTCGACTGCTGCTGGGACGAATGTGCATTTGAATATAAAGGCAAAACTAAGCTGTGTTACAACTGAAGATCTACATTTCACAAATCACAAAAAAAACAGTAATAGTTTATATTATTCATATTTTTTCCTGAGCCTTGATGTCACCAAACCCATAAACATCAAATTAATCTGTTATAAAAGAATAAAATGCCCACGGGCTGCCAATTGAATAGCCCTGGTCTAGAGGGTAAAAATAAAAATTAGTTCAAGACCAGTGGCTTTTCCAGCAGCCAAAACCATACACATATTTCATCTGGTCTTGACAAAGAGAAGACATTCCAGGGCTTCCATCACAGAGCTATAGAAGGGAGTGAAGTCTGTTAAAGGGGTCATGAACTGGATTTTTACATCGAAAATTGTCATAATTTAGAAATAAAAGGCGTTTATCCTACCCTGATTTTAGCCTCTGATTTGACAGCTCTGTTTGAAGGGGCGTGTCTGTGTGATATTAAATGTAAACACCCCCTGCTGTGATTGGCTGACATTTTTCCATATGAAATGGCCAGCATTACATGTGGAAATCTCTCTTAAAGCATTATATTTAGATCTATTCAATCACATGAAAAGTTGCAGTGATGAGCATTGAGCAGATGACAGACAAGTCTGTTGATCGCTTGAATGAAGATCACTTCATTGCAAAGCAATTTCTGCACTCTCACGAATGCTTTCCCCAAATAACAATGCAAATCCAGTTAGAGCTTCGTTGTGCAGTTTAACAGCATCATTGATTTCATAACGAGTTTTGGCAAGTGTCCTGATAAACTCACGCTGTGTGATTGGCAGCTTGGGCGATTAGAAATGGAGCGTTCTTTAAATGCTTTCTGTATATAATTTAATCACAGTTTAAATAAGATTAATTTAATCCTACTAAAATAAACGATGTGAGTTGATCTTTTTGTCTCTGGCTTGATTTACTGATGCATAAACAGTATTGAACGATTTTGAGAGAGAGTCTGAACTTGAATACACATCAGAAATCACTGATCACAGATCAGGCATTAGAATGAACATGGTTACTTACGTGTTTGTTGTGTTGCTGGCAGATCCATATCGTTAAAGTCTGTTTGCAAAGCCTGCGTCGAAATTGTGACTGATTTATCAAATAATCCACAGTGAAATGCACCGGATACAAACAAATAATGCACTGCTGAGACATTCACATTGTTTAAAAAAAAAAAAAAAAAAAAAAAAAAAAAAATACTTTACTAACATTAGGATCGTTTGGAAGGTAATGGTATTGATCCTCTGTCAATCTTTACTAGTTTTCATGTCACTATTCACTAACGCTCCAGTGGGCGGTGCCAAAGACACGGTGATGTAGAGACGAAGGTGTTGATATTCTTTTGCAAAGGCGGTCTTTCGCTGTCCTGTCTCCACTTTTGAGATTCTGTCGTTTTCTGGCCTTGGTTTCAATAAAAGCAGTTTTTGGAATAACAAGGAAGTTTTGAGTTTTAAAAACTTGCAGGGTATTTTTATACTATAACAAACTCTTAACTGTTAAAAGATCAAGGACAATTTGAATTGAGAATTCAAATGTTCCTTGTTCTTTTGACAGTTAAGAGTTTGCTATACAAACAGGAGTTATTTATTTGAAAATGGATTTTGGGAAGAAATTAGTGCTGCCAGCTGTTTGAAAACCCAGGAGGAGGAAAAAAAAAGCCATGTTGCTTCATTTCTTGAAGCCATGTTGCTTCTGCTGTTTTTGTTCCGGTGACCTCAACCCATGCCTTGCTCTCTCATTGGCTGTAGCTCTTCTCGACACTTGAGACCACTGGATGTCGAGTCGGCCGACAGCGCCAGATATTTATCATGCTGGCGTCGGTGTGGTGTCGGAAAGCCTCTTTGATGCGTCGTTGAGTAGTTCACATATAAATTTTGGCGCGTGCTGATCACCCGCTGATTTGCCCCCGATCACAGCCCGACCTGTCAACAAGCTTGTTGACGTGCAAATCAGACTAAAATGTGAACACAGTAGGGCTGTGATGGTGGCAGTTTTTTACCACCTCGGTGGTAATGGACCAACTACTGGCGGTGACACGGTGGTGTTTGTGGGGTATGGGGGTTAGGGGGTCTTGTAAAATCAAGTACTTGTGTGTTTATTTTAGCACTTACGTACGTCAGTAAAACACCACACTACAGCCTGTAAAACATTGAAATAAATATCAGTAATTGGTCACCTAAATAATATAAGTATATTTACTTATTATTTTTTAAAAAACATTCGTTTGATATTTCCAGACAAAGATGCGTCATATAGCCTGCCACTCTGCGCTTTGAGAGGGATGTGGGACACGAGCAGGAAAGAGACAGTCTTAATGTTTTCTCCTGATGTTCCAAGCAACTTACACTGTAGAGCGAATTTTATCTTCTGTAGTGTCAAGACATTTAGGCTATGTTTGATTTTGTGCAGTGTGAAATGCGCTATACAAATAAACTTGACGTGTCTTACCATAATATCAAGCACAAACTGTTAAATAGAATTTGATGTCCAAGCAAAAAGGTATCAGTCCTATTATATTTACATTTTTACTGTGGTAAAGTAGAAAAATCGATGTAGGACAAATTAAAAGCGAACCAAAGGAAGACATTTTTATAATCCCCTGTGCAAATGAGTGAAGATTTGGGAAAAGAGACAGAATATTCCATGTCATATGGAATATTGTTAAATTCGCTGATAATCGGGTGACCAGATCGCTAAACATAATACAAAGCAGACAAAGCTTAAATGTATGGCCTCACGTGACGTACCTCTCTCATTCGGCACAAATCTAAATGTTTCCATTGGTGCAATGTAACATTTAATTGCTTACCTATTATTTCTTTAGTAAACAAAGCCTTTTGCTTCACTCATGGCAATATTCACCTAAAACAGCATTCACGTACAAAAAAAAAAAGTGTTTTGGCGGACCACTGCCGGTGCTACTCAGCCGGTGCTACTCAGCCACTGCAGTGGTGTTCTACCACCACGGTGATGTGGTTGTCAAGTTAACCGGCACAGGCTTATTTCACAGGAACACACAAACCCACACACATTAGCTTATATAAACATCAGCAGTGAACTGTAGTTACTCATTTACAACACATCAGCTACAGTCACACTGCTCTTTTCAAAAATTAGTTTGTACACTACACTACACTACAGACTGCTAACAGTCTTTTTAAATATATAATGGTGTTTTACAAAAATATAAATAAATAAAAATGATGCAGTGTTTTCTAGCGAAAAATCAATACATTGATATTAAATGCAACTTAAAAGCTAGAAAATGCAATTTATATAAATGTCAAACATGATTTTGCCATTTAGCTTTCAAGTGAATCAATCAAATATGTGAACTGGGTCTTTTCAACGAACTCACTTAACATAAAAAGTTTGGTGTCTGTAAGATTTTTCAGTGTTTGTGAAAAAAAGTATTCTATAAAAGTCTATGCTCACTGCATTTATTTGATCAAAAATACAGTAAAAACTATTTTTGTGAAATATTGCAATTTAAAATAATGTTTTTCTATTGTAATACATTTTAATATATTAATGGTCTAATCTTCTCTGATTGTATAAACCCATCTTGAGAGATGGTGTGTCTGCTGAACCCTTCTGTTCAGTCAAGTGCCGTTAGATGAAGATAAACAGGACTGCCGCTCTGTTAAAATAAAACGTGTTTGTATACAGCTGTGTGGGGTGAACTTAGATTTCAGATCTCTTATTTCATTTGCATTTATGTCTGATGGTTATCAGCTCAAACAAGAGCAGAGCTCATGTCTGATGCCACCTCAGTGTCAGTCTGTCTTTAGTCGACTCCAGAGTGGCTTTTAATTTGCTTTTCAGGTACCTCTGACATCAGGCCTGACATTTAAAGGCTGTGTAGATAGAGAGCTCTTTGTGTGAGGTTTCTCTTTCTCAGCTGGACACCCCATCTGTCATTCAGTCTCTTATCAGAGTCTCAGACCTCAGATCTCTCACCGCAGTGACGGAGGCGTTACAGAGCTCCTCTTCATTTCTTCCACTGTTGTGTGTATGGATGCGTGACACGTTTACTTTTGGCTCAGACATCTCGTTGACCATGATAGATGAAAGACGATACGTTTTGTTTGTGTTGGTCTGACGGGACTGATGCATGTCTGTCCAATGTGAAATAAAGCACACAGACATTAATAAGGGTTCTCTTCAAATTAAAACTAAACATGCAGTCAACATGACATCGCAATTGACTCTTTACTTTAAAACATGTTCCTGGTTTTATTGTAAAGGATCTATCAGTGTGCGTTATAAGTATATTTCATGAAAAAGGATATTAATCAATGAGTATGTATTTTGAATAGTTTTAAAATGGTTTAATTCTTCATTAATGTGATTGTGCCCACACACTCTTCTGATTGGATTTGTCATTGATTTTGTTGTCTGTTGTGGACAGACAAATTGCTTGTTGCTGGAATCTTATCACATTGCGTCTGGTTAGGAAACCACAGTGAAGAGTGTAATTCTAAGAAAATGCAACATATACGTGACCAGCGGTATACTGTTAGCGAACGTCCTGATGCCCCATCCAGCCATACTGCTGAGAGTGACATTTAGATGAATGTGCTGCACGCTTTCCTCTCAATAACAAAATAAACACACAATGAAAATGACAGCAGTGAGACAACATCCGTTACGAAAGCATCTGATCCTAGCAATGTGGATATGTTTGCACAAACATTTCAATTTGGCACTCTAGTCATGTCGCATTTAATTGTACAGCACTTTATACAATGTATTTCTTTAAAGCAAGCATATTTACAGTATTACACATGGAAAAAAAAGTCAACTTTATACAAGGACTTTATACAATACAGATTGTTTCAAGCAGCTTTATAGTGATAAACAGAAAAATAATGATCAATAATGCAAATAGAGTAAAAAAAAACAAACAAAAAAAAACAATAGAGACATTGTTCAGCTGAAGTCAGTTCAGTATTGATTCAGTTCAATAACTGAAACTAAATTTCATCAATTATGAAATGAGTTCAATTCAGCTATAAAACAGCTCCGGAGAAAACACTGATGTCATCATCCAGCTCAGTTAAATTTTCATCCAATACTGTCAGTGCAATCAAATCAATAATATTTCTAAATATGAAGTGTCCCTAACTAAGCAAGCCAAGGTGACAGTGACAAGGAACCCAAACTCCATCAAGTGACAGAATAAAAAAAAAAAAAAAGGCTCAGTCATGGGACCAGTTCTCCTCTGGCCAAACGAACAAACATGGTGTGATTTAGGATTTCAGATTGTGGATTGATAGCATTCAGGATATTTCATCCAGTTCTTTCTGCTTGAAGATCAGGATACAAAGGCCAGCATATGGAGAGAGGCAGAGTTGGATCTGGCCATAGGGGTCTCTTGCAGGGACTTGTCTTGTTCTCATGGTCTTGGCTGAGGATCTGTGCCGATGGCTGTCGAGTCGATGAGGTCTTCGCAAGGGATCTGTCTCTAGGGCTTGTCTAGTTATTGTGTTCTCCGCTGACATTCAGGGCTGTGTTGTGTTCGTCTCTAGGTGCAGGCCTACCATCTGGTCCCAATACGGACCGGATCCAGCTGACTTCGGCAGCCTCAGGATTAGAACGAGACATACAGACTAATATTAGCATAGATGCCATTTCTCTTACGATGTAACAAGTACATCAGATGTTATGGGAAGTGTTCCCGGTTCCGGTTTATCTAATTTATGCACCCTAACAATCCGTTAAGGGATTTGAATGATAGAAATGTGAAATATAATGTGTTATGTGTATGCTAGGTTAAAGAGATGGGCCTTTAATCTGGATTTAAACTGGAAGTGTTTGTGTCTGCCTACCGAACAACACTAGGAAGGCATAGTTCCAGAGTTTATGTGCCAACTAGGAAAAGGATCTACTGGCCACAGTTGATTTTGATATATTTTAGTTGTTATCAACTGGCCAGAAGAGACCGCAGTGGACGTGAAGGACTATAAAGCGATATGAGCTCGCTCAAGTACTGAGAAGCTTAACCATTCAGGGCTTTAGAAGTAATCAGCAAGATTTTAAAATGTGAACAACCGGTACATGTGTTAACCGGGCTAATATGGTCATACTTCCTGGTTCTAGTAAGACCTCTAGCTGCTGCATTTTGGACCAGCTGGAGTTTGTTTATTGAGCCTGCAGGACTACCACCCAGTAAAGAATTACAATAATCTAGCCTAAAATGTGACATTTTGATCAAATGTCATAATTTAGAGATATTTTTAAGATGGAATAATGCAGTTTTACAAATACTAAAAATGTGGTTTTCAATAGAAATATTGCCATTAATGAGCACACCCAGGTCCCTAACTGATGACAAAGACTTGACTGAACATCCATGGAGAGTTGGACAGTATTGTAGGTTAAAACACGTCAAAGTTTTTGGTCCAATGATTAAAACCTCTATTTTTTTTTCTCTTAATTTAGTAGTAGGAAATTACTAGTCATCCATTTTTTAAAATAAATTATGCTTTCTGTTTTGTGAATTGGTATGTGTCATTGGGCCGCGAAGAAATGTAGAGCTAAGTATCAACAGCGTAACAGTGAAAACTGTCATGTCATGTTTCCTAATGATATCTCCGAAGGGTAGCATGTACAGTACAGAGTGAAAAGCAACCTTCCTAGTACTGAGCCTTAAGGTACTCCATACTGAACTTGTGATATGATACCTCTTCATTTAGTGCTGCAAATTGATGACTGTCAGATAAGTACGATTTGAACCATGCCAGTGCAAGTGCACTAATACCAACATCATTTTCAAGCCCATTCAAAAAGAAAAAAAAGTTGGTGTCGATAAATCAAACGCAGCACTATAGTCCAGTTACAATAATGGAGAGATAAAACCACAATCAGATAAGAGAAAGTCATTGGTAAGTCTGATGAGAGCGGTCTAAATCCTGACTAGAAATCACATACCATTTCCATTGTTTGTTTTTTTACCATTGTTTAAAAAAAAAAAAAGAAAGATATGTCTCTTTAAATTTGAATTACAACAACATTTGACACTAAGGCGGTGCTCCAGTGTGTTCATGTTTTTACTCGCAGACGTCTGACTTTGACATACTGAACAGAAGATGTCCACGTCAAAAAAGGTAGAGCCTCACAGTCACACCTACCTATTACGTTATCACCACGAGCTAATGGTAATTTTAAGGTGTTTACCAGCCGGAGCAAACTTTTCTGGAAAGTTCTACAAAATGACTTCACACCAGTGTGTTCTTCAATTTAGCTTGAAGGCATATCAGAGCCTTAAAAAATTGGTTCTCTTGCAGCAGATGGGATTTTCCCCCTCCCCTGTGTCTGTATTCACAGATTATTATAAAACAGACCTGCGTGACCATAGCAAGTTAACAACCTGGGATTATCATTAAATGATATTATTAATACATTAATATTTTATTTTTAATTAAAGCTGCATTCCATAACGTTTTTGGGGTTAAAAATGATCCAAAATGGATAATGTGGAAAAATTTGAAATTATCCACTGGTGGATTTCCGCGAGAAATTCGATCATGTCTTTGCGTCATTACATCACGTGTACACATAAAGAAGGTGTCTCGGTTAGTAGGCTATATTGCGTGTGAGGATGTTGGAGGTGGACATTTATAGCCTTTTCTCACAACACTTGATATAATTAAACTTATCAATTTGATGGCGGATCCAGAAAGGTTCAAACGATAATCACCAGTGACAACTGGAGATTCACCCGTTGTAAATTGCAAAAGACTTCAGAGTGGCTACAGAAAAAGTGTGTGGAGTGGCTACAAGAAATTGTAACTGGGCCCATGCGAAAACAAGGATAATATCTGAAGGGCATTAAATGTAGTCACGCAATGCTGATGTTGTTAACATTAACAATTTGTGAACAAAGTATAATTTGCATGGTTTGATGGGATATAAGCGATCGTTAGATTTAATCAGCGCGGGTTACTGCAATGTTTTTTTCCGTTGACATTTTCCGGTGACAATTCTTTTGTTGGTCATACTTTCAAAAAGTTGGATCGGTGATTCCGAATGACAGTATCCACACCGGTGCGGTGACTGACAGCCGCACATTCTCTTTAAAACATTGGATTCATCCGCGCCGTGCCGAGGCACAACCCACGTAAAGTTGATAATTCTGTGAATAACTGCAATTACTGATTTTGAACAGAGATGTTGACAAAGAGGAAAAACTACGGACTGCTGCTTTAAGTATGACAAAAAGTGTGAAATGAATAAATGATGAGCTATATTAACCTATATTATAGGTATAGTATGTAACCTGTATTATAGGTATGTAACCTATATTATAGGTATAGTATGTAGATATGATATGATATGATATGATATATGATATTGTATTTATTATATTATATTATATTGCCTATAGACATCATTCGAATTGTTCAATATCAATAAATGTTAAAATAATATTTAAAAACACAAGATATATCTTAGAAAACATTTTTATCCATCCCACCCAACAGTGGTTTAACTCATTCACTCATTTCTTTTTTATTTAATAATTTTATATTATTATTAGTATTGTTATTATTATTATTATTATTGGTTATATTTTTTATTCATTATGTATTTGCTTTATTTACCCCTTCATTTTATGTATCTGATCACGGTCAGAGATAGCAGTGGGATGGGATAGATGAAAATGTTTTCTTGTAGGCCTATATTATTTTATGTTGTTTCTTACATATTCTTTTAACATTTATTGATAATAACAAACTTTATTTGAATGCTGTCTATAGGCAACACTGTGTGCAATATTATAATACAATAGTAGACCTATAATATAGATTAATAAAATAATTTCTTAAAGGAACACTTCACCCATTTGTATTAAGCTTTGTATCGTTAGAAACCCAGTCATATTTTTGATTAGTCTTGCATTATTCCCTCATTTTCCCCTGAGAAGGGAGAAATACAGATTTCAGTGTTGCAGTTCCTGCTTATAATGATGTAAAAATCTTAATTTTGCGTCATTCTAAGCAGGAAGTCCCATATCTTTGTAGAGGGGATGAGACTACAAACACTCGTTCCTCATTTTTCCAGGGGGTGGGACCCACTCACGCTACAGACCTATTACAGATCAGTGGGTGGGACTTCACTTGCAGAAACTAAAAGCAATATCCGCCATCTTGTTTGGAAGCTAAGCTAACAGGCGCTGTAGAGCCAGATGTGAAGTTGCGACAATGGCGGAACGTATTCAATATGATATGGAAGAAGAGGATTTCGAAAGTCTGATGCTCGAATCAGATGTTCGTGGCTACCTTTACGAGCCGCAATATAGCAAAGAGCAGCTGAGGCTGAAGACCTGCCTATCGCAAACGAGGAGCCCGGACTGGCTCTCACTGTGCGCCTATGGACACAGATATAGAGTATATAGAGTCCGATGTCCGATTTCAACGATGCCAATTTCTCCTGGACGAAATCTCTGAATCAGACGAGGACACGGACGTTTGGGTTGTGAAAATTAGTGGGAGTGGCTTGCGGAGCTGTGCAATGTGGTGCATTGTGGGAGTTGTTGTCTTCCATACAAATGCGCCCTGAAGTTACTTTCTGTCTTTCCTCAGTCAAGAAGGCACCAAATTCGAAATTTATGTTACATTTCGACTACATATATGACCCACTTTCAATAAATATTAATGTTCCCACGGGTGGAATGCTCCTTTAATTCCACAATTTTTTTTTTGTCATTCTTAATTCAATATAAATATTAATGTATTAATAATTGGCCTATCCATTTCTGATAATCCGAGGTTGCTATGGTCACACATGTTTGTTTACTCTGTAAACTCGTGGTCATGAGAAATAGTTGTTCCCTCAACATAAGAATTTGTGGCCACAAGAAAAATGTCATTCCCTCAACATCGAATATCGAGGCACATCGCATGGCCACAATATAAGAATTTTGTTACCTCGACAAAATGATGTCATGGCCACGACATTCCCACAAGTTAATATGAAATTCCTACAAATAGGGGTGGGCGGTATGACCAAAATTCGGTTTCACGGTATGACTAATTTTATTTCACGGTAACGATATATTTCACGATATAGTTATTTATAGTTGTAGTTGTTCTCGAAAAATCGACAAAAAAGGCTTTGTATAATAAATAAACCCAAATACTTTAGAAATGAAAAGTACTTCACTTTGTTTGAATTTTCTTTTTCTTTTATTTGGTAAATTATTTATTTGGTAAACTATTTTTAATTATAATATAGCAAACAAAACACTCTCATCAACTTTTAGATGAACTGCCCCCAACTTATTGATATTAAATACAACTTATAGGTGCAATTCAACTTTAAATAAAGTGTTGCTGAATAATTTTTCAATCTCATGTTATTGCTTTACTTCATCAATCAGTTTATAATATCTGAATATTTTATATTGAACTGAATAGATAAATACTAGTTATGTTTAAATGGTTTCCCAGTACATTTTTGCCATGTCTGCTTTTAAAGGGCTTGTTTTGTTCTTTTTGTGATATCTGGCAACCCGTCACCTAAGCTTTAACCAAGAGATGTTCAGAAGCGTCAAGTTCATAAGTGACTAGGAGAACAGCAGTATGAAAACTGAACAGCAGCTACTGTTAGTGTTGACTAAGTATTGTAAATTATACACATACCTTGTAACTGCGTCATTATTTTACATAGCTCGGTGAACACCGACACACCGCGCTCCCTCTCAGTGCGTGTGCACGCGCGCGTCTTTTGCATCAGTAAAATGCGATCGGTTAATTTGAGTGACAAGTTGTAATCACGCATTGAATCGAAGTAAGATTTTATCAGCTGTTTCAGTGGCCAATTGTTTGGAGTTAGAAATATATAACTCGCGCTGCATATTTAGTAATTTTGCCTCGGATACAGGATTACACATTTGCAGGTTGTTCATTACCACGGCAACCGCTCTCCTGTCATACTGAATGCGAGTTTCATGTTTAAAAAGTAACTATACATAAGAGACAGAAAGATGAAAACTATACATTATTTAAGGTTATTTCTATTCGTTACGATATTGATATATGAACTGTTCTGTTGTTGTCAAGTAAGCTTCATGCTTTCCCCGCTGCGATTGTGTACTCCTCTAAACTGTAGCCTACGGGTGCCGCACTGCTCTAGTTGACTGCTGCGCCTTTCCCCCCCAAAAAATATCACTTTAACAACAACTCTTTAGAAAACGTAATTCCTTTGTGGATCCTCTTGATCTGCTTTCTCCATGTTTCTTTGACAAATCTCAGTGTCTCAGTCTCTCGCACGCTGCATGTGAGTTAACCACGCCCACTTATTTACATGTCGCGGTATCACGGAATGAAAAAATCTGTTACGGTTGACATTTTCTACCGCGGTAACGATATATACCGTCATACCGCCCAGCCCTACCTACAAATTAATATCTCGTGGCCACCACATATTATCAGGTTCCCACGAGTTAATATGTCATGGCAACGACAAAGCGAAGTGATGCGAACATGTCCCCTCCCGGTCACCGTACCAGATTTCTGATTTCACGGCTGTTGTATTTTACAGGGGTGTGGGAGGGTTGAGGTGAGATTGCAGGCAGCTTGTTTACTGGAGCCTGAAGCAGCTGGAATGAATTTTTGGAGAAGTTCAGTGTTGCTATAAAACAAAGGTCAGATTAACACAAACTTTTCTCTTCAAGAAATACAAGTATTTAATGGCCACAGGCCTCCTGTCCTGTCATGACTCTGAATGAGGCTGTTCACTGAGACAAGCCTGAATGAGTCTGCTGAATCGCTGCCTTTAAACCGGATTTGTGCCCGTTCAAATAAACGTTCTGGAGTCAAAATGCCTGGATTCTTCTGTGTACATTACTGGAACAATGTCAACATCGCTTAGGAGCTGTGAATATGTGATGGCAGCATCCAATCCCATTAATTACATTTTTAATTTTGTGATTAGTTATAGTGGTGTATTGGGTGGTGCTTTGTTGTCCGTTTGAGTTGCTTTTGCAGATAAAGATACAGAGTGACTTTTGCCTTGAGTTTCCAGAGGATTAGTGGATGCACAGACTGATGGCATCAAAGAGAGTGCAGGGGACCTACAAATGCAGTGTTCATGCTGTTAGATGTTAAAAATGGTGAAAAGATTTTTGAGCAGTTAAAATTACAAAGATGTCCATCCCAGTGAATACAGCTTTTGTCCAGGTACACTTGCGCATAGTTTTTAAGGTAGAATAGAATAGAATAGAATAGAATGAGGCATTTATATAGCGCTTTCATATGTACTACTGTACACCCAAAGCGCTTTACAATCATATCAGGGGATCTCTCCTCAACCACCTCCAGTGTGCAGCATCCACTTGGAAGGTAGCTTTGCAGGAAGGTTTCTTCAAGCATCTTGGAGACGTTCCCACAGTTCTTCTGGATTTAGTCTGTCTCAGTTTTTTCTGTTTCTTCATGTAATCACAGACGGACTCTATGATGGTGAGATCAGACCATACCGGCTGTTGTCAGACTCCTTGTGCATACATAAATCTCACTGAATTACAATTAATGGCAAAAAGAATGTTTGGAAATGTAAACTGATGTTTCCTACTGACACACTACAGCAAAATATATAAATAACTGACTTAAAAAAGGGGGGGTGGGGGGGTATTAACATGCCTAAGACTTTTGCACAGTACTGTATGTGCGCAGGCGTGTAGTCCTTCCCTACAAACCAACCCTCAACAAACTACTTGTCTGGCTTTAAAATTTATAATACAGAATTTCTATCACTTCCGTGTAGCCACGCGAACCGGAATCATCCCGACAACACTTTATCTGTACAGAGGTAAAGAGAAGGGAAGGAGGTCTTCACAGGGGAGAGACTAGTTGACACTTCAGGACTGTGTTGTCGTCACACCCAGGCGCAGGTCCTTCATCAGATCTGGATACGCCCTGGATCCGGCAGACTGCAGCTTACCTCGGGATAAATATAGAGACTAATACTAGCGTAGACGCCATTCTTCTTATGATGTAACGAGTACATCAGGATTTGTGGGAAGTGCTCCCGGTTCCGGCTGACCTAAACTATGCAGCCTAATATTGAATTATAGAAGTCTATAATGTGTTATGTGTATGCTAGGTTAAAGAGATGTGTTTTTAGTCTAGCTTTGAACTGACAGAGTGTGTCTGCTTCCCGGACAATGTTAGGAATACTGTTCCGAAGTTTTGGTGCTAAATAAGAAAAGGATCTACCGCCAGGAGTCAATCTTTATATTCTAGGTATTATCAACTGGCCGGAATTTTGAGATCACAATAGACCTGAAGGACTATAATGCATGAAGAGCATTATAATCAGAATCAAACCCAAGGTCATGGGTTTGATTCACCAACAAGCAAGAACTGATAAATGCGTTTATGCCAGATGCATAAATGTAAATGTGTTCTTGAAAAATGTCTTAGGGGTTGATGCATGAGGCAACTTTTTGAGCAATGTTGCTGGGCAATGGTGCCGTCAACGGGCAACCAGGTGAGACAGAGCCCACGACCTATCTAAAGTATTCAGATAGAAATGTGTTGCCCATTCTGAATGGGTGTCCAAGCAAAATCGCTTGACAACATTGCTCAAAAAAGTTGGCCCGTGTATCATTACCTTTGTTACAGCAAGGAACAAGAGTTACTAGTGAACCCTGTGAACAGCCCCTCGTCTGAAATAATGCTGGTACATGGACTGCTTTATGGCTCTCCCTGCTCTGATCCTGAAACTGTAATCATAGAGATGTGTAATGTTAAAAACATTATCTTATTGCTTTGGCTTGTGGTGTGAGTTCCCATTGGCTGTGTTCCTGTCTGAAGCAGCTGTGCCATCAATAAATCCTCTCGACTGCTGGAACACATTTTGGAGGGGGTGAAAATATAACACCAGATACATTTTTTTCCTCACTATGCATTTTCCCTGTAGTTTCTGAGTGGGTGAAACATCCACAGATGTTTTGGCAAAGCAACACTGTTCTGTTTGTAAACAAAACACATTTCACCATCTTGCACTGGAGTCTCTTTGTGTCCAATGATTGCTGTTAATAACTCTCACCAGCTGGAGTGCCCAGAATATCTACCAGAGGGCACTCCACCCCAGACCAGTGCCATTCCACTATGGACTACATTTCCCATAACCCATGCTCATTATTGTTTTATCTCTTCCACCTATGTGGCATTACCCTTGTTATCTATATATATATACAGGTCCTTCTCAATAAATTAGCATATTGTGATAAAGTTCATTATTTTCCATAATGTAATGATAAAAATTAAACTTTCATATATTTTAGATTCATTGCACACCAACTGAAATATTTCAGGTCTTTTATTGTTTTAATACTGATGATTTTGGCATACAGCTCATGAAAACCCAAAATTCCTGTCTCAATAAATTAGCATATCATGAAAAGGTTCTCTAAACGAGCTATTAACCTAATCATCTGAATTCACTAATTAACTCTAAACACCTGCAAAAGATTCCTGAGGCTTTTAAAAACTCCCAGCCTGGTTCATATCTCAAAACCGCAATCATGGGTAAGACTGCTGACCAGAAGGCCATCATTGACACCCTCAAGCAAGAGAGTAAGACACAGAAAGAAATTTCTGAACGAATAGGCTGTTCCCAGAGTGCTGTATCAAGGCACCTCAGTGGGAAGTCTGTGGGAAGGAAAAAGTGTGGCAAAAAACGCTGCACAACGAGAAGAGGTGACCGGACCATGGGGAAGATTGTGGAGAAGGACCGATTCCAGACCTTGGGGGACCTGCGGAAGCAGTGGACTGAGTCTGGAGTAGAAACATCCAGAGCCACCGTGCACAGGCGTGTGCAGGAAATGGGCTACAGGTGCCGCATTCCCAAGGTCAAGCCACTTTTGAACCAGAAACAGCGGCAGAAGCGCCTGACCTGGGCTACAGAGAAGCAGCACTGGACTGTTGCTCAGTGGTTGCTCAAATTTTGCATGTCATTCGGAAATCAAGGTGCCAGAGTCTGGAGGAAGACTGGGGAGAAGGAAATGCCAAAATGCCTGAAGTCCAGTGTCAAGTACCCACAGTCAGTGATGGTCTGGGGTGCCATGTCAGCTGCTGGTGTTGGTCCACTGTGTTTTATCAAGGGCAGGGTCAATGCAGCTAGCTATCAGGAGATTTTGGAGCACTCCATGCTTCCATCTGCTGAAAAGCTTTATGGAGATGAAGATTTCATTCTTCAGCATGACCTGGCACCTGCTCACAGTGCCAAAACCACTGGTAAATGGTTTACTGACCATGGTATTACTGTGCTCAATTGGCCTGCCAACTCTTCTGACCTGAACCCCATAGAGAATCTGTGGGATATTGTGAAGAGAAAGTTGAGAGACGCAAGACCCAACACTCTGGATGAGCTTAAGGCCGCTATCGAAGCATCCTGGGCCTCCATAACACCTCAGCAGTGCCACAGGCTGATTGCCTCCATGCCACGCCGCATTGAAGCAGTCATTTCTGCAAAAAGGATTCCCGACCAAGTATTGAGTGCATAACTGAACATAATTATTTGAAGGTTGACTTTTTTTTGTATTAAAAACACTTTTCTTTTATTGGTCGGATGAAATATGCTAATTTATTGAGACAGGAATTTTGGGTTTTCATGAGCTGTATGCCAAAATCATCAGTATTAAAACAATAAAAGACCTGAAATATTTCAGTTGGTGTGCAATGACTCTAAAATATATGAAAGTTAAATTTTTATCATTACATTAGGGAAAATAATGAACTTTATCACAATATGCTAATTTATTGAGAAGGACCTGTATATAGCTGGTTTATTCATTCATTCTTTGCAAAGTCTTGTCTAGTGTTACACTACAATTCTGAGCATTCAGTCTTTGATTTCCTGTATTTATGGTTTTGATTCTCGTGTCTGGATTCTTGGATTTTCCCTGTTTGCACTGTTTTCGGACTTTTGATTGTTTTGCCCCGTGGTTCTGACTGTCATGATCCTGGTTCTTCCTTTTTACTCTGTCTCCCCCCTCTGGTCACTCACACACACTCACACACACACACACCTCTGATTACCTCATTGGTCATTACGCACATTCATCTCTCGCATCATCTTCAGCTGTTTTCCATTCATTACTTGTTAACCTCATCTTCCTTTCCACACCTGTTATCTCTTTCCCTAATTATCACTGCTTATTCTAGTCCTGCTTTGCCTTGTCTCTTTGCCAGATTATTTCGAAGCTATGCGTGTGAATTCTCTGTGTAGTACCCTCTCGTGTCTTGTCTTGTCCTGTCCTGAACACGTAAGGAGATTGTGCTACCACTGTGTATTGCTTCTAAGCTGTGCTAATTACAGAGTCCCTGTGCCTGCGCTCGTTGATTACTGATCTCCTGGAGGTCCCGAAGCTGGCTGGCATCCGTTACGATACCCACAACTACCAGAGACGCTCCGCTGCCTATACGGAGGATTTACGTTATTTACCCGGCTGCTGTTTCACCGGAAGATTTTCGTTGTCATTATAGTATACTGAAGAATTCTGTTCTTACCTCTGGACTTCTTTTCTGTTCATTAAAGACTGTATTGCTGCATTTCGCTCCTGGGTCATCTTTCTCTCCACGCGTTACACTGACAGGTACCTTGCCTGTAATTTGGATTACGATTCTGGATTACCCTCAAATAAAGCTACATTTGGACTCCGTGTGTCAGAGCAGTATGTAACAGAACACCAGACCACAGATGCATCCATCAGTCACCTTAGTCCGACTACGCCAAAGAACTCTCTCACTCATGACACCACATCAGAGACCTTTTGGACATTGCTAATGTACCTGACCTCCCAGAATTCGCTTTGATTGACTTCTTTTGCCCTGGAATCAACTACCCGTTACAATCTAAACTGGTCCTTGAGGGTCACTGAATGAGTTCATAGATTATGCTCTTCAGTTGACTGGGTCCTCCTTCACTGTCGGGGAGAGGCTGAGGAGGACATTTCCCCTAGACAGTTTTTGAGAAGAGGCAGAGTTTCCAGCAAGTCCAGTTTGGATGGTCGCTAGCCCTGTACATTCAGTACCTTCCAGTTCGGTTATCGACGCTCGAGAGCCTGTCCACAACATGGCTGCCGAACCAGAGCCTGTCCACAACATGGCCGCCGAACCAGAGCCTGTCCACAACATGGCCGCCGAACCAGAGCCTGTCCACAACATGGATGCCGCACCAGAGCCTTCAGTCAACATGGCCACCACACCAGAGCCTTCATTCAACCTGGTCTTCCTCTTTGTGGTGGGGACCATCACTACAGTCTGCTCGGCTGTGGTGGTCATCTGCTCCGCCATGGTGGTCTTCTATCCCGTCAGCTCTGCCCTGGCCACTTACTCAGCCTCCTCTGCCCGGTCCACCCTGGGTCCCTGATCTGTTTCACTCCCTAGTCTTGCCTCCACTACATGATCCTGGCCCTCCTCTCCACCTCCCTCCTGGATTTTTGTGACTCTGAGGTCTCGACCAGAGGGCATTCTCGTGCCTGGTTCCTTGGATTTTCCCTTTTTGCCCTGTGTTTTCTGCCCTTTGATTGTTTGAATTATTTGATTACCCTCAAATAAAGCTGTATTTGGATCCTCAACTCCATGTGTCAGAGCAGTAAGTGACAATAACATGAATTTGACCTTGAAATCTCTCATTAAAATTTAGTTTTAATATTAGCTGCTGCCGTCTGTCTCCACAGAGGCTTCACAGAACTCTATTAAAATTTAAATTCATTTAAATGTTCTCAAATACATTTTTATTCCAGTTGTCACACATAATACATTTATCTATGCAAAAAAAAAAAAAAAACATTTTCATTGTGTTGGTTTTATATGTACACCTCATAAATAATGCATGTTGCCTCTGGCTCCAGTTTGTGTGGAAACATGAGGCTTAAAGATTGTTTGAGCTCCCAGGCTTCACCTGACCTATCTAGATGACATTTTGACCTCTTGTGCCAACGAGTATGAAAACGGTGCACTTTTGAGCTATTTATAATAATAAATTTGCTGTTGGATGTTCAGTTTGGTATGTGCAATCTTAGTAATGATATTTTATGAGTGTAATAATTGTAAAGGGGCAATAACATGTAACTGGATATAAATGTAAGAAGTTTAAAGAAAATGCAGTACAAGGTTCATAAGAGTGAATGTGTGTCCTGAAGAACATTCCTCTCACCTGTTTGTGTTTTTTTTTTATTATTATTTTTTTATTAAACTGTCATTTGGCTTAAACTTTATTTTAAGCCATTGTTTTTCTTTCACATACAGTATGTTTAGTATAGACTACATAAAGCATTCACTATGTCACTAGCATTTGCACATGTTTGGAAAACAACGTTGGGGCATAATGTGTAATCATTTATTTTATAGTTTTTTTTTCCCCACTTAAAGAAAATAAAATCGTACTTTTTTAATCTGATTACTCAAATAAATTATCATCTGATTATCTAATTAATCCTTAGTTGCAACCCTACTTTTATTCTGTGTGTTGAACTAAACATGAGTTAGGTACTAGTAATCATTTTCTCCATCAGAGTTCCACTTAATTGGATTCATGCTTGGCATTCAGTTAGCATGTTGTGCGTTTAGCACGTATGAATCAAACATCCTGCCGTTGGAGTTTGTTTAATTGGTTTGTTATTGATTGTCTGTTCTTCATTCTCAGAGATTAATTTATGGGCCATTAAGCATCGACCCCCTTCGTCTTTTGGTAGTCAGTGTGGCTGGTCGATGTGGTTAGTCGTGTGAGTGCGTCTGCATTGGGACTTGTGAAGGGGGATACATGGCTGATGATGTAAAGCTCTGTCAGGCTGCAGGCGAGGATGACCCTCCTAACGGTGACCCCTCTAGCCGAGCGTTATCTGCATGTACACCTGCATGCAGTGCTAACCTAGTTTAGCTCTTGGAGGCAATGCAGTTCAGCCTGGCGTTTGTCCTACGGTGAAGGGAGGGATGGACAAGTCTATTTGTCTTTGCTGTATAGAGACACATGGATACTGGACCGCTGCTGCTTAAATCCCAAATGATTGAAGAGCACTAGTTGGCCATTAAGACAATTCTGACAAATAAGTTTGTCTGCTATAAAGCAGCCTCAGCTGATGTTGCTGAAACCAGGCAGAATTACTCCTGATGATAGTTGGCTTCTGCTTGCTGAAAAGCGGTTTGAGCCACTCAAAATCTCCTTACGCTAATGAGGTTTCAGTCTTGTCTTGTGTCCTAATAGACGTTCATGCTCTGATCCTCCTAACTCTGTTAAGCCTTGAATTGAAGTTAGTAATGTTAAACTAAAAGTTTTTTTTTTCTCTCTCGTGTCCTTTAGTTCTCTGAAGGTCAGTGGCAGGAGAGAGAAGAACCTTTAAACTTTTTTGAAAACAGCCTTTGTGTTTTGTCACATTTGTTCTTCACTCTCATTTCGGCGCGTTTTGGTGATCACATTCGTAAACCAGCCCTGTCTTTTACAGACGCCGTCATTAGTGTCGTGTAGTTTGAAAGCAGGCCAACCATTGGCCTCTGAGGAATCACACTGGATTTGTTTGTGTCTGTGTGTTTTTTCCTCACTACAGCCAGCTTGTTTATTGGAGGGTGTAATAATTACACATGAGGAATTTTTAAGTGCATTATGAGCTTGACTGGCCAGTGTCTACCTAATGGACCTCAAACTATCAGCAAACACTTTCACTCCTTAACTGTGCCATTTGTAACATTTAGTAACACACTATAAAACCCAACAAGTTAGGATAAGTAATTTCAAATGAGGAAACCGATTGCCTCAATCCATTTTAGAAATCAATAGTTATGAGTGCTCTGAACATATTTAATTTGAATTCATTATAAAAATAATATTTCGTAATAAACAATTCAACTGCGAAATCATATGCTAGCAACACATTACTTCCGCAGATATTCCGTATGCAATGCAACCAAAGCATTTCAGATGGAAAAAACGCTGCGCCTCCAACGCGCTTTTAAGCGCCCACAGCCTGGTGTTTTCAGAAGAGCACCTGGTATTTTCAGCTTGGTAAAATGCTTAGGTGGACACACTTTAATTTAATATATTTTGTTGAGCATATGGCAAATTTGTGTCTTTTGCATTTTTGCAATATACTGGAGCCAAACCAGAGAAGCAAATCCAGCAAATTCCACAGCATTCCTGGGCACGTGATTTACATAGTTGTAATTTATGGGTGGGATTATGCTACTTGTGAATGAGCATGCACATGCGCCCTATTTATAAATGATTGGAATTCTTTAACATACACACATTTAACTATCAAATGTGAGGTTTACGAAGTTTTTGTGAATCCAGAGGAGAGTTTTCAGGAAGGTCTGTTTTATGTGCAGTTTACTCCAAATGTACTCATATTTATGTTGTTTCATGAATGAGGCTCGGTATCTCTACCCTCTTGTAGTTACTTGTCTGCTTTCTAGCTATCAATAGCACACATGGCTACCACTGCATCAGCAAATACTACTTTTAAACAAAGCAGCGTGAATATAGTCTTAACATTCTTTGGCCCATCCTCAACCTAATCACATACTCTACTTTTCAACACAATAGTAACCCCCAAAAAACCTGTTAAATTCCAACATAACAACATTAAACAATAACAGATCTATATTATATCTATATACTATATTCATCTAGTGCAAAAACACATAAAATAACATTTAATTTCAACATTAACATTATTAAGTTTCAGCATTAACAAGTGCAATGAACGTTCACTCATATTTGAGTAAAATGAATTTGTTTCATTTAATAAATTTGACTGGTAGGTGTTACAGTGCACTGTGACAATTTGCTAAGTGCAATCTCCATAAAACACACATGAATCAGTGGGAATGATGTATGCAGTTACAGCTTGCTTCTGAATCCTCGTCCTGTCGCCACAAGCTGTTTGTTTGGATGAAATGGGAAATAATTTCACTAAATGTGTCTAATTCTGCTTGTACATTGAGGATGAGTCGATAAGCGAGTGTTGCAGCACTGTTGAGACAGTAGCAATGCTGCTGCTCTGTAATTGGCTCTGAATACGCCTGTAGTCTGAAGGTTTTTTTTTTGTTTAGTTTTTTTTACATGTACAGCTTTGCGAGATTTATTATGTGATCTGCTTTTGCCTGTGTTTCTCAGGGCAGCAAAATGAATCCATTTGGCATTTGGGATTCACATCTCCTGTTACTCACTTGTCTTCATTTTTCAGGAATTATCTCCACAATACTGCTTCAGTGGATTATTTACAAGCATTGTTTTCCAGGGCCAAACAGTTTAGCTCATATTGTTGGCTGTAGTTTCTCTTGTGTTTGAGGAAAACTAGGGCAGCGTTTTTCTGTGCTTCTCTGTTTAGGAGAAGCAATTTGGGTGGTGGAGTCCACCGCTGGAGTGTGTAGCGTGTGTCGGTCGGGCCCCTGCTGACTCGGTTCTTGTGCCCCATGAGGGCTGCCTGCTTCCTGAATGATTTGGCTGTCGGACAAGTCTATTCCCTGAGGTGATGTTAGATGACAACAAACATTGGTTCTCATCAGACTCGCAGCGTACCTTAAAATCTGAGACTGTTATTCCTGAGTCTCTTTCCTGCGTCTGTGTATAGAGGAGTGGGTCACAAGGTTCAGCGCTCTGCCTAGCTTTATGAATGTTGTAGGTTTTATTGTGTTGCTGACTTTAGAAGAATGAGTCATGAGCTCACCAGTGCTGGTCGTAGATGAAAGATTTGCCAGTCGCTTTCTGCCACTGGCCACTGCCTCATGGACCCAGCTGCAGAGCGGTAAAACTGGAGCAGATCATCTGCTGAGGATGGTTCACTTCGCTCTCATTGGTAGAGAACTGCTACATTCGCTAGAAGGTTCAGGCCATTTGGATGATCACTGTTTGTACATTTGGTCAGTACGGGCATCTTACATTGAGTAATCCATCCTCTCCTAATGTAACTGTCTTTATAGTCCGACTCCGTAATAAAATACAGACAGTTTTCATATGACCTGGGGAAACCAGCAATTCAACCGTTTCATATAATGGGGTCCAAATGTCTCTTTACTGAGACCACTAGCAGATTTAAAAAAAATATATTATTTTTTTTAACTTATTTTCTATAAATAATAACAATGATAACTATAAATACTAAAAATAATACTACAAATAAATTTTAGTGCAAAGTTGAACAGAAACATTTTGCCAATGAACCTGATTTGCAATGGGGGTTGAATAATTTCTATTACAACTTTATATACATGAATGAAAAAAATAAATATTGATTGGGTTATATTCATTGTTTAAAAAAATATGTTTTGATAAATTATTGACAAGCATTGCGTGTGCTTGTAGACGAAACTGTCTTGCTCATTCACTCTGACACACACAGACTTTATATTTAATAACAGTCACAGTCCATATTGGCACATGAAGGTGGTTTGTGCTCTGTAGATGATCTCAGGATGTTTTTGTTTTACTGTTTGCTTTTGGTGTTCTCATACATGGACTGCCAACTGTATTTCTTGTGCTTTGAGGGCACCCTCTGTCACCCTTAATAAATAAATATGATAACATTTTAAGGCAGGCACTTTAATTGAAGTTTAATTGTGGCGATTCATTTTTTTCTGTGGAGCGAGTAATGAGAATTGATATAGAATGACTTTAAACATGCAGTTAAGATGTTCATGTGGCTACAGCAGAGTCACGTTATCTTACGGAAAGCTAAGCTGTTGTTTCTCTAAAACTAATAAGGTGAAGAACCATATTATGCATCAAACAAATAAATTAAATATTATTTATAATCAGCTATTAGCCTGGTTAAAACCAGACCATTCTCAGTAGTAACTGAGTTATGGTCTGGCAAAGCTTCATTAATAACTCATTTCCAAAGGGGCGTCACCAACGGACGTCACTCAAATGCCTCTGGGCGCAATTGGATAGACCTAAAACCAATCAGAGCGATCGTCATCGTGTAAAGCCATATGCTGCGTCCTAAGTTACACTACGCCATAAAAGTATGTACTCTTTTTGTGAAGAAAAGGTATTTACTTTTGAATGTGTAGCAAAAAAGTAGGCAAGCTTTGGGACATCGTCATCTTTATCGGACGGATCTGTCGCGTGCATCCTGTCACGTAAACTGCCCTGTCAATCATCTTGTCACAGTTAAAATCCTCTATTAAATCTAATTTCATTTCCTACCGTTTCGGAGAGAAATGTAGTAGCACGTTCATCTGCCAGTGGGTCTTTCATGGAGACTGTCCTCATGTGTTTGCAATTTGAATATAATAATGCATTTAAAAGTTGAGTGCGCTTCACCAACGGACGTCGCTCAAATGCCTCTGGGCGCAATTGGATAGACCTAAAACCAATCAGAGCGATCATCATCGTGTAAAGCCCGCCTCAACGTTTCTGATTGGTGCCGCGATTTCGACGGATTAGAAATGAGCTTGAATGAGCTCTTTGTCAGACTACTTGCAGAGTAAATCTAAATTTGCCAGAAGTTTGTCTGGGTTTTCCCAGGCTAATCAGCTATATTACCTCTAATGCAAATTAGAAAATCACATACTGATGCAATCACATACACATACATTTGTTGAAATCACATACAACAATGCCAATGTCTCTGGAAAGAGGTTTAAGTTATATTTATGTTCAGCGTGGTCATTTAAGTCACCTGATCTTTAAATGTTATCAGGATCTACGAGACGGGACTGGACTCCGGATCAACATAATGCTGTTGCCCTTCACTGCTGCATTGCGTCTGATGTGTTTTACCTGAGATTCTTCAGACTGTCTCATTCTTTCGGTTTATCTGGACACAATATGCAGATGTTTGTCAGGATAACAGTGTCTCCAGAATCAAGATAATCAGTGTAACCTGAAAGTCCTATATTTCTTGAGGGTTATTATAAGAGCACTTGTGAGGTTTATAACTGCAGGAAAACAAGCTCCTGTGACAGCCAACCCCAGCACATATTTGCATGGCAGAGGATGTTTCCAGTAGCAGCACACGAATGCTTTCGAATTACAGCCTGCTGCACATCCGCTTTAATTAACAGCTAACTTTCGGTTTTCCTCTCAGTGAACAAATTCTGCATCAGCACTGATCACCAGCAGATTATACTTCAATTACAAGATTACTGTGGGAAAACTGCTGAACATTAGGAGGGGGGGCTGGGTCATGAGGCGATGGTAAACATGCCATAATGGAAAAACTTAAGTTTACTTCAGTAACACAAATACAAACAAGATGCTGAAGACAAAGATGCCAGCAAGATGAAGCTTCACAGAAGCGTGAGATTCTGCTGCTCTGTAAGCAGACATGCTTGGATGTATTCCATTAGTGTTTGACGTACTGTTTGAGAGATAGAGAGGAAAACTTAAACCCTGCACAATACTGAAAGTGTCTAAAACTGAGCCAAACACCGGGGAAGAGCTTTCATTGCTTCTGTGTGATGTTTGGTGAAAGTGCATCTCCGATCAGACAGCAGGCACCAGAAGAGTCAGCCCATGTCTGGATAAAGATTGTTCATTTAAAGTAAGTCAATATAAAGGTAAAAAAAAAAAAAAAAAACACACAATCAATCTCTCAGATTCACTTCAAACATGGAAAACAAACCCAGCTCTCCACTCATCTGAAACCAATGCCACAGTAAAGTCTTCCAGACGGTTTCTCAATGCTTCTGTGAATCTTGCCCAGGAGTTCCCATAATCCCCTGTGCCCATGAGCTCATGAGTACGTTTGAACTGTCGCAGTGAGGTGGAGGTGATGCTGGGGCTGCTGGGGGATGTCTTGTGTTTATGTTGCTGGTTGAGGTTGTTCATCATCTTGGCAATTATGACTTTTCAGTTTATGAAAACCGAATCCTGTACCTGCTCTGATTAACATTGTTCTGTTCTTTAGTGTCCAGGGACCTTCTGCACAGTTCTGAGTTTTATAGTGCTGCAGTATTATCATCGGTCACAGTTTTTGTCTGTTGTTGTTTCTTTCTCTCCAGCTCAATTGACTTCCCTCTGTCCTTCAAACACAAACACAATGACAAACCGCTGGATGAGCTGTGTAACTTACCCAAAGTTCAAACTTCTTTAATTATGTTCAAGTCAACCCCAAACATGCCCACCGACTTAACGCACAATTAATGGGGCCTTGCAGATGTGAGCGCTTATCATCAACTCAGAGTCTCCTTCCTCTCTCCTTATGGAGAAGCTTGTGTCTGGCTCTGTCCTCTTGGGCACGTTCTCTGCTGGCGGGGGTCAGCATAATTTAGCTGTGTCTCACTCGCTGGGGCTCAAATTAATAAATTGAGGGACCAGGGAGCATCTGGGGAGCTTTCAGCATTGTCTTACTGTCACAGCACTGTTGAATAGGTAACAAAGAGTAAAGCGGGTTAGTCTCACCAGGGGCCCATTAGCCCCAGTGCTGTGATGAAGTATATTGTCCGTATGTATCGCTTGTGTAATTAATGACAGACGGATGCAGCCACGACGAGTGGCTTTCAGCAGATGTAATTAAGAAATTATTTACTGCAGGTGTCTAATCTGGCCCTGATATTTTGTGCCATACAGTACGTGTGGAGAGAACAGAACCCGTGAAGCCTCATAAATGAGCCTGTTTATAATTGTGAATAGAGCAGAACAGCCACAACCGGGTCTCGGGTCTGTTCTAATGGGTCGCACAGCAAGAGGTTTACCTGTAAATTGAGTAAAATACTGGCATCAGTGGTTCCAGCCATGTACCATAATTGTACAGTTTCAACAAGGTTTTTTTCGTTGTTTTTTCGCAGTAATTTCACTCTAAATTACTTGTAGAAATGGTTCAAGATGGTTCCAGTTTATCGTAAATCAACAGTACTAATACCGTTGTTAATTTTACAGCTGTACTGTCATTTCACAGTAAATAACATGGCAGATATGGTTTTAGCTATAGTTCTACAATAATAAAAAAAAATACTATTAATACCATTTTCTGATGCCTATAACTATGATCTCTAGTATTCCTTGTATATAATGTAAAACAGATTTTTCACTAGATGGAGAGAAAATAAATAAAGGAATAATATATTATGGTGGATCATTTGCTATTTATTTAAACACAGTGAAAAAAAAAAAAAAAAATGGTCGAGACTGACCCAAACTGAATCGAACGAACGAACGAATGAATGAAAAAAAAAAAGATTTTTAACCAACACAAATCATTTAAAGGATTGGTACAAAGATTAAAAAAGATCTCATTATTCACTTACCCCTATGCTATCCCAGATGTTTACAACTGTTTTTCTTCAGCAGGACAGATTTTTAGAAAGAAATCAAAGATCTGTAGATGCATACCATTTAAATGAAAAGCTTCAATCATTTGGATAGTCCAATATGTGGAAGGAGTGTATTAAAATATTACATGCTTCACCTGATCAATTAATGTGTAAGAAATCAATCCATAAAACTTTAAATAATAACTTCATTTCTTCAATGTATCATGCAGTAGAAGAATGAATGTAAAAATTCAGATATTTGAAACCGTATCAGACCCTTGGTCAGATGCACTGATTTAAAGTTGAGAAACTTTAATCAACATTAAACAAACATTAAGAAAATATTAGTGACTATAACACAATATACTCTGCAAACATTTTTAAATTAATAATAATAAAAAAAAAGTTGGTTGATTATAAACTTAGAGAGTAAATGTTTGAGTATGTTTGAGCAAGGCTCTGCATTCTTTCAGGTAATAAAACCATGGCAACCAGAGGCCTGGTTCTCTTACTTTGGGGATTGTCACAGACATCTTCCTTTGTGGTTGATGAGGGGTTTTAAAGATTGTTTGTTAAATATAACAAATACTTGTGTGTCTGATTTGTTTCAGTCGTTAAACAGCATTTCGACATATTTGTGTGTAGGTTATTTGACCTTTAAGGCGCGTATCCGAAGCCTACAGTATATTTTGTTTATGTGCGTTCTGCCTCGTCTCAGAGCGCACACACAGGAGGCTGCCTAGGGAACAGCATCTCTTTCGCCGCTTAATGTGCTTTTAATAACACTGTTTAATATCAAGCATGTCCCTCAGTTTATCTCCCTATCAGCTGAATGGGACTAGCACAAAGAACGTAAGGAGAATAAAATATTTGGTACGAATATTGCTACTTGATGTCCAGTGTTTAATCTATGTCTTGTAGTAAACCCCATTGAGGAGCTCTACAAGCTTTACAAGTTCTTCTACACTTCCACTTGCTGGCTGGCATTGATGGATCTTGTGGCATGTCATGGTGATGGCACCTTAATGTTCTGCGATTGTTCATGCATCCATCAGTAATGATATCACACATCACCTGCTTCAATAAGCAATGAGATGCTCTGAATGTATTATATCTACTCAAATGGGAATGCATCTCAGCTCAGACAAGTACCTGTGGATGGAAGCATGTCTCGCTGGCATGATGAATGTAGTGAAAGAGCAGCACTGAACGGACCCTCTTTGGTTCAGTAACATGACTGAAATACCCATCAAACTCTTCAAGCGCCTCACTGTGTCGGCCTTCTCTTTTTGTTGTCTCTCGCTCAGGTTATTACTGAAGAAACATTTTCCTGGAATTGTCTAAGGCAGGACTTTAAGTAAATAGATTACCCAGAATGCAGACCAGCCTACTTTAATGTCAGCCATTGCCATGAGTGGTCTAGCTTCTATAAATAGGCCTGTGTGTCTTGACCTCCTGCCAGGGGCCGTGTGGGGCAGAGTAGAGGTAGATGGGAATTGGTTTAATGTGAAAGTGTTGCGTAGAGACGTCATATCCATTGCCACTACAGTGAGTTTGATCCATGTTTTTGGTCTAACATTAAAGCAGCCCCCGGTGCAGACCCGTTCACAGTGTAGGGGGCTTCAGTCAGACCTGTGTGTGTAGGGGATTTAGAGGACCCATCTGTGCCCGTTTTCTTTGAGGCAGAGTCACATGACCTGTCGTCCTCTTCTGCAATAGCTGGTTTAATTTGCTGGAGTGCTGGGAGATAGATGGTCACTGCTAACAATTGTGTGATGTCAAAGCCAGACAATTTGACTATTATTCTTTAAGAGGGATTTCAGTGGACATAAAGGACGTCTGTCTTGGTCATCTGTGTTAAAATGTTTGTTGGGGAATCTAGATTATGGGAGTGCTTATGTTTTGATCCTGGTCTTTTGGCTTTGGGTCATGGCATTTAGTTAGTTGAATTTTGTTTGACTCCAGCTCTTTACAAAGGCAAATTTAGTTTCACTCAATGCACAAGATTGATTAATTAACTTTTCTTGTCCTCACATTTTATCCTGTAGTCCCAGGGCTCCAGACTAACTTTTTTCACCTCCATCCTGGAACCGTCCTGAAAAACGATTTGAACCGTCCTAAAGTGAATGTCAACCGTCCCAAAATAAACATGTTGTTTCTGTACTTTGTTATTATCATCTATAGTTGTTAGTTACATAATAAAAACACCATTAACCCTCTGGGGTCTAAGGTGTTTTTGGGGTCCTTGAGATGTTCTGACATGCCCTGACATTTGTGCTTTTTTCAGTTGCTTATAAACATATTAATGGCAAAAAAAAATTACACACTATTTAGCACAAACAGGGCTACCATAATATGTGAGCAACAAGAATGTACATGTCTGCATTTTTGAGAGAATAATGTTTATGCGTGGTTATTGAAAAAACTAAAAACTAAAGTTTCTGAAATAAGGCCATAAAACACATACTAAATATGTGCCAATAAGACTTTTGTCTAATAGATGTCATTGCCTAGTGTTTTTTCTTCAAAATGATGTGAAAATCATCCTGCCCTTATCATTCACATAACACAATACATTGATTTGAATTTTGCAAAGCACTTTCTGTTTGGAAAGGCAATATGCGGAGTGGGCGTCAACGATCATGCATATTTAGTGGTTCACACCTTAGGAGACAATGGGGCCTGCATACTTAATGACCCTTTCATTCAGGTGAGTCACTGAGCCACAAGAATGCAAGAGCAACAGTTGGAAGCATCTCAATTATTTTTTATTTTTCCACATATTGTGCTTGCAATTTGGCCTATAATATCCAAGGAAAACATGTCTAGTAATTGTGCAGTTAATTCTCATACTGTATTTTCAGTTTTGGAATATTTATCCTCTCCCCAAATTTGTCACTAATAAAACACAATAAAAATTATTTAAAGAAAAGGCTTATTACCTTATTACCTTTTAATAGTTTGTTTACATCTACCTTGTAAATATATTTTTTTATTAAAAAGGTTACAATTACAACAACAATTCAAGTGTAATCTTTCTTTGTAAAAACTAAAGTATACATTTTATCATACATATTTCAAAGTTAAGGATTTGATTGATTATTTGATTACTTTATTTTTGACAAAACATACTATATTTAACATGAGCAAATATTGGCAAACAAATATTGGCTTATTTGAGTTGGCAGATATTTTACAGTAAAAATGTATAATCTATCCAAAACTAATCAACGAAATGTTGTCTTTCATATGTCTGTAACATAGCTCTTTCATTTTTATTATAAGAAATATAAATGTTAATTTGCAGTTTAATACGTTGCTTATACAAATACATTTTATTTCAACATTTCAGTCGATTTTTACTCAGTATAGCAATACAGTTTGCTAAAACCGAAACATTCATTCACAAACAGAAACGCCTGACTGTAACGTTGTTTTTATGAAATATTAGGGCATATACATGTTAATTTTCAGTTTACTCATCTCAGTATAGCAATACAGTTTGCTAAAACATCATCATTCATTCACACAGAGACGCAATTTAAATTTAAACTGTCTTTTTGCGAGCTGTGATAAACAGCGCGCATCTCTGCGGCTGCCGTTCATTCATTCACAGAAACGCGATTAACTTGAGAAGGAAAAAAAACTTACTACATATTCGGATCCTCTCTCCTGCAATACCCGCACTCTGAGGTAGATTTTCCGTTATTATTATTCCTCACAGCGCTGCCAGATGGTGTAAACACGTAGGCTACAATGATATGATTAAACTTGTGTTTTCTCGAGCTGATATGGGGGCGTTCACAGGTTTGCCTCAGTAATTTGCGTTTGAATAGCACGCGCTCTCCGTGGGCGGAGTCACATTACCTTTGAATGAGCTCTAATTAGCTCGACTGGAATCGCTCTTTTAATACAGATTTCACAAGATGAGAATATTTGTTTTTTATATAAATTACCTCATTTTAAAGAAGAGAATTCAAGCTTCATGCCTGTGTGTCTGTATGCCTGTTTGACTCAGTATTCGCTGAGTTATTGTTCATTTTCGGACGCGTTTCAGAATGGTCTTCACTGACAGAGAGAAGGCAGAACTCGCATCACGTTTATTTTTCTTTATTTGGCAAAAAGCACAACACTTTGTTTTTATTGTGAGTATACACAAAAATAATACACATTTAACAGAATCGATTGATGTATGAAACTTGCTTGTAATATCAAAGTCAACAGAGCAAAATGAATTTCTTTTGAACTGAACTGAAAAAAATCCAGCAAAACGCGCGGGCGCGTTTGTCGACCTCAGAGGGTTAAAGCAGCACTCAGTAGCTTCGGGATTTCTTCGCTGTATTCTCGCTTTTTGCTCGCAGGTTTCTCTCTAGAGCTCCCCCCACAGCTTCGGAATAGATATTTGACAACACTGTTGTAAAAACTCGTTGGTGATTCTCAGACACCAGAGGCTATAGATCAACGACATCAAAGCAGATGGGACATTCTTTAAAACGTCTTCTTCATTCGGGTTCGGACAGCGTGAGGGAGCGCAATAATGACAGCATTTTAGCAGATTTCTTTTGGCCGTAAAGCAATTGTTTACATCGGGAGACCTGATATCACGCGAGACTTCCTGACGCAGCGGCCGGCGGCCCGCCGGCTCAAAGTTGCAAGTGCGTATTTTCCGCTCACGGGCACCAGGGGGGTGCGAAACGACCACCATTCAACCCGAAATAAGTAATATAACCATTCCAATGACTCCGAAGCTGTTCAGTTAAGGTAAAAAAAGTTACTTAGTTCACCTTTAAAATGTTTATGATATATATTATTATATTTATTTAGCTCCATTCAAAGTAGTTATCTGTAAACAGGTAAAAAAACAGATTTAATAAAAAATAACAGGAGTTAAATGCTTTTTTGTATTCATGCAGAACAAATCTTTTTTTGTTTTTTACATATACGAAAAATAAGATAAAAATACATAGTTGGATTAAAATATAACAAATAAATACTGGTGACTACATATCTCAAAAATATCATCATTCTTTATTCTTTCAAGCAGCAGACATATTTATTTGTATGAATTAAATATAATGAATCATTATTAAAGCTATTAACGAGCAGTGAATGCTTTTCTCTTTTTCTTTTGTTGCTTGATCAATATTAAGGACACAGACCGCATTAGGTTTATTACCCACTGTCACTTTAAGACATCGGATCATGTCCAATGACATGCGGATCCAATTGCACTGATGCACATCCAATACACTCAAAACTGTTTAAGACATAACCAACATAGTTTACCTGAATACTCTCCAAAACGGACATTTCGACATAATGTTGTGTGTATTTGTCCATTCAGACATGAAAGAGAGCTCAATTCAGTACTCGCGCGCTGTATAGGTGTCTATGTGCATGGCTGCACGTTTCGGGTCGGGTGTGTGCGCACAGAAAACCGTACCGAATAGAGCTCTTTTTTTGCGTCGTCACTCTTATTCAGATCTATATGTCTGCTCTACTCATTCTCCCAGACGTTTAAGTTTTTTAATGTTTTATGAAGACATGCAGCGCATGTCAACCCGTGTGCCGCTGGGTAGATCAGCACATTACAGTACAAATGTGCGCATCTACCACAAACGCAGGACATCGGTTCTGACTGGATCGCTTCCCAAATCGTCACTATCTAACATTTTTGTCTAGTTTTTATTCGTTGACGAAAATGTCAATAGATTTTCGTCATGGTTTTTGTCATTCAAAACTAGTTTTATTTAGTTATCGTCTCGTTTTTGTCTGTGAAAATAAGCCATGTGATAGATGTACCGCGAAACAAGTCTCCGGGTGAGTAGCTGGCCAGTGATACTATAATAACAGCATGAGAAGACTTGTCTGTTGTAGTCAGCGCTTGGTCGGTTAATTTTGGCATTTTCTAAGTTACCCTAATAGGCTAGTAATACATGAACACGCATACAAAAATGTCTTTCGTCCTGTAGGCGTCCTGGAGAATATTTCTGTTCGTCCTAAACACATTTTCTATCGTCCCCAGGACGATAGGACGCCGTTAGTCTCGAGCCCTGTCTAGTCCACTTTGAATGAAACCATCAACCATTGAAGACCAGCATTTAGTGGTTGGGCTCATAAAGTTAGATGAATATGTTTCTTGACTCACATACTGCAAGCATCAATTGTTCATACAAACAGCAGTATGGTATCAAACCCCAGTGAGCTGCCATCTTGGATGAAAGTTGCAGTGCATTCTGGGATTGTGCATTCTGCCGCCTTACATTTGGGCTTGTTTCTGATGGTTCATTAAGAAAACCATTATGGTGAGATGCTGTGTAGGTAGACAACTCACTCTGCTCCATTATGTCTTTTTAAGGCATCAGTCGTGCTTGTACATTTTCATATATATATTTGGATGACAATGCAGTACCAAATAAATTTTGTAAAAATAGTCTAATTAAAACTTGACATGTTTACTCATTATTTGTGTGTTCTGTATATTTATTATTAATGACATCAAACTCCAATTAGTTGTGTGCATCTACAATGTTGTTGTTTTTATAGTTGTTGCCCAAGTAGAACATTAAAAATCACTGAATCTGTGTGATTTGTGGGAGGATGCTGCCTTTGAAGGGAGCTACATATGCAGACAGTAGTATGGAACAAATATCAATATGCTCATATAGCAATTACACATTTAGATGTGTGTATGTGTTGAACCTGTGGCTACACATAGAAACAAGCACAGCACTGATGTTCCACAGATACTCAGCTCAGCACTTTTCCAGAAGATGTTAGCTAGAGGGGAAGTAATGCTGGATGGTGTTCTCTCTGAGTCTAATGATACTCCTCATGGCAGTGCAGCGATTTGAACTCTCCTCTGAGCTCTTGGATGACGGCCTGACATCCTGTCAGAGATTTTGGCCTGTGGCGGAGCCGGTGTCTCTGTTACTGTTTGAAGCGAGCCGGAGAGGGCTTCATCAACAGTGGTGATGAAAGATGTGGCGGCGCTCAAGGCTCAAAGCTCCCGTCTAGTCAGGCTCTCAGTGGAGCTCATTCAGCAAAGCTCTCGCACAAACAAACAGCAAAAAGATTTTTCATCCATACCACCATCCTCCTGCTAGACTCTTATTGATCAGTGGTCTGAAATGCAAAGATAAGACTCTTTACTTCTGCACCGAACTTGTGTAGGACAACAATAAACTTAGAGCTAAATTGAGGCTTTTAAATTTGACTTTTATTTGTATTTTTACTGTGCTTTTTCTGCATTTTACTACTTTATGGCCTAGTGCATACTGCAGTTTAACAATGACTGAGAAAAGAAAAGTGCTTTTCAAGATGGCGTCTTGTTTGTAGACGAGTATTTGTCGCTGTCATTTCATCTGTTTTAACTTTTAATATAAACATTTGCACTATTTTACCATCATATCTTTTTAGCTCTGTTCAGTATATTTTATAGTTTTAAAAATGCGAATACCTACCCAACTATTCTACTTGTATTGCGGCCTGATGTCGTGGACTTTTGCGACTGGTGTGTCTTCTGGCGAGGTAATGGCGAGAGCAACTGGGAGGCAGCGGCACTTTGGACTGGTGTGTCTTTTGATATGGAGGACTGTTCCGGAGAAATTGACCAGAGCGTTTGGGAGGCAATGACGCTCTGGTTGTGCACTCAGTGGCCTGTTTGGCATGTCGGTACTTCTTCGGGTCTGCTCAAGGATCATGTTCATGAAATCTGGCTTCTCTGGAGAGATCTTCCCTCTGAGCTGCAAGCCTTCTCTGGAGCAACTTTGCGTGTTATACGTTGCTTTTTGTCGCGGGGTAACGGAAGTCTTTCACCTTTCACTTCACCTATTGTTTGAAAAGATTCTTCCGTGGGCGCGGCGAAGAAAACATGGTTCGTTTTCCTTTTGCTTTTACTATCAATAAATGTCCATCTCAATTCAGGTCCAGAGCTATCCCAATTTCAAACGCCTGACAGCTATAAATAAGCGAAAGGATTACGGTTCCTACAACTGAATGTGCATAGTTTGATTAATAAAATTTACTCTTTAAGAATCTGGGTGGACATGACTGATGCAGATATGATGTTTTTTTTTTTTTTTTTTTTTTTTTTTTTACTGAGACATGGCTAACGGCATCAATTATAAATTATATGATTAATATAGATACATATAACCTATTCAGGAGTGATCGTGCAAAGAAAGGAGTAGCCGCAATTTATGTAAAAACTAATCTCAACTGTTCCTGCATACAGTCTATCAGCTAACCAAATGGATTTGAATTACTTGCACTAAAATGAACTTTTTTTATCGAGATCTGGCATTATTGTTGTTGGATGCTATTGTCCATCTTCATCATCTTCAAGTGTAGTAAACACTTGTGGAATAAACATTAACTTATACTCGGCGACCTGAATTGGGACTGGCTTTCACCACAGTTGGACCAATTTAAAGAGATTTGTGACTTTCTTTGTTTTGTACAACTAATTAATTCAACATCTCAAGTTAATCAAAAGGACTGGGATAAATAGACTTTACTGGACTTAATTTTAACTAAGGCATCTCATAAGTTTACCGCAGTTGGTGTCTTCTGTAATGACATTAAATAAAAAAATCATTGTGCAGTTAATTATGTAAGAAATTATAAGATCCCCAAGTGTTCACCCCATTTTATTTATAGAAGATTTTTTAAGCATTTCCACGAACAGGCTTTTATGCATGATCTTAATAACATTGATCTGGGTGTTGTTTCACATATGCCAGATGTAAATTTAGCTTGGGATTATTTTAAAAAGATTTTTCTAACAATATGCAAAAAGCATGCTCCTTGTAAATGTTTAATTGAAGGATACGCGGAAAAGACAATCCTTGGTTCAGTGATACTATATCTACCCTTATTAAACATAAAAATGTTGCTTGGGCCAAGGCGAATAAATCAAAGGATTCAATAGATTGGAGTTTAAAAAAAAATAAAAAATATCTGCACTAAATCAATAAAAAAAAATGCAAAACATGATTATTATCTTTCTATGGTAAACGAATAACTAAATAATCCAATAAAATTCTAGAAGCTAGTTAAATCTACCCCGACATCAAGTTTATCAATTAAAGCTCCAGATCACTTGATTGTTAATCAAACTGTCGTTAACGGTAGAGTGAACATTGCTGACACTTTTAATAATTATTTTACTGTTGGTTTAAACTAGTCTGCTCTACTAGTTCTGGTGTTTTTACTTCTACATAATTATGTTGATTAAGCTAAACATTGTCCCAGGCAAGTGTTTAATTTCTCTTCCATTACAACATCTCAGGTTTACAATGCTTTAGTGAAACTAGATAGTAAAAAATCAGCAGGAGTTGATCAAATTTACCCCTGCTTTTTAAAAATGGCTGCTGGCAGAGCAATTGCTTTTATTTTTAATCTAAGTTTAATTTCAAACACTATACAGAGAACGTGGAAGTCGGCAACAGTTATTCCGTTATTAAAAAGTGGAGATCTTTCAGTTCCTAATTATTATCGTCCTATCTCCAGATCACCTGTTTCAGCTGAAGTATTTGTACAATTTTTTTTATTGGATAATGATATATTTAATTATGACCAATCTGGTTTTAGAGCAGGTCATAGTACTATAACTGCAGCTCTGTCAGTTACAAATTATCTTATAAACTCTCTAGATACTAAAAAGTCTTGTGCAGCATTATATGTTGATCTTTAAAAAGCCTTTGATTCTGTTGACCATAATCTATTGCTACAAAAACTTAGGTCTATAGGTATTAGCAAAACTCCTCTAAAATGGTTAGAACAGTTTAGTGTGTAAGTTTAGAAAACTATAATTCTAAATTTTTCCAAGTAAAAAAGGAGTTCCCCAATGTTCAATTTTAGCTCCTGTTCTGTTTTCTATCTTTATCAATATTAATATTAATGGCACAGACAGCAGCAGGTATATTAGCCTGCTGTCACTGTAGGACCGAATGCACGGATCTACTATACTGATATAAAGATGCATTTTCTTTTTCAACTGTTTACATTCACTTAAGACATAACCGCCAGATTTCGTGAATACTCACCGAGACGATAATTTTGTACATACATTTATGAGTATTGACCATTTAAGTGCAATTAACCACGGAAACAACTCAATTTGGTACTTGTGAGCTGTTTATGAGGCTCTCAGAGAGCACTTGAGAACTGAATGGTTTAAAAATGATAGAATGTTTAAACTGGCAAGATTTAACTTTAGTGACTATGCAACATTGTCTCTCCCCTATTGTGCAAGGGACAATTCCGTCAAATTCCGAGCTTGCAGCTCGCTTATAATGCAGACACGATGTGGTGTTGCCATTTTCGCATTTTGAGAGAGAGAGCACACGGATTCACTCACACTGTTTATACGTCTCACAGAAAAATGAATGATTTGTCAAAAGTTATTTATTAAAGATGTATGAATTGTACCTCACCTTCCACAAGCCGCTGTAAGCGTGTATGCCATGCCTCTCACTGAAGGCGAACATTTGCAAGACATTATAAGTGATTATCAGCTGATAACAATTGGTGGCCAATCAATCGAAGCACCCCTAGAGAAGAGGGAATGTGCATGAGGACACAGGAACAAAGGATAAACCGGTGAATCATGAATGAAGAAGCTCATGTGTCCAGATAATATTTCTCACACACACACACACACACACACACACACACACAAAAAAAAACTGAAATCTCGATGCTCCTTAAAGGGAGTTCATTGCCTTTATGCAAAACAAAGTATGAAATATGGCATGGACATACGCTTCACCCAGACCTCACCTTGACAACTTACATTTCTGTTAGTATTTTACAAATCAAAATATTATGGAGAATGATTGCTCTGCAGTAAATGGTGAAATCAGAGTGTTCAGACGTGTTGCCGTTGATATCCGTCATACTTAGTTGTGTGTATGTAACGCCTCATGATGTTTATGATCTCCTCTCTCTCCCACAGCTGTCTGAACGCTTGCACGTACTGCAAAACCAAACACGCCAGAGGGGATCTGGCCAGTTACCCCATAGAGGAGCTGGTGGAGAGAGCCAGACAGTCTTTCCAGGGTGAGTCCGACTGTTTGACTTTTAAATCCTGAAGTCAGAGTGATCACAAAATACTACATGGAAATGATGTTTGCTCAACACTAGTTACTCTGTCTAAATTAAATGTAAAGGTGTCATTAAGATTGTTCAATTTATAATAGTACCCGAGCAAACCACAAGTTTAATGATATTTACTGAAGTACATAAGCTTCAGTCGTCTGACAGAGATCAGGTTAATCAGCCCATGATTCCTAAGAGTGATATGAGAGCTAGGGCTGAAACAATGCAGATTATGTAAATACGTTGATGCATCACCTGAAGCAGATGCTAATGGTTATAATTGCATCATGCGTTATAAGGTTGTTTATACAGCTTTTTATTTAATTTTATACAACTATTATTTTGTACAACATTTTTGGTGCTCACAACCGCATTCTGGGAAAACCGACAGTGTATCAAAGGAACAGCAGTGGACAGCTCTGTCACTTTATATGATGCAGAAGATATTCTCAATTGGATATCTTTATCATGATACTGTCGCTATGGGGATTATACAGGTGTGACTTCAGATGTTCATTCATACAGGTATGTATTCAAGCAGCTTCTTTAATCTGCTGAATGAACAAAACATTTCAAGATTCACACCTGTAAGCAAATGCTGCTGTCAATCCCAAACAGTGGCTACGTTTACATGCACAACTTTTGTTTCAGTCGGACTGAATTCATTCCGATTGGTGAATCTGAATGTAGTGTTTACATGAACGCTAAACAAGTGATCGGGTTGATGTGCACGTTTATGTCACAAGCTTCAAATCGGAATAGATTTTTTGACATGCGCACACTGCACAAATATACAGAGTTTCTCGAGTTTCTTAACTATTCTCCTACATTGGTTCTTTATTTGTTTTAAATAGCAGACTTAATATTTATTAATTTCTGGTCATAATTTGGAGACAATGAGCATATGAACCGTGGTGCCGTTCTGCTTATGCAGTAAAAATGCCCCTCCCCGCTCCCAAAACCAGTCGTCTGTGGATGAGAATCTGAAACATGGACTGGTGGGACGTTGTCCTGCTCCACTTCACAGACGCTGAGTGAAAGGAGAATTTTAGAATGACGGGACACTCATTTATATGACACTTAATTCAACAGGAACAACAGCTTGTTCCACATGTGATACGTCACGCTATTTCAACGTCATTGTACATGCGCAGTCCTTTCAGTTTCGGTTTTCAGTCCGATCAAGTGTTTACATGTTCTCTTGATCGGATTAGAAAAGGAATAAACCACCCCTTTCAATCGGATCGAAATTTCATTACGATCGAGCTCAATTGGATCGCTTAAGGTGTTTACATTAAGGATTTTCAGTCCGATTGAGCCGTCAATCTGATTACTAACGGATTATTTGGTTGCATGTAAACGTAGCCGTTGACTGACAATGCAGCCTTCATGGATGTTTGTATTACTGATAGATGCCTTTTTATTCTTGGCACTTTTATTTATTTATTTTATTTTTATTTTTTATATATATAAAATGTTTTAGTAAAAAGCTGAAAGATTAGTGGCAGAATTTATGGTTCATATTTATTGGAGTTGGGGATATTAATAATCAACATCATCTAAATAAATATATTATCAAAATAAAGTTGCAGCCCTAGTTTATACGGACGTGTCAGTGGTGGCTCATGGCTCCTTGTCAGTTTGACATGTTAGCCAGCCGTTTGTGGTCATCCGGACCGAGAGAACATCTCATTACAAGAGGAAGATGGGATGTTTGAGCATCAGTAAGTCACGTCAGAAATGCATTGATCAACATATGTGCCTTTTTGGATGTGTGTGTGTGTGTGTGTGTGTGTGTTTGTGTGTGTTTCTCTGTTACTGTGCGAGTGCTCGTGGTGCCACAGCAGCAGACACATGTGCTCCACACGTTTGCTAATGTTGACCATCTACATCTGACAGAACCTTCAGTACTATGCAGCAGATCATAGAGTGTGTGAGACACAGAGCAGTCCTGTCTGAGCATGTGTACTACTGCACATTAAACACTGATGGAAGTGGAGCAAAGGATGTGTAGGGTTGGAAATAACCAAATATATTTTAAAATGAGCAAATACATTTGCTTTACTGTTTCAACCCCCCTCTATTTCTTACCACAATGACCATTTGGAATTCCTAAAGACAAAGAGGTGTCAGATGTCTTCAGGCCTTGAATGGTTATCAAGGCCTTAAGGCCAAGGTCTGTACATCAATGGTCTGCTAATTGCCACACTTTTAGCATGGTGGGGGAAGTTGCCATCCTCTGATTGGTCAGTTTGAATGTCTCACTTTGGGTTTCAGTCACATGGTCAAGGAAGGGATAAAAGAAGATTGAACTGTTGCTCTTGGATTCTGCTTCTTTTTCTTGCTCTTCTTTTCTCTGGCTCTTTCTCTCTTCTCTTTTCTAAAGCCTTTCTCTCTTCTCTTTTCTAAAGCCTTTCTCTCTTTCTATCCCTCAGGCAACATTTTACATATATGCTGGGTACGATTAATGGTATAAGTTTATCATCTCATACATCTGTTTTGTGACTATTTTAAGTGTAACCATAACCAGATATTGTCATAAACCCTTCGATTACAAATGATGTGCTAACTAGTTTTGATTCACTATTAACTTTGAAGTGCTACCTATTGCAATGCAATATCGTCACACTATGGCAACGCTCTCCCATCCCATGTCAAGACATCTGTCAAGCTCTTTCTTTCTTTCTTTCTTTCTTTCTTTCTTTCTTTCTTTCTTTCTTTCTTTCTTTCTTTCTTTCTTTCTTTCTTTCTTTCTTTCTTTCTTTCTTTCAAAAACCTCGTAATATTTATTTTTATTTTTATAATATTAAAGAGTATTTTTTTAAACAAATATTTATACATAGGCACTGCATATTTGTTTTACTTGTATGAGCAGAACATTTTAGTTTCTGGAGCGCATTAAACAAATTGAGCACGTGTGTAGACATTTGCCGCTAGTGTAACACTTGCTGAATTCAAATACACTGCAGTGACATTATTCTAGAGGTGGACTGTGATTGGAGAGCTGAGGTCCTGCTGTAGTACAAACCAAAAAAAAAAACTAGTGATGTTAATAAGTATGTCCTAAATAATGTGTCTCTTTTTTCTCTGTTTATATATGCCTTAGCCTTGAGATGACTTGAGCTGCGATTTTCTTCTAAATCTCCTCCTGAACCCACACTGAATCTTAATTTTTAGTGGTATCCCCAAACGGAGGATTTATTTCATTTGCACTGAACTCTGGGCATTTTTTTTTTTTAATGGATTTATTCAAATTTGATTTAAAATTTCAAATCTGATTCGAAATATTTATTTATTTTTTATTTATTAACATAACTTTATTGTGAGGATTAACCCCTTGAGATGAAACATCTCGTTTTCGAGGGGGTCCTCCAGTACATCAAAGCAAAAAATATAGCAGAGAATGAGCAGTAGATCTGAATGAGTTTGAGTAACTGCAGATGTGTCAATTCCTCACATCAGGAGAACACAAGGTGGATCTGTTAACTGCTCCACATATGATCAGAAATCTTCTGATATGCACTGCTGAGGTTTTGCAGCACTCGTGAACACCTCAGCAGGCACTCATCCGTTTCAGTGAGTTTTTTTTATTCAGTAACAACATATACAGTATATATGTGTTTTTTTTGGATACTTGCAATGCTTACACAGCTTTTTCTTTTGGGATATAGAACAAAAACAAACAACTAAAATCTAAGTATTAATAATAATTCTTTACATTTATATAGTGCCTTTTTGGGTGCTCAAAGCGCTTTTCATATGGAAGGGAGACTCTCCTCATCCACCACCAATGTGCAGCATCCACGGCAGCCATATTGAGCCAGAACGCCCACCACACGCCATATTATTGTTGGAGAGGAGACAGAGTAATGAAGCCAATCAGTGTATATGGGGATGATTAGGAGGCCATGATTATGGGCAGAAGCCAATGGGGGTTAAACCCCTACTCTTCTTTTTTTTTTTTTTTTTTTTTTTTAAAGACATCCTGGGATTTTTAATGACCACAGAGAGTCAGGACCTCGGTTTAATGCATCATCTGAAGGACATTGCTCTTAGACCGCTTAACATAGTGATTGCTATCAGGATATGAGGAGACTTTCAACCAGCATAACAACAACAAAAATTCTGTAGAGAATCACCTATTGCACCTTTAATACTGTAGTTAAATGTACTGACCTTATGTGTGTTGATTTAGTCCCATCAGCAAATTATTCTTCTGTGCTCAATTTGAGTCACTGCAGCTCTTCATGAATTCATCCACACTTCATTTCAGCTATTAGATTAGGCCCACACATGTCCCAGTGAAGTCCTCGACATGGAAACACGTCTACACCCGATGCTGAAGCCACATCTCAGAAACACATCAGAGTCCAGCGCTGTGTTTGCACACGCTGTTCTTCACGATCGTTAGCAGCGTGGATCAGAATGATTCAATATGTTCTGAGTCAGTTGGAATTTTGGCTGATTTGTGTCATTGCTGGTTTTAGTGATGTTGCTTTGTCTTTCTATCTTTGTGGTTATATTGTCTGCTGAACGGACTCTCTGAAGTTTCAGTCCAGTCCAATGGTGGAGTATACTGTATGGTGGAATGATGGACATTAAGGTTAGATTAAGTTTGAGTCTTAATAATATTTGCTCTTCTGCCAGTCCTCACTTTCAAAGTGATATTTGCAGCATGATTATTGATTGTAGCGGTAAGCGCAGGCTAAGACTGACATATTGAAAGCATGTGAAACAACCTTGTCCACTGATGTGGCACTTTAAGAAGTTATAATTTATTTAGTGCTACTCATTTATTCACGATCGTTTGTATGCCTGTCAGACATTAAGAATGAGTTTAATCTGACCAATTATCAGGAATGAATCGCATGCTGTCAAATGAGCTCTGAGCTCCGGAGAGTACACTCCTTATCACACATTACATCAGACTCCATGAGTAAAAAGTATTTTTTCAGGAGTTCCTCAGAAAGCATTTTGAGCAAGAGCACCTTAAGTGGATCTGAAGCTGCTCTTGGTTACTGTTGGGCTTGAGTCGTGCACCGTTAGTCCTGTTTGAGCTCTCATTGTGGTTTGTCTCATCGTGAGCTCCACTGTGGTCCATGACTGGTCTGTGGACTTGACTAAAATGAGTCCAAGAGTGTGAACCCGATGGTGAGTCCATCAAGGTTCAGACAGGGTAAAGCTTGGCTCTGGTCGGCTGTTTACACTTGAACTCTGGGCTTTTAGCAGTAAATAAGACACACACGATGAGCTTCAGCCTGCAAACACCTCCAGATGTTCTTCATCACTTATCATAAGTGCTACAGCTGCCACAGTGCTTACATTGAAGTCACATTTATAAATGTCTGACTGCCCTTCATCAGATGTGTCTGAAATCCTTCAGGATCTTTTCTCTTCTCTAACATTACATTTCTCCATTGTTTAAAGCAGCACTCAGTAGCTTCGGGACTTCTTCGCTGTATTCTCGCTTTTTGCTCGCAGGTTTCTCTCTAGAGCTCCCCCCACAGCTTCGGAATAGATATTTGACAACACTGTTGTAAAAACTCGTTGTTGATTCTCAGACACCAGAGGCTATAGATCAACGACATCAAAGCAGATGGGACGTTCTTTAAAACGTCTTCTTCATTCGGGTTCGGACAGCGTGAGGGAGCGCAATAATGACAGAATTTTAGCAGATTTCTTTTGGCCGTAAAGCAATTGTTTACATCGCGAGACCTGATATCACGCGAGACTTCCTGACGCAGAAGCCGGCGGCTCGCCGGCTCAAAGTTGCAAGTGCGTATTTTCCGCTCACGGGCACCAGGGGGGTGCGAAACGACCACCATTCAACCCGAAATAAGTAATATAACCATTCCAATGACTCCGAAGCTGTTCAGTTAAGGTAAAAAAAGTTACTTAGTTCACCTTTAAGTCTCGGTGTGATTTTACTGATACTATTGTTTGTCTGTATGGTTTCTCTCAGGTTGTATTGATTCTTCATATCCTTGCATGTGTGTCCAGCAGCAGCAGGTCTGAAGATCTGCGGACACACTGGCTGTTTTTTGTGATCCAGTTACATTGTAATACATTGTGACATCTTGAATCATGATGTGTATCATGTTGGGTGTCGCTTGGTGAACTTGAGGGGCCACTGTCCCATGACTCTTAAATCTGTCATGGACCTTTGCCCTTCTAGAACAAAACATGGAAGAAAAATCCTCTCTCCAGTTTCAATTACACACTAGCATAGTGACCACTGAGTAGTGCACACATTCATCAATACTCCAGGGCGTTCTCTCCCGCCTCTGTCATCACTTGGTGCCGCTCTATGCAGTGACTCAGAAAATGTGCTGACAAGCAATCACACAGTTGAAGTTTGGTTTGCGAGCTGCAGTTCTGTGTGGATAAGCACGCTGGCAGACGGTTATCCAGTCACCCCGTTTGACAGACACATAGAAACAAGTGTAGTCATTGGAGCTAAAGGAAGACTGATGGATCCAGTTCTGTCCCAGTCACTGATTGTTTGCAGGGTCTGTGCAGCACTGCCCTGAATGAACTCCTGTATATTGATGTGTTTGGGCTGCAGATATCATTGTTTTAGGAAGATTACAGTGTGTCCATGTGATCAGTTGTAGTTTGTATTAGTTTCTCTCATTGTGGAGTCTGTGATATTAGTCTCCAGAAAAAGAGGATCTTTTAATACAGTAGCTGGTGTGTCTTTCCTGATCAGAATGTGAATATCAACAGTCTTGAGCTCTTGCTGCATGTTGAATGAGCAGTTGAGCGTGTAAAGTGTGTGTTTAACATGCAAGTGAGTGAGTGAAGATGTATTTGGGTGATTCTCTTTAAAGGGATACTCCACTTTTTGGGGGAAATAGGGTGGGTTTTACAACTCCCCCAGAGTTAAACAGTTGAGTTTTACCATTTTCGAATATTTTAGCCACTTTTAGCATAGCTTAGCATAGATCATTGAATCGGACAAGACCATTAGCATCTCTCTCAAAAAAATGACCAAAGAGTTTTGATATTTTTCCTATTTAAAACTGGACTCTTCTGTAGTTACATCGTGTACTAAGACCGACGGAAAATGAAAAGTTGTGATTTTCTAGGCTAATATGGCTAGGAACTATACTCTCATTCCTGCGTAATAATCAAGAAACTTTGCTGCCGTACCATGGGTCCAGCAGGCATAATGATATGATGCAGCGCCTGAAAATAGTCCCCAGCTCGGTAGACTATAGGGTCGACTATTTTCAGGCACTGCGTCATATCATTACGCCTGCTGGACCCATGGTACGGCAGCAAAGTTTCTTGATTATTACGCAGGAATGAGAGTATAGTGTCTTAATTCTTGACTTCCTCTCTTGTTCTCTTGTCAAGTCCCACAAGTTTCTCTCCCAAGGATCATTCTTTTTGCTTTCTTCAGTTTTATCTTCATCACACACTCTCTTGAGCCGAATGAACTTGCTCCTGAGCTTTAGGTAAACTATCTACAGTCATTGTGTGCCATTGCCACAGATCCATTACACATAGGCAGCTCTTCCTATCTGCACACCTGTGTTTCAGCTCCACCCACACACGCATTCAGTTGCTCCCATTGGCCTGCCAGCCGTTGATGTCACCACCAGCATCAGCTCACACAGGAGCATGTCCGCCTTCTGCCCCTTTCATAGAAGAACAATCAGAGAGGGACTCAGTTCTCCTTTTTTCCCCGCACTCTGGTTCAGTGTTGAATGGGGCTCTCAGCTCACAGCAGGTTGCACAGAAGGCTTATAATGGGATGTTGTGGTAATTCTCCTCTGCCAGGTGGCCTTCAAGTGTCCATTGCAGGTGAAGGGACAGGTGCTGCCCGCATGCCACCTGCTGTGCCCTCTCCATAGCCTCTCCAAACACATCTGATCCTCCAGTCCTGCCTTCTGTATGTTCACTGCCGTCTCTTAATCACTTGTTCTCTCTTGTTCAATATTCATCTTTCCTATCACTCATTCGCCCAATCTATTGAGACCCGATAGCTTACATGGAAGCTCCTTCAGAATGTGGCATACCTCTGACTGAACTCTAGTCTAATTGCATCTCCTGTTTTACTGCTAGTCATTTAGCTGCTACTGTTATCCAAAGTGACTTTTAACACTTTATTTATTTTTTATGTATTATTAGTTTTTTTATTGAATAGTGGAGAAAAGACAGGAAGTGACGGACAGAATAGCTGCTTTTCTACTTGAGCTGGTTCGGCACAACACGATTACACGGTTGGCCAACCTTGTTGAACCGTGCTGGTAAAGTAGAATGCATGTGGTGACGTCGCCACTCAGGATTGGTCACTTGTCTTTTGCCTGGCTACCAGTTTCTCTGTAGCTGGCCAATCGTGCTTTTTGAGTGAAGTAAGCACAAGTTAATAATAGAAATATCCAGTCATCCTTCATCACGCAGTTGCTATTTACATCTCATACTGTCTGTAAACTATTGCATTAGCTTTCTTGACGCATTATTGCAAATATGATTTTATACAACAGACTTAGTTTAGACACAATATTGATTGTTTTTGAGCTGTTTTTCCAAACAAAAATAGTTCTGAACAAAGCCACAGCAGAAGCTTAGCTCGTTTTGGTACGGAATGAATCGGTTGAGTGAATGATTCGATGACTCACTCATTATGACAGTGACTTGCTGCCACCTACTGGCAGTTGTAGTTTCATGAATTTTTCCATTAGGGATGTGACGGTGAGGTTATTTTCCCACCGGTTAAGCGACGTGCGACAACACCGGTAACACCGGTATCACCGGCGGGGGCTTTTAAATCGCTAATCCGAAGACAAAAGTAAAATGTGTGTGTCCGCACGGGCATTCATAATGGTGCGGAGCTCTGTTCTGCTCGCTCTGCGCCCGTGGACATGTGTGGCAGTGTGCATTTTAGTTTCACTTTCAAACTAGTGCCAATTCGGGGGCGGATTGCTTGAATGGTGAATTCATTAGCCTATTTTTCTTAATGAAAAACGCAAAACACTACAATGACAAATTCGCTTAAATAGGCCCTTTTACATTTCGCTTTGACCTCAAATATTCCGCCATCATCTTGTCAGTCAGCTCCTCACTCTTGTGAATAATGAAATCTGACTCCTGCTGCTGATCTGTGCTGCGACTCTCGTTCAGCTCACGATTTATTAAGCAGACACGTAAAGTTTTTAATTATAGTGTGTGTTCTCTAAATGAACTAAATGTTTTTTTAAATCGACAGTGAATGGTGGGCAAGTGATGTAACGCGTGTTGCTTCTGAACACTGGTAACACCGTCAACACTGACTATCGAAGCAAGCCTAGTTTCCATATTTTTATATTCTACATTTTCAATTTAAAGCATTCATTTCATAACATTAATTATGCATTTTTATTGCAGTGTAAATCCTATCATGTTCAGAACTGAGGTGGATTTTTGATTTGTAACATCCTTTAGTATCTTATTTTAAGTCAAGATAATGATTACATTAAAGAATTTGACAAAGTGTTACCTAAAAAATGCATCTAGACATATATAGTATTGCTTTAGTAAATACTGAATCACTTGAGCACCGCTGAAATGTGCTCACACAGGGGCCTTGTGGGGTCTGATGAGTCACGTTAGCCTGTGGGCTCCTGTTGTGTGTTCAAATTCTAGCTCTGTCTGCTTAAAGGCAGAGCATGAGGTTTAATTATGTGTCAGAGGTCAAAAGCCCAGTTTATGAGGGGCTAGTGGTGGACCATGAATGTGTTCGCGAGCTGTGGATTCTGTCCTTGCATCTAAACTTCAGTTTTTTGATGAATTATCATCCTGTAAACCACTTTCTGTAGATCTGACATGATATTAACAAACAGAAGATTTGCCCTCTTTAAAATGCATGAATAAATATAGTTTCTACTGATGATCCTGAGGTGAAAGTAGCAGACACTGCTGTGTGTGCGGAGAGATGTTCTGTAGAGCATCATAGGGTGTGTGCAGACACATTACAATTGCTCACATGCTAGAGCAGCAGCTCTGTGGTGGGATGTTTTTGAGGAGCGTGTTCTAGTTCTCCAGTGTGTTTGTGGTGGGGGAATGATGAACAGTTCCCGTATCCTCCAGCAGGGGTCAGCGGTGACTTACACTGAGGGCTTCATCAGTTCTCTGTCATCTGTTTAGGGTCATTGAGGTTAGTGTGACACTTCTGCTCTGTGAACTTAGATCTCCACCTCATCTCACAGTTCTGCGCTCTGAGGTTGGCTGTTTGTCTGACTGTGTGTTATACCTTTATCACATTCTGTACATACATTATACGGGTGACAATGTAAGAACATACTGTTTAATGTTTGACATCAATAACATTTAAAAATTACTACCATAGTATTATTATGGCAGGCAGTGCTATTTAGTAGTTATACATGGTAGATTTAAGCTGTTTGTGCTGAAAGCACGACTATGACCGATTCTGTGTATTACTGCGCAACACCCTTAGGAACATAAACATATGTTTGTGTTGAAGAAAAGCATAAGAACTTTAGTAATTTTGCTTCATGAAATTCAAATTAGCATTGGTACATATTTTGGGCTTTAATATGTGTATTGTGTGTTAACCGTTTTATAAAAGCAGTAAGGTTCTCAAGGCTAGTGCTTGTATGGTGAATAAGTCACAGCTAAAGGGGTTGCAGCACAGCCTCTCGCACCTTGCAAGACATTTTGCTGCAGAGAACAACATTTTATGAAAACAATTCAACAAAGGCATCAGTAAACTATTATATAATGTTTATTAATGCACATTTGAGTGATTTATGAGAACGTAAAGTTGCTAAAAAAAAATAAAAAAAATAATTCTAATTGGCTCTAAACATTCATGTACAAATTTATTCAACCCCCAGAAGTAAAATTTTGTGCAGAACCTTTTATTAACAGCATGTTTTCTACGCTGCCTGTAAGTGCTTATAAGCTTTTTTCACCTCTCTTCTAAAATCTTGGCCCATTCCTCGCTTGAAAAAGCTTCTAGATCACTGATAATCTTTGGTTTTCACGTAACCACTGCTTTCTTCTAATTCCACCAAATATTTTCAATGGGATTTAAATCTGAAGACTGTACAGGCCACTCAAGAACATTCTACGACTGATCCCTGAGCCAAGCTTAAAGGGATGGTTCGGAGTAATTTCAACCTAGGGTCCTTTGCACCATGACCTCGAGCCAAACCCCCCCCCCCCCCCCCCCCCCCCCCCCCCCAGAAGCTTTTTTTCCCCCGGTCGAACATTATTAAAGTTAGAGCTTATTTAGAGATATCACATTTAGAGGTAATTTAGAGAAATTACACCACTAATAATGCCCGGAATGGTACCAAACTTGTACAGTAGTACCAAATAGGTTCTGTACTCATAAAACAATGTATTGGAAAGTTTGTAAGTACAGCAGGAGTTTATTTAAATAACACTTGCCTGATGGCTTATGCCACCGCTAACCCGGACGTCAAGGTCACTTCCGTGATTTGGGAAAAGCCCGTAAAAGTCTTTTGCAAAACTCAAGTGAGAGTATAAAAATGTTTCGCTGAATTTTGAAAGTTTTATAAATGCTTGTATTTTCAGATCAACAGTTTGGCTCGAAGTCATGGTGCAAAGGACCCGAGGTTGAAATTACTCCGAACCATCCCTTTAAGTAGATTTGGATGTATACTTTGGGATGGCTGTCCTGCAGGATAGTCCATGAAGGCATCATAATCTTTGCCAAAATGACTTGATCCTTCAAAGAACTCATAATGTCTTTCAAAATTTCCACTTCCTGCAGCAGCAAAGCACCCCCATTACAAGACTGGACCACCTCCATGTTTGGCCATGAGACGTGTTCTTCTGCAAATAAGCTTTGCCTTTTTTGCAGCAGACATACTGCTGATCTTTGGGTCCAAAAAGTTTCAGTTTGGATCACTCCATAAAACATTCTTCCTGAACTCCACAGGTCTATCCAAAGGAATTTTAGCATATTCAAGTTGGCCTTTTATGTTATTCTCGGTCAAGAATGGCATTCGGAAAGATGTCCCAACATGAAGGTCATGCTTGTCTAGTGTTCTTTTTATACTCTGGTAAACTACTTAAAGAGGTTGATCCACATTATTAAGCAAGTCACATTTCTCATGCAATATGAGGAGGAATTAATATCTTTCTGAAGATGAAAAACATGAAATGGTGCAATGTTGCAAAAGCAATGAAAACAACTGATATTTTGTGAAAACTGAATAGAGATCATCGAACTATATCAAATGATTTATGAGTGATTTAGAGCACAGAATAATCTTGTCAGATAAAGACTTAAAGGCAGGGTTCCAGACTGCGACCAAAATGGTCGCATATACGACCATTTTTTGAGAATGTGCGAGTTAAAATTTTATGTGGTCGCATTTGTGCGAGTGCATGGTCATGTACTTCTCAGTTAAATTCACGCATGAATTTTCCTGCATTTAACTTGTTTTAGCGCCCGCCAAAGTGAATTTTTGTCCCGCCAAAGTCTTATTTGATCGGTGAGTAATGTAGATGAACTGCTGTGCGTGACAGGGCGCATGTTGAACTGAAAGAACGAGCGCACTCTCTCTCTTCGGAGCCAGGCGAAAGCGTAAACAAGACTTCACCGTCTCCAAACTAAGCACTGTCTTGCTCTCTCTCCCTCGCACATATTAATCAAAATAAATCGACACGGTGGTAAAAGGTCAGAAGACCAAAGTTTCATGTGGAGCATTCGGAGATTTTTTTTTTTTTTTTTTTCTGAATTACCGCTGGGTGTGAATTGTGCTAAATATGTTGCCTAAATACGAAAAAAAAAACTATCCAGTGATGAAATGTTTTCTGTGTTGACACAAATCTTGGATGTCCATGTCCTAACTGCTGGGATAATCACGCGCAGGACACGTCCAATTCGCGAACGAATGACTCCTTTGAACCGATTCATTTTAATGAATGGTTAAAACAACTGATCTTTCCAACAGTGAGCTCAGTCTGAATCGGTGTATAATCAGTAACACTTTACAATAAGGTTCCATTTATTACATAAATTACATAAAAAGTACAGTTTGCTTACTCAAACTTAAGCTTTAAAATAAATAAAACCACTTGTTTTTTTTTAAAAAGCATATGACTACAGTGCTATCAAGAATCGATAAGAGAATCGTTAAAGAATCAGATCGATAATCAGAATCGTCAGTGACATTATTATTGATAAAATCTTATCAATTCCCATCCCTATGTGAAGCCAGTAAAATTATAATCAAACATTAAAGAACGAACATGTTTTTTTTTTTTTTTTTTTTTTTTTAAAGTTAAAAGATTAAAACATTTTGCTAACATGAGGTCTTGTATCAGTGCAAAACTAGGGTATGCAGATTAAGACCACTATTCATTAGAGCTGTGACGGTATGGGATTTTTTCTTACCGCGGTAAAGAAGCAACAAATCTCGCGGTTTGGCGGTTAACCGACAATGGAATAACATAAAGCAGTATTCTTTATTAACAAATAAACAAATTAACATTTATATTAAATTGTAAATAATTAACTAATTAGGTAGGCTTAAAGGCCTATTTATACTTCTGCGTCGAACTGCCGCCGTAGCTACGTCGTAGGCTGTGTGTAGCGCGCGTACCCTGACGTGCACCTCTCCAAAAATGTAACAACGCGTCAATTCTACGCGGACGCAAGCGCTGTGATTGGTCTGCCAGAACCCCTCCCTTGGGGTTTCACATGCTCCCTAGGTGCGCGGACAACAACGCAAAAGTATAAATTAAAACCAACACGTTGCCTACGGCGTATAGGCTCCGGCGTAGGTCCGACGCAGAAGTATAATGAGGCCTTAAGGCCGGCGACACACTGGCTGCGTGGTGTGAGTGTGGCGTTTCTGTTGCGTGTCAGCTGCGTGGCTTTTTCTATGTCTTTGCACATCAGAAACAGCGCTGCTGCTGCTAGGTGACATATAAGCCTCATTGGTGATATATTCGACATATGGGGAGAGAGTTGTGGAAGGCCTGTACTTAATGTTAAACATAAATATATAGCAGCAAAGACAGCATCGGCAGTATTGACGGCAAAATAGGCTACAGAATATTTCGTTCTGTATTGACAGGTGCAATATTTGAAAAATCGATAATATATTTTTTTATTACATTTATATCTGCATTTATGTCAAAACCTAAACTTTCAAACATCAAAATGTAATTTATTAATATGTATTCATGTCAAAATGACATACAAACATCTTTTCCTATTCTATTTTGCCAGGAAACGTTTCCAACAGGCTTGCGTGAAAAATAGGCGTCGGTTCTATTTCTAGCATCCACGCGTTTTCCGCGCGGCCCGTGCCGCAACTGAAACGCGCGTCTCACGCAGGCAGTGTGCAAGCTCTAACCTGTTAACATGGGAGCCGAAATAAAAACGGACACGCCACGCAGCCAGTGTGTCGCCGACCTAAGGTAGGTGTGCTGCACTTAAGTCCAGCAAACGCCACAGGATGGTTAATTTTTCTAAGATGTGGTCTTAAGTTAGTGGTATTTTTGTGCGACAAATACGGCATACTGCCTTGTCCAAAGACACCGTATTTGGCTTAGACACTAGATTCGTGGCTATTTTTTTAATAATGTCATTCGGCTAGCGCCATCAACTGTTATTGCCTATAGCCTACCACATAAGAGAGATCGCTACTTGCAATTAAAATCTAACTCCAACTGTTTACGTTATGCTTGTCTTTTATGCCTGTGTTTGTTTGTATTTAATTGAACATTATCTGTAAACATCACAAGTACTGAAACCTAGCAGTTAATTAATAATAATCAGACACACACAAAAAATAAATCCCCCATATGTTTAACGGACTGTCCCTCCTTTGCGCAGGAAGCGTTTTTTTTTTCTCCAGAAGCCCTTGAACACGGGACTCGCAGAATACAGTAAATTATTAGCAAATATTAATGTGTTTATAGTTCATATCACACACCATATGCACTCCTGTAACTTTCAGCAAAAAAGTGCGGTGATGACCTCACACCGCGGTAGGCATCTCATTAACGCGATATTGCGGTGATGCGGTTATCGTCACACCCCTACTATTCATCAGCATGCGTTGATTAATCCCATGGCATGTAGCAAAAAAAAAGAAAAAAGGTGCGACCAAATCATATGCTGGTGCGACCAACTGAGAAAGTTGGTAGCACCAGTGCAACCAGTGGAAAAGTTAGTCTGGAGCCCTGCTTAAAGGGGTCATATAATGGTACATGCACTTTTACAAGTTGATTGTACTGAAATGTGTGTTGGCAGTGCCTGTACACAACCATCATAAAATGATAAAAATTCATCCAGTGTTTTTATTTTATTTTTTATCTTCTTATGTTTTCCCCTCTCTCAAATCAAGCCGTTCAATTTTGTGATGTCACAAAATCGACGCCCCTCCCACGATTGTTGATTGACAGCAGCGTTTCAACACAGACCCACCCACCCTCGACCGGGCAGCGGTTCAGCAAATGCTTCTTAGTTCTTAATACTGTATACAGATTCTTAATACTTTATACAGTATTGATTCTTAATACTGTGTGCTGTAACCTTGATGATCAAAAGCTGCAAACGCTCACTGATGCTCAAGGCAGCACTCACTACATTAAGAGCCGGGGGTGTTTGAACACATGGTTGTTGGAAATTGTTCTTATTTTGTTAAAAGATCTTATGTTTTTTAGTACTAGCCTCTAGAATCTATGTAAGATATTGACATGTTTCCCAATAGACGAAGAACATTTTGCACCGATCATCCTGTTTATATACATTAATTATACCCCTATCTCCTAATGCATCATACTGCCTTTTTGAGCATCAGTGAACATTTGCAGCATTTTAATAGTTTTGTATGAGTTCCTTATTCGTCCTCCTTGTGAAAGATGAACCTCATATCATATGGATCTCAATATACTGGAATACCAAAGAATGTGCTGGAGCAGGAACATTTTCCTGAACAATAGTGGATAGTTTAACTGGTTTGGACAAACTGACTAATGAACAACCATCACAAAGCATGAAAACAACTGGGTCATTTATCACATTATTAAGAATTAAGGGTATCTAAACTTTTGCATTGGTTCATTTTCTTGTAAACTATGTAAACATTTGTTATGTGAAATAGCTAATTCAGGGAAACACCAGGGCAGACCTGGCCATGGCTGTCAAGCTGTCCTTTAGCTCAATGTCACGTTTACACACACACTCTTTAGTACACTAACCCCTCCAATAATCCAGCGCATGCAGGGGTTTGATTTGGACCAGAAACACAGCTGTGCCCATGGCTGCACTGTGAAACGTGAGAGGAGTCTCCTTACGGCTGTGTAAAAACTCCTCACAGACACGCATGAGGCTGCTGGAGCCGCCTGAAGACCTGATGTGTTTTCGCTGTTCATGAACACTTCATCAGGAAACAACTCCTCTCGCTGCCAGTGCTGAGGGTCACATGTGACATTAATGTCTAACACCCTCATGTTCCTTCCAAAGCTGATGTTTAGGCTACTTCTATCTCCGTGTCTTTGAATTCATGATCTGAGGCCATGAGGGTTTCTGTTCTTGGGAGATGATTGATTGTCCTTGTCATGACATTAAAATCAGGATTTGTGACCAAATAATTATTATTATTATTAGTATTTGTTAAAGAAATGTCTATTTTAAAAACATCCAAGCAACCACATAGCAACACCCTAGAAACCACCCGGACCAGCTTATCATTGTGTCATTGAGGTTGGTACCTAATAATCATGTTATGTTCATCTGGAATGAGTACTTGAAGTACCATCAATACTTGAAGTTTTAACTGAGGGTTTTGAGGAACTCTGAGCTTTTGAGGAATTGTGTGCTGTTTATCAGTCTGTGGTCATAATCATTCCTCACCTGCACTACTGCTCTGTTAAGAAAGTGATTTCTACTGCCGGTTACAGAACAGTTTAGTTAGAGAGAAAACCTTTAATAATGTTTTCTGGGGAAATTCACTTGTATGAGGCAAAAGCAAAAAAAAAAGTTGTACTTTTTGTTGTTGTTCTGCTAAGGCAGAATTTTCAGATTCAAATGTCTTTTACCAAAGATCATTTATATGAGATATGGATGAAGAAAGCGTTTGACTTATCATCATCTGAGGTGATTTTTTCTTTTCTTTTTTTTCTTTCTTTCTTTTTTTTTTCTTCAGTATGTGACGTGTCTGTTAGTGAATATGCGGGATATCATGGAGGCAGACTTCATTTAAATGGCTTTTCGTGAAAATGCATCTGAACGTTGTCATTTAGACATTTGTGTAATTTAGTTCATGTCTGTAGCTGAGCTATGATAGTGTACTGCTACATGACGACAACATTAATTTTCATGATGTTTCATGAATTTCATTTTTCGTGTCGCTCACGGCCCAAACGCTCCACTCATGTACCGATCACCAGTGGCGCAAAAAGTGGGTATGCGCTATATGCGGTGCATAGGGGCGCAGCACCATGGGGGCACCAAAGCGATGGTTTAAAAAATATAAAATAAAAATTGTTTTTCCGCATTTCCTCAATGTTATATAACATTTTAGAGGACTAACAGGCTAGAGTAGGCGCCCTCAGGGTGTGTGTGTGTGTGTGTGTGTGTGTGTGTGTGTGTGTGTGTGTGTGTGTGTGTCCATCGGAGCCTCATTGGTCTGTCACTGCTCGTCAATGCCAGAATATTTGAGATGACCAATCAAATCAAAGTAGGTGGCTTTATGTTCACAGAAGCTGCTGAGCGCAAATTTTTGCAGAGCGACTCAACTATGGTCAAGTGTGAGATAAGATGTAAGTAGCTAAACTAAACATTTAATATTTTACAATTTTTGTTAGGTCATAAATGTTAAATGACTTTTGTCTAATTTCTCAATTTTGAACTGAAAATAGGCCTATGCAACGTGATGCATGTAATGTAATAATTAGTTTACTGTCATTGTGAGGTGACGAAAAAAATAACAAAGCCGTTTTCATCATGTTAGGCACAAGATTAATAATGAATGTGTACATATTGAGAATTAATATAATATAATTTGTAGCCTTCAGCAAATAAAAAAAAAAGCTCAGCCTTTAGGAGGGGAAGGGACAGGGCAAGATAAGGAGACTGAGAGAAATGAGGAGAGAGCAGGTATTGACAAATAATCTACTGCCCGCTAACATGGTTTTAAAGCTATTTCTTATACTTTTTTTGCCTTTCAAACATCTTGAAATGCACATATCAGAGAAATAAAAAATAAAAGAACTCCCTAACAACCTCAAATTTATGACCTCTTTGATTTTAAAGCCCTGTCTATGGCCCTGTATAGGCATAAGATCAATAATGAATGTGTACATAGTGTGAATGAATGTAATAAACTTAGTTACCTAGATTTCCTAGTAGCTTTCAGTAAATGAATGCTTCTGAGAAAATGATTCATAAATCAACCTATCAGTTGACCCTATTTTTACTTTCTTCACTGACAGACAAGCCTATATCAGTCAAAGCTCAGCTTTAGGAGGGGAAGAGACAGGGCAAGAGAAAAACAAAGAGAAAAAGAGTGTGATGCTGATGAGGAGAGAAAAATAATCAGCTGCCCACTGACATGGTTTTAAAGCTATTGTTAACCAATTTTTTTGGCTTTCAAAACATCTTAAAATGCACATATGTAGATCAGAGAAATCAAAATTTTCTTGAGCAGGAGAAGGACCAGCCAGAACAAACTGAGGAGCTCGTTCCTAAACGAGGGGCTACCTCTGTAGCATGGACATGGTTTGGTTAACTTTCTGTATGTTTGGTTGACTATTTTATTTTGATAATGAACATGCTGCGATGTCAAGTTAGCAATGCTAGAACGTCTGCGCGTGAGGCGCTGGCGCAATCACAGGATTTTTTTGTCCTTCTAATGAACGTGTTACTCCGTAATTTATGGTCAAATGGATAGAAGCAAGAAATTATTCAAAACTGTAAAGCTTTTGTAAAATACAGAAAACAAGCACAATGCCGTTCTCTGCCATCTCCGTTTCCTTTCTGTGAACTTTGGACCCCGTCGCAATGAACCGAAGCTCAGCAAAAATGTTCCTTTCGTTTTGTTAATCTAATTATTTAAGCGAAATAGCCTATATTTCGCATATAGGCCTATATATTAGTTTTATACATTTAGTTTTATTCTCTTTTCTCCATTCACAGAAGCGGTTTAAGTGTGCGTTGTGACGTTGTGTGAATCCATGTTCTACACTATCCTGCAATTTTCGCTGGTTTCAAAACACAAGAAGTTAAATATTACCTGTAATTCATTTTCACTGAAATGTAGGCCAAATTGTTTGACAGTTGGTGACATATACAGTATATCCTCGGGAAAACTAATGCCAGCGCATTGCCATTGCGACTTTACCTATGATGACATGACAGCTGAGCACGGGCATTTCACTCATGTTGATATTCGCTATGCGTCAATATCACATTTGCACAGTCTGTACTATTTGAATTCGTGATTGGTTGACTGGCAAATACAAATTTAACAGAACGATAAAATAACGTTATTAACCGGTTAATGGGCATTTCAAATAAGCGTGTCTTTTCAGAGCGATTAAATTTGATTCTGTTTCCATTTCTGGTTATGTTCCTGTCAAAATTTATTTTCTTTGTTTTCGTTCATTGAACAGGTTCGGAGCCTTGATTGCGGCTACATTTTAAACTTGAAAGTACAATGTTTACATTGTATTTATTTAAAAAATTTTTACAGTGTTTTATATTTAATTCATATTCTATATTTCTACATTCTTAATCAAACATTTGCCCAGAAGTTCTCAATAAAGGGAGAATAATAATCACATTTTTGAGTATATACTTAATATATATTCAATATATATAATTCATATTCAATATAACTCTTTTAGTTGATATATACTAAAATAAAGTATTTTCCATGTGGTAAATATATATTTAAACTATTAATTGATTGAATTTACAGAAAAGGTACTATATCGTGATACTGTATCCTTATCGGGATATGAGATGAGATGAGAAATATATAATATTATATATTAATATTATTTTAATACAGGCCTAGTATTTTCTGTCTAATTTATGTGTTACTTTAAATAAAAGTGGTAATTGTATTTTATTGGCTTGTATTTTTTAAATTAAGATTCAGTAAAATTATTGAAATTCATTAAAAAGTGTAATACAATTATACAAAAAAAACTCGTAACAATTTACAATAAGGTTCATTAGTTAACTACCTTAGTTAACATGAACTAAGAATGAACAATTCTTCTACAGCATTTATTAATCATCTTAGTTAATATTAATTAACATTTACTAATACGTTATTAAAATCAAAGGTTGTATTTTTTTAACATTAGTAATTTTCAGTTTCGGACCAGAATTTTCATTTCGGTGCATCCCTAAATTTAAAATCCTTTAAAATGTAAGCTCCCAAAAAATAGTACTGATAGTGAACGGTAACTTAATGATATTTCCCCCCTTCAATCAGATGTTCTCTAGATTGAGACTGTCCTTTATCCTAAAACTACCTGACACTAAGTTCACTGCTGTGAAATGATTCCTTTGTAGGGCTGGGTATCGATTTTGATTCGGAAGCTCTCAATTCGATTCGATTTCGATTCTCGATTGGATTTTTCGATTTTATATTCGATTTCCGAATCGACTCAATGAATATAGGCCTAGATTTCATACAAATCCTATATAAAAAAGAACAGTGAACATAAGTTTACAAGTGGTTAATTAATAAAAAGAAATTAAGAGCCACAAACCTGTATATTAAACTCTTTTTATTTTAGGAACACTCGGGTACATTAAAACAGCACCCGACTGTATATTTCAAATGCATACAATGAATAGACGGGATTTTGATGCAAGATGAAACATTTATGCTGAAAATTGGACAAGTCAGAACCAGTCGCATGCCTTGATCAAACAGGATCAGGTTATTTTGTGTTTAAGATAAAACAAACATAAAATCTCACAGCATTAGCTATAAGATGGAGGCTGCAAGCCTATGAACAGTGTAGGAATACTAATACTGGCTTGTGGGTGATGGATAAATAAATATATAAAAAAACCAAAAAAAACAACGATTCTTGGCCTTTGATAATCGATTTTGAATCGACCACATTTTGAAAAACGATTAATCGAAAAATCGAGTCACGCAGGTCCAAAAACTCCACTCATATGATATGATGGAGTCCATGCGTCCCTTATTCCTTAGATCGGTGGCCAGTGTTTTGCTCTGTCCTCTGGGGGTTTACCAGACGTTGCCATGATAGTGACGGGACCGTAACAGAAATGAAAAAGAGAGACGTGTGGTGGGGGAGGGTGAATCGGTCAGAGGTAAACCAAGGCACCCATTCATTGGGCTTCATTGGCTGTGCAGCTTTGCAAACCCCTGCAAACAGCCTGGGGCCTTTCACAGAGCGCCACTGCAGACGTCAAACACATGACCTGTGATGAATGTCTCAAAAGACTCAAGTCCCCTCAATGAAAAGGAAGAATGTCTTAAAATGTTGCAGAGAGAGGCAAGCTGGACCTGGCCTTGGCTTAGACCAAAGCGCACGTAAACTCCGGTGAGGAGCGTGTTTACTTCATCTGACAGCTGGTAAATTCAGTCACACAAAAGCACAGGCCACTCTGTAATGGAAATGCCAACAAATCAGTGTTGGTGTTTGAAGGTATAGAAGTGGAAATGAATTCATGCTCTCAGGCATTAAGAGAGAAATATCACTGTCGATACCATGTCTGTGCCTTTTTCCCAAGAAGGTTTGTAAACTTGCAAATGTCCCTGCTTGGATGATCATCTGCATTGTATTTCACATATTCACTGACCTCTGTACGGGAGGACACCTGTTTGGATGTTAATTGCATTCATTGGTAAACTTTAGTGATCACTGGGACTAAACATAAGTAGCTTTCTGTCGATATATCTAACAGGGATGTTTTTTTTGTATATTGACCCTTCTGATGAATGATTCGGGTGATTCGCTGCTCCCCCACATAATTTATGACCACCGCAATGAACATCTATTGACATCCAAATGCTCAAGTAGATAAATAGAAAAGCATCATGAAAAACAGAAGTATTGTGGTCACCTTGCAGAGATCAGGAATGCCTTTACCTGAAGTGACATTAGATGCCCCTTATTAGGTTGAGTAAGATTTGAGTCAAACATTTGAAGGTAATCCAGTGAGATTGAGTTTAATTTATGTGCAAGTTTGGTTTTGTGTATTTCAGTTGTTGAGGTTATTTCAATTATTTCAAATCCTTTTTACTTTATGCTCAGAGGGACAAGATGTGTCTCTAAACCCACTGGCTCCTGAAGTAGGTGTTGACTTAGGTTAAAACGCTCATATCATGAAACATGCTTGTCAAACAGGCTTTACATGTTTATTTAACACTATGCATCTTTTGTGTGTGGGATCTGAGAGGCGCCGACTGATGATGAGGGGTCTTAGACCCAACAGAAGCAGTCCTGGAGTTGTCCTGAGAGCCGGTTAGGGCATATCCTCGATGTCATCTTCAGGGAGTGCTGTGAACAGGGTGGAGGAGAAGGGTAGAGAGCTCGGTGACATTTCATCTTCTCTCCAGCTGCAGTAAATGTCACTTCAAGTCTGGGGAAAGATGTTCGCTTGATTGGGTCACCTCTCGCCACACATGTCAGCTTGCTGAGACTGGACGTCTTTGATTAGGAGACAAGGCCATGCTCGGGTGCTGGATCCCTGCGTGCCTCCACCCTCTTAATGTGGCCTGAAACATTCGAGGCAAACCTCGGTGTCTTAGTGTTGTGGCATTCTGGTTATCTGCTCTACTTATTGTCCTAAAGGACCGGTGAGCAGAACTTCAGGGCTGAGGGCAGCTGCATCATGTTACGTGATGCTAAAGGTTTTTGCTCTGGTCTAGATGATAGTTAGAGGTTAAAGTCACCATGAAATCAAAACTGACAATTCTATATTATTATTATTATTATTATTATTATTATTATTTTTATTTTTGTATTTTTTTAACATTGCAGTATTTATAAATCATTCATCCATGCACATATGTATTTATTTATTTATTTATTTTTACATTAATGTGCCCTTAATCAAAATAACTTTCCCTTCCTTATGCAGTGATATTTCTTCTCTGGTGATGTGTTTACAACCTATCACCCACATGAGATCCTCCAATAGCAAACCACAACCACCCAGTCAATTCCCCATGGACAAAATCAAGTCCCGCCCTAATTTTTTATTGCATACATTATTATCGCATTTTTATACAAGATTATCACAGTTTGATGTGCAGTCACACAGGTACATACACATGTTTGCTGTCATGTCTGTTGATCTGGGCAGATATGTGTGTCGTGGGTGCTGTTTGAGTTCAGTTCAGTAAGATGTTAATTTATGCCATGGACCAAAGCTCTCACTTCACAGTGGATCATAGGGACGCTAATGTCACATTTGAGCAGGTGTAGATGGTGTTGTCTTACCTGGAGAAATCTTCAGTCCATCACATAGTGTTCCTGACAGCAGCAGCTCCTGTGTTTGTGCTCTTCTGTGGAGTGAAGCGGTCATTGATATCCTGTTGAGTGACAGGTTTCTGACGTAGTATCTGTCAGAAATCCCACAACGCTCACAACTTGAGTCAAGGACCCCAATCTGCCATTAATCCTTGTGCCAACTTTAATTTCACTGGCCATTCATCCTGTTTAAACAGTCCTTTCCCATCATGCAGTATTTATGGTTTACAGGATCTGGAGAGACATGAAAGAAGGGAACGAGACAGCCGTGGATAGTTGGTATTGACAGGTGGAGAGCGACTGGTTGATTGAAGCAGTGGGGGTCCTGCAGATGGGCTTTTAGTGGGTATTTCAGGGGCATCGCAGCCATGAGGAGACCGACTCTAGCCAATCTCCCATCAGCGAGGTTTCACAGACCTTTCTACCTTCTTCATGCTCCAACACCTTTCATTTAAACCTATTTGCGAGTACACTGAGCAGAAAACATCTCAAATGTATGTGTGTGGGGAGAGGGGTCACATCCGAGTGCCCATGATCAATAATTTAGTGGAGCGACATATTTTTCACATTTTGAAGTGCTCCCCCGGTGTTTTGATGGCTGGCAGAACAGCCAAATAGTGACAAGACAGACAGAGTTTAGAGTTTGTGATAAAACCTGAGGTACATCTCCTGAGATGAGAGAAAAACTATGACGACAACGATATCAAGCACTCACATCAAAGACGAAAGAGACGAGAAACACCACTGTTGAAGTTTGCATGCTCTCTTTCTCTCTGGACGGACCTAGAAAGAGAGCAAGTAAAACCAAACCCATTGAGGTCAAAGTGCATAATGTATGTAAATGTCAAAAAGTGTATAAAGTTGGTGAAGTGAATAAATAAACCCTCTGTGGAGAAACAATGAGTTAAGGAGTCGATCCTGCAGATGGAGGAAAGTCAGTAGAGAATGAAATTGCAGAAAAGAAAACCTTTGTTGTCTCTCATGTTGTCACTATGTTGTCTCTCAGCAGATAGACAGCTTAGTGTGGAGGCTTCTGGGTAAGGCAGCAGTGGTCTTTGACAGCTGATATTAAACATTAACACATCAATGACTTTAATCAGAGCTCATTTGCATATGCAGACTCATCTCGTCATCAAAGGATCTACCTACACTGGCACATACTTGCCCTCAGACACGAGCAGACCTACTATGGAGGAATGCCCTCTCCAGCCCTCTGGTCATCTGGCCTCTCTCAGGGACTTGTGTTGGGTGGCAGGACCACAAGTGAAAATCTACAGGAAAGCTGGATGGAGAAATTCTTACACAAGTTCATTGTTCACCCTATCAATTCATTTAAAACCCTTCCTTCCTGACCTGCTCAGGGCACGATCTTATAAATTAATCTGATGAACGATTTGATTGCATTAGATCAAAACAAAATCAAATATTTCAGCTTTTTAGTAAGTGCTTTTTCACCTTTGTCATGTGAGTATTAACCAACATTGTAGAACCATGAATATGTGAATGTGTTGTTAAATTATTGAAATAGTGAACTCTCAGAGGAACTTCAAGGAAATATTTGAGCTCAGGGGTTCAGTTGACAGAAAGGTCTGGGAATCTCTGGATAAAGAATTAAGGGTATGCTCAGAGAATGGTTGAACTGCGTCGTCTTTTTCTCAAGATGCTCTCCTGCTTTTAATTGGTGTAAATAAAGCAAATGTGATTGCTTAGGGCCCCTGGTATCATTAAATATCTTTTGGATCTGTGCTGTCGCCCAGAACCCCCCCCCATCCCCCCATCCCCCCATCCCCCCCATCAACATGAGTAGACATTAGTGTGTATAGTGACCTTTGCAAAAACAACCTGTTTGTGGCACATTTGTCGTTAGTTTGTGACGTGTGGATACCTGAATATACATTGAAGGGTTTAGGGATAAATTGTTCAAAATAGATCTAAGAACAGCTGAAGATGTGAAATTGTTTTATTAGAGAGATGAACTAATTGGTTAAAATTCACGTCCACACAAGTGAGCGCAGCTTAGCCTTCAAGGTTGGACACGTTTGGTTTCCATGCGCGTGTGATGCGTATTGTATAATGAATGTGGAGTGTGATGGAGAAAGGTTTTCCCAGCCAAGCAATGGCTATCATATTTAAGCCCTGGGCATTAATATATCGACGTGTGGAGATAAAAGCCGGGAAATAAAGTGACAGGTAATTAAATTTGCCTGAAACGGAGACTAATCAGTGGTCTCTAATCAAGGCCCACTTATCATTAGTCACAGGGACTTCAGACAATCCAAACAATTAGCCTTAAGTGTTTCCCAAACATTTGTGAAACTAGTTAAAGCTCAAAACACATTAGTGCTGGTCACCGAGCTGTTAGGTTGGGTGTATTAGAGCCTGTCACATATCAATTAATTCTCCACGTGCCACATATAGCAAATGATTTGATTGTTGCATTTGTGATTGTTCTACTTGGTCAACAGGAAGCAAGCTTAAATACTTTTTCCACCTTCAACAGACTGGGTTCATGGTGCATGATTAAGTTGTTTGTATGAGGAGCTCTAGAAAGCTCTTGTTGGAACAAAGTTGTGGTTTTCTCAGCTCAAAGGTCTGATGAGAATTATCGTTAATTATGGAAGTAAAATAATGACAAATGTTTTTGAACAAAAAAGCCTGTTGAATTGCACTACTTGAAAAAATATGCATTGCATTAACCCTGCTTGCATTTTATAGCATTGTATTTTTCAGGGCTGGCATTTTTATGGGCTGAAATTCAACATGGTTGTATATTTAAGCTGTGAATATTTCAATTCAAAACATTTCACACACGTTTTCATTATTAAAAATTCAATAATCCATATTCACCTTTCAGATTTCACTTCCAAAATGTTCATTCTGTTTAAAAATACAACCTATAATATATTCGACCGGCAATTTTTGACCCATTTTATTTTGCTTAACAAATTCGCTTCCACAAATTCAGTGGTTCAAATTCGACAGAAAATTCAACATCTGACATCCGGGAATGGCAGGAATATCAGTAGATTGCCGATTGATGATCTCCATAGCTGTTAGTCGGTCTCACCACGAATGAATGAGTCTCTCACCCGTTGCTCTATAGTTTTCTTCGTCAACAGCCGCTTGCACCCCCTGCTGGTGAGACCGACTAACAGCTATGGAGATCATCAATCGGCAATCTACTGATATTCCTGCCGTTCCCGGATGTCAGATGTTGCATTTTCTGTCGAATTTGAACCACTGAATTTGTGGAAGCGAATTTGTAAAGCGAAATAAAATGGACCGAAAATTGCCGGTCGAATATTATAGGTTGTATTTTTAAACAGAATGAACATTTTGGAAGTGAAATCTGAAAGGTGAATATGGATTATTGAATTTTTTTTATAATGAAAACGTGTGTGAAATGTTTTGAATTGAAATATTCACAGCTTAAATATACAACCATGTTGAATTTCATCCCATAAAAATGCAAGCCCTGAAAATACAATGCTATAAAATGCAATCAGGGTTAATGCAATGCATATTTTTTCAAGTAGTGCAATTCAACAAGCTTTTTTGTTTCAAAAACATTTGTCATTATTTTACTTCCATAGTTAATTGTCTGGGAGAAATGATGCTGGTAATTGGAATGATGGGCAATGCTCTTGAAAGAGAACGACTTGTCCTTAAGCGCAGAGCTTTTCTGCCAGAGCACACTCTGAATAATCACGCAGATCGCTTCATTCATCCTATTCGTTTCTGTCCCTCAAAACCCTTCTCGTTCTCTCTTTTTTTTTCCCTTCGGTTTTAGAATATCTCTGCTGGTGCTTTTGACATTTGCCCTGAAACTCTTCCTTTCCCCATATGTGGGCAGAAATGCGAGAGAGAGCGAGAGACAAACCAAAGCCAGAGGGGATGAGAGACCCTCAGAAGGTCAGACGTAGCCCGGGCGTTCCAGCCAGAAGCCTGAATAATAGCCTGAATAATAGATGTTGTATTTGTGTGTCAGTGCCTCTGGTGTCTGTCTGTGAGTTTGACAAACATGTCACTGGAAGAGCTTCTGTAATTTGTTCTTGGGCATCTAGTGTGGTATAGTGACAGTAATTTCTTAATTTGTCACAAGGTATGCAAAATAAATAAACTGAGACCATGCATTTAATATTAAATATGAACATCTTATGCATACAGATGAAAAAAAAAAATATATATACTACTCTTCTCATCAGTGTCCTTTACTAAACTCAGTACCTCAGGGCTTTTAGTCTGCAAGTGTGCTCATTTATTTAAAATTTCTTTAGAGAGGAGTATTTTTCTTCTATTTTTACCCAAATCAGGGTTTTGTTAGCATTTTGGAGCGTCAAACACTCATGCAATGTATTTTCCATTCATACTCTAAGCTAGAGGCCATCCTTGCGTAGAAAGCCCACAAATGAGACTCATAGAAGTCATAAAACGTATGACGTTCTGGGAAATGGACAAAGGCATCCAGCTTTCGTTGTGGCGATTGAAAGGCAGATAGAAACACTTTGACTGAATTACATGAAGACAATATACATATGATTGTGACAACAAATGGTTAAATCTGTATTCAAGCCAATCTTGGGTATTTCCATAAGAATAACCTATATTTATAATGCAATGCTAATCGGCATAGTCTTTATTATTGCACAGAATACTATAAAATAATATATTTTCTGCCTCATTCAACCATAAGAAGCTACATCAGATCACAGAGGGAAGTCATTTCAAACACTCAACTGATGAGTTTGGAACAAACATTGCATTCATCTCATAAATTGCTGTGTTTTGATGCTATGCTAAGGGTGTTTCTCAATACCAAGTAAGCAAAGTTTCGGACTTGCGTCCTTCGTAGTTCGGACTTGTCAAGTTCGATTCAGGAGAACAAACTCCCTAGGACGGGAGGACGTAAGTCCAGTAATTCTGCAAATGGAACAGCACCGTACTTGATAGCGTTACTTATCTCGCTCTGGCTAATCCAGTTATTTGTGTATGTAAATTTTAGGCATTAATAAAACTAAATATGTTATAAAACACTCCGCCTCTTTTTGTTTTCCTTTAAAAAATCTTAAACACATTAATAGCCACACAAATGTGGTTCAGGCAACACGTACATTGATTATCTTCACTTCATGTATGTTTATAACCAAACAAAATATAAAAAAAACAACCCTGCCTCTCAGGGAGCCTAGATGAAACGAAATAAACTATGTCAGGTTGTCTTGCATTTGGTGGTGGATGGTTAGTGTTTGGAAACACAATTATGTAATAGGCTATTATATGGGAGTGTATATTCAGTCATTTTGATGATACACTTTGGTTCAGGTATTTCAGAATGACCAAACCAAAATTTGAGATGCTGTGTTAGTCCAGTTACCCTGTTTTTACCTGAACTAAATCAACACTGAACTGACTTCATCTGAAAAAATTACTCTGTGTTTTTTTAGAGCTGCTTTACAGAAGAATTTAATTTGTCATTGATCATTACTTTCCTGTTTATTACTATAAAGCTGCTTTGAAACAATCTGTATTGTATGTATGTATGTATGTATGTATGTATGTATTAGATAGATAGATAGATAGATAGATAGATAGATAGATAGATAGATAGATAGATAGATAGATAAATTCACATAGTATATATCAAGTGTATAGAAACATAGCTATTGTTTTTGTTTTATGCAGCATGTGTTACTTTAGATTATGCATTTATAGTTATTGTTAGTGGATAATCATCGTTACTAGTGCTTTTACTTATTAAGTGTGTTTTTCATCCTTGTGCTCTAGACGTCATTGATTTCTCAAATCATGTATAGTTGAGGAGAATGTGCTGCTACTTTACTAAGTGTTAAGATGCACCATATTCACCTACCTGGAAAAGTCCTACAGACGCATATTGGAGGAACCCAAGATCAAAACCGACTAGATCACTGAGAAAAAAAACTTACAGAACAAGGTTTATTTATCTATTTCAGGTGATGTCTGTCTCGTTTTGATAACTGGTTCTGCAGGCTTTTGTGGATGTGACTGGATGTTAACATGGAAAGCCATGGTATATTCTCATCATTGTAGTAGTGGAAATTACAGCCGTAGCACTTGTTTCTGGATCTCACAGAAGCTTTGACGTGGTCTTCACCCACACCCGTCTCTTTCTCTAGCCTGCAGGAGGATTTGTGGAGGGGGCTTGTCTCCTCCATTTAAAGCCCACTAATAGGCCCCATTGTCCAGCCCAGCACTCGGCAGCTGCTGCTTTGTGTTTTTATCCTTTTCGCTGCTGAGCGCTCACTAAAGAACTGGCTCAAGGTAGTGAATAGTCAAGGCTACAGCTAATTTACCCCCCGATCTCTCCCTCTGGCTTTCGGGGGGCGGGAGCCAGCTCCCACAATGCTGTGCATGCTGCAGCTGAAGCAAGTGGCTTGGTTATTATCATTCTCTCTCTTTGTCAAAGCCAGGGAGAAATTATATTAGGTTTTTCACTTCTCGCCTCTTTTTGGAAGTGGAAAAAAGTCCAAAGGAGCTTTTGTGAATCCATTTTGGCAGACTCTGAACTTCTGATATGAAGAGTCCAGATACAGACGCTGTCAACCCCCCCCCCGTGTACTTTTGCAAGTCTGGATGGAGAGCAGAACTGTTCAGCCAGACTTTAATCTAGTATCTACACCAGATGTGATTTAAAGGAATAATTCACCCGCAGATCATTTAGTCACACCCATGTTACCTTCAAACTTCAAACACCCAAGAGACTCCAAACTTTGCAGGATGGTCCATGAATCCTACAGTCATGCCCTACAAAATGTATATCTCCAGTTTCATTTCAACATTTTTAATGTTCTGAAAAGCCTACTTTATCGAACTCCTCCTTGGCCGTTGGTCTGATATTCAATAATTTTGCACATAAGGCATAACAGTATTATCAATGACTTAAAAAAAAAAAAAGGATTAATTATTAAAAATTGGTATGAATCTTTGTTGGCCAACCTAACATATCCTCAAATATGACTCGACTACATAAAGAAGAAGAAAAAAACAGGACTGTCAGCACTCAATCAAATTCAGCACTATAATTTCAAATCTAAATGTACTACAGTTACAGTAACACATTTGTACATAGTGGGGAAATTTTATGGAAAATGATCTTGAAATTAGCTGATGATAAATAAAAGGCAGTGCATATCTGTTGCTTTTGTTGATGTGAACTCCATTAAATTTGCATATAGCGCAGGGATTGAATCTGATTTATATCCGTTTTGCGGAGACACATTTATGTGGCCATCTGTAAATGGAAACGTTTGAACAAATCAGATAGCTATCCGATCAGTAAAAACACATGAAGTGACAAGGTGTAAAAAGGCCCTACGATCTTCAGGATCACTTGATAATTACAGACAGGTGTGTTGGATCAGGTTTGGATCTCTGCAGGTAGGTGGATCTCCAGGAACAGGATTGGGCACCACTGATCTAGAGATATGGACATTCTGGAATAACACGTTATAATATTTTATGAATTTCTGGTGCTCATAGGACTAACAGCAAATTGAAAATTATCTGACAGTTCAACTCACAGATGACCAATAGACTTGTCACAATCCAGCAAAACCATGATTTGACTTTCTCAATCAAAGTGTTTGTTTGGACAGAAATGTGTATTTAACACAATGTGTACACGTCATGAATATTTCTTAAGAGAGAGAGGGATTGCACATTTTAAATGTGTATTATTTTGTTTCATTAGCATGTTTCTCAAGTCTAAGTCAAAACACAGATTTTTCATTTAAGGTTGATGAACTGAACAGACCCTTTTGATAGGGATGCTCAGAACGATCGGCCACAGATCGGTATCGCCGATAATCACATTCTATGACTTGATCGTTAGTTACTATATTTGGCGGATCTCACGAACCAGTCACAATATAAACATTATACAGATGAGGTTTTTGCTTTATAACTTGGCAAAACATTCATAAACAATAGTAAATCACACATATTTATGTAGAGCAGGTTCTTTTGTTTCAAACCAGAAAATCTTGAGAAAATTCTCATGGAGTGACATGACATGCTGCTTGGCTAAAGCTACAGGACTTCCGGGATCTGATACTCCGTCTGAAATCGAATTCTTACCTACTATATAGCATGTGAAAAACGGTATGCCAAAAGAGTAGTATATAGTATTCCAAAAACAGTAGGCAAAACCATTATTGGACCTTCTCGTTTTGAAAAGCTAATATCTGCAACTGAATGGACACTGGGACACAACACATGATGTTGATTGGGTCAGGGCTCTTTTCAGCTCCAGGAGGTGTTAAAGTGTCAAAGGTCATGCATAAATTAACCAATAATCATGATTTCTCAGGAAACACAGTACGTAAGTGGTTCTGATTGAGTTATATGCGTGTTGTTCTCAGATACATCTAAAAGGTGACTGTTATTTCCATTATTGACTCATCTTGGCTAATTTTTTGATACTGCACATTGATAAATTGTTTTGAGATTTCTGATGTGAAGCGTTTGAAGCAATTGTTAAATAACCAATAAACACACACATGCGACGGCACATCAGTTTAACTATTAATGTGTGAAACTGCTATGTATGTCATAACCAGCCACAGTTATTTTGTGTTTTGTTTTATATGATCAAATTCCACACATACCCCAACACACACACTGTGAGTTACTCCACACAGAGCCTGAAACAGGGCAAATTAAAAGTGCTTTGTTGAGCTGTTGACTTCATAAGGGACTAATACATAATAAAACATGTAAACTTAAACATGTTAAGTTTAGAGATGACCCTCGCTGCCCTACAGCCCACCTCCAAAGTGTTAAAGAACTGATTACACTTCACAAAATGAAAAAAACAATAAAATTAGGGTTCCAACAACTAATTGATAAAACGAATTTGATTGATTAGTCACGTCTGCGTGCGTGCATGCCGTCAGCCATGTCGCTTTACAGTAGTGAATACAGTATTTCTATGGACAAAACGCATATAGCGGAGCACACATATACAGTATAGAGTGAGCTGCACAGCCATTGTAATTTCTTGACGAATCTGAGGAAATGGTGCACAGATGAACGTCATAAGAAACCCAAACTCACAGAATATGCAGAGATTGAGTTTGAGACAAACTCATGTAAGTGATAACAGCCGACCATGTAATCTACACGCATGTAAATAAAGCGCATGTATTTATTTAATTGAATCACAGCCTTTGTGAATTCACAATAGAACTATGATATAGTATTAGATATACTATATAGATATAGTTTTTTGTAATGGTTTTAATACATTGTGGAGCCTTAGAAAACGTTCTAAAAATGCGATTCATTGATTCTCGTCTAGGGCTGCACGATGAATCACAATTTCCATGTAATCGCACTTAAACCGATTTGGCTTATCGCAAATTTGAAATCATAATGGCTGCAATTTTTATTTATTTATTTTTAATGCGCAGCTTGTCATTGATGTACGGCTCTGTAAACGCTGCTCCGTCTGAAAGCACTGAGTTTGAGTCACCTATAACGTGCATTTGTAAAAGCAATGCCTCAAACATCTCTCCAAAGCATTTATGAACCTCTTGTCCAACAAAAGACATTTAATAAGATGCTTTTACTCCAAACTCACTTCATAACGACAGTTGAGCATCCTTCTGTGAGATGATGTGCCTTCTTACACAGAATAAGGCAGTCGTGTGTTTATTAGTCATGTTTAATCAAAGCGTTTCAATCTTCTGTTTATTCAGCTACAGCGATGATGCCCATATGGATTTCCTGAAATGATGCATGTTATTGTACTTTTATGGCGGGGCATATTTGGCGTGTCTGCGTGAGAGCGCCCTCTGGTGTTCAGATGGAGCAGCATTTCCTACCGATCAGCTGCACTACACTGACAAACTGTGCATAACATAATTGCAGCCTTTGCCAAATCGGTTTCATTGTGATTAATTGTGCATCCCTATTCTCGTCCATGGAATATGCCACTTCCAATCGCAGATTTTTTTTTAAATCAAGTCCTCAAATTTAATTGAGGAATCGTGGCAGCGCTACTGTAAACAATCAGCGAAAGGTTCGGTCTATGAACGAGATAAGCATTTTAAAAAAACTGCCAACGCCTTTCGACCATTGAATATTAAAATAAAATTTAAAATAGTAAAATCATTAAAGGGGTCATGAACTGGATTGTTTTATTATTTTATAATGTTGCCTGGGGTGCCCTTATAATGTTAGTATGATTTTTACATCAACAATTGTCATAATTTATAAATAAAAGCCATTTTTCCAAGCCTGATTTCAGCCTCAGATTTGAACGCTCTGTTTTAAGGGGCGTGTCTGCTGTGAGACTGCAGTGCAAACGCCCACTGCTGTGATTGGCTGACATGCTTGCATATGAAATAGCTAGTATTATATGAACTCTCTCGAAAACTTTTACTACGTTTTTACTATTACAGCTATCGAGATGAACAAATCGTGAAAGTATCGTTTAAAGCATTATATTTAAATCTATTCCATCACATGAAAGGTTGCAGCATGATGAGCACTGACTGAGCAGATGACAGACAGTCTGTTGATCGCGTGAATAAAGATCTTATCATTGCAACGCAATTTTTGCACTCTCACAAATGCTTACACCAAACACGATGTGAATGCACAGTAAGAGCTTCGTTGTGTAGCATAACAGTGTCATTATTTCATCACGAGTTTGGTAAGTGTCCAGATAAGCTCTCGCGGCTCGCGCTGTGCTGTTTGATTGACAGCTTGGGCGATTGGAAAGGGATCGTTCTTTGCTCGCTTTCAGTTTAAAAAAGATTATTTTCATAATTCTACGAGAAATTATGTGAAGTTGATCGTTTAGTCACTGATGCATAAACAGTATTGAACGATTTTAAGAGAAATATCTGAACTTGAATAATTACACAGAAATCACTGATCGCAGATCAGGCATTAGAATACACATGGTTACTTACATGTTGCTGGCAGATCCGTGTCGGGAAATTGTGATTGACTGATTTAATAAAGTTTAACCATGCTGGAATCCGAAGGAAGCTTATGCAGACTGTCTTCTTCCACAAACAGGCACTGCACAATATTTAGTAAACAGCATGTTTATTGCTTGGAAGTAGCTCGATCCGGTTTAGCAATTATCATGTCGTCCTATGTTATTTAGCATGTTTGGGCGAATCGGTGGGCGGGGCTAAACAGGCCGTGTTGAAGTAGGCGTTGATCTTCTTTTGTGGAGGCGGTGTTTTATCCTCTTTGACGTCATAGTTCCCCACTTTGAAAAACGAGTCGTTTGCTGAGCCTGATGTCTATAAAAGCTTTTATTGGACTAACAAGGTAGTTTTCAGTTCTGAAACTTACAGGATATTATTATAGTATGATGATATCTTATATGTCAAAAGCTCAAGGAAATTTTGATTTCTCAGTTCATCACCCCTTTAACAAAATACTACAGCAGACAATGAATAACCCCAAATACTCAATTATTTCTGCAGCAACATTACAGGCACGTTAAAGATTACTCTAGTAATATGTGTCTGCATTTTATGTAACCTACGTTGCCTTAATCGAAAATGTTCATTAACTAGAACATTGAGTGATAATATTTCAACATCATTTCTGTTATTTTGACAGACAATAAATAATTGTGCCTGCTTTAGTAGCATTCCAGTAAACACTGCTACAGGGCTCTAGAGTGCGACCAATTTGGTCGCAAATGCGACCAAATTTTGTAAGGGTGCGACAAAAATTTTACCTAGGTCGCACCTGTGCACCTAATGTCCTCGCATCCACTGCCTCTCCACGAACTAAGCGTTTGTTCTCCTTTGACGGAACTCACACTCTTCTCTCACGCGGTGCCACAGCTCGCACAACACTACAGCCCTGCTTAATGAGTGACGACGGAGGACAGAATTAAACATTCAAGCGTAGCCTGGTTACACTTAAGGTCTGTGATATTAGTCTGATTTTATTTTAGATTTCGGCTTCCAAATATTATAAAAAATAATATATTGAGGTAAAACCATTAAAAACTATAGCCGCATTCTATCTTGCGCAACTTCTTCCCTTCGCAGCATTGCGCTGTCATTTCTCCCTAAAACTCAAACTTACCGACAGAATCAGCACGATCGGTGATTGTTGTAAAATGCAGTCTAGCTACTGTTGCTAAATTGCGGGACACGTTAAATAATTAAAAGAGCAATTAAAGGCACAAAAATCTGCGCAAGAGATGCTGTTCGCAAGGCGTCGCGCTCTCCGAAACAGACCGAGACAAGCAAATTATACTTTGGGTTTCATGTGCGCGTCTAAACGATCAAATATACAAAAGTATGTCAAAATGACCGGCTTGGAGATTCAGTAAAAACAGTTTATGTCTTAAATGGATGTAGTTCTGGAATAGTTGGGAGAATATGGTGCATCAGTAGCCTATTAGATCTGCACTCGGTCTTAAAGGGGAAGCAGTCTAATAAACATGCTGACGATTGCGCCATTACTGCGAATCAAACAACAAGAGAAAAATCACTCACAGCTCTTGAAAGAATAACTTCAGCTTTAATAAGCATTAATCTATTTATGATAAATTATGTAGTGTTATTTTACATGTGATTTACTCCATTAGATTTCTTTTTAGACCATACCTGATCAGTAATGTTAGTAGACCTTCCTGAAATTAAAGCACTGTGTAGGCCTATATAATGTGTATCTTTGTTTAATTGTTTATCTTTTGTTTATCTATTGTTTATCTTTGTTTAATATATATATTAAACAAAAAGAACCGATAAGAATACAGTTAAAGTACCGGATCGATAAGCAGTATCGGTAAGAGTAGGAATACCGTTAAAACCCTACTCCCCGGTCAATGCTCCGACAACAGCCCAGACATGGAGCTACTTCAGCCACCAGTCTCCCCAGTCCCTGGTAAGATGCCAAGCCCTGGTCCTTCGTTGGAGATGGCATCCGACTCAGGGACGGAGATAGAGCCTACCGCGCCTGAGCTAGAGACTCAAAATAGTTAGTTTGGCAGCTCAGTGAAGCACTTTAAACTTTTTTTTATTATTATTATTATTTTTTTATATACAGTATAATTGTGCTGCAAAAAAAAAAATTTGTGTGCACCCAAATTTTGTGCTGGTGCACCTAAATAAAAAAGTTAGGCGCACCAGTGCAACCAAGGCAAAAAGTTAGTCTGGAGCCCTGCTGCTAGTAGGGATTAGAAGTGAAAAGAGGAGACAATTGCATTTTAAAGCATCTGTGTGATAAACCTATAAAGAGATTTGAGGATTTGGGGAGAAAACTAGAGTTTCTTAGTGCATTCCAGTGAATTATTCATGGAATATATACCGTAAATTAAATCGGGAGAGCAGGCCACAAAAATGTGCAGTATATGCCTATATCTTTTTTCATACTGTTACAGGGAAAGAATGCAGCAACTGAAAAGAATATGCCATAAATATTCGTGTTATACTATGTCACATTAAAATACCAAGCGTTACATTATTCTCCTGATGTCTGAAAATAAAATAAAGAAAAAAGGAAATTGTACAGCTCAACCTTATGATTGGAAATTATTATATTTTCAGTCTTTTTGAGTGGAACATCTCCAAACCGAAAGTGCTTCCCATAATCTTAAATGCAGTATAGGCTCGTTAGGAAAAAGGTTGGTGCTTCTGATCCCCACTTGTGAGCCCGACATCATGGTTTACCTTTGTTCACATTCACTATATACACACTAAGACAACTGTCCACATATGTTATGAATGTTGACAAAATATATACATTTTGAAAGGTCTATTGATTTAGCGTCAGTATCCGGTTTTATGGTAGAATTGCTTTAGCGACAGTAATATAGGAATTTTTGTCTGAAATACAAATGCAAACATGCAGAAACAAAATGGGACTTCATACCTTTATTATACAATTTGGGTCAATTGTTCAATCAAGAGTCAATTGAAAAACATCCAATAGCACTTTTTGTCCATAAGTGTTAAATCCGTGAAATATTGATATATATAATCCATTGTTTACATCAGATTCAGCCTGAACAATCTGCCCTCCATCATTGTTCTTCAAGAAATGACGGTGCGTTCAAGCCATGTTGTAATTGCCGTAATTACAAGATTTCAACTTTTTCGTAAAAATCGTTCGTAACCTGGTATAGCTCGTAATTACAGCTCGTAAGATGGGGATTTTTTGAGAGTGTCTACCACATGACTGCTGTTCCACCTGACCACTGCAGATTAATTTAGGCGTTGATGCTGTAGAAATATATAATTCCCATTCCGAGGACATGATCCGCTCCGAGGCTATGGTCATTACGACATTTCCCATCTTACAAGCTGTAATTACGAGCTTTACAAGGAAGTGAATGCTTTTTACAAGTTGAAATCTCATAATTATGGTAATTACAACATGGTGTGAATGCACCTTAATTTCTTGAAGAATGATGAGTCTCCGTTAAACTTCACAGACTACAATGAACGAGTGCTGGAGCATGAATGTACATCAGACAGACGGACAGTAGCAGACGGACATAGTGCAGACTGCACAGTTTTTTCTAAAATATATCTTGTTCAAAATTAAATGTAGGTTTAATGTAATGTTTACATTTTAGCCTTTTATGCACATAATGTATAGCATAGCCCAGAGCCATAGAGAGAGAGAGTTGCGACACTCTTTGATGTCGCCGCTATGGCTGTCACGTGGTTCATGTAAGCCCCAATAGTTCCAAAACGTACGCTGGCTGTCATGTTCTTCTATGGGACAGACAGCATCGATTGCATTATTGAACGGTAAATATAAAATAAAACACACACCCAAGTACTTTTTCAGCTGTTATTGCATTATTGCATTTTGTTAATGTCAGTTTTGCATTTTGAGATAAGTTTTAAGCTATATTTTTGGAGGGAAAAGCTTAGTGTTCATCTTCGCATGGGTAGTAGCACTGGCTTTAGCGGCTCTAACTTAACTTTTCCATATCATTCATCTGATGATGGACGTCTCATGATATTTATTTTAGCACAACTGGGCTGTATTAGGCTATTGATTCCCGTGATTTTGCTTATAAATTTTGATTCAGCCATTAGCCTACCTTCGTGATCACGCAAAGAGGTCTGCCGTGGCGGTCCGTTCAGAATTTGCTTAGAAGCTAGCTCACTTCTTCTGATGAAAGTGGCCACCCCCAGGACCACAACGTGAAACATGATCATGTTAAGACTAAGAATATTATTTTAAGATTAAGGCCATACACATTATCAAAACTATAACAGATTAAAAACGAATTTAAGCATGGCTGATACAAATGAAGGTTTTCAAATAAAATATTTTTTATTAAACAATGACAGACAACAAAAATGTGTGCTTGTGTGTGTGAACAAGAAAAACAAAAACCAGGGGCAGGTGATCCATGAAACAGACAGGACTGGTGATGGCCATAACAATCCTAAAGGTCCAGCATTGTTCTCACAAGCCGTTCACTCAAGACAATAATAACATAATGAAAAGTTAGTATATCCCAAAAAATTAAATTAAATAAAAGTTGCTATAAAGGTGGTAGCGATTACTAACGTTAGCTAGCAGGCAGTGCTTGAAAATTGGTTGAAACAACCAACATAAAATATAAATAATTACGCTGTGCATGTACAAATGAAGACCAGTATAAGCATCGCAAAGGGCCTCTGATACAATATAGACAGTTGACAATTCAAAAGAGGTCGATATTTCGGCAACTTAACTCTGGAACAACTCGACACGCAGCAATGTAAGTGAATGGTGTCCAACGCCCAAATGACAGTGTTTGGAACTATTCCGATCTTCATATCCCGGAAGTAGGCGGTTAAAAGCGCCGCCATTATTTACAACGGAGGTCTATGGGAGTGTCGCAACTCTCTCTCTCTATGGCTCTGGCATAGCCTACATGGATACATTCACTATATTTGTTTTCATAGCCTTTATATTGAACATTGTTTGGAGGACATCATTGGGCAGGATGTGGAATAAACATTTTTTCTTCAATAAAAATATATATTTTTTATAATTAATCATGTTCCACTGAAGAAAGTCACACAGGTTTGGAACAACATCAGGGGGAGAGAATTTTATTTTTATTTTTGGTTGAATTATCCATTTAACACATTATTTTGCATTCATGCCACAACACTTCCATACATTGTCTCATATTTTTGCATTTTAACAACCTGCTTATTTGTTTAGCATTCAGTGATGTATTGTCTTTTGTTGGACAAATTTATCTTTAGTTTTGTTCAAATAATCAGCAATTGTGAACTTGTTTTAATTTGAACAACTGTTTAACCTCCATCTGAATATTTTTTCTTCCACTCATCTGCACTATTAAACTTGGTCAGTAATAAGATTTTCCATCTAAACACCCCGAAGGACATGGTAATGCACTAGTAAATGTGCTGTGCATCACAAACTGTACATGTTCAGATTTTTACAACAATTCTATGCCAATTATCATTACCATGGTAACAATTATATGGATTATATGGTATTTGTTTTGAAAAACAGATTTCAATACATATTTATTTATTAATAAAATAATACAATTTTCTGTAATGAAAATCCCATGTTTCTGCCACAATACCATGGTTGGAGTTGTTGCTACAGTAAATCAATAGTAAATGTTGGTGATTTGTGGATTAAAAATGTTCTAACTGAGTCGTTGTGGCATAATGTTTCTCCTGTTTTTTTGCGTCAGTGTTTTGAACTAGTTTAAATGACAGAAACATTAGTGATTTGTATCGGAGAACTCTCCGCTGAAATCAAATGCTTCTCACTGGGTCTCACAGAGCTGTTTAGTGGTCACATGATCGAGACAGTCTATGAGTGAATGCATTCTCTCTCAAACTTCTCTGTCGTTTGGGCCGAGCTGATAAAATGGTCCGCGTGGTGCCGTTCAAACAATCAGCACTGATTGTTTCCGCTTTCGGCACATTTAATGTTTCTTATACACAACAGCAATGGCAGCGCTTTATTGATGGACCAATTTGCACCTGTGTGACCTCTAACAAAATCAGTCACACCAGCAGGAAAAATGTGACCATTTTGCAGTCTGGAGCACTGTTCAGTGCTCTCGTCACTGCTGTGCTGATGATATGAATCATGATTCCAGAATCTGATCCTCTACTCAAAACCAACTAAACTCGATAGTCAGCCATACGTCTCTTTTCTTCTCGATCTAGACAAGTGTTTCTCAGCCTTTGGATCACAGATTTATATTAACTGTATCTTGTATGGCATATTCATTGAAAAATGTATAAGTTTTAGAAACAATAATTACATTTGCATCCATGGAGGACTTCTGGTGACACATTGGCCAGAGCTTGAATACTTAATACTTGAAAATGTGATAAGTATTTATTCATAAGTGTGACTAAACACTGATACTTGCCAACCACATTTCAGTGGTTTAATTGGCCTTTTTTTTTTTTTTTTTTTTTTTTTTTTTTTTTAGTCAGATGGAATTGTTGGCACAATAAGTGTTTTCTGTGAGTGTCTAAATGGATGACCTTCATCAGCAGCTTTAGCAGTGTGAGCAGTGAATGTTCTTCCAGTTGTGCATTCACTCTGGTTTCCATGTCCTCTTCTGTCTCTCTTAACGTGTCCTTTATGAGCCTCTGACAGGCTTTCGTGTGGCCTTTTCACTGATGATTACAGACCGACTGGATCAGACGAGAGCCACTGTGTGTGTGTTGTGGATGGTTAACAGAGGAAGACAGGGCAGAGGGAAACTCTGTCTGTGAGTAAACTCATCTGTGCTTGAATACAGATGTACAGAGGCAGCAGGAGTCTTGCCCGTGGTCAGCACATGTTCATCATGTGGATTGAGCAAAATAGCAGGGCTCATAATTGCTGGAAATATTCAGACAAGACAAGCGTCTCCCCAGGAGGAGAATGTGTTCTAGACCAGACTCAGACCTGCTGCAGTTTAGACATACAGTAAAGCCCTAATGTACATAACTGATAAGACAAAACTTACTCAACTTAGTTATTTAACGAAAAACCATCATTAAATCTGGGGAGGTCAATTAAATTTTTTTCACTGTAAATTATAAGATAACTGTAAATTGTACATTTTGCTACAATAATAATAATTTATTGTTCGATTTATTACAGTTTTCCACTGTATATAGTAAGTAAACTTACTGTTAACCAATTACCAGGTTTTTACCGTAGCAGTCTTTTACTGTTTTTTGAGTGGTTGCTTAAGGCTGATATATACTTCTGCGTCGGAGCCTCTACGCTGTAGACTACGCATTTGTTTTCATTTATACTTCTGCATCGTTGTAGAGGGAGCATGTGAAACCCGATGGAGGGGTTCTTGCAGAACAATCACAGCGCTTATGTCTGCGCGTTGTTACATTTTTGGAGAGCTGCTCGTCAGGGTACACCAAAGGGTACGCATGCTACACACAGCCTACGACGTAGCTACGGCGGGAGTTCGACGCAAACGCATAAATTGAGTTTCACTGGTCCAAGCCAAATGCCCAAGAATAATTGTTTTCATTAATTTATTTGTTTGTTTATTACTCATTGTCTCATCTTCCAGGTCAAGATTGTCAGTCAACTAATCATCTCCAGTTAAAGCGCAACTCTAGTCTAGCCCAGTGTTTCCCAACCCTGTTCCTGGTTGCACACCAACAGTACACATGTTGAATGTCTCTCCTTCCTGACCCATCCATTTTAGGTCTCTGACTATATGCTGATGAGATAAATGAGGATTGATTAGGAAGAGTTTGAACATGTTTAGTGTTGATGTGATTGCTGACACAAAGTTGAGAAACACTGGTCTAAACTTTTGACTCATTACAAACTTCCACTCTGTATAGCTGTAAACAGTTCATCAGAGGTGAGCAGGACTTGGTTTTGAAGAGTACACTGCAGTCATGGTGGGATTGAGTGTTCAGGACTGATGTGATCTGACTGATGCCAGACTGGAGCACACACTCTCCTCTGTTTGCACATCATCACTTTAAGAGCATTATGTGATATTAATTATTCAGAGGCCAAGCTCAGCTTTAGATGAGTCTGTGTGAAAGCTAATTAACAATTTAGCTTTATTTTGACTGGAAACATCCACAGACGTGCTGAGTGTATTGTGTACAGTTCCACTCTCCACAGTGCAGTTTATTGACCCTCCCAGTGAGTTCATCTGATCCACTCTGACGTGTTCTTTAGTATGTGAGCTCCAGAAAGCAGCTTCATCACGGAGCACCTGCTGTTATGTGCTGTACGCACATGTTAATAACGCACAGCACACAGAGAAAGAACAAGCTGTATACCAGTAGGAACTGCAGTGAAGTGATGGAGGATTCATGGACGCACCGTGGCCCTGTGAGCGCCTGGCTCTGACACGACAAACATGGGTTTCCTGCAGAGCCGGGCCAAACGAGGATGGTGTTGTGCGTTTCATTGCAGGAAAGGCAGGACTGCAGCTCCAGCTGTTTCCTAACATGTCATACATCCTCACACCCCACTCTTTCCACATCACCCTGTTCCATCCCTCCTTACTTTATTGCTGGAAAAAGGAACACCCCGTATGTAGATGACATCAGCTCATGCCCAGGGTTCAGGTAATGGAAAGGTGCTGGGGCTGTGTGTGTGCATCCTGTTTTCGCCGCTTGCTTTATGACAATGCCCCACTGCGTCACATGGGTTAATTGACTGTGTTTTGTGGGGTCACATGATTAGGTGTCCCATGGTGCTGTGACCTGGCCCAGCTGAAGCTGTCACCAATGACTGAGATTCATGACAGTGTTGTTATTGCTCAATCACTGTGGCCAACACAATGAGCCCTGTGAATGAGACCGTAAACATGAGCTGTGTCGCAGGGATTTTGGTGTGTCTACATATCCAACCACCTCCAGATGTTAACAGTCCAGAGACTGTTAAAGCCCTCAATGTCTCAGATTCATGTTCACTGTGGAGCTGCTCCATGTGATGCTGCTCAAATGGACACCAGGTCACCGATATGTTGTGCAGGTGGGCAGCTCAGTAGTTTTTGGAGCAGAGCTCTTCTGTCTCTCTCAGTGCTATAAACGTTCACTCGCCAGTAAACTTTCTCAAGAACACCGTCTGTTGAGTCTGACTTTTTATCTTCTGAGATAAAAAAGAAATTGGCGTGTTGAACACTTATTTCCCCCACTGTACAGAAGGTGTTACTGCAAGCTCTTCTAGCGCACATATTTTTTGGTATCTTTATCTGGCCTCAGTCATTTTCCGTTGACGTGCCGAAAATATTTCCATTTTGATGTTTTCTAGCATAAATATACTGCATTATATTTGTCACACAATCTTGTCAGAATGAACTCAGTTTCTTCGGCATCCCAAAAATGTGATGCTTTTTTACCACTATGCACAGTGGACGATGCAAGTGTTTACATGCCTGTTTGTGATTAAAATCTGCATATGCCACATATTTTACTACAATTATGGTTGCTACGATTATGAGCTTAATGGCATCAATTTGATGACATGAGATAGTTTAATCATAATATTGCCTTAATCTGATTATTTTCACATTCTGAAGGTGCATGGAAACATAGTCAGTGTCTTCTACAGAGCTGCTTTACAACTGAATTTGTTTCATAACTGATGGACTGTTCAACATACTGAACAGACTAGCAGACTGAATTGGTCTGAATAATGACACTATTGTCTTTTGCAGAGTTGCTTTACTGCTAAAATTGAATTTATTTCAAAATTGATGCATTACCACTGTTATTTTCCTGTTTATTACGGTGAAGCTGCTTTAAAACAATCTCTGTTGTGTAAAAGTATATACTGTATAAAGAAATGTGACTTGACTTGGCATCTAAGAGAAAACACTTGCTCTGTCCATCACAGTCAGTTGTCTCCTGTCAGATTCAGCACTATGACACAAAAAAATACTTTTTACGGCCCAGACTGTCATTTCACTTGGACGCCTGCAAATTGATGGAGCGATGCTGAATCATACATTAGCTGCTGAATGGCCCTGAGAGACAATGGCTTTATAATGATCAGGGGATGTTCAGGAAGCACTAACCTTCTCTTCCACTTCGCTGACACTAGATTAATAATGCAAGCAGAAGGACACCCATCAGAGCTGCCGCTAATGGCCTTGATCTGGACTTAACGCTAACTTCCTTTAAATTAACCATGCACGTGGCCTCTCTTACTCACTTGCACGTTTAAGTATCCTTACGCCTTTGCTAATTGTGTCTCTGCATTTTAAGCAGCATCCAGCAGAGACTCTCAGATTTGATGCTGAATCATGAAATGATGGGCCAAACCTTGAGTGTTCCACAACCGATTATACTCGGTCAAAATCGCCTTTAAGTTGATCTCCCAATGAGGAGGCTTTCATTATCTGCTGCTCTGGAGAGCATGAAGTAACACATGGTGGTTGAGATATCTGCTGCTCTAGAGTTTATCTCTGACCTGTGCCTGAACTGATTTCCATTTGTAGACTACATGACAACTGTCCATTGTCTGTAGAACGGTCTAATGTCAAGCACTGTGAGCTGTGTCGCTCTTTACTATCCTTAGAGGTCAGGGGCTGTATTACAGAAATATCCTAACTGAGAATCCTATCCTATCTGTTTATTAACTATGGTATTTTGCAAGCCAGATGAGTATGGTAAAACATAATAGTTATACAGCCACAGTTAAACAGTTGATTAATCACAGTATATTAAGACAAATGATTTGTATCACAAGTTTTCTGAAATGTTATGTTTATAAATGCAATTTTCAAATTTTCTAACCGTTTCCTTGTTAGATTTTGTTTACATATCAGATGCTTTTACAGAGGCAATTTTGGATCTCTTTTTATCATTCCATAAATCAGAAAATGCTGTCAACAGACAGAGGATAAAATAATGATATATGAACAAATCCCTATGTAAAAATCTATAGATAGGAATAAAAATGGAAAGTTTGATATATTTAAGTGTCTTTGATTGTTTTCTTTCCACTAGTCTGAAAGAAGGCAGTGTTATAGAAGCAAAATCTCAAAATTGACCAGTGTATGAGCATTGCCTTAAGTCAAGAATTAAGATTAGAAGTTTTTTTTTTCTTGTTTTTCTCAAACTGAGATGAAACCTCAAGTGACTGTCTTCATAGGCAGCACACCAGATGAAACTGCTTACAAAAGATGCCAACATTTTGCTAAACTGAAAGTTCTACATTAATAGGCACAAAATCAAATGGAAAGCACATACAGATATTGGGCAGTCAACTTTCAGTTAGAAATGTTAAATACCAATAGTTTCCTGTATTGAATTCAAAATGGCTATGTTTAATCAACGCGGCCGCTGTCCTGTCTTGCAGAGGGTGTCTGTGAGATCTGGCTGACCAGCGAGGATACGGGTGCGTATGGCCGGGACATCGGCACTGACCTGCCGTCTCTGCTCTGGGAACTGGTGAAGGAGATCCCGGAGGGAGCGATGTTGCGCCTGGGCATGACCAACCCACCATATATTTTGGAACATCTGGAGGTACATCCTAATCATGCACCTCACCATAAAGATCTTGCAGTAGATGATTAATTGTTAATTGTGTGTGTGTGTTTCATTCATTCATTAAGGTGGGCTTTGCTCTTTCCCACAGTAAATGACAATTTATTATAGCATATAAATAATCCATGTGAGCAGTTTTAGTGTAGTTAAGTTCTGGTGTTTTATTGTTGTTTGTGTGCCCAAGCCTTTAGTGTCTCTCGTGTTCGTCTGGTTGTTTTCTAGCATACAGTAGTGACTGTAGTGACACCTCATTCAGAGCTCATTGACTTCCATCTCAGTCTCAATTCCATCATTCTAGAACAATACCCAGAATGCTGTGCGTTTCCTCCTTGGAGCCCCAGATGGGGAGGACACTTGTAATCCCTCAGACGGCTGCAAGAAATTCTGAAGAAGCAGTTTTAATTTGTGGAGGGTTAATTGAGGTTGTAATTTTGTCCCCTTATGTATAGGTTACATTTATTCTCTGTTACATTCAAATTAAAAAGCGATGATTTTTTTCCCCCTAAATGAAAAGAAATAACAATTAAATGCTAATTAGAAATGTAGGCGTGCTTGTATACGTGCTAGAGGACGGTTATTTCTTTTTATGTGCTAATTTGATTTCCATCATTGGACTATTTGTCCTTATTTCATTTCCATGTGCTCAGCAAGTATTTTTAATTACATATCGTCTCTTTGATGCGTCTATTTGTCTTGCGGGAAGCGGCAGAGCACGAATGCTAGATCACTCCTGCTGCTGCCTTCTTGAAGATTGACAAAGTCTATTGACTACTGCTGCAAGAGCAGGTGGGACTATAAATTCTTCGTTCTCTGTAATGGGTGGTAAAATACATGGTATTTGAGTTGCGTCAGATGCTTTGTAAGGATGAGGTAATGGTGATGGAAATACCAAATGCTGTCCGGAGAGATCATGTCCACTCCCCGCTCACATACAGACACATGACACGTCCTCTCAAAGCTCACAGGCTTCCATTTCCTAAATCATCTCAGGGAAACTGGTGTAAGACACGCTAGCTAACACAGGAACTGTTCCTCCTCTCATCTGACCCCTGACTTTGAGAGATCTCCTCCATTTACTGCCTCTTAAGTGTTTTGCGGGTGGAGAGCTTTCACAGCGCTAGTAAATGACTGCGATTTGGGAGGCTGCGGCAGTGGCTGTCTGACACTCTTTCAGAGGACTCATTTAGCAGCATTAGAGGTGTTTAGCAGAACAGATGTGTGATTTATGGACCCTCTGCTCAGCGTTTTGAAATAGCAGAAGCACCTGTCAGACAGGAGAGGACTGATCAGCGCTGTTTGAGAGAGACCTTACATGTCACTTACAAAATTGACTCTTTCTGAAGAAAATAGGTTTCATGCACTAATAATTGTGCTCTTATGTGCAAAGAAAAGGCTATCAGGGGTAAATGCCCTTTAGACAGGTACATTTCAGTAGTTGGTACCCATACCAGTAAAATTGCATGGTTCCGATTTCAGTACCATAGCAAAAAGTACTTGATCTTTCATTACCTGTAACTATTTTAAAATAAAAATATTAAATAAATTAAATTAGTTCATTATTAATGCTATAAATAACTATAAGTTAATAACTTTTAACTTTAGTTAGTGTGTAATGTTGCTGTTTGAGCCATAAACAACATCTGCAAAGTTACAATGCTCAAAGTTCAAAGCAAAGGGAGATATTTTCTCATAAAGAAATAGCTTTTTAAGGACTACAGCAAACGGCTGGTAGAGACTGCAGGACATTCCTCCCGGGTTAGTGACATCAGTAACCCCAATATTTACATAAACCCCGCCCCCTGAACACGATTTATAGATTATCATGACAGATTATGCTAATCAATGACTAGAAGATAACTACACATAAGCTACATAAATTCATAAACTAACCATTAAAAAATGTTGTCTACATGTTGTCACTTCTTGAGTCTCTCCATCTTTCTGACTCCGGTTTGAATATAAAAGGGTGAACGTTTTTTTTGAAATTTTCAGTGCATGTCTGTGTGAGGTAAAAGGACACTAACTGTTGAAGCTCCGCCCTCTTTGCCAGGAGCAGCAGCTCATTTGCATTTAAAGGGAAAGACACAAAACGAAGTGTTTTTGCTCACCCTCAAAAAGTGACTATTTTAACATGCTATATAAAAATATCTGTGGGGTATTTTGAGCTATAACTTCACATACACACTCTGGGGACATCAGAGATTTATTTTACATCTTGTGAAAAGGGCATTATACCACCCCTTTAATGACCATGGGAAAATGTGGGTCTCATGGCCAATCCATTTGAGAACCACTGTCTTAGGGAACGCTAATGGAGAATTTTTATTTTATTTATTTATTTATTTAATATGGACATAGCAATAACATTGGACGAACCAGATGCATTGTTTAAAGTGTTATAGCACATGTGCTAATTTTCAACACCTGTCCATAGGAAAAACTCAATAAATTGTGGAACCCTGTCCTCTTCATCAGGATCTTTAGTTATGAATTATCAGAGCATGTGGATTCACTGTAGGTGAGCAGTTGTACCCGTTTAGACAGTTTACAATTACATTCAGTTTTATTTAAGTGTGTGGTGGAGCCCAATTTAAATGCAGAGAGCTAGAGGTTCAACTTCCTCTTTAACATGCTTCTGATTACTTAAATCTCTCTTTGATGTCATCTTATTTCAGGAAGCGAAACCAGAGCCTTATTTTCCAAAGCCAGAGCATATCACCTTCATTTTGAATACTGTAAGAGCTGTGGGGATGGTGAAATCCAAGGACAGGGCTTTCAAATTATATCTTTAAACCGAGATACAAGCTTTCTGTGCTTGGCGCTGAGTGCAGTCTCCATTCATATACCTGAGCACCATCCGAGCCTTAACCTCCAGGCCAGTAGCGTGCATTTGATATGTGCTGGAAAACATGAGCACACTGAGTACATTAGCTTTCACATTTTTCCTTTGAAGTGTCTTTTAATTGCTGGCCAACATCAGTGTAATTCATCCCTGCTTCTGTTCAGGAGGTCACGGGGAAGTCACCTCATTAAGGCAAGCCTTTCTAAGAGCAAAACAAGAGCGCTTAACTGTGATCTGAGTGTACGCTCTGCTGTAGTGCCCTTTTCAGTGGTCTCCTCTCAGTTGAAGCACCCTCCACTGACGGGCCACACCGCGTGTGGCCGCTGATGAGCATGGAGGTCAGGCCATAGCCTCTGTGATGGTTGGCTAATGGAACGCTGCTTTGTGCACGCATGTTCAGACACTCGGCTCCGCTTTTTGCTATTCATCATGAAAATCATGGTTAACTACACCTTGATGACTGGAAGAAATAAGAAAAAAAACGGCCTTGTAAAGGCAGCTCAGATGAAAAGCCTGATGACCTTGTGTTTCAATTGTCCATCTTCTCTTCCCATCTTCTCTTCCCATCATTCACCTTCCTCCTATCCAGAATAATTTTCACCAATTCTACTTTTAAACAGTTGGAGCTGTTCACTGTATGTGGATTAAAACGAAAACAGGTCCATCAGGTCTGTTCATGTCATACAATACAATAGATTTTAAAAGATTACGGGACATTAGGGGACATAAAAATAAAATAAAATAAAAATATTTGCATGGATACATCATTCATAATAAATACTGCAGTGTTCCATACAAAAAAATAATTTTTCATTTTATTTTCATGGGGACTTAGATTGTTAAGTTGATAGTATCATATATAGTGGGAAAAATAGAAGCATTTCAGACTTTCACTATATGAAGATGATTGGCCTCAGGTTGCTAGGGTGTTTTTGGTGGTTGCTAGGGTTACTCTTTTGTTTTCTTTTGTCCACCAAGCCAGGTCTCTTAGTGAGTAACAGTACATGGCTCATTCCTCAAGACAGGTTTTTAAGGAATCATTCATGCCTGTGATGCTTAATACATCAACGTTGAATGCTTAGTTTGTTTAGATCAGTAAGCCAGTCATGAGCAATAGTGATAGTAATGCTTGACTTAACTCCAACTAATTAAACCATGATGTAAAATAGAGAAGTGAATGAAAGTGTATGAGTGGTAGCAGTAAAGGAATTAAACTGTGTTGAATCTAGAGATGTGTGAACATTCACGGTTCAGTCAATTATAGCTCGGGCTCTGGGGGGTCGCCACAATTTGTATTTGGAGCGGACGCTAATTTCATCCCTAACATGGGCCATTTTCATATTAATGAACCGCCTGAGAGTCTCTGGCTTAATGTACCATTGTAGGGACAGTCAATCTATTCTGTCTGTTTGTGAAAGAGTGACTCTCTGGTTGAAGTTGTTTGTCTGACATTAGCTAAAGGACAGGAGGCGATGAGACTCATGAATGCAGCAGATAAAGCAGTGTTTCTGTCCTGGTGATTCTAGTGGAGTCATTATGAAGCCATTTGTGCTCTCTTCACTTCACATAGTTTCTTTCGTTTATCCACGGTCACTCCTGCTCCGACTTCTACAGGTGTGAACAGAGACGAAGCTCAGGAGACAGAGAGCTTTAATCACCATAGATTGCATGATCTTGCTGTCATAATTAGGTTTCACTCTCACTGGCACCTTTTAGAATTCTCTCTAATATAGCAGGGTCTCGTCTTTCAGTTGTCCTACACTTGTCAGCTTTCACAACTCGGTATGAAAACTGTCACATGTTTTGAGCCATTTATTGCTGGAATTAGATCTTCCTTTCTATTGTTACTCCTTTACTGTTCATTGTGAATGAGGTGCATTTTACTAGAACATAATATTTATAATTTTGCATGAGTGGCGTGCAGACACATTCACCAGCGCGCTCCAAAAGTGTGATAAGGTTTGCACAAGCCGTTCCTATCTCGACGCTGATGATGAAATGTGCAACCCATTTGAATTCTATTGAGAATGTAGCACTTAAAAAAAACTGTGGAGAAAGTCAAATATGATCTAAAACAGCCACATAAACTAAAAAGACTGATGAAAAGAGTGGAAAAGATAATCCTGCTCCAACATACTTTAGAAAGCTTTTTTAATACTCATGACCACATTTACTAGAATGAATCATGTTCTATTGTGGTATATTGTGGTAAATTTTGACTAACTCTTTGTAGAATTTATAATAGATCACTGTTAAGGGAATAACATTTGTCACTAAAGATTAATATTACAACTGTGGCATGTTGTAGCTATAGATTCTAAATGTGTATTTTCATAACAAATGCTATAGATAAAAATGTATAAAAAAAAAGAAAGAAAAAAGTTAACATTGGCCTAATCATGGTATGTCATGTCAAGTCACCTTTATTTATATAGCACTTTTTTACAAAAAAGACTGTTTCAAAGTGTTGACGCAGCATAATTTCGTAAAAAGACGAAGACGGAGAGCAAATCTTTCAGGCAAAATCTGTCGTAAACAATGGACAATATATCAATATTTCACGGATTACCCGCTTTTGTGGACAAAAAGTGCTGTCAGATTTTTTTGTTTGTTTTTTGTTTTTTTTAATGGATGCTTTCTCTTGGACATTTTACCCAAGTGCGAGGGATTTGATTCATCTCACGATCGCTATTTCATAAAAAAGGTTATGAAAAGGTTTTGATTTTGCATGTTGCCATTTGTTGTTTTACTGTTGTCCATATCATAAAACAGACACCGTAGATTGACACTAAGCCCTAAGAACTTTCAAAAGATGTATAATTTGTTACCATTCTTAATATTTATTTATTATTGTAAATGTTTACCATGGTAAACAAAGTGACGTCAAGTCCGAAGTCAGGACAGTGCGCCTCAAGAGGTTAAGAGTCAATACGTTGAAACTTTTTTTTTCTGAAACCAATATGAATAACTGAAGATTAGATGTCTTAGAAGTTGAGTATTTAAACTAGATTTTTAACAGATCATTCTGTGTCAGTTATGAACACTCTTACAGTATATGTCATAATACTGACTGACAGCGATGTGATCACTGATATGTGATAGTAATAAGGATTGCAGTATTACACTTTTAACTATCAAATCATTTGGAAACATATTTATGGCAAGCAGGTCGGGTCCGAGAGCCGTGAAAGAACAGGGCGAGGACTTTTTACGTTATGTTTTGTTTGTGCGGCAGTCGACCATGAGGGGCTGTCGCCTTTTACTTTCATTTGTGTTTATTTATATTTTAAAGTCTGCAAAACGTTTTGGGGTTCCCGACTCCTCCTCCCCACAACAACTAACCATGCTACAATATTTATTTTAAATATTCTAAATAAAACACTTGACCGTAAACATCTCTTGATTTAAAAGCTTCTGCTTAAATTCTTGAAATAGGTTTTGTAGACAAATATACACATATATGAGAGTTTTCCTTTGGTCACGATTTGATTGTCACATTCCCAGACTTCCATTTGTGTTAGAGTTGTCATCACTGCACTATAAATGACAGGCTGGTATTACAGTCCTCATAATGATATAACAGTCCTCTCTACTCATGCTTTACTAAGACAATTTTCCACATTTAATATTAATTGGTATATTAAATGTGGAGAATCATCATAGTAAATATAGAGAAGACATGAATGGAATGGCTGTAATATCAGTATAAAGTGAAGAAATGTGAAGAAAAAAAAGAAAAAAATTATGTGATAAAGATAATTTACAAATGAACTAATAGAGTGAACTTTGGCTCTCCTCCATGCCGTGTGCAGAAATTCATATGCGCCGTTGAGACAGATGAAGCCTGTCGTTTATAGAAAAGCTTTTACCCTTGTAAATGGGAAGCATGAACGGTCCGGCAGCCGTCGTTCATCAACTGCTTAGCGCTGCGTGTTGCTCAATAGAGTCCTGTAGCACCTCCAGGACATCCTTTTCTCACTGAATGAATGACATTTTAATGGATTGATCATCCTGTGTAATGCAAAGTGAGAGCAGGTTTTAGTAAGGGAGTTATCTGTTCAACAGCTTTCTTTTAATCTGATGAGAAGTGTGCATGTGTAAGACAGTGATACGGACTGAGGTAAAAAAAAAAAAAAAAAAAATCCTTTACGGTCATCTTGTTCTCATTAGGCCTTCCAGCAGGGCAAAGATCCTAACCTGAATGTTGAAGGACGAAGAGCTACACTGGTCTCATGATAACAGCCCTCTGTGTATTTTGAGCTGCAGCGAGACGCATTTAAAATGCTGCATGAAAGATTTTGTGAAGAAGCATTTGGGGAAGAGCTCATTTCTGCACTTCTTTATCATCCACATATTTGTGTCTGCAGCAAAGTTTTACTACAAACATCAATGTACCTGTTATGAATTCACTTCTTTATAGGAAGTATCTTCTGTGGAACATAAAATTAGACTTTTGGAGAGTCTTACATTAAAGGAACACTCCACCGTTTTTTGAAATAGGGCTTATTCACCTTCTTTCCCACATTTAGATAGGTGGGCAAATGCATTTTTGTCTCAGTGCATGCATTGTTTTAGTTTGACAGGGTTGGCGCTAGCTTAGCTTAGCATAATGAATGGAATCCTTTGTTGCCAGCTAGCATGTCCTGAGTAAAAGTGATATAAAAAACAAAAAAAAAACCCACCTAATTACTTCTTGTGGCCTGCGTATTCACAACGAGTACAAATAGCGATGCAGATTAACACTAGGCGATTTCCTATGCAGATTTTGACTTGGGACTATATTAGGGGGAAGCACAGGCGAAGCACTGCTACTTGGGCGCAGAGATATCACGCCCAAGTAGCAGTGCTTCGCCTGTGCTTCCCCCTAATATAGTCCTTAATATATGTCAATATCTGCCTAGGAAATCGCCTAGTGTTAATCTGCATCGCTATTTGTACTTGTTTTGAATACGCAGGCCACAAGAAGTAATTAGGTAGGTTTTTTTTATTTTTTTATATCACTTTTATTCAGGACATGCTAGCTGGCAACAAAGGATTCCATTCATTATGCTAAGCTAAGCTCATGCCGACCCTGTCAAACTAAAACAATGCATGCACTGAGACAAAAATGCATTTGCCCACCTATCTAAATGTGGGAAAGAAGGTGAATAAGCCCTATTTCAAAAAACGGTGGAGTGTTCCTTTAACCACAGCCTTTCATGCTCCAATAAGGACAAAGAAGCTTGATAAAATGCCCACTCTTGGTCAAAACAAAATAAAAAATGGGCCAAGCCAAAAAGGGCAAAATATTTATGAATGAATAAATAAGGTTTTTATATAGCGCATTTCCCATGTACAGTGCTACTGTTCACCCAAAGTGCTTTACAATCATGTCAGGGGGGCTCTGGGTCTCTCTCAATCATTTAGTGTTTTTTTTAATGGTCTTAACCATTGTAATCACAAATCACTGCCCAGGAAATTTGCAATAATTGCACAAATATTGTAGATAAATTAACTTATAACCCTAGGGTTATAACCCTAACCCTAAACTTTTTTACAGGAAGAAGAGTCAGTTTTGTTCCACTCAATGTTAATGGCTTTAAACAGTTCATGAGTAGTTGAAAAATGTCTCCCAGTTTTGTTTGAGTTTAATGTGAGACCAAATATTCACTATAGGGTTCAAATCTGGTCTCTGACCAGGCCAAAACATGAGCCTGATGGACTTGCTCTCAAGCCACTTCTTGGTTGTCGCACAATGGCACCTCTTCCTCCATTCTTAACTGTGGTAGAGATGCATTGATTATTATATTTATCAGCAGATTTTTGAAGACACTGCTCTGGGGCATCACCATGCAACTTCTTTTTCTACTCTCAACTTCCCATATTCTGCCAGAAACTTCCCATATTCTGTCTTTGATGTTTTTCTGAGACAGCAATGGCTTTTTAAGTAGTGCATTTGCTTAAATTTAGCTAATTTCCTGACCAATCATTTGTGGTCAAGACAATTAAAAGCTTAGTGTTTAGTTGGGATGCCACTTTTTCCAGAACGAGGCCGGTACCGATACTTTTATTTTTGGTACAAAATTGGAATAAAGTAGTCAAATGTAAAATGTCTAAATTAAAATTAGATGAATTTTATTAAAGTTACAAAAGTCATTCAGTCAAGAGCAGTGAGTGATTTCTTTGTCCTTTGTTGTTTGATTAACATTACATGCACAGCAGCAGGTTTATTAAGCTGCTGTCCCTTTAAGACTGAATGCACAGATCAAATATACTGTTACACATGCGTTTTATTTCTCAACTCTTTACGTTCGCTTTAGGCACAACTAACTATGTTTACTAGGATACTCGCAAAGATTGGCGTTCTTACATAAGTTTGTGTAGATTTGTCAGTTCAAGCATAAGAATACGTGAAAGAGAATTCAATGCAGTATCAAGCGCTGTCTGGGACGTGGCTTTCGGATGTTTGTGCACAGTAAACTCCTTGTCCTGTAAACATCCTGTAATAATTTAGGGAACCATTCGTTATACACACACATCACGTAACAGTTCAAAATTTTACATACATATCCGTAATTGGATTAAAACTAAATCGTATGTGTGCCGAATGAATAATCAGCAATCAAGAGCATACAACAGATGTGTGCTCTCTTGCTCACTTTTTACATCCAGTTAATGCTAGTAATATGTGACTCATTTAACATTCTTTGCTATTGGCATATCCAACCGAACTACAACAGAGATCTACATGAATTTCTGTGAAAAATGGATGTGCTCGACAAGCTTGGCCTGTGCCGCTGCGCATTTAATCAACTCCACGTGTTTCGCTTTTCATCTCGTGCCCAGTAGCCATAAATGCGTACATATTTAATTTTGTTTAACATACAATCAATTCCATACATTTACTTCATAAATGTATGGACATCCTTCTCTGAAATATCCATTCTACTGTCTGTTTGCTCTGTTGTCTGTGTTTCTTAGTCAGAAGTATTAGGTTGTTGGTATCTTAACATTTTAATTAATACAAGTACATGAGCGCAGTATCTGGCCCGATACCGATACTGGTATCAGAATCGGTGCATCTCTAGTGTTTTGCCCAGGAGTGTATATATGGTCCTTATGTCTTGAATATGACGAGGACTTCTGCTTTTTGTGAAGAACAGACTGAAATTTGCTATTTATCTTCTATGTCGCTGCATGTCGCTATTTTTACAAATGTGAATGGGATTTGAGAGCTATACGACAGAGACTCTGTGAATAACAATCTAATTTCAGTTTTTTCCTCATGCAAAAACATCATGTAACTTCAGAAGACTTGGAATAGTTGTGACTTATATGAAGTTTTTTTTATTTTATTTTTATTTTTTTATTCATAAATTCTCTGATTGTTATTTTTATTTTATTTTTTTCCAAAAAAAAACAATTTTCATCTTTAGTTTGGAGTCTTTAGTTTTTGTCTTTAGAAGTATTTTAGCACCAAACCGCTGTTCTCATGCATGTGTGTGCTGTGTTTTTGAGCCCTCGTCTCCTCATTCTGCTCAGAATCCTTTCATCGCTGTGTTTTCACTCTTTTGCTGTACAGCAGATGTACACCATCCAAAGAAAAGAGCCACACAGGCTCTGAATCGCGTTCCAGCTTAGAATTAATGACAGTTAAAACACTCCATTATGTTCCTCACATCACAGCAATATCATCCTAAAGCATGATATTGTGCATTAGAAAATGTAGTATCATGCTGCATCATTGAAAAAAGTTCTGTTTTAATGTGTCTCATTTACTCTGTTTCAGAGTGTCTTATCTGGTGCATATGTATGTGAACCATGGGGCCGATTGGCCGAGTGTGCTTCTGCTTTGTTTTTTATTTGATCAGGGGGGGCATATAAACGCTGGCCACATATATATGGTGTCTGAAAATAAAGCGAACCTGTGTGTTCAGAAAACAGCATGCTTGGTTAGTTTGATGTGTTCAATTCCTCCATTCTCAATGCTGTACTGCTTACTACTCTTAATTTATTTTTAACTGAGCATGTAAGCATTGTCGGTAGTCTTGCCATCCTTTAGGCAATACAGAGCTGGAATGATTGGATCAGACTGTCTCCTGTGATTGAGGTTGAGGAGTAGAGCCGCACTCAGTGTTTAAACACAGGGCTGCTGTGATGTGTTAGTGGAGCGTGTGACCACTGCATCATCAGTCGGTCTCTGTGCTGTCATAGACGCGTCTCACAGGCATTTAAATCATTCTCGGCTGTCACTGATCTCGTGTGCCATCTGCCAGAGCCCCCGGCAAGCGAGACGTGTGTTTGGCTTATTGTCCGCCTATAATGAGCTCTAAGCACATATTAGCATGACTGCATAAATAAAAGTCTTCCTTGAGTAAATAGCATGCATATTAAATGATGCTTTGGGCTACAAGGTGCAGGACATACAAAAATGAAGAATAATTATGTTTGTTAATTAACGCTTGTGTTTTACATCTGATCAGATCTGATACTCCAGAGTGATCTGTTCGTCTGCTCTGAAATTAAAGCTGTATGCTTGCCTGTGTGTTGCCTGTAAGCTAACAATCACATCCTCATATTTAATATTCAACACTCCCTCAGCAATCTCCATAATACTATCTTCCATGTTTGAGAGGATGAATTATAGGGACTGTTGTGGGAGTTCAACAATATCATGTGTTGACCAATGAGAGATGATGACCACTCTGTTCAGAAATAACCAGAACAACACTAATGAAGCCTTTGAATATGTGTCGCATTCAATGGTCGCATCATTATCATTAACCCTCTGGGAGGAGGAAACAGTTACCTGAAGCACATCTGCTGCAGGTGATCAGACAACTAGTACTCTATTTGCATTTATGCGTTTAACAGACGCTTTTATCCAACACAGTTTACGAAAGAGGAACAAAAGCAACTTGTCAAAGAGCCAACAATATCCGTAATATACAATTCCAGGTTTATTAGACAACTTGATAAGAAAATGAGCTAGAGAAGTCAAGTCACCTTCATTTAAATAGCGCTTTTAACGATATAGATTGTTTCAAAGCAGCTTTACAGTGATAATAGGAAATTACAGTAACAGAGATTGTTTTGGCTTTACAGCAGCTCTAGAATAAAGTTATTGTCCAGCTAAAGTTAGTTTTGATTGATTCACTTCCGTTGCAAAGATCATTAGTTATTAAAGGAGAACTCCGGTCAATTGTAACATTCATTTTTTTGTAAATTTGGAGTGCTTTTGTCTCACTCCCAGCCATTGTGAGTGATTCCTTCAGAGTGAACGCGGTGAATCTGACTGCAGTAGATATGAAAGATATGAATAAAAATAAAGTTAATTCAGCCAGCGCACATACTGTACCTGTATTTTCTTCCTGTTTTCGGTCGAAGTCCACAGTAGTCGATTGTCGAGTTCACGCGCGTGATCATAGATACTAAACCTATGCGCGTGAACTCGACAATCGACTACTGTGGACTTCGACCGAAAACAGGATGTAAATACAGGTATGTGCGCTGGCTGAATTAACTTTATTTTTATTCATATCTTTCACATCTACTGCAGTCAGAGTCACCGCGTTCACTCCGAAGGAATCACTCACATGACCTGTGCACTTGTAATGACACATCAAGGATGTTAAGAGGCTAAAAGCAGGTTTAAAACGTGCCCCATTGAAGTCAACAGGGTGCAAATTTTAAAAAGAGGATAACACTGTGTAGGCAACACCGATTTTTGTCGTTGTTCTCTGTACTGACAGCACTCCAAATTTACAAAAAAAATGAGCTCAATGTTAAAATTGACTGGAGTTCTCCTTTAACTTAGGGGCTGCTAACACGACACCGTTCTAACAGAAAACCTTCAACGCGATCTAGCCCGCTCATCCACACAAAACAGTGCCAGGTGGCTCGAGAACGCAAACCCAGAAATATGTTCAATGTGCAAGCCTTAAAAAAAAAAAAAAAAAACAAGGTTATCTCATCGCAAACCTCAAAAAAACGGAAACCCGCGAAAACGCAGATGGCGTGTACATGCGCATCGTGTTTAATCCATGGTTAAGCGCGTTTGAATATATATGTGCGCAGGCGTGTAGTCCTTCTTTACAAACCAACCCTCAACAAACTACTTGTCTGGCCTTAAAAATTTACAATTTAAACAAAACGATAAAACAGTCAACAGTACCCTATAAGAAACCTCAGAGCAGCAATAATCACAATTAATTGTCCAATAGCGACACCATTTGACAGCTTCAAAAGAGCTTCGTGTAGAGTCCGTTTACCGTTACTTGTACATTAACCCATGCAATTTGTATTATGCGTTTCCTGAACATGTGTTTGCTAACTAATCAAACACTTTATTTGAACAAACTACTGATCTATAAAACACAATCGGTCTTCCGACCTTTTACTATCGTGTCCAGTAGCGCGGGAAGGGGGGGTGCTGTGGGGGCTGCAGCCCCCCTCGTCATAGCATCAGCACCCCCAAGTGGGGGGCTGTGGACTAACATAATATTGTACTTTAAAAACGTGAAATAAAAATAAATAAATGGACAGCGTTAACTAACTCTATTATGCCTAATGTAGTGAGTGTTCAAGCTACGGAGAAAATGAAATAAAGTTTGAATTTGTCATGCTTTGTTCCGATCAGAGCTCGTGAGCGGAGAGCGCATTTCTGAATATTCCGCTCCCTCGCTCATTCCGCAGGGTCGCTCGCTCAACCCAGAATGGCCTGCTGTTTCGAAAATATGTGGAATAAGGGCTGCCTCCGACTAAAGTTTTTTTTCTAGTCGACTAGTAGTTGTTCATTTAAGCCATTAGTGGACAAATCCCCCCCTTTATATTAATTGTATTACTTAAATAGGCTATATACAGGATAATGAGCGTGTACATAATATAGCCGCACTCAAGCGCATGACTGCACGCATAAAGATTGCAACAAAGAACCGGCAAAAGTATGAATGTGTCAAAAATAGCAAGGAGACATTTAATTGTTTATTAATAAACTGGTGTTTTCTGTGTCGCTGCAAAGATGAAGTTGACGATGCGGACTCGCCATGAACGCCAAAGAGAAATGCAAATTTCATATGGATTACTTCATCAGAGAGTAGCCTATTTCTTTTCGTTTTGAATAGTTTAGTTTAAAAGTAGACATTTCAAGCTTTCTATAATAGATAGCCTATACTTCTCAAATCTGTGATGCACAAGCTGAGTTTCGGTGCCCTCCAGTTCACATGCAATGCAAGTGATCGTGCCGGCGCCTTATTACAGTCTTTCCAGAAAAATGCGGAGTTTTTTTGTGATTGTTGCGGGCAAAAATCCTTGATTATGCGGCACGTTTTCTTAAAAAATGCGATGGAATATGCAGGATATTTATGCAATTTTATGCAATGAAATTGCGGGAACTTGCAAAAACTGCGGTTTGATGAAAAGGAGAAAAAAAAGTGATTCCCCCAACAGCCTGTTCTCACTAGGCTACTACCTTAATGTAAAGAGTCATTTCTTATTACTTCCTATGATAAGCAAGCATATACATCACAGAAAGTGCTGGGAATATTTCAGTTCTCATCTTGTTTTATTTCAGACCTTAATAAACACATGGCTCAAACTTACAAAACATTGATGAGTCAAACAAGTTCTGTAGCTTTACACAAGGAATATGCTACAACTTCTGTAAAAATGATAATGATAAAAATAAAATATAAAAAAATAAAATGTGTGCTTCCTGTTTTACAGAGGTATACAAAACAGACATCTTCTGTTAAAATTAGTGCTTCCAATGCACAAAGTGCAATTTCTTTCTGTAACGTAAATTTACATACTACTAATATACTTACAACTGTAATAATGTCACTTCATAACGTTCCTATGGCAACAGGGGGAAATGGCTGCTCTTGTGTGACGTAAACGCAAAATTTTTCAACTTTCTGCTAAGATATATGTGACTTTTTTGCAACGAAAATGCGGGGATTATGAAATCATGCAAGCCCGCATATTTTGCGCGCGCAAATCAATTTACTAAACTTTACAATTTATACAAAACGAAAATCTTTTAAAAATAGTCTTTCTACAAAACAAAACTCAAAGAAGTGGTCAAAATCATGTCTTACCCACTCTTACATCTCATGATGTATCTTTATCTTTCTCATGCTGCATATGCTCACTTTCATAATCAACATTGATTAAATAAAAAAATAGCATTAGCCTATAATATTTAAACATAAATATGAAACTAAATGTTTTCTTTAATGGCTACAACACATATACAGTACAGAGAAATTTCATGTCTTGTCGTCAGCCACAACATAATGACGTCACATATTTTCCAACCCAGCCCTCAGCCCCCAGCCCCCTCGCATGAAACAGCTTCCAGCGCGCCTGATCGTGTCAATTGATTTTGATATGCACGAGGGAGTGCAAGCAATACAGCGCTCGTGTTGTTTGAAGACGGTGAGAGTGCGTGCGCGCAGCCGGGACTCTCTCTCTCTGCTCGTTCTTATATGCGCCCTGTCCACTGATCTAAATAATTTGTTGTTACGACGACTTATTGTTCCCTCGTTTAAATAAATCGTGGACACATTGAACTAATTTTGATTTATTATTATCCCTCCCTCATTTTGATTTAACGAATTACAACGTGGCCACAATATATTAAAACGAGGGAACAAATTAGTAAAACGTGCTGAGGTATTATTAATTCGTGGCCACGAAAAAATATTCACTTGAATATTCACCAATTCACAAAAATATAGGTCTTTAGCATTCACTATTTATCATAGTATCAAACTGTTTTTCCTTACCTGTGAAGATAGCTCTTCAGTGAAGGCCGACTAGTGTTCTTGTACAGCTTTTTATTCCTTTTGCAAAGAAATTGCCGTTTTAGTTAACATTTTGGGGTTTTAACTAGCTATACCACTGATCTTAAGCTACACGGAAGTCCCATAATTGAATAACGAATTCTGGACACTTAGAAATTAACTATTATATTTTAAACGTGTATTTTAAGGAGGAGGTAAGCTGCTGCTTCTTCATTCAAAGGGCAAATCACAAAATAAAACACTTCTTCATTACTGACACCTGCTGTTAGCCTAGACAGACACTCTCCAAGCTCCTCTCCCCAGTATCAAAGCAATTTTTAATAAGCAAGAAATATTTCCGACTTTAAACAAATACCCATTTAAATGCTTAGGGTGTTTGCGTTGTACGAATGTACAGGGATACTTTAGATTTAAAACAGTGTCTCGTTAGGCAATGTTTTCTCAGTCAAATCATACAATTTCCTATTGATTCAATACAACGCGTGAGCTCACTAGGGAATACCAATATGGCGGCGCGGTGGCTTCACTGTTTATGACGTCATATGAGCTATCCAGCCATTCGGTATAGATCAGTGGTATAGGGTCTAACATTTTGTCGATTAAGATGATTTAACGAGTTTAGAAAGTTCTTCCTCTCCTATAGCAATGAATGAATCTAATTTTTCCTCAAGGACACTACAATGCACTGCCTGATGCAATACTGTAGTAGATGGTTGCATAGTTATAATTGTATCCCTGATATTATCAATCTTGTAAGTAAAGAAGTTAATAAAGTCTTTACTGCTGTGCCTGCTTGGAAACATCTGGGGTTGAAGCTTTATTTTTCACTAATTTAGCCACTGTTTCAAATAAATACCTAGGGATTTGTTTATTTTCTTCTAACAGGGTTGAAAAATAAGCAGATCTAGCAGCTTTTAAGCCCTCTCTGTACACAATCTCCCACAAAATGTGAAACTCTAGTTTTGTTTTCTTCCAGTTGCGCTCCATTTTTCTGGCTGCTCTTAAGGGCCTGAGTGTGCTCGTTGTACCACGCCATTGGACTGTTTTCTTTAATCTTCTTTAGGCGCAAAGGAGCAACTGTGTCTAAAGTGCTGGAAAAGAGATAATCAAAAGTTTCTGTCGCAATATCGAGTTCTTCTAAGCTATCTGGGATGCTGAGAAGATTAAACTGATCAGGAAGATTATTAATAAAGCAATCTTTAGTAGCAGAAGTGATAGGTCTAACATATTTGTAACACGGAGTCGACTTTGCAACCTTGGCTAAATGGAGTATACACGAGACTAGATAATGATCTGAGATGTCATTGCTCTGCTGTAGAATTTTAACGGCATCAACATTGATTCCATGTGATAATATTAGATCTAGACTATGATTGTGACAATGAGTAGGTTAGACAACATGTGTTGTCTAACTCCAATAGAGTTCAGAAGAGTTCAGAATGAAGAGAAGAGGAGAAATGCAGAGAGGAAATAGGAAATAATTTTGTTCTGCCTTGTGGTCTAAGTGCTTGCAGAAGAGGTGTGTCTTCAGTTGTTTCTTTAAAGATGTTATGGTCTCAACAGTTCGTTGGAGGTTTGCAGATCATTCCACCAGAGAGGAGCAGAAAAGGTAGTGATGGGCGATACTGCAAATTTTGGTATCGATCCGATACCAAGTAAATACAGGGCCAGTATCGCCGATACTTTTTCATTTTAAAAGCATGCACTTGAACTTGTATGCACTTTGCTGTGCTAGAGCAGTGTGTCATGATTTATGAGGTGAATGCATCATTAATATGCTAAATCTGAATACATTTTCATGACTACTAGGCCTAAATATTTTGTGATTTGTGCTCTCAACTCGCCTGTAATTAGTCAGTGACTTTTACAAAACTACCCTAATTATAGTACTAGCCTACTACTAGCACTAGCCTACTGTTCAAAAGTTTGGGGTCTGTTAGATTTTTAATTCTCTTCTGCATTTATTTGATCAAAAATACAGTAAAAACTGTAATATTACAATTTAACAGGCTATCTGTTTTCTATGCCATAGTAAACTGTAATTTATTCATGTGATCAAAGCTGAATTTTCGGCATCATTACTCCAGTCATGATGTTATTTCATTTTAATATGCTGATTTGCTGCTCAGGAAACATTTCTTATTATTATCAATGTTGAAAACAGTTTCATATTTTTGTGGAAACCATGATACATTTTATGCAGAATTATTTGAGGAACAAAGTTGAAAGAACAGCATATACTGTATATGAAGTAGATTTTATTTTAACAGTGTAAAACCCTTGACTGTCACTTTTGATCAATTTAATGCATCGATCCTTGTTGAATAAAAATATTAATTTCATTAAGAAAATCTTACTGACGTCAACATTTTGAAACGTTATGTACACTTTTGGTTTGTTTATTGCAAAATAACTCCTGATTGTTTCTCTGTCATCTAAGCAAGGCTTTCCCAAACGCACTGGGCCTGTGAGCTCAGCGAAGCACCAGCATCAAACGCTCTCTGTGATTGATTGGTTTCGTCTTGTATCCAGATGACTAGGAGAAAAAGTTCTATCCTACACAATTATCCTCTAACATTCGCTTATTTTTCCACTTAGAAGCTTATTTTACGCACTGAATTGCGTGCTAAATTAATTTTAAAAATGACTGGTAAAAAAACACATTTGGATCGATATTTTTATGTGAGGATCGATCCTTTTCGATACCACGTCAGTATCGAAGTATCGATACTTCAGGATCGATCCGCCCATCACTACGAAAAGGTACAGGGTCTGAAAAGTGACTTTGTACTTCGTTGTGAATGAACGAAAACGATGGGCATCGCTCATTCAGTGACCATAGCTGACAGGAGGAACCATATACTTGTACTCTTAAGTCAGGTTAAAGACCTCCTTCCCTTTCCTCCCTTTTGTTTTTTACATTTATTTATTTTTTCTTTACTGAGTCTGCTGTCCTGTCCTCGATAAGTCATTTGTAAGTGTCTGATGACGTTCAGTTTGACTGGCTCTGTCATGCAGCGTTTTGTGTCGAGCTTCATGTCTGTGTCGATCATGTATAACACGTGTTATTCACTCTGAGGTTCTTCACATGTCCCAGAGCAAGTGGGCCCAAATTATCTTCACTGCTAATCAGTCACTATTCTTTAAACTAATTAATTATTTTAATTCTGATTCTGTAATGTAGAAGCCCACGCAGAGATGCACAAGAGAACCAGATGAGACTCATCAGCTGGGGGGTTCACCACCACAATGAAGTTTAACTGAGATGATAAGCCATAATCAATGGTTCCTATCCTCTCTGTGTGTATATTATACATATATTATTTATATGTATCTGTTTGAGTGAAATTAATATTTTTTTCTTTCTTTTTTTTCTTCTACAAACTACTGACAACATTTCATCCAGTTTCAAATAAAAATATTGCATCTAAACCATTTATTTGCAGAAAATGACAACTGATCAAAATAACGAAAAAAATATGCCGTGTTTTCAGACCTCGAATAATGCAAAGAAAACAAGTTTATGTTCATTTTTAAACAACACAATACTAATGTTTTAACTTAGTAAGAGTTCAGAAATCAATATTTGGTGGATTAACCCTGATTTACAATTGCAGCTTTCATGCGTCTTGGTATGCTCCTTATCAGTTGGTCGCATGGCTGTTGGGCGACTGTTGGCGAGCATCCATCTTCCTGCTGATCACATTCAAGAGGTTTAATAAAAAAAAAATATATATATATAAATAAATGCTCTAAATGACAATATTTTTATTTGAAATTTGGAAGAAATGTTGTCAGAAATTTGTAGAATAAATGGAGTTAATTTTACTCAAACAGAAAAATATAAATAATCAATCCACAGAAACTGATAATTTTGCAGTCATCTCCTATTTTTTTTTCCAGAGCTGAATGTACTGTATAATAATCATTTGCATAATAATTTGGAGCACACACACACACACACACACACACACACACACACACACACACACACACACACACACACACACACACACACACACACTATATATGTATATATACATATGGGTGTGTGTATACAGTGTTCCAAATTATTATGCGATATATCAGTAGGATTTCAAGAAAATAAACATTCATATTTGTTCTTCCAAATTATTAAGCAAGTCACAGTTCTCATGCAATATGGGGAGGAAGAAAGATTTTTCTTAAGATGAAAAGTGATCAAAACAACTGATATTTAGCAAAAACTGAATAGAGATCATCAAACTGTCAAAAGATTTTTGAGTAATTCACAGCACAGAAGAATTTCTTCAGATAAAAGCTTAAGGAAAGTTTGTTAGACAAACTAATGCTATTAAAATGGCAGCTATAAAAAAAGCTACTGATGAGCAGCAAACAGGTTTTTGAAGCTGCTGGTGTCTCTGGAATCCCAAGAACCTCTCGCTGCAGGATCCTCCAGAGCCTGGCAGTTGTGCAGGTGGAACCTGTGGAACATTATTGAAAGGAAGATTTATGAGGGTGGGTGGCAGTATACCTCTGGGAGGCAATACTGGCATCCTCAAATGAAATACAGGCAGAAGAGACTACGTTGACTTACAAGTTCAATGGATCAAAGAGTTGTTCTCAAAGAAGGGCTCATATATTAATACGAGTACGATTCTAAGAAAGTATGGAGTAACCTTACATTTTTTATGTGGATGATACTAAGATCTACCTGCCAGTAAAAAGAAACGACCCTTCTGCATTAGGTAATGATGAGGTAAAACTTTGTTTAGCCAGTAACTTTTTAACTCTAAACGATTCCAAGACCGAGGATATATATTTTGGTTCATGCGACAAATTTGAGTTTAACAATACCGCTCTGGGAAATTTGGTTCTGGTTTTGGTTCTGAAATCTGTTTTTTAATTCTAATTGTGTACGGAAATTTTTTTCCGGTGTTTTCCGGTACGGTGTTTTTCTAGAGAGTTGGTTAACATTAGACAAACATGTGTCCTCTGTTGTTGCCTCTTGAGATGGCTATTCATGCTTTTATAACATCGCGATTGGATTATTGCAATTCTCTGTACTCTCTCAGGTAGCTCATCTTCAACTGGTTCAAAACGCTGCAGTCAAATTTCTCAAGAATTTTTGTAGAAATATTTCAATATGCTTTTTTGCTGCTCAAGAAACGTTCCTTGTTATTATCAATAAGGGTTCCCACGGGTCCTTGAAATCCTTGAAAGTTTGTGAATCTGAAAAATGTAAGACCCTGGAAAGTTTTCGAAAATAAACATGCATGGATACAGGTCCTTGAAAGTGCTTGAATTTATTACTGTATGTGCAAGAAATTTCCTGGGAAAAAAATCATATTATTCCCTCCGGTCTTCTAATGTGTTATTTCGTCAACACTTTGTGGCCTATGCATACTAGCTTGCTTGATTTACGTTAGTTACACGCATTTACACGTTACGTCAAGTGTGTCACGTTGCCATGACGTTCACGCGGGCACGAAACTACTGCGATAGTACCTCAACGTTTCACAGACACACCGTGAAACATTGCAAAAATAGGAAGAAACGATGTAACCTTGCTCTCACTTGAAATGTGTCCCCACATTAAGTCCTTGAATTTGAGGGTATTGGACCTGAAAGTCCTTGAAACGTCCTTGAATTTAAAATTAACCAAGGTGTGGGGACTCTGATCAATGTCAAAAACAGTTGTGCTGCTTCATATTTTTGTGGAAACCATGATACATTTTATTTTTCAGGATTCTTTTGATGAATAGAAAGATCAATAGAACAGCTCTCTTGCATTGACTCAGTGCTTGGAGAGTTTAGCTTTGCTTCCCAGCCGCTGATCATCTTAGAAGCTGTCTTACCCTGGTCTCTCTGTTCTCTAGGACAACAAAGAGACATCACTGTAACCAATATCTCACTGCTTCTCTGTCTCTTAAGGGTAATGTGCCTGGAATGGTTTATGAAAGGAAGACTTGATGTTCTCACATCACAGGGACAAAAATACAAGGACTTTGCATAGATGTTTTTTTGTTGTTTTCTTCTAAATTGTGTTTGATGGAGCTTCAGCATTGTGGACGTTTCTCTGAACACTCACAGATGATCTCGTGTTTATCACTGCAAACATGTTCATCAGCTTCTATTGCAGCTCTGCAGTGAAACATTAGCTGTCTGTTAAAGGGATAGTTCACTTTGAAATTAATTTTTGGTATGGTTTAGCTTACCTCAAGGGCATCCAAGATGTAGGTGTCTTTTTTTCCGCAGTAGTTTCAATTTTGATATTTTTAGGTCAAACCGTTCTTGTCTGTCAGTCATATAATGCAGGTCGATGGTCACTGTAGAAGTACACATTGATGGCCTAAGACACGAAACGAGCGGTTTGTGTGAGAAAACGAACAGTATTTATATCGTTTTTACCTCTTATACACAGCCATGTCCGAGTGATCTGATCTGACGTGTGCGCAGACTGGTGCATAGATATATACACTAGATGTCGCCTTGTCTACGGCAGTTCATTGGAACGAATGTCTTTAAGGTGACATCTAGTGTATATATCTATGCACCAGTCTGCGCACACGTCAGATCAGATCACTCGGACATGGCTGTGTATAAGAGGTAAAAACGATATAAATACTGTTCGTTTTCTCACACAAACCGCTCGTTTCGTGTCTTAGGCCATCAATGTGTACTTACGATGGGGAATTGTTTAATTTGGACGATGGGGAATTGTTTTAATTTGGACTCTGTGCATGCTCTTTGAGACAGTGACCATAGCCCTGCATTATATGACTGACAGACAAGAACGGTTTGACCTAAAAATATAAAAATTGAAACTACTGCGGAAAAAAAGACACCTACATCTTGGATGCCCTTGAGGTAAGCTAAAACATACCAAAAATTAATTTCAAAGTGAACTATCCCTTTAACCCTGAGAAGCTGTAGTGATGCGGTTAGATTGTGTTACTCTAAACCTCTGATGTGAGAGACACACTACAGACATCTCATCTGAACACAAACAAATTAGTGCCACATATGTTGTGTATGTGTTGTTTCATAGGTAGTTCAGCTTTGCTGATGGTGTTGTCATGTTACAGGGGTCTATAAACACTGGTGGAAATCAAAGCTTTCTTTCTCTTTTTCTATCACATTATATTTGTGTTGTAGCTCACCTTCCTTTTTCCGTCCAACAGGAAATGGCCAAAATCCTTAACCACCCACGAGTCTACGCCTTCCTCCATGTGCCTGTCCAATCAGCATCTGACAGCGTCCTGATGGACATGAAGAGAGAGTACTGCTGTGCCGACTTCAGACAGGTCATGGACTTCCTCAAGGAGAAGTAAGTACCTACAGTTACCTACTAATGATCACTGTGTTTCTTCATGATAGACACTTGACTGGCGCTTCTGATCATATGTGCATTGATAACCAGACAGAGAAATGCTCTTTATACTTTTAATGTTCTTTCACTCAGATTGACGTTTGTCATCCTTGTGTTGAATGCTGGGTAATGGTGTATGAAGTGAGCACTACACACAAAAGTATGGATTAAATCTTGACATTTTGCAAATGTCAGTTTTTATGAGTTTGATAAGCTCTTCATAACTGTTTATGATTATTGTGCTCGAGTGCATTTGTTGGAGAGCAAATCAATGAGTCTGAAACACTGAAACATGGGTACATATGGAGGAAACGATCGAGGCCAGTCAGATATCGATGTTTGTAGTTTAAAGGCATTTCATGACATTCATAGAAAAACTTTTTAAGGCAGAAAGTCACATTACCTTTCGTTTGCTTTCACTATTCTCACTCATACGGTGTTCACCATTTATCTCAACACTGAAAATCGTAAAAGAGGATGGCAGGGAATCTACTGAAGGAGTACAGCATCACATGTTCAACACACAAACACTGCTGATAGCTGCTGTAGTTATAGTGTGATCATTTGCCTTCATAAAGTCAAAAGATGCTGATCTGACCGAATTCTTACCTGAATCAACAGCCACATTTACTCCTGATTACCAGCACCTACCGACAAGAGTCACAAAAAAACATCTGTTTGTCTCGCTCTTTTTCTCCCAGACACATTCTCAGTTTCACTGTTGGATGTTGTTGTTGAACACAATCCCAGTGGTCAAAGGTCTCAGTGCATATCTCAGGCTCTACTGCTACACACTCAAACATTAAATGGTTTCATTCCTGCCTGAGCCCGTCCAGGAGTCACCAGAGCACTGCTATATAAAAATACGCTCTGACTGTGGAAGAAACGACCTGGACAAACTCAGACTGCTCAGACTGAGCAGTTTTTTTTTTTTTTTACATGCAGTGATTTTCATCAATCCAAACAAAACCAATCCGATTTCAGTATCATATAAATCCCAATTTTATGTTACGACCAGCTCGTTTCAAGCCGCAACATAAACAAGGGATCAAACACCAGCGGTCAATGAATGAATTTCTTTTTCTTTTCTTTTTCTTTTTTTCTTTTTTTTTTTTAACAAATATAACAATAACCACTAATAACAAACATAAGTCTAGGGAAAATAAAGAAACAAAGAAATAACAAACAAAATAACTACAACAAAATATTAAAGCTACATGATTTAAGATGTGTATAAGAAAGAAAATCAATGAGATGCTAAGAGCCCCACTCCTGTTAGAAATTATCCCACAGAGAGTTTATTAGGATTCATGTAAATGCAGCTACTGAACAAACTTTCCAATCTGATTCACTTTGCAACCCAACACACAAAAATGCCATCACAAGTTGGTTGTCATTTATTTAACTATATTAATGAGGACATTTGGCCCTCACAAGTACAGCTAACCAAGTACACACACACACACACACACACACACACACTCAAACAGACAAACAAACAAATAAACAGAAAGGACAAGGACAGTCCCACCCCGTGGTTGCTATGACGATGATTATACTCTGTCTGTACAGAGGTGCACATTTGTCTGCTTGTTACTATGATGTCGTCAGAAGGATGAAGGGACTTTCTTGCTCAATTTTAAAATTGTGCCATACATGGTGCGTTGAAAGGTTAGTGGCATTCAGGTCAAAGTTGCAGTAGTTTCCCTCCTAGAGGACACATTCATGCCCATCACTCATTTCTAAGAGCCTAGAGCGCTCAGGGCCAGTCCATCTGTAGGCAGCCCCAGAAGAGGCTTACCTTTTACACAGACGCCGACTGACCCTTATACCTCAGACACACAGAGCTCGCATTACCAGCAGCTGTGCCGCAGAGGTCAAACTCCTGTTTCCTTATCAAGTGGCACAGAGTTGTTTCAGACGACTCAACACATAATTTCTGCTCACAGCAGAACTTTAGGCAAGTAACGCTGAAAAACCAAAGGCTCTTGATGTCAGAGACTGGGGAGATCTCTGAGGTCTTGTCTGACAGCTGTGGTGGATTTGGGAGCGTAAAGGCAAACATTCCCACATGACACAGAAGGAGTTTGGTTATGGGGTGAGAAAAGGAAGGATGAAAAAATGAAACAGATTTATTTTGTTCCTATGTTCAGCCTGCTAAAGAATCATTTGTTCTGCTGCAATGAAGGTTTACTATGTTAACCTGTTTGCTGGACATAAGATGAGATGCCTCATCATATGGATTGCACTGGTTCCTGATTAAGACTCTTCCAAACTTCTCGTTTCGCACCCGGGTTGCCAACAAACCCCATTTATTGTTTCCTCTGAACTTTAAAAGAGTCATTTTAATACAATTTTCTCAATCTGAAGTCATCAGCTCCGGCATCCTGTCAGTCTGTCTGAGAGGTGTTTAAGCCTCAGTGAGTAGGACTCCTAAAAGCCCAAGCTATTACAATCACCTTCTCTCATGCTAAATTAAAGTGATTCAAACTCCAGTCTGGAGAACAGGGCTAATGACACTAGCGTTTGATGAATGCAGTGATAATGTGCAATAAGTGGACTCACCCGGCGTGGAACGAGCTCAAGATGAGTCTGCTTCTCCGGTAAAATAGTGGAGAAGTCATTAAAGGTGTTTCTGAGGAGAGCGATTGCTTCTCTATGTATTTGTGAACCGCCAGAAGCCATGATTCCAGACCTCTCAAGCAGCATAAAAAAAAAAAAAAAAAAATCTTTTACAGAAAATATTGTTTTACAGTCCTTTTCTTTTCTTTTAAATTGTATTTAAAACTCTGTAAAGTTACAAACAATATCTGTAAAATCAAAAAAATGTTGTCCACTTTCAATCATTTGAATTATATAGAGCCACCGGAATTGTTCGAGGGGAGGGTCTATGGGCGGGTAAATGTATGTTTTTTTTCAGATCTTTCGATCTAATGGATGAATTAAGCTTGCGCAATTTACATATGAACACGAAAGGAGACGACGGAAAACATACGGAAAGCAGCAGCTTTCGTTTCTGCTCTGACATCCGCCAGACCACACCGAACGCTGTGAGTGCGTGTTAGAAATCAGGAACGGTGAGAGAACATTGTGCTTGGAAACTTTTTCATCTTCAAACCAAACTTGAGTCTTCAGTCGACAAAGTTTAAATCCCGTCTGGCTAACGCGCTTCCCTTAATGTTTATGCATTAGGTCAGTAGGCGGTCTTTTGTGACTGTTCGAAGTGAACTAACGATATTTTGATGATCGATTAGTTGGTCGATTATTGCTTCAATTAGTCGATTAATCTGATAACAATTCAGATTAAAGGGCTCTAACTGTCTAATCTTTCAGTATTGTAAAATTACTTTGAGATCTCTGTCTACTTGGCAGGTGAATGACCACACATTTTGCCCTAATAAACCTGCTTTAAGGTCTGTAAATGATTGCATTTGGATGAAGATCAGTGTTGAGAAGCGTTGATATCATGAGACATTCTTTGTGAGTGGCGTATCTGTTCAACAGATGCACTGCAGCCAACGCCAGTGTTTTTTTTTTTTTTTTTTTTTTTTTTTGTGGTTTCAGTCTCGTTAACAGATTATACAGGCATTCAATAAAAATAATAATAACAATTGGCCGCTTGATTCATGATTTCAAGATTAGGGGTGGGGGAAGATAAACATTTATTCATTCACACACCCTTTATTTTGTTCATTAATTTTCATTTATTCTTATAAGTCTTAATTTCTCCCTGGATCTGAACAGTCTTTGTCTTGACTCTTTAACTCACAAATAATAATGAATCCTATGGGTTAGGGTTAGAATGTGGATTCATTCTTTCTTTCTGTTTTTCGTACTGACAATATAAATGTGAAAAGATCTAAATACTTGAATGTAAAGTTTTATAGACCGATCATTCAGTGTTGTTTTATTGCAACAGCAGTTGTCGTCATCCTAGGTGAAGCATCAGTTGTCCTCTGATTCAGATGCTCCTGGTGATTCATGATTCAGATCATCAGCTCATGTGTGAGTCCAGTGTTCACAATCCACTGCTCTTTCAGGTCAGTAGCTGAACCTGGCCCTTCACTTGCCCCCGCTTGTCTCGTGCTTTAATTGCTTTGAGACGTGTTGAAGCATGTGTGAGTGTGCAAATGCAGTGATGGAGAGTCACAACTGATGTTTACAGACTCCTCTTCTGTAGTCTGTTGCATTCTCTAGACAAACAGCCTCATGGGCGATAATGTATTTGTAGTTAGTCATTATGTTTCTCAGTACTGTGGGATCTCACTAGCATTCCTGTCCTTGAGTTAAACGCAGCATTACCTGTTGATGTTTAAGCTCTGATTCTCTGCTTGATCACGTAACACATTTAGTCTCCATCGGTCATAATCTATCAGTCCCCACCAAATCATTGAGTATTTTCCTTCAGATGTCTTTTTAACACACTGCCATACCCTCTACTTCCAAATTCCCGATGGAGGAAATGAGCTTTCTGCTGTGTGGAGTTCATCTGTACTATGATGCACCTCTCTTTTATTTAATGTTATTGTGTGAAGAGAGGCTGACAGAAGGGTTTGACTGGACATCAGCAACAAAATATATGTTTCTTCTCCTTTTTGATTACTCCATCTTATTATTTGCATTTAGCACTTTTTTTATTTTTTTTTTTTATATTTATTCAGGGACAGGAATCCTTCTACTTTTTCCAACGCGCGGGGGTGGGGGGTGTATGTGTAGTTAGTGAGACTAAGGATAGGTTAATGTTTCACATGTACACAGGACACCGGAGAGGAGCAATGGATCAGGTTCCCTTTAGGCAGAAGGGGAAGTTTTGGCGCTCTCGCGTCTGACTGGCGGGATTTCCCACTCCTGGCACACGCTCTGCTCACTTGCCATCCTGAGTCATGCTGTTTGTGTCCTGAAACTCCGCGCTGGTTCCCGCCACACGGCTTCCCGCCTCCTTCGCTCTGATTCCGCCTGAATTAGAGTTTCTTGACAACTTTGTCCGTCTCGTTAATCTGTTTGATATGAGTCATTGTTTTGTCAAGCGTGCTGACTCAAAGCGCACACACACATCCACACTATTGTATAATAAATGACTCGTCACCTCATAGCATTCACTGTCACGCACATGCATCAACCCACTTTAACTCTGTTTTCTGTCTCACATCGGCTCTTATGGCACAAACCCCTGTGTTTGCCGCCTGAGCAAGAGCTGGAATCTGTGGAACCGGTTCTAGGTGTGTCGTGTGTATGATTTGTGTTTTCTTCCCCTTGAGGGATGAAACATGAGAAGGATGGGTCATATATTCTATTGAAATACTGTTTTAATGCTTTAATGTAGATAGATGGCTTTAGATGATCTATTCATAGGTTTCTCTGAAAAGAGTAACACTTTGATAATACATTGATCTGTTTGTGCCGAGGAGGTCAGTCCTACCTGAACAATGTTGTCTGTCAGCATTCCCTTTCTGGAGCCCCTGGAATATGACATCATGTTGACATCGATCACTGATGACATCCCAAGAACATGACATCACAGACAGCAGACAAATAATTAAATTGAGGTTGTTTTAAAAGTGACTGCATTCACAATATTGTTTTTTATTAAAAAAAAGAAGCCAAACTCTTTGGTTTGAGCATAACCGACACAGCAACATTGACTCAACCAATGGTTTTAAGGACGGAACGTTGTATTTGTGTGACCAATGGCAGATGGGGGAGTGTTCAGAAAACAGTATTCATGTTTGCAGTACTCTCTGGTGACACTAGAGGCAATGAAATCACAACTAATCTTGATCCTGCTTAAAGGTTCTGGTCTCTCTCTTCTACATTACCACACGTTAATTGTCCATGTGTTGAACTTGTTGTGTAATCCATCAGTTGTAACTGGAATAACTTGATGTGTGTTATCTCTGTGTTGGAGCTGCATAAACAGTGGCCTCATAGTAATTAAGTGAGCTGTTTATGCCTGCTGCCTGCAATCTTTCTAGAAGTTTTACCAAACTTGTCCATACAGAAGAAATCTGCACTCTGGACATTTCTTATAAGAATATAATTATGACAGCCAGGAGGGATACATTTAACTTGATTAAATTAAACTCTATCTATCTATCTATCTATCTATCTATCTATCTATCTATCTATCTATCTATCTGTCTGTCTGTCTGTCTGTCTGTCTGTCTGTCTGTCTGTCTGTCTGTCTGTCTGTCTGTCTGTCTGTCTGTCTGTCTGTCTGTCTGTGAAACATAAAAAGCTCAGATAAATGTCTTTCTTATGCAAATAATTAAGAGAAGTTGATTTAGTCAATCAGCAGATTTTTACATAGCCTTCTGCAGATGTTTTGAAAGAAATAGCAGATCATTCTTAAATGTGTGCTTAAATGTGAGAGTATGCTAAACATCTTCACATTTCACACATGAGCTGCTCCTGCCATTTCCCAGCAAGTTCAGCAAATTTAGATCTGACAAAAACAGGAAGTAGATAAATAATGGCTCACTAACTCTGTCCACTGACATTAATAAATCCTCACTTTGAATGCACTAGCTAATAGATCCCTTTCATTGATCAGTTTAGAACAGAAGTGCTAGTCCAGGATGAGCTGGCCTGTTGGTCAGGGACAGCCACGGTAGCTGCGTTTCCATTACTCTTCAAATTGCGTAAATTAAAATTGAGAATTGAAAATACGCCCAATGGAAACACGTCAATTTTGCAAAAACTCCCGTATATCGCAAAAAAGTTTTTACGCTCACGTGAGGTGGTTTTTCAGGCAATTCGAAAAAGAAATATTTAGCAAAACTGCAATGGAAACAATTTTCTTTTCTTTTTTTTTTCTTTTTTTTTGCACTTACAGGTCACCTTATGTACGTAAAAGGCGATCATTATTTAAAGATGACGCGGTATGTTTGGACAGAAGACGAGACAGAGTTCTTCATTAAACTCATAAAATACAAGTATTATTAGGGAATACTGGATTCTAAACTAAGAAATGCCACTATTTATCAAGACCTTGAACCAGATATGAGGGAGAAAAACCTCATACGTGGCCACTCCCAAGTATAAGGGGCTTTCCTTGGCATTAATGCATGGATAACACACCTACAGTACGACTCATTCGAGTAAAAATAATGGCTTGTGTGGTGGCTGGAATATAGGTAAACCTACCAACATCCGTTGCCATGATTTTTTTTTAATGACTTATCGTGAGAGGAAAAAATCACGTTTTAGTTGCATACCATCAGGTAATTCCACTGATATAAGACTACGACAAACAGTCTATGAGTTTTTGATCGCTGTACCGCCCCCTATTGGCCAATCGGGGCCATACTTTGTCAATGTCTCCCAAAATTTAGACCTACCATCTGGCCAGGTTTTTTAGTCTCTAGTCTAGGCCTTACAGTTTGGTCTGCACGATCAGTTTAACGGCGGAATAATAATAATAAAGTTGGACCAAAAGACATGAGAGTTCACTTCTAATTTTAGATGCAATGTGAATGGAAGGCTTATTTTAATTCACCTCTCTTAAGATATGTTAGTTTGGTTATTTAAAGAGAGACTCCTGCTGGCAGGCTGGTTGATGTATGAAAATGACTTCACTTGTAGACCAAATGCTTCACTGGTGAGTTTGAAGTTTGTGTGTACGCTGTTGAAAGCTTGACTCTCTTACGTTCTCTGTGTACTCTCTTATGACTCAATGGATTGGTGTCTCCACGTGTCTGATTTATGGTGTTTGGATAGCAGCTAGTTTCTGACAACACAGTGTGTGTGATTAACTTAACATCTAAACTGCTGAATGAAATTACATGGAAGGAACCGGCTTACCCTTTAGAGCAAAACGCTGCTTATGTAAATGTGTAATTGTGCCATGTCTCCTTTTATCTCCACTGTAATAAGATGTTTGTGAATTGTATGAAAACAGAGGTTGTATACAGGTTTTTGTAGCCTAAAATAAAGCAGAGCTAAGCTTCACCAGCACGGTCTGTTTTCATAATCATAATGATTTGGTCGGAACTATCACTCTGCTAACTACGCTTAGAGGATGAAATGTTTTCAATAGTCATGCATCAAAATAAGAAACAAGTGTTGTTGTATCAGTTGGTCCCACATGAGTTGATCAAGTGTCCAGAGTCTCAGACGTCTGGATAACAAATTGTGTCACAGCACAACAAAAATCAGAAGAATGTGCAGGTTTGATGTTTAACAGAGAGCTGACTATAGTCTTTGTGACTGGAACAACATTTGTGACACAGGCCTATTTTCAATTTCCAGGGATGCTATTAAGCCTAAAAATATCAGATATTCCATCTGTATTTGAGTGTTTTCTTTGGAGAGTCTAATTTGTAACTGAAAGCAGGCACTGGGAAATACATGGTGGTGCACGAGAACGGATGAGACGAGCCTGCACTGGCTCCTCAGGCTACCCTGTCATTACAAACCCTTGAGGTTCATGTAGAGCTCTTCTGCTGCCCTGCTCTAAAACACATGAAAACATCTGCTCAAGACAGAAAAAGTTGGAGTCTAAAGGCTGTTATCGAGGGCTCTCTTTTAGCATGTCAGAACAATTATGAAACTTGACACCCCGTGTCACACATGCTTCATGAGCGCAGGTGAGTAAACAGCAATATGCAAAAAGAATACAAGTAGAGTTGTGACATGTCATGAACTTCACAGCCTTTTTATTCCCTAAGAGCAGGGGAACGTTTGTGTTCATCAGCCTGTCCTGGATAGGGCCTTTAAGTGCAGATTTCAGATCAGTGACTGCTGATTAGGCCCAAAGCCATGTCACTTGAGTGTTAAACTTTAAAGCCATCATTGTTCTCAGTATTAGAGGATAATGCATTGTCTCTGCATGTAACTGCAAGTGGAATTCTCCCTCTGCTTCATGTAAGGGATATCACATCATAGTTTGAAACTGCAGGTTGTGGATTGCAGGCATGGTTCTCCTGAAGGAGTGCAGGTGTGAGCTTCAGCGGGATGTGGACTCTTGAAGTTCTGAATACACCCATTTAGAGAAAATGATCAGATTATCCCAGAGACTGACTTTCTGTGTGCTGCTTAAAAGTACTCACACTGCCTGTGTTGCCAAATAAACATGTTATCTCATATCAGGAATGAAGTCCACATAGAATTGTTCAGCTCGTTAGAGTTTTGAATGCAAAAGTTAAGTGAGTTTTATTTTTCTAGTAGCCTAGTTGTATCATTTCTTCCGATACTGCCCTCTGTAACTGGTAGGCGTGGCTTGGGAGTGGCCTCGTAGGGCAGCGAAGCAAGTGCAATCTGGGAGTTGTTGTCTTTTATCCACATGAGCCAAAAATACATTTTCTGGCTTTTCTCAGTCTAGAAGGCACCAACTTCTAAAATAATTTCTAGTGCTGGGCAAAGATTAATCGCGATTAATCGCATCCAAAATAAAAGTTTGTGTTTGCATAATATATGTATGGGGAATGTGTATAATTATTTTGTATATATAAATACACACATATGCATGTATTTATTTAAGAAATATTTGCATGTATATACAGTACTGTATATACATTTATACATAATTTATATTATATATAAATATAAATAATTTCTTAAAAAAAATCTTAAATATATACATGCATATGTGTGTATTTATATATACGAAATAATTATACACAGTACACACATATATTATGCAAACACAAACTTTTATTTTGAATGCGATTAATCGCGATTAATCTTTGCCCAGCACTAATAATTTCACATTGCTACTACATAAATGACCCAATTTTAATACACATTCATCTTTCCAGCGGTGAAATATCCCTTTAAATGAAGCGTGATATGTGAAATAGTCAAATATTGCTGTGTCTGTACATACACATTTAAATGTTTTTAACCTTGTACAATATGATCTTGTCGTTTTAACCAATAAATAGTTCAGCGGTTACATGCAGTGTAGGTCTTACAAAGCTGTCTTGGCTTTTGGCAGCAAGAATACAAGTTCATCTCTACAGCAATGGATTTCAGATTCGGGTCGGGTTCGGTCTTAAACTTTTTAACATTACCGTTTCGGTCGGGTCAAACGATCTCAGGAACGGGCCGGGTTTGAGCTTCAATTTAAAGCCCGTTCAGACCTCTACTACTAGCAACCAGCTGAACAACATCTAGTAACTGAATGACTGTCACTGTAAACGCATCTTCAGAGTTTATTTTGTCTCATGAACTTAAACCACAAACTTACGGCTGGCAGATATTTGATTTTATAAATGCCTCCTTCATGATTCCATAGGCCTTTTCAGTTGATTTTAGAGTAATTTAGCATGTAAAAGTGCATAGGAAACTCCAGTAAGTTAGTGACATATTGAGAGTGCTATATTAAATTGCCGGATCTCGCTCAAACTCTCACAGTCATCTTTTCATGATTTAATTAAGGTCTCACACTCCTCTGTGAGTTAGTGTTGACATTTATTTTGCAGTATGAAAGTTCCTGTGGCCTTTGAACTTGAGTTCTAATTGCTGTAAAGTTCAATGATAAACCAAATTGGCATTTCATTTACATGTTACACTTTAAGGCCCATGTGTGCTGGAGTTCCCCAGGGACCCGTATCCACTTTTGTGGTCCCCACATTCGGCACCTGCCGCAGAAAATGCAGGATCACGTAGGAGGACATCTCCTGCATTTAATTTGAGTTATGGTGGGCCAGACACGACCCTGCCACCCACACCGCTGCATACAAATCAGGCAGGAGGAGGAGGCCGGTGGTCTGCCATCTCCAGACTTAAGAAAGGGCACACAGAAGAGAGACTGAGCTAATGGCGTCCTGTGGGAAGATCTGCCCTTTGTGGACAGATAGACGGATACGTCCTACAATCACCCTCAGTTTTTCTTTTCTTTTTTTTTCTTAATTGTGTTCTTGCACACTGTCCGTCAGGGTTAGAGTAGAAATATGCTTCGGTGGCAGAGAGAATTATCAAACAGTGAGCACAGGAGATTCAACAGCACCAACCCCTGGGAAACATTCTGTGATAATTGAAAGCCAGCGTATACTGAAGATGAATTTAATAGTTTCATATTTACAGATAGAGTTTGCTTTTATTTCATTTGCGTTTATTCCATCATCCTGCAAATGTATGTTACGCTTAATTTCCCTCTGTGCATGTGATTTTATGAGTCCATGGGGTCAGTCTTACTGATGATTTTGTATGATTGGAAAGGTTGTAAAGATCACCTGGAGACCGAGAGTGAGTTTTGATTATTCTTCACACGTGGGTTCCCTGTGTTTGAAAGCAAACAGCCAGTGTTTATTGGGACTCTGTTATCTCTTGGGTGCTTTTAGGGAGCTGTTTTTTGTGGAGCTCATTTCCTGAAGGTGCTCGGGAGTCAAGCATGCTGTCGGCCTGTAAGCATGCCTGTGTTTGTTCGGATTGAAATCTGAAGCATTCCAGCGGTTTGTTTGTGTAGGCCTGCATGTTCTCCACAATGCTTTTTGAAGCTGGGACCATACCAGGTTTTTATTTGACCTAAAAAACCTCCTGCCTCCTGAAGAATGAAAACTCAGATTCCCTGCTGCTGTTTTGGTGATGTTTACGGACCGCTGGCACAGATCTCCAGTGCATCACATCTTCATCGTTACTTCAGGCAGTGCGCGGAGCGGATCTCTCTTGAGATGGTTCTTTTGGCCGTGTTTGGTCTTCTGAGGCCCACTGAGGGTCTGACTCCTCCAGATGGTGGAACAGCCGTGCCAATAGTCTTTTACCTGCTCCACCAGCTCGCCACCTGCAGGACTGGGCATGCCAAGGTGTTACTGGAAGTCGTCCCTGTCTTCTGACCAGAGATCAGTCCTGTGTGTTCTCTTTCTCTTTATATATTCACACCAGACTCATGCTAAATCAGCATAAAATGGCACATACTGTCTGGAACACACGCCAGACAGACTCTTGTAGGACACTCTCCACCTGTGCCATTACAGCTTAGCTCCTCTAGCTCTCTTCGCCCCATGGCTCATCTGCGGTTGGGATGACCTGTCTCCCTTGAAGCCCTCTTTTGACAGGCCATCTGTTGGGCCAACTGTGCTGAACTGGACCGGTGAGTGGCTGCTGGTGCCTCCTGCACTCACCACGTACCTTGTGTTTGCAGCCGCAACTGCTTGAATGAATGTGCTTTTGGTTGTTGCTTAATATAAAAAAAGAATAACTCTTTCAAGTAATGCTTTCAAAAAATTCCACTTCATGAATTGACTAGAGTGAACGTGTCTAAAATGTGTGTAGTCTTGAGGTCACAATATCTCCATCCAAAAGTCATCAATACCTGTTGTTTTTCCCTCATTCCAAAATTGAACACAATATCCAGTCATACTCATGGATGACTAGTTTACATGCTACTAAGTGCAACATTTTTTTTTAAATGTTTTTTTGTTTGTTTCCTGAATGTTCTTCCTCACTGTATCAGCACAAAACCTGCATGCCTTTTGATTCCAAGCCGACTGGTCAAACCAGTACACCCAGACTCTGTGTCCAGCCTGTTTATTAATTCAGGGAATCTGACTGGATCTAATGAGTAACGCTCAGTAAGTGGCCTACAGGTGCTATGTGGGCTGCTTGTGCTGTTGCCTGTTGTCTGCAGTTGTAGTAAGACAAGAATTTATTCATGGCAAGTAAAAAATTTCAAGTTTCTCCTATGTCGCAGCACGAGAACTAAGCGATATCGGAAACATTTTTTTCCAGTTATTATAAGGTAAAACTCAGTTTTAAAACATTGAAATTAGAATATGAAGTTTGAGGGAGAGATGTTTGAACCTGGATCTCTTTTCATGAGCCCTTGGGAGCTCATGAAGTCATGGAGGAACCAAATATGATGCACATACCTCAGTTGTAGAAGAATGAGACACCGATGATACTGTTGGATCCCCAGCAACGTGTTGATAAGCGTGAGCGACGAGAGATGGTAATTTTGCCCTCAGCCTCTGGGAGGATTAGAACATCTCTGGCTTCACTTTTCAATGCACTGTGTGAATGTGTGCGAGCATGTCCACTCTTTTACATGTGTGTTCAGGTGTGTCAACGGCTTCTCTAATAATAGGCACGTGCGTGTGCTCTGGAGTCTTAAATCCATTTACGGAACAAAGATTGTTTTTCTCACTTGTCAAATGAGCCAAAAAGGCCTCCAGCAACAGGTGGTGTGTGTGTCAGTTACATGGTACTTCAGCGTGGAAACTGGATCTCAAGGGATAAATTCAACTTTACGCTTGCAAACTTCTTCATATTAAGAAGTGGCCACGTTCACAGGTCTTCAGATGAACCCGCTGATTTCTCTGATGTCAGAGATGGCAGATTGTCAGTTGTGACAACTGACAACTCAAGTGCGACGGGTTTCACATTTGAGTGAGAATTCTCTGCTGTTATTTACTGGGTGTGTAAGTCATGTGAATAAGGGCCACGGACAGTGAGAGGCTCCTTTGGTCATGCTGGAAATTAGGTATTCTGATCAGACCCAGTCCCCAATCAAAGTCTGTTTGCAAATGGACAGTTTTTGTCAGGCGTAATGAGAAATAGAGCTGTGGTGTGATCTGAGTATTGCTTTTCAATCAGGCTGATAGGAATCATGTTTGGTAATGCGGATGATCTTCATGGCTGTTTTCATGTAGCATCAATGTCTAGTAAAACATCAAAATAAAACTGAATATGTTTTCTAACAGTAGCCTCACATTTACTCTGTGCTTTGAGAGAAACACTGTCTGATCTGTTTGTATCAAATGTGTTTCCTCTAAATGAATTCAATGTACTGCACACACTCAGTCCATCCAATCAGTGTTAACTTCCTGTACGGTCTCCAGTGATCCTCACTGTCATCCAGTATATACTATGTCCTCTGTTAAGCAGCATCATTCCCCTCCGTAAAGCAGAATTAAATTAAATTAAAGAGATCCAGAAGACTCGATTTTCCACTTGATTGACCGCTTGCTGCTTTGTGGGTGGTGATGATGAGTTGTCCGGTGTAAACGCAGTGATAGCGGGTGGTTTATACCCAGCTCTCACTACAGCTAATTGAAAGTATATATTGCAATCCCACCGTCCCACTCCACCCATAGCCGAGCTGCCCCATTATCCTCCTCTGGCTGGACTAATGAAGCGTGCACAGAGTGCCATTGAGACATCAAGCTCCTGTTTTTTTTTTTTTTTTTTTTTTAATGGTAAACTGATTGCTTTGAGCGGTTAATTATTTAGTGGGCTGATTGTGACCTCTGCACTGGAAATCATTTGAGCTGCTCTTCTAACACGGATGTTTTGAGCACATTGCTTCCCTAAGAAACCGTTGTCTGAGCTTTAGCACATTTTCAATCTAAATTACTTGTTTTGACCTTTGGAAATACTTTCAAGCTACAGCCTTTAAATGTGACAGCGAGAGAGAGACACATGTTAATGCACATACTGTATCAGCATCTAAGCATGTGAAATGAAACGCATGCTTTGGCTGCTGAAAAGAGACTTAATGCTGATATTGCTGCTTTTGATGGATTTTTGAAAAACATTCAGATGTCCTTGAAGGAGAAACTGATTAAACTCTGAATAATGACTGTTTACTGATGTCTTTTTAGAGCTGCTTTACAGCAGATTTGAAGTCTGTTTACATCACTGAATCATTATTTTCCTGTTTATCTGCTTTGAAACAATCTGTTTTGTATAAAGCGCTATATGAATAATGATAACTTCACTTGACGACAATACCTTATGCAGCATTGCCTCACGAGTATACATTTATCTTGGTTCAGTGCTTTTTAGATATTTTAACTGCATGGTAAATAAGAAAAACTCATTGAGTAGATTTTTTTTGCAGGTTTTTCAAGCTCAGTCTAAAAGAAAGTCCACTGCTGACATGACAGTGACTTTGCCATGTCACCAATCTTTTAATTTTTGTTTGCTCCCTGTGCACTGGAGAAGTCTTTACGATCTGGATACACTTACACTGGAATTCTATGACCTTTATATTACTGTTTCTTCTGGACTTCGAAAGCTGAAATACACTGCAGTACAATTCTGATCAGAAAGGAGCACATATGTGCAAGCTTAAGTGTATAATGATCAACACTCACCATGGACATCAGGTCTTGAGGGGAAGCTTGGAAGACACCTTTAGGCAGGTAGCCTGTGAATGAGAGGAGCCTTTAATAACCCTGAAGAGCCCAAGCCCAATGGAGAAGTGCACTTGTCAAGAGGGTCATTTTATTTATTTTTTGCAGGGCTGCCTGTCATCTATTCTGCTTCTATTTTTCTTTAATGATGGGCGCCTGGCCTGGATACCTCAATTTTCCTCTCATAACTTAGACACCTTGATCCAGCTCTTTTGAGGGAGTTTGCTGCTGCCTCAGCTGTGCGTGTTAGCATGAAACCCAGCCTCTGTGAATTTCAGGGCTGATAAAAACTGTGAAGCGAGTTTTAAGAAGATGTTTCTCTTGATAGGACGATGATTTTTGAGACTTGAGAACATGACCCTGGACCACTGGAGAGGCGTTCAAAAATAAAGAACACGATACGCATGTATTCTAAGAAGTGTGTGAAAACCAGCAAAGGTCACTTTCCATGAGTTTAAAACAAGTGTTGAGTGAAACCACAGAAGAGACTGTGAGAGTGATAGGCCATGAGAGCTCAGCGCTGCTGGTGTGCGTGAACCAGCAGGAAATGCGCAAAGACAGCTCAATATGTTCCTTTAATTAGAAACCGGCCCACCCTGCGAGGGGTGAACAAACCACACACTCGTGCAGACGTCCCTCCTGATGTTGCTCATGCAGACTGAACCCGTGTGGCCCGCAGAGAGCAGTGCTGCTTCAGAAACCTTCATTTCGCTCATCATTTAGAGGCCAGTCCAGCTGCCCTTTAAAACAGCTTCATTATAAGCTACTAACAAAAAACTAGATTGAAGCCATTTAAGAGTGTGATTGCACAGTTTATACAGGACCATCAGAGCAGTATTTATCTAGCATGTTTCTTTAATGTCATCATATTGAACTTGAACTTGTTGAATTGGACTTCCCAATGCTAGAGAGAGAGAGAGAGAGAGTGTGTGTGAGAGATGATACAGTGTTTTGTCTGGTTGTATCCCAACACTGAGACGAGTGGAGTTATAGAATGAAAGCAGGAGTCAGGACAGGTCGAGAGAGTTTTTGTGCTCAGTCTCCGCAGTAGATGATCCATGTGAACTGACCTTTCTCACTCCCAGATACAGTCACCTGAAGCGCAATCTATCTGAAGATTCATCTGTCCTCATCTCTGGCTGCATTCACAGTCCACACACACGCCGCTGACAGACTTAGAGAGGTGTAATTTAAACACATCTGTTCAAATATGAGTTTCAGATCAGGCCAGCTGCTCTACGGCCCAGTGTTTGACAGCTATTGTATCCCTTAAGTCCACACGTTTGGAGCTCTTCTTTAGCTGGTGATGGCGGTGTGTCTGTGCCTGTGTGCAAACAGCAGAACATCAATTAAAAGAGAGAGAAAGAGAAATGTAAAGTGTTTTATTTGGCTGCATTCCACGTTGAATGTATATGAATCTGTGTGATTTTTCACATCTAGATTGGAGTGGGATCAACCTCTTGTGTCTTATATGTGGGAACATCTGCTCTCTCAGATAGTCAGCTCTACTTTTTCTTTTTCAAGTACATAATGAAACACTAGAGCTCTGTCCCAAACCAAGTGACTGCCGACATAGACACTTTAAGGTCAGTATTTTAAAAATAAACTCTATGCAAGTAGGTGAATAAAACATTGCATTTACATTACAGTAAACTAGAACACACACACACATGCAGTGTGTTCTTCAATAATTTATGTCTGGAGTTTCTCTCAGACGATTGCACACGTCAGCTCACTAGTGTTTGAACCAGCTATCATCATCATCATCATCATTGGAGCAGACATGTTTAGTTTGTTCATATGTTCAGATATACATTCACTCAATGTTTTAAATCAGCAAAACTCACTTGGGGACCAAAATGTCACCACATTTGGATACATTTGACCTCTGTCTGCTTGCAATGACAGGCAGACAGACTGTTTGTATGTTTAACCTTAAAGCAGTGTTTACACAGTGGACCTTCTTTTGGATTCGGTTGTAATTAAGTCGGCGCAATCTGATTTATGACGTTTGTGCAGATCTGTTAAAAGATTCAGGTTGATGTTTCTCACACATTCTCATTTAGGTTTTGAATCTGGCCTGTCCTCTCCTGTCCTAGTTAGTTGCGTTCCTCATATTTTAACAGCATTTTAAGACATTGAGGATGTGAATGCTGCTTTGAAAGGTGGCAGCCTAATTTTGCTTACAAATTATAATTAATTTCATGAATTGCAGTGGTGCACCGAGTTTAATTTTTCATTTCCATGTTTTGAAATATAAACGATGGCTGTAATAACTTGTTTTCATTACATATTTATTCAAACAAACATTAAAGAAGACATCTCTAACAGTTGAGTAAAAATATAATGAATATGTAATCTAGTGCATTTATCAAAAATCTCTAGAGAATTTCTTTATGGTTAACTAATGAGTTTACGGCAACTGAATGGGTTTCCTGAGGTATATGTTGCATTAAAAGAGCACATTCTCTGTAGTCTGACGAGTAGCCTTAAAAAACTTGAGAATTGTTTGAGAGAATCTTCCTACCACTGCTTTGAGTATAATACTATCTATTTCACGAACGAAACACTGAAACACATTAGAATGACATGGTTTAAAGCTTCTCAACAAATAACAAACCCTCCATTCAACCTCAGACACAAATTTTCCACCTCTTCCCTCCAAACGGCACTGATGAGATATCAATTACAGTGAAGTGTCAGTGTTGAACTGTGCCAACCTTATCATTTAGTCATCTATGGAGCATTCCCACACCGTAGATTGATCCAATCACTCCCTGGGTATGTGCTATCCATTCAAGTGAGAGCAAGACACATGAAAGAATGAGGAGTCAACCCACTAATGCAAGGATGATTCATAAATCTCAAAATCGATTTCTTAGTCTATGCTGCTTTCTGTTGATGGGTGAACAAAACTTTATTAAACATTTATCGTGACTTCCATTCTTAGTGCTTTGTTACTTTTAATATGACAGTCTCAATTTTCTAATTCTGTCGATTTTGTCACGAAATTCAAACAAATGATGTTTTGGCACTCTTTAGTACAGTAAGACAGGTCACCTCAGTTCAAGCAGCAACACCGATCAAGCACACATGAATGATCATCATCTCTTCTTTAGTACAAAATAAACATGAATGTTGAAAGATACAGTACACATTACTCAAATGTAGCATGCCTCATGTAATCGCTAAATCAGTGTTTCAACGGGAAAGATGGCAATAAAACAGCTTGTGAACAATGTCACTTAAAATGTAAGTCATGAGCTAAGGAAAACAAGTTTCAAAAGCATTAAACAGCACACGCGTCTGTCACAGCACGACAGGCTAAGCCACGGTAAATACTTACAGTATGCTTTTGTTTGAAGCGCTAAATATTATATAATATAAAGCATTCTCATGTTTTGGACCACTTGGGTCATGCACCTTTCCTGCAGCTGCTCACTTGTACACACTGTATACACAATATAAAAAAACAGTGATTCAATGTTCTTTTAAGTTTCACATATTATATATGAAATGTAATTTTTAGTTTTTTTTTTTTCTTAGTTCCTTGTCCCACAGTTCAACATCTCACAAAACCTGCAAGGAATTATTGGCACATAGTAAAAATAAAAATATATAATTAATATAGTAAACTATCAAAAAATTTGCAAATAATATCGATAAATTCATATAGAATATATTAGGGGATAGAATAAAGCAGAGATTGTTTTTGTAAAAAGCCAGAGCTATATAGTATTCTGAGTATACAGATGAAGTATGTTGATGTAGTGACTCCACACAGATTTAGGAATTATGAATTGGCTGGTTGGAAATGCTAGTGTTTTTTTGAAACAGCAGCTCTACTGTCAACACTGAAAAATGTAGTTATGTTAGTAGTGTCACTGCTTTTAATTAGTTACTCCACATCACTGTGAAACTGACTGTACTTCAACTGCTATTAAGTTTACGTGTGTGTGTGTGTGTGTGTGTGTGTGTGTGTGTGTGTGTGTGTGTGTGTGTGTGTGTGTGTGTGTGTGTGTGTGTGTGTGTGTGTGTGTGTGTGTGTGTGTGTATCAAAACATCACACCTACTCAAATCAGCTGCAACAGAAGCTCTTGTTCAGTTTCTGAGAATGAATACTGTACTGTATGTTCAGTGTTTCATCTAACGTTCATGATCATGGATGTGCAGTGAGCTGAATTCTGATTTTAACTAATGGCCTCCATGCTGATGTTCATATGCTTAAACACCCATACTTCGAAGTAAACTCTGGCCTGTTTTATCCAGGTGATATACCATATCTAACCCTTCAGGTGGCAGGAGATCCTGGAGTTACTTCTGCACTGCTGACAGTCAGTGGTGGATAAAGTACCTGAAAGCCACACTTGAGAAAAAGCATAGATATCTTACTAGAAAATTACTTTGGTAGAAGTTAAAGTCACTTTTTAGATTATTTCTTGAGTAAAAGTTTTAAAGTATGTGATATTTATTGTACTTAGAGGGGACATTGGATGAAATGTGTTGCATTTAGTTAGGTTTCTGAACAGAAGCTCACAAAAGCTGAAAAGAAAACTTGCAACCAATGTGTAATGGGCTGTCTGAAATTGTGTTAATTCATAGTGCATTAACTAATGTAAGAGTCAACTTTAAAATGTATTATTACATGTTGAAATTAACAATGAACAATACTTGTATTAACCTTAATTATACAAATCGACTCTATTACAACTCTGCCTACAAATCGACTATTGTAAAGTGTTACCATTTCATAAAAATCCAAACAGTCATGCTTAAAGATGGTCGTCTTTAAATATCTACACAAAGGCCATAGCATTGAAATTAGACACGTCTAGTATATGTATTCTTTCACACGTTATTTGCTTCTATTTTAGAGCACTTGATTATTATCTAATCAAAATATGTTTTACAGTGACGATAAAAAAGAACTGAATTTGAATGCATTTCTGATTTGTAATGTTTCTGTCGGCTGCATGAGGATACAGTTTGCTTTGTCTAGGTGCTATTTCTCTAGCTTTAAATATGCAACCTCACTGGATAATGAATGCATAAAAGCGAACAAATGGATATAAACAAATGGAAATGGATGGTAACAATCATGACATTAAACATTTGGGCCAGACTTGCATGTGTTTTTGTCACAATGTTTTAACTGCTTTGACGGAAACAATCTGCTGTTCTCCACCAATGCAGCATCTAGTCAACAAAATAATTACTTAATATTGATAGGAAAACATGTACTGTACTGTACACTGTAGACTGCAGTGCCCAGCCTCATGTCACTTGTCAAAACAAACACCATGAGGCATCAGTGATAGTTTTTATTTTGCCTCTAGAGGCCGCTCTCGTACTGCACACTTCTCAGCCACTCCAACGATGGACGCAACCAGGAAAATGAAATCAGCCGCGGTTCTGCAAGCACTTGTTTGCACATGCTTGCTAGAAGTCTGTGTTCTTCCGACTTTATTTTGTAGTAAGTAATGAATATGCTTTGGGGAAATGTATTGGAGTAAAAGTATACATTTTATTTAGGAAATGTAGTGGAGTAAATGTAAAAGTTGACAGAAATATCAGATTCTACCAAAAAAATACTAAAGTACGAAGTATTATTACTTTGTTACATTACACCATTACACTGCTGACAGTTTCCATCTGTGTATCTTATAAAGTGTGTGAATGATGTGAATATTTGTATAATTCTGGTACTGTACATTGAACATGGAACAGACAGCCAGAAGAAATCCGCTCTTTCTCAGACCTTACTCTATGAAGGAATATGCATGTTATTATCAGATTAACTTACCCCATACAATTTTTCAGCTTGTAATAGTGCAGGACAGTGGTTCGCAACCTTTTTTACTCCAAGGTCCCCCTCCTCTCCAAATCAATACTGCAAGTAATAACATTCTGAATGTGTGGAAAGTCAGCGATCTGAAGGCGGGTCGATGTCATCAGTGAACAGTTCCTCTGTCAGAACAAGCAATCATGTCTGTTTGGAGCGTCTGATGCCCATGTGTACATAAACACCACTGATCCTCACAAACTTCTCCAAAACACGCTTCCTCAGCGAGCATCTGTTATAAGACGCTCACAGTCGAATATTAATTTTGACAACAACTTGAATATATTGAACTGTTCATGCAGAAATACAATGTTATAGTGATCAGTGGGTCCAGAGCGCACACGTTCATGGTTTGTTTGCGCATCAATAATAAACGACTCGCACATGCCTAATGTACGACACTTATGTCACTGTAATCGTCTTTACCTTAATTACAATCATCATACATCTATACTTTATTAGCGACACTGATTTTCTTTATCCAAATGAGAAATGTAGTTTGCGTATCCTATGTTCATGAAGCGGTTTGGTGTTTTGAGCTGCAATTCAAGTCTGTATTTCACACAGCACGATGAGAAACTGCTTGGGCTGCTCCGAAACAACAACAGAATACGTACGAGAGAGGTGCTGCTTTAATTTTTTTATTTTATTTAACGTATTAGAAATAAAATGAATGAATTATATGAATATATTTAAATTAATTTTAAGTTATCAATCGGTCCCCTGGAGGACCACTGAGGCCATCTAGTCGGCCGCGGCCCACAGGTTGAAAACCACTGGAGTAGGAGTCTTAAAAAAAAAAAAAAAATCAACTCATAAAGCATTTTCACTGTTTAATGCGACATAAACTGGTGCTGGTGTTCTTTAGAGCTGTTGACTGGCATGTTGTAGTTAAACTCTGTTCGATTTCCTTCATGTTTAACTAATTTGTGTTGATGTGGAAGAACATTGTTCAGGAATAACGTAAATGCACTAACTAAAGGATCTATATCTGTGCTCTCACTACATCTCACTCTTACATATTCATTCCATTTCCAGGAGCCCATAATGGTATAATTTCTGTGAATGCCACTTTTCCATTGTTATTTCCATCTCTGAAGAGGCTTTTCAAAAGGCTCAGAGTTTGACATGACGTCTGCTTACTGCTACATGTTACCTCCTCCATTCACAGCACTGCCGGTGGGCTCCACGTTTCCACTTCACAGCTTGGCCCGCTCCGCTCTAGCTGGGATGCTGGCGGCCCACAGATGGGTAGCGGGGTCCTCCTATGCTGGATGAATGAGTAAATGTTTACCTTCACAGATTGCCTCATCTCTTTTTATCCCTGCTCCTTTTATTTTAGCTGAGTTGTCCCGTTGTTTGCGCCTTCATTTTATCTCGATCACTCTCGTATATCTGTTATGTAAATATACACCTCTGAAAGCAGCCTAACGTCTATAGAAGGGTATTACTCTGCCCCACACCTTCAGAGCCTCTGCAAACAAAGAAATTATAATAATTCACTACAGAGAGTGAATTCCTCTCATAAACCCTTCTAGCCCCACACATGCCAATCTAATTCAAAGTTTGACAATATCCAGAATGTTTTAATTAAAAGGATTTAAGCCCCGCTGGGAAACGTTCTGCAGTGATTTTAAGTGCAGGTAGGAATAAAGTGTAAACACAGGAGATGAAAATCAGTGTGATCTAGAGCATGGAGTGTGTGTGTGTTTGAATGTTGAATTCTGTTGTATGCTCTTAGATGAGCCTGGTCTCATCACACATTACCTGAAGGGAAGTTTCTTGAAGGACCTCTCAAGAATTTTCTGTTCAGTGGAATGTATGAATTTAATGAATCCGACAGGTATATCAAGTCCAGTTCTCATGTCCTGGCTCAATCTAACATGGATTTCATTAGAGTATGAAATAAGACCATCTACAGTCCTCAAGTGCACAGTGGTCCAACTACCCTGCTCGGCATTCCTCTCAACCACAGCACCCTCAATACATAAACCAACGACAGTACATACTGTTAAGCATATACTGTTCAGTGGTTAGATATTGGTGTATTTATAAGGATCTTCATGCAGTGTTCTTGAGGAAGCTTCCTTGATGTATTCTTGCAAGACCTGCCAGTGACCCAGGGGAATGAGCACTCCAGCCATGAGGATGAGCTCAACACGTGGCTTCTTCCAGTTTCGTGCCAAACCGTAATTAGATCCACCGCATGAACAGGGGCCAAAAGGTTCTGGAATGAGAGATTGATAGGCTGACAGATGCAGAAGAAGCAGTTTTACCCATCCACCAAACCTTGACACCAAAACACACAGTGGGACCTCTCCAAGCTTCATGAAGATCCTATTACTGTCCATTCTGAAGCAGAGCTTGATTGAGTTTCAGGTCTCCTGTTTCTTTTCAGTTTATTCAGCTGGAACTTGCTTTGCTCTGTGGCATTTCTGCTTCCTGAGAAATGGGCCATTATTTGTGTACTTAGTTTTATGTGGCCTTTCGACATTTAGAGGATTGTTAATGATCACATACTATCAAACAATGTGCCACTTGTCTCGCTGTTTTGTTTCCAATTAAATGTCCACATTCTCTTTTGGCATCACAGTTCACATCAAATGACCTAACAATCAGGGTCTGCTTGGTTGGTGTGTGCCTTTCTGATTGAGTGGCTGATTAACAAACAAGGCCATGTTTGTTTGCCAACATGTACTATTCAAGCTTCTAGGACTGTCATTGTGAAAGCCGTTCCTGTGGCGGCTGCTGTTTATTTTCCTTCAATGCATCTTAACTGCTTTGCAACATTTGCTCTTCTGGATCTCCTCCATGTCGATACCTCTGCCTTTCATGTCAGTGTTTTGTAGTTAAAATCTGGGGCGTTCGCTGGACTGTACCGTTCGAGGGACGGTAGCTGTCAGCAACTGTGACTGTGACCCTGGGAGTGATGCTTTCTAATAAGCCCAAAAATGGAATGGACCGCAATCATGTTCGACAAGCCAACAAAGCATCAAAGGGCCTCCATCTGCCAGCACACACAGAGCAACTATTGTCGGACGGTAGATGCAGCAAGGGGCTGCTTGCTTTAGAGAGAATCGAATTCTGTCATTTGCTTTCTTCTTTTCTTTAGTTTGTTTTTCTCCACAGAAGGATGGAAAGGCTGAAGAGCTGGGAAACATAATGGATTTAGAGGAAAGCAGTCCATTCCACTGGCTCTCCAGTGCATGTTTTTCTCAACGCTCACTGATGAGCTATCAAGGCTTGAATTTGAAAGATGAGAAGACCTGATGTGTCTGATTCCTCTAATGCACTTCTAATTTGTCTTTGTGTCATCCTGAATGTTCAGGTCAATTATGTCCTGAACTAACAGGTTTATTTTATAAGGAAGGACACTGTGCACTTGTTCCAGTAGTGAAACAAGGCCCATTTGATCAGAACCAAATTGACCAAATGCCTGAGTGGTCCCATGTCTACTGCAGTTTTTTTTTCCTTTCTTTTTTTTCTGTCCAGTTTGAAATTAACTTGTTAGTGCTAGAAATCAACTATCTCTATGCACTCTATTTTATGATGGCTTGGAACGACATGTGTGTCAACAGTTATGATACCTTCATGAGACTTTTGTGTCCTTTTTGGAGATTTCTACAAAAATACTCTTCCTTTTAGTGTGCCATGGAAGACAGGAGCTGATGAGACAGGATAAAACCAGGCCTGACCTTAACTAGTCTCAGGACATTACACATTTTAACAGATTATTAAGGCATCATCAAGTGCATAACAATGTGCAGTATAAGAATGGTAACTTACTGATTTTGATGGTCTTTTTTTTATTATTATTTTTTATTTATTTTTATTTTTATCATTCTCAGGCAAATATCCTCTTTGTTAAGGAATAATTTTCTGTTTTTCAATACTGATACTTTCAATTCTGAAAGTACTGATACTTTCAATACTTTCAATTCTGTTTTTCAAAACCTTCATCTTCCATCATGATGTGAAGTAGTTTGTTTGCTGTTTGTTGTTGCTGATGTACACCTCCTGATGGCTTCTTTTGCCACGTACACACTGCAGCTAAATGCGGTTGTCAAGTCACCTTTTAATGCTTAATCCTGCTCTGTACACACACAGTTCAGTAATTTACGGAAGTGACAACTGCATTCTACAACCAAATTAACTCCTGAAAATTGCAGGTATTGACAACCACATTTACAAAAATTCTACGCACTGTGTGTGGAACTAAACTGAATAACTATTTGTTACTGATCTAGGCTACAACGAGAGATGTGATAAATGACAGACGAGAAATACATCTGATGCACATTAAAATAAATATTTTGTATGTGCGGTTCAAGAAATCAGAGAAAGTGGTACGAGCCTTGATTTATTTGTGTTGCTAGATCTTGCAAGCAAATCAGTGAACAAGAACAAGCCCATAAAAAAATTAAACAAATGGAAATGCTTTATGCTGAAAATAAGAAATTTTGCTGCCCGCCTCTGCTCAACTTATTAACTCCATAAACGTGATTGCTGTATGAGCCAAGCTTAAACAACAAGCCCAAAAACTCTTATAATGCAACACTGTGAGCACTCTCTGTAAAACATAAACAAAACACGATGCCTCTGGCGACTGTGCTTTCGTAAAAATTTCTGAACACAGCAAATATTTTGTAACTGTAATATCACTTTAGTCAGAATAGCTGATACCAAAGATGCCACAATGTTGCTATGGTTACCACGGTGTCAATAATCACCGTTTCGGGAGTTAGTCACAATCCGTACACACATGGAACGATAATTTAGGGGAATCACTCCTGCATTTAAATGCGGTTGTCACTCCTGAAACGTTACAGTGTGTACGTGGCCTTTGTGAATTTCCTTTGGTGCTAAAGCCTTGCATATTACTTGGAATGGAGTTGCTGAGGCAAAAGAGAAATGGCATGAAAAGAAAAGCAACAGAATACATATTAGCGGCCCCGGCTAACACCTTGAACCCTCTCCACCATGCCCATCAGTGACTCTTCCTTTGGAAAGGGTGAGACGCATTACTGCCTACAAGTCCTTGTAAATATTAATGAAGGCCAGTGCTAGAGATATATCAATAAGTCCAGGGTTATCTGCCAGAAACGTAAGGAAGAACCCTAACGCGATTAAGAATGTGCATTATGTGCATTTCACATATGAATGTGCATTTCAGGGAGGGCGTTCTTGAGACAACAGGCACTGTTTTGTGCGGATGGGCGGCCGGAGCGTGTTAAGGGTTTTCCTGTTAGAACGGTTTTGTGTTAGCGGCCCCTAAGTTAATAACTAATGATCTTCGCAACGGAAGTGAATCGATCAATCAAAACTAACTTTAGCTGGACAATAACTTTATCCTAGAGCTGTTGTAAAGCCTAAACAATCTGTTACGGTAATTTCCTATTATCATTGTAAAGCTGCTTTGAAACAATACATATTGTTAAAAGCACTATATAAATGGTGACTTGACATTATTGTGGGACTTGACCAAAGAGAGGAGATAAATATATGTGTGGAAGTGAGAGTTATGGCAGCACCGTGGCTGGGTAATGGAATAATATCATGGGGAAAGAAGATCTACAGCACCAGATATCAGGAAATAGAGTGATTATGTTTCATTGATGGCACAGCTATTTGTCATTTCCTCGACATGTTTAGGCCATCAATCACCAGTGCCTCAAGTGTTTCAGATGTCATGTAAGAATAGAAATTTTGCGCATTAATTTTTACCTCCAGCCTTTTTTCTAGATTCTCACTTAGATATTTTGAGCACTTTCCACAAACTTAGAAACTTAAAATGATCTGAATCCTTCCTGTTCAGGGTTCATGCATTTATGGCTGATGAATGCCATCCATGTTTTCCAAAAGTTGACGCATACGAACAAGTCCAGTACAGACTACATAGGACTTCCTGTCAACCAAGCAACTCGCTCGGAAGGCAGTTTCCAAGTTGTTTTGTTTCCTATTGGCTAAAAGATCAATGATAAGAGAATGCATGCACAAAGAAATCAATGAACCAATTTCTTTGCAGAGGTCCTAATTTAATCAGAGTGGAAGTCAGTAGTTGATGGTTATTGAAGCTGCTAATAAGGTTATTGAGACCTGTGTGAGAACACACACAATCACATTTACTCGCTACATTGACTGCATTTTGTTGCACGGACAATTTGCACACCGGTTCGAGTGCTCTAAGTTGATGCTGTAAAGATTGTTCCCATGATGCTACTTGTGTGGTAAAGGGTTTTTATTTAACACTTCTCATGTTTATTTCATCATTCATTACACTGTTACGCTATAAGACAGTGATTTGTTCTGTGTCTGTACCCATGAATATTTATTAAAAGGGAAAGAATTGCTGTACAAAAACATTTTTGTACAAAAAAATATGGGAAATGATTAGTAGTAGTATCCTTTATTTAAAATTATTTATATAGTTTATATAATAAACCAAAACCAAACTGAAACTCTATAGTAAGTACATGCAGTTGCTTAATATTACTCAGTACATAAATGTATATGTAGTTAGTCCTTGTTACATGTTACATGTACTTAACATAGTAAATTATGTATAATTACATGCAACTAACCCTCAACCAAATCCTAATCCTACCCTTACCCTATAGTAAGTACATGCAGTTGCTTAATATTACTCAGTACATAAATGTATAATCACACTGTAACAATAACACCTTAAAATAAAGTGTAACCTGTATTTAATATTACCTGGTACTTATTTGAGTAAGTACAATGTAACTTTGTCACCTTAAAATAAAGTGTAACCATTTATTGGTATTATTGTTGTTATTTTTATTTATTTTGTGGAGATAACATTGTTAAATTATTGTATACTATTAATTAAAATGTTATTGTTATTATGATTATATTAAAATTATATTACTTCTGAGTTTGCCATGCCCTTGATGCGTTAAATGGTAAATAAATAAATAAATGAATAAATGAATGAATGAATGAATGAATGAATGAATGTCTTGTGTCCGACTCCTGTAGGGTTCCAGGCATCACTATTGCCACTGACATCATCTGCGGCTTCCCAGGTGAGACGGATGAGGACTTTGAGCAGACAATGGAACTCGTGAGGCAGTACTGTTTTCCCAGCCTCTTTATCAACCAGTTCTACCCACGACCTGGAACTCCAGCGGCCAAGATGGAACAGATTCCAGCACACGTGGTGAGATGATAACAAGTGTACCTACTCATGCTCAGTTTTGTTTATTATGAAAGTAAATGTAAGAGAACAGATCTAAAAATAGAGAACAGATCTGCACCGATAAAATAAATAAAAACTCATGATTATAGTTGTCTCATACTAAACTCTAAACTCATGATCATAAAGGAGTCGTCCATTTAAAAGCTTTACTCATAAATAAAACATGATCAGTAAATGTAATAAATCAATAAATGAAAGGAATTGATCAGGAGTATTTTTCATGAGTGTTCCTAATCCTACATTATTATAAATCAAATTTGATATGCAAAACACCTTTAGCTGAACACAACTCTTTTTACCTTACTCATATTTAATTTCTTCAGAATATTCAAAGAGGTTCATTCAATGTGAAGCTCTTACGAGAATACTGTATAGTGTATATATAGTGTCTTCATGTACATCTCATACTGATGCTCTGTTGTATCTCTCTTTCCCACTTGTTCACTCGCTCACTCAAACTCACTTGTTCACTTATTTAATTAGTTTTAATTTCTTATTTAACTATTGTTTTCCTAAGGATTATTATTAGGACCCAAGTCCCATGGGGGTGGAGGCCCTATTTTTATCTTGTTATCATCTTGGACACATACAAGACAATGTTGTTTTCATCAACGATGACGATAACGAAATGATTTCGTTGACGCATCTTTTTTGTTATGACGATAACGCGACGAGGACTAGCTAAAAATGGCTCTAAGGTGACTAAAACATGACGAGACGTTTTCGAGTTTTCGTTGACGAGACGAGACGGAACGAAAATGATTTTAAGTCTGACGTTCACAATGCATGTCATTTCTGCCTATTTTGCGTGAAATCTGTCTGTTTTGAGCTAAAAAAGTATCAGCAATGCTGCCGCTTCCTATCCTTGTTTTGGGTACGCCCACCACCCGGCTGCCGCCATGCCGCGCACCAGATTCCACACAACAACAACAACACACCTGCGGCTGCGGCTAGTCACTCGCCACACATCTTCGATATGAGGCGCCGGACTGGACAAAAGCGAAACGAACTGCGCGAGAGAGACCAAGTGTGTCTGCGCGCGAGAGAGACCGAGTGTGTCTGCGTACGAGAGAGACCGAGTGTGTCTGCGCGCGAGAGAGACCGAGTGTGTCTGCGTGCGAGAGAGACCGAGTGTGTCTGCGTACGAGAGAGACCGAGTGTGTCTGCGCGCGAGAGAGACCGAGTGTACGCGAGAGAGACCGAGTGTGTCCGAGCATTAGTTTAGTGGGCTAATTGGTACAAAGTAATATATAATTATTATATAACTTAGATTATAACAAATTATAACATAAATTATTATTTAACTAATTATATAATAAAGCCACAATTGCCAAAGTAAGAATGTTTTTATTCCTGGCTTTTTTGGAGTAAAACAGTGATTCCACTGTTACCACTTTATCTGTGTGTAATGTTGTAGTAGCTCAAATTGAATTGAGTTACAACACTCGAATTGCAACACTTGCTACAACCTGTCAAACCTAAGCCCATTTACTTTTTAACCTAAATTAATTTGTTAAAGACTACTTTTTTCTTTTTTTCTTTTTTTTTTTTACTAAAATTGACTAAAACTTGACTAAAACCTTTTTGTGTTTTCGTCGACTAAAACTTGACTAAAACTATGAAGTTTATAAGTGACTAAAATGTGACTAAAACTAAAAAGCATTTTCGTCCAAAAGACTAAGACTAAAACTAAAAGGGCTGCCAAAAACAACACTGATACAAGAACGGATTTGTATGGAACTCGGTACACATATAGATCTCATCAGTCCGAGCCACTGCACTGTATATCATTAGCTCTGCCCAACAAGAAGTCGACTATTTAGGGTTGTTTGAAAAACGCTTGAAGCATGAAGCCAAAACATTGAGGATGCTAAATTGCAAGTGGATTTTTGATATCTTGAACAGTTTGGCTGTGACAATGACGTTGTACACAGTTTGAAACTGCAGCGCGCAAGCTTAGAATAAACAGACCATTAGTATTCGTTGGTGTGGATGCAAATATAGTTATAGTTATCTTTATAGTTATCGTTCTTGGTGGGAACGGCCATTAAGAGTGAAATGCAGCATATTTAAGAGCGTGTGAATTTCCAATAGCTTTTTAGGCTTCCGGCATTACACTGTTGAAATGTTGTAATGACAGGCCGAGTTTATGCTGAAGATGTAATAATATCAAATCCGATTGCCCATAATAGATTGCTGAGGATGAAGTATGGCCTGTTTCTGGACTAACATACAATAAGCAGCACTGGTTATAGTACCAGGACCCATACTCAATCACCCTACCTGTTAACAAATGCTTCCAGACAACAGGTAAATCCGAATCTTCCTGTCAATTACTCTTCATTATGTAATGCAGCTGTTGGAAGACGTCTCCCAGATGTGATGGCCTTATGGAGTTTCTCAGCGATTAGACCCCACTGAAACAATTAAACTGACTAATGAAGCTCAAACTATTAGAGAAAGAATGGCTTCACACATGGGGATTCCTGTAGGTTTTTCTATCCACATTTGAACAGTTTAGCTGCCTTCATCGATTTAGTGCAGCAAAACCTGTCAGATGTAAAGAACTCTTCTTTTGTTTTTTGTGTCTCAGTTGTTGGTGTGGCTCTCGTTATTATCAACACATTCTCAGTGTTAATGTGTGCTCCCGTAAAAATTGTCTCCTGGACTCGTTCCTGAAGTCAGAGTGTTTTCACTCTCCTTTTGTTTGACTTGCTGATGTGTAACTATCACAGTCAGTGTTTCTGCTCTCACCACCGAGATCATCTTTCATCTAACGTCCTGCATGTTTCTTTTATAAAAGCTTCTTCATATGTCATTCCTTTTGTTGCCTCTCCCTCTGAGGTGATCGCACACTGCCTCTCCAGCATGGATCGATCCATCCCACGTTACAGGAACCTTCAGTAATGTAAAACATCAGCGATCCGAGGGTACTGAATGGTGATTAACCCTAATGAAGATGGGATTGCCCATTTCTGAGAATCCGTTCAATTCCTTTATGCTGTTTTTGCACTGTCTATTTATCAGAGGTAATGAAGATCATTTTTGCAAGCAGTGGCCCAATCTGACGTCTTCTGTGTCAGATTGATCTTCCTGATATTAAAGATTGTGATAGATTGTAGATTGGGTTCCTACCTATGCATGAGACTCATCACTCATGTTGTGGGTCAGAACAGTTGTTCTGATAGCATGTTTGATAAGATTGGAACGTGTGTGCCACTAGCGGAGTTATTCCTGCTCTTCTTTGCTCTAGTATGTAGGGAAAGATTTCATCATGACAGCAGGGTCAATGCTGCTGTAGCTGCGGGAGCATGGAGGTTTGATGGAGGGTCTTGTGGGATCTCCCAGACCCACCTGGTGCACCTGCTACATCCGCACAGGGGCGTCCCTCTACCAGACCCATCAGAGATAGTCAGCTCTGGCAGGACGGCGCATTAATAATACTTCCAGATGTCTGCCTGGGACCGAACGATCTGGGTCGAGTTTGCCAGGGGCCACGGGATGGTTGGGCGCTTTGGTTTCTTAGCACGTTTATCTCATAGTTGAGGTCCAGCCGCCACAGCGTGATGAATGGCTTGGTCTGAGTAATGGATTGCTTTGTGTTATCAGCGCTGAATGGTCGCTCAGGCCGAGGAGATCTGGCATGCAGGCAGAGCTGGAAAAACTGGGAGCCTCCAGAACAGCATAATTACTCCCACATGAGGGAAGGGTTAGTGGAGATAAATTGGAATGATCTCTTGGAATGTTGCTCTTACTAGCTGGACAGGTGTTTACCTTGACAGCTCGTCTGCCTTGGCGGCTTGTCTGTAACCAGGGGAAATTAAGGCAGCATCCTAGAGTCAAAGTTAGAGGGATTTGGATTCAAAGCTTCTGCCAGTTTTTCTGAGCATTCCTGCGCAGGGATCAGTAAGGAATACCCAGCACATGTGAAACAAATTCATCTTAAAACAAAGACAGATGGGCAAGGCCTGGAGCGACCAATGTCAGCTTCATGGGGACAACTGGAGCAAAACATCAACTAAACTGGTGTCGCTTAGACAAAACAGACTTCCCAGTTCCAAATCATTTAGCCATTTTTCAGTCACCGTGAAGAAACATCTCCTCCAGAGCTACAGCTTGCTTGTTATCTTTCCCGTGCGTCTATTTTAAGCCGTTTCTGGCTTGTCTCAGATGGACTGATGTGAGTGAAGCAGCAGATCCTGAGGTCTTGTGCGATCTAGGAGACTGACTGTGAATGGAAGTTGTGATGGTGCACAGACAGTGTCATCACTGCACTTCCTGTAGAGGAGAGAATCTTGGCCTCTTTGTTCACCAAATTCAACACAACATGTACACCGCATGTTTCAATGCTTGTCAAGTGTATTGTTCAGGGCCTGTTTCTCACCTTGTAATTAATGCTATATTCACAATGGAATATTAATGTACTGCTCACTGCACAAACTGAGTACTGCTTATTGTGTTTACAACTACTACACTGCCTATTAAAAGGTTTTGAAAAATAATTTTATTCAACAAGGATGCATTAAATTGATCAGAAGTGACAGTAAATATATGTATAATGTTACAAAATTATATTATTTCAAATAAATGCTGTTCTTTTGAACTTTGTTCATCAAAGAATCGTGAAAAAAAAAATGTATCACGGTATCCACAAATATATGAAGCATCACTACATCATTTAATTTACATTTTAAATATATATTCATATCGAAAGTTTAAATTGTAATATGTTTTCACAATTTTAGTGTTTTTACTGTGTTTTTGTCTTATAAATGCAGCCTTGGTGAGTAGAAGTGACTTCTTTAATTAAGAACATCTTCTCCAAACTTTTGAACGGTAGTGTAGAACAGTAAGTAGTGATGAACATTTACTAGCCATAGCAGTAGGTCATCTGGGTTTTCACTGCACACAGAAAATACACAATAATACTGTAGGAGCCAAGAGCAGTATACCAAAGACTCGTCCTGGGATGGCGGATGTGTCCGTTATGTCCACTGCTGTGATGTGTTTTTTTTTATTTTTATTTTTTTTTATGTGAGCAGTGAATCAAGCAACTGGACAGTTTATGAGGTGCCATCTTTCGTAGTTGTTGAGGTGTCAGATGCACATTCGTATTGGATTTATGAATACCAATTTGCTTCTATTTTATCTCCATTTGCCTGAGACGTTTTCACACTCTGTGCAAAATTATGTGTTTGCAGTGGTGGAGCGGCTTGTCTTCATACTCTTTATACACACGGAAACAGCAGAGGAGGAACCTGAGGTGTAGAACTGTGTGGAAATGTATCAATTTCCTGCAGTACTCCACCACAAGATAAGATTGTGTCATTTAGACCTGCTTGAGTCAAATGTAAACCCTTCGAAAACCCTACAGTGACCTTTGTCCATCTTGCCATTGTCCTTCATCTGTGAGGCTGAGCTATGACTTCAAATAAAGGGAAAAAATTGGTTCTTTGGCTTATCGAGATGATTTTTCACCTCAGCTTGCTGCTTTGAGGCTGGTGTAATCTCAGGACTGCGGCCCAAATAGGCTGAAATATTGAGTCTCTCGAGGTCACTCTGGGGTTCATCTTTTTTGATCAAATTTCAGTTACTATTTTTCTGCCGAATGAAGATGTGTGATTTGAGGAGTGCGAGTGTATTCTCTGAAGGCCTCCATCTTGGTTATCTGAGATTTCGCTAACCTCTTGCCTCCTCTCTCATCCTCTCTCTCTCTCGGCCCAGTCGGGCAAATCAGACCTCCAGAAGGTGTGCTGCAGGACCAAAGATCACTCCACAATTGATTGAGTTGACTCAAAATAACTTGTTTGTTCTACCCTAAAAAATGGCACACATTTCCACACAGTTGCAACTAAAATGATTAATTCCCAATACAAATGGATTGTTAACTTTAACATTTTACAAATGTAATTTAATTTGACGTAATAAATGAAGTGCAGATGACAATTAAGTAAATTAAAGAAATGTTTTGCTTTAGCTCCTTTTAATTAAGCAAACTTAGAGAGACATGGATGTCACGGGACGACAGGCATCATTAGGCAGGTGTGAATTTCAATAATGTGCATCTGACAGTGAGATGAAGATGTTGTGAAATGTTCTTGACTTGGAACAATACGTTTGTGACCGTTTTGTTATTTGTGATAACAAATAACAAATTGCCGGAAGCCTAGATTAGACAGATGCAGATCAAACCAGTGGTTATTTGAATCATTTTCAACAGGACACTTATTTTCTCAGCAGCACGTGCTTCAACAGACATAACAAACCACAGCGACAATGTTTAAATTGAGATTTGATTGATTGACAGTTCGACTTATAATGTTGTGATATCTGGTTTTACATCAATCATGTCAAAATCTAGTGTGAAAAAAAAACAAGTGGATAAATATGTACTGTAGTGTCACAGTTCTGCAAGAGATAGGACCCAGACGCAAATGAGCAGACGGGGTTTTATTAACAAGACTGAAGACTTGAGATAACAGGGAGAGTGAAGCGTAAACCACAGTTCAAACAGTAGGGCAGGGCAGACGACAGGCAGGACCACTGAGACGTCAGTAAGATGGTGATGGCTTGAGTGCAATAGAGGCAGCTCCAAAGCGAAGACCAGACAGGAAGACAAGGAACTCGTAGCTCGATGTAGATCTCAGATGTTGCACCAGTCTTGCCGCCAGGTAGAGGCTCACAGAACCAGAGGCTTGAAACAAGAGTTAGATAGCTGCACCAACGCATTCTCATCCTAGGGCGTCATATACTGACACTTTTGAAATTTCGTCTACATCCAACGCACATGGCACCCTTTAGCGTCAATATGACACGCACAGAGCTTTGTTCGGTTATGGGTAGGTTTAGGTCTGGGTTAGGGTTAGACCGCTAGGAGGCGCCTTCTGGCCCATATCTATCTGCGTCTCATATTGACGCTAAAGGGTGCCATGTGCGTTGGATGTAGACGAAATGTCAAAAGCGTCAGTATATGATGCCTTGGGATGAGATCGGGCTGGGCTGCCAGGAAGTTAATAGTCAGTGGCCAGGGAACTCGGGATACAGGGCAGGAACACACAGAAGAACATACAAGTCAAGACAGACGAGATAAAAGCAACAATAAAGATAATCAAAACTAAACTGATAAGATCAATGACTAGAGAAACAAAAGGTAGAGAAAAATAAAAAAGTAAACTAATGAAAAAAGTAAAAAAACGAAGATCTAAGATTAAAAAAAAAACTGGCGGTGCTAAAGAGAAGCAAGACTTCCACTTGACAGGGAAAATAAGAACTGAAGAAAATAACTAAAAATAAAATTCTAAAACAAAAGAGAACTCAAACTAGATCATAAAGCAGAAGAGCTAAAGCTAAGCAAAACAAAATAGTAACCAGAAAACACCACAAAGTACATACACAAAATGAACCAGCGAAGACATGAGGGAAAGAGGCACAATATAAAGGGACCAGAGCACATGAGGATCAGTTGAGCACAATTAGTGAAATGAGGACAAGACATGGACTAAGCAAGGGGGCGTGGTAACAGGAAACAAGGAGGCGGGACATGAGGAGCACATGGCAAACACAGACCAAGACAGAGCCATGTGCTCAAACACAAGACAAACATAGAAACATGAAACCAAGACAACACAGACAAGGCTGCCAGGGCAGAACCCTGACACTGTAGTTGACATGAAATACTTAATAAATGTGACATTCTATACCAATTTATAGCTGGAGCTATATTGACCGCAAAATCTACCAACCCAAATTGAAGTAATGATCAACATTTAAAATATATTCAGTGTTCAGTCTACTGTAGTCTTGAATGGTGACTTTCTTTCTTTCTTTCTTTCTTTCTTTCTTTCTTTCTTTCTTTCTTTCTTTCTTTCTTTCTTTCTTTCTTTCTTTCTTTCTTTCTTTCTTTCTTTCTTTTTTTATTGCTCATGTCATTGTAGAATTGAATTTAAACAATTTTCTTCAACTTTGTGATGTGAAATCACTCATGAATCATATATGTGATGTCTATATTGTAGATGCTAGGCTTGTTCGACTTGAACCGGTGCTGCACAAACCAATGGGTGAATTACATCAAAATACCGCAAGAGCGAATAGAGAGCAGACGGCTCCTTATGCTTTTGAATTGCTCTCGCGGTACTTTGATGTCATAAACCGATCGGTCTGTGCAGCGCCGGTTCAAGTCGAACAAGCCTAAATTCTCTTCGAAAATTCTCTTCACGTCCCCATTGGCTGTAAAACATGACTAATCTTCAACTAGACGCTGAATAATTGCTCATAATTAACTGCATTAAAATCCATCATTCATCTCCTCTGTGCTCAGTGTTTGCATTTCATTACAAATTAAGGACTTATAGGCTTTTATAGGCACTACAGAAACAGAGGTCTTGAGGGCAGATATCCTCATTTTCTTCTCTTTAAGTGTTTGCTTGCTTCATTCCACTGTCTGATGTCTTCATGTCATTTTAGTTGGCCTTCAGATCATTTTTTGACTCTCTAAGTTATTTTCTTTAATTAATATTGGTGTGTTGTTGTTTTTCCACTTTCACAGAAAAAACAAAGAACCAAAGATCTCTCCGCTCTCTTCCACTCATACAACCCTTATGACCACAAGGTAAGAGAAAGCTGTGTTTTAAGATATATAAAAATATATAATTGTTGTTGTTTTTGTTTTTTTTATGTGCGCATAGTATTACAGTGATTTTATTACTAAACAAAAGCTAAGATTAGAAAGATGATTATGAATAGTAGAGTGATGTTGGACAGGAACAGGAAGTTGTGTTGGCCCTCCAGCACTGTTTTAATGACATCATTAAAGTTTCAGCAGAGCCCAGCCCTTGTGGCTCTATCACAGAAAGTCAAAATCCAGCATCAGTCCAGTTAGTGGCTCTGAATGTTCTCGTCACATTTCTGATGCCACATTACTGTAACTAATCAGAGCTGCACTGATTAGTGCATTTCAGCCGCCTGAGAAAATGGTTAGAGAAGCTCTTAATTAACAAAAGAGCACTGCAGTGCTGCTAAGAGAGATGTTTTTAATATTTCATGCTTTCAGCTTCTATAAATGTCATTGGGATTGCCAGCTCCCTGCTTCAGTGGACGTTGATCTGTGTTTTATGCATGAAGGTGATGCATTAAGCAGCTAGCAATGAAATAAACACCAATATAATGTTTGATGGCCAAAAATCAATAATGAATGTTGATTTAAAAAATATACAATTGTTATTTTTGTCCAGCTTCAGACCAGTGCTGACAGACAATAAGTCTAGTATTAGCCAATACAGCTACTGCACATGGTGCATCTCTTCCTAGATCTTTTATTTCTTCCTTGATGAGTCTACTGTCCTTTAACCTGCTTTACACAAAACTCTTAGACTCTTAAAAAAGCTTAGATACACACATATTTGTGTAGTGACATGCTCACCAAAGGAAGATATTGGGCCCTATCATATACCCGGCGCAATGCGGCGCCACGCACAACGCAAGTGTGTTTTGCTAGTTTCAGCCCAATGCAGTTTCTATTTTCACATCCTGGACCACGTTGTTTAAATGGCAAATGCATTTGCCATTTCTGAAAACGAGGTGTGTTCAGGCACATTGTTGGCGTGTTGCTATTTTGAGGCAACTGAAATAGACTGCGAACTGAGACCTGGTCTAAAGCCAATGGCGCTATATATTTTTATTTTTTTGTTATTTAAAGAGTGCGTTAGTAATGTGTGCCTAAAGGCGGGTCCACAACGCACATCTACTTTGTCCCGTAGATGGTCTGCTTGTGTGCTTTAACCTCGCGCACGAGCAGATTTGTTTCCTCGCTAGAGAAGCGTTCAGTTTTTCCGCTTGCAAATTCCACCATGTAAATAGCGAATCCGCCATGGCACGAGCGCAACTGGCTTTTAAAGGGAATGGGGGGTGAGACTCTGATTGGTTTATTGTACGTTGCGGCCAAAACACACCCATTACTCATTAAGAGAATAGAGACAACCCTTTTAGACCATGCGCCGTGTGCGCCCACCATTTTTACCGTCATTAAACTTGCAAAAGTGGATTCGGACACGCCCTAAGTGCAATGGCCCTAAGTGCAATTGCGCCATTCGCTTTAGATCCTGCGCTTAGATCGTTAAAATAGGGCTCATAGTCTGTACAATAAGACAGGATAAATGTGTACGTTGGTTTTATAGAAGATACTGTGAATCCCTCACTTTCAGTGGTGTCCATCTGTAACACACATGATGACGATAAATAGTCAACATCTGAGTAGTGATCGCTCTTCTGATGGGATCGTGATCTTTGGCATGATGCTTTAGTCAGTTTTTACCCTCCAAATAAAACTTGGAGTCAGATTTAGTGTTCACAGAAAGGTTCAGAATACATATTTGCTGATGTAAGTTAACCGGACAGACATCTTCATGCAGCGTCACCCTTCTTGTGTTACTGAATTCCTGTTTTCTGGCCCAGGCACTTGTTGACATTTTTGGACGTTGAAAGCGACTGTCAAAGTGTGTCTTACTCAAACGAGATCTGCTAGATTTACTCATGCATCTGGTTTTTCTCTCTCTCTCTCTCTCTCTCTCTCTCTCTCTCTCTCTCTCTCTCTCTCTCTCTCTCTCTCTCTGTGAATAAGTGTAATTAGAAAAAGAGGAAAGACATCATGATTCCTTCGTGTGGGTTTCACCAGAAGGTCAAAGGATACACCGTCTGTCTGAGCTCTTAATTCAGAAAATGCAGATAATTATTTTAAGCTGATTTCCATCAGGTCATTTCAGAGTACCATTATCTTGTGATCTGAAGCTGCGCTCCTGACTGAAATTTGCTCATGTGTGTCTCTTTATGTTTGTATGTTCCTTTGCTTCAGTCTGTGTACTGACGAGGCCCATGTTGCTTTTGATTGAAATTTGCATGCAAGGAAGACAAGTGGCCTCAGATCAGATCATTTGCATAATGTAAGCCTGCCCCTAGCTCCCTGTGGTCAGCCGTTAGTGTGGTAATTACACAGTCAGCCGTGTTTGTGTGTGTTTCCTAAAGCAAGCCTGCAGCAGAGCGTGTTGACATCACAGCACTCTATTCACGCTAAAGTGCTCTGTAAAATCCACAGATGATGGTTATGCTGGATGCTGAGTTCAGTATCAGCGTCAGTGATGAGCCACGTCTTTACTGGTTTAATGGAACAACATTTACTATCAACAAGTTACCAATGCTGTAATATTTATTGTTTTGTTACACCTATTTATTAAACCCAAGTTACATACAGTAAATGATTCATTAAAGGGTTAGTTCACCCAAAAATGTTGTCATCACTTACTCGTCCTCAAGTTGTTCCACACCTATGAGTTTCTTTCTTCTGTTGAACACAAAAGAAGATATTTTAAAGAATGGTGGTAATCAAACAGTTGACGGTTATTGCCATTGACTTCCATAGTAGGACAAAAAATCAATGGCTACCATCAACTATCTGGTTATCAACAATGTTTTAAAAAATCTTCTTTTGTGTTCAACAGAAGAAACTCGTAAGGTTTGGAGTAAATGACGACAAAATTAAAATTTTCGGTTCATGCTTTTTTACAACTTTTTTTACATTGCTAAAAAGTAATGAGCACAAGAATACAGTAACAAGCAAATTTTTTGTATCTTAAACTTGTAACTTGTTTAGGTAACTGTTACCTGTAACTGTTGTTCAGCTGTTATTATTAATATCCTCCTTGGTTTGGTATCATTAGTGAGGAAATCCTGTGTGAACTCCACAGGTGCCTCGATAGTGGCAGGGATGGAGTAATGCATTCAAGTGAGCGCTTGGTTCTCTGATGTTTCCCAGCATTCCTCTCTGTCCTCGACAGGAAGTAATTCTCCGTTTTTCTCTCTGGGGTTTGGACCTTTTCACAGAACACACACTTTTGTTCTGTATCTGCTGCTGTGTCTTCATGGACACACATTCATCTCAAAATATCTATCTATCTATCTATCTATCTATCTATCTATCTATCTATCTATCTGTCTATCTGTCTGTCTGTCTGTCTGTCTGTCTGTCTAAAAACCTAAATATTTTTTTACCGGCCATGACACCAAAATTTTAGATGCGAGTAAAAATTGGGCCAGATATTACCATTACAGATATTACAAAGATTTGCCATGACCCCAATTCAAACGAAGGGGTATGAGAAATTTCCCTGCATACAATCAGCTACAGCGGCAACATTTAGGGCCCTATGATTTCTGCGATGTGGAAAACACAGACTCAATGTAGTCATAAAAACGGAAATTACTGTATAATGCGGAATTTAACGGAATTTGTCGATTGTTTTTTTTATGAATTAATAAAAAAGCAGGTCAATATACTTAAATCAAATCGCGATATAGACTAGTATCAGTGAATATTAAACCACAAAAAAAAATATATATATATATATATATATATTTAAATATGAATCCTGCATGTTCTGCGTGTCTCTGTGTGAATAAATGGTGCAGACGCGTGATTCCATTTACCACACACACACACTGAAGCACACATGACGCTCACTGTGTTTTCAGCCTCTGCAGCCTCAATATGAGGACATAAACACATGAACTTCATCTCCAGACCCGAGTCACTTCATCAGCATTTTACGGTTTCATTTGATAAAACTATCGTCTTCACAGCAACCCGTCAAAATAAAAGTTTGACTTGGAATTGTGACAGAAATATATTACAGTTGTACAGTAAAATTAAGCTAAGTCTCAATGTAATAATAATACTGACACACAATAATAATAATAATAATAAATTATTATTAAAACTTTTTTTTAAGGAATAATCAGTTTTTCTACCAAATTTTAAGAGTAAAGCTCTGTTGTGCAGCACTTTGTTTGACAAAAAAAGTTTAATTTTTTTTATTTATTTTTTATTTTATTCAATTAATTAGACGTGTTTTGATTATTAAAATTTAATTAAACTATTAAAATGGAATCCAGAAAACTTAAAACAGAAAACACAGAATTTGGGGAACAAATAAAACGGGTTTCATAGGGCCCTAAACATGGCTGCCCAAGAGAACAAGGAGAGTATTTTTGGCATTAATAAGGATTTAAAAGACAAATAATATATATATTTTTTTCTGTTACATTCAATCTTGTGTTCATGTTTATGGTCATCTTCTTGTGATAAACATCGTTGCATCTCCATTGACGTAGGAGCTAGCGAAAATGTATGATGACGTGTAACAGTGAAGTAGTGGTGTCCCATTTCAGGGGAATATTTTCAGCCCTACCCCTTGCCACACTGTTTCAAGGGGGAGGGGGAGGCATAGGGGTAGGTGTAGGTGAAGGGGTATAAAATAGAATTGAGTTTGGGCCTTAATAAATAGATGTGCGTGTATGTGTATAACCTGAAAACCTTGTATATTGTGGCACCAAAGATTCAGCCCCCATGAGGAAAACAGCTTATAAATCACACTGAATGTTTTTTTTTTTTTGTTTTTTTTAAGATGTACAAACGCAGAATATTTTATATAGGGTTGGTTTAGTGGCCGGTTTAGGGGAGAGAATATAATGGAGAGTCCGCATAAAACACAAAAACCCTGTGTGTGCGTGTATACACGCAAGCTTGGCAGAGTTTCAGCCCTGTCTGTTCTGCTGCCGTCAGCCACACACACCCTTACAGGGATTCATTGATACATGTATTAGTTTATCTGTAAAAGAGCAAATGTTTCTTCCACTGAGTTTTTAAAACCTTTCACACTCTCACTAGTTTATTTATATTGGATGATGGCTGAGCATGGAAATGGCTGATGCTAAATACACACACGTTTTTGCATGATCTCACAAAATTATAGCTTGATGACAGAACTATTCTGATTAGTGATATTTACCTAAATAAATTTAGTTTTATTTTCTTCCTGCATCCTGCACATCTCTTTTCACTGACTCTATTGTCTCACTGCTTTACTCACTGTAAAAAAAAAAAAAAAAATCCCACTTCATTAGAGGCAGCCTCGGGCAGGATTACAACATGATTTGTGTAAAAATTTTCACACAATTAAGACAACACCAGAAAGGTCAGCAGTGGGCTTGAACATGTCCAGGTAGGCAGATTTGGTAGATCCAATCACAACGCAACTCAAATGAAGGGACGGACGGATGGATGGAAAGAGAGAGCAATTATGACTGTAAGGTTTCGTCTGGGATCTCAGCGTTTGTCAACGGCTGGATAACTCATCTCCACAATAACACACAGACGTGTCTCCTGCCAAGCTGAATAAATTGCTCTCTTAGCTATGCTAATATCCTGTGCTGTGAATGAAGTAATTACACTAACCTCGCTCTGCTCAAAAAGGTGTAATTACAGGCGCACAACGGAGGAGTCGGAGGAGGAGGGCGTTTGGGGAAATAGAAATGACCCTCCCTTTTGTTGCTGGCAATTTTAATGCCATCTCCCTTTATGTACATCACTTTTGCTAAATTTCAACAATTTATGTGTATGTGTTTTTTGTGTGGGGATTTATTTTCTATTTTGTGTTCAGGTAGCTGGTATCAGTGGAAACCTCACGTCAAACCTCGTGAATAAATAACATGAATCTACATGTATCCTGTTTAATTTTCAAGAAAAGCCATTTGTTTTCATTATTGCTGCAACTACATACTACATATAAAGCAGGTGGTTTAAAATGAGTACTTAAGACTTACATAATCATATATGCACATAAAATGCATGGCAGTCATTTTCACAAATCGTAAAATTTGTGCCTAGTTATTTGTTTTTTGTTCCTATTCGTACCAATCGTTTAGGTTAGGTATATGGTAAGTGCAGACACGTCTGACGCTCTGAGAGTGTGTGAGATTGAGACACATGTTTTGAGGTGGGTGTGTGAAGCAGCCTGGGTAACAATATAAAAAACAACAATATATAGACAAAGTATTTTTGTTAGTTTTGTTATTGTTAAAATTCTATTGTTGAAAGTTTTCTGTTAGTGTGTGGGTAAGGGTTAGTCTGTAGTATCTGTAGCTAGCTGTATATAAAAACAATAGAAGTCTATGCAATGATCCCATTTAGGTAATTAAGTTGAACTAAACTGTGTGTGTGTGTGAATTTGGGATTTGTTCATGCATCAGTCTGGCCCCAGTGAATGGCCACTAAAGAGGCTGATATTTTGTACAGATGCATAATGAACGCAGGAGCCCTGTGTTTCGGGGTAGTGATTTATGTGATCTATCTGCAGCCAGATGGCAGTGAACAAGGCCCATCAATCACAGTGAAAAGACTATTGAGCAGCCGTACAATGCAGACGGGCTCTGCGCTCGGCCCGGGACACAGTGCGAGTCTAGAGCCCTACTGCAGGGCAGTCGGCATCGTCTTTATCCTTCACCGCAATAAAGAGAAGATAAGCTCCGGCAAACATACACACTGCAGTCTGAGTCTCAACTTGTTTAGCACATTAAGAACTGTTTCACTCATGCTCACAGTTTGCTCACTCGTGCTGGTCACCGGCTCCTCTGAGAGAAAGAAACACTGGAATACTGTACATGAGCTTGACGTGTCTGTTTATTCATCATAAGCTTCTCCTTTGCGTTCTAATTTTGCTGTAATTATTTTGTTCTTCTTTAGCCTAACTTTCACCCTTCTTTTTGAGCATAGATCTGAACTTAAATGGTTGTAGTTCATTGCTTTGGAATACAGACCTATGGTTGGTCTCTTTTTTTTTCATCTTTTTATTTTGAAAGATTATTGCAAAAGTGAAAGCCCTTCAAAAAATAAAAGTGTAGAAAAATTAAAGAAGGTTAGAAGTTTACTGTAAAAAAAAAAAAAGTATTTATGCAAAATATGTTTTATAAAATAATCAAAAGAAAATCAAGATCCAAATTTGAAGATTTCGCCAAAATTGAGCCGCTAAAAGAAATTTAAGCACCATTTTCATGATTGTCAATTTTCACAGGATGAATTTTGAGTGTTTAAGCTTTCAACCTAATTTATTAGTAAAATATTTACAAAAAAAGATTACTAAAATATGTAAAAGGAAAAATGGCAATAAAAAAGCACGCTACTCGGACACTGCAACAGATTTGTTTATAATTAGTGCTGTCATTAGATTAAAATAAGTTTCTTCTGCTCGCCAAGGCTGAATTTATTTGATCAAAAATAAAAAATAACTAATATTGTGAAATATTATTACAATTTAAAATAGCTGTTTTATATTTGAATATATTTTAAAATGTAATATATTCCTGTGATGCAAAGCTAATTTTCAGCATCATTACTCCAGTCTTCAGTGTCACGATCCTTCAGAAATCATTATAATATGATGATTTGCTGCTCAAGAAACATTTATTATTATTATTATCAATGTTGAAAACAGTTATGTTTATTTTATTCAGGTTTCTTTGGTTCAGTGCTTTATAGGTCAGGTCGGAAATATACAAACATTTAATACATTTATCAAATGTAAAAAGACGGCACATTCTTCTCTGTATAAATTAAATATAGATTAATCTTTACTAAAGCTACAAAAGCAATGAGTGATTTTCTCTTTGTCTTTTGTTCTTTGATCAACATTAATGACATAGACTGCAGCTGGTATATTAGGCTGCTGTCACTTTAAGACCTGATACACATGACGTGTATCTGACACGCATCCGATTTTCACCCAACGTTTTAAGTTCATTGAAGACTTTTTCAAATTAAATTCTCATTTAAAACTCATCGAAGACTATGATTGCTCGGCAAAAACTGTACATTTTGTGTGTTTTTGTCTGTTCAAAAGCAATTAAGATGTCAAAGAGAACTCAAATCTGTACTGGCACACTGTCTGAGGAGTGGCTTTCTGTGTGCGTGTTTTGGGTGTAAAATAAATCGGGTTTTCACACAGCAGGCCAGTTTGCTCTGTTGGTCTGACGTCATTATTTCAGAGGCAGGTGGGAAACGCTTGATTTGCAGCTCTCTCTTGAATAGTTGTAGATTGTTGTTTGATTCGGACACCTGCTGATGTACACAAAACCATCAGAAAGCATGAACGTAAAGCCGCTCCTGTCCGTTCAGCTGACGCATCTTGATTCAGTCTCACCTTGTGCTCTTGTGGAGGTTTGCATTTTAATTAAACTCCACACAGGAACAGCTGGCGGTATTTCAAGACTTTTTAATTGGATCTGTAATCTGTGCTTTCAAATCAGAAATGTTGAGTCTTGAATTAATTTAGTAATTAATTAGTGCAATTAATTAATGACCTATTAGATTTACATGAGTGAGTGCTAAGACTTTATTAATCAAGTTGTTTTCATGTTTTATACAACTCTTATTTTCTCAAGAGGATTGTGGTGGTGGTGGGGGAGGGGGTGTTGGATTGGGGGACTGAAATATTTCCAGAATTAGTCTTGAACTGACTTGAACTCGATCCAGACATGTATGTTTTTTTCTGTCATCATTTAGTCACCAGATATTGTATCAAACCCTGAACTGAGATATTTTGCTGGATGTCCACAATAGTTATTAGTAAATGGTGATTCACACTCAGTTTGTTTCAAGTCAAGTCATTTTCATTTATATAGCGCTTTTAACAATGTAGATTGTTCCAAAGCGGCTTTACTGTGATAATAGGAAATTAAAGTAATAGAGATTGTTTTGGCTTTACAGCAGCTCTAGGATAAAGTTATTGTCCAGCTAAAGTTAGTTTTGATTGATTCACTTCCGTCGCAACGATCATTAGTTATTAAAGGTAGGGTAGGTAGGATTTTTCTAAAAAAAAAAAATTCTAATTTGTTTAAACTGTCTTTATATACCAATACATAATTAAAATGTAAGTGCTCTGAAAAAGAGAGTATAGAAATCGAGTGACTGTAGACCTTTTAATCTGCAATAAACACAGCTCATTATTTCCATCCGGGACGAAACAATTGATTGGTTTGGCCGACTGTCACTCACTCTTGCAACCATGGCTACCACCACTGTTGCTACAAGATCTGCCCATATGCGCGCGCACCCGTTTGCTTTGAGGAGTGCAAGAGAGGCGCGGAACCTACGAAGAGTAAAATTATGGCAGAGAAAGAGCATTCAAAATTCAAAGCACCTGCATATGCAGTCAGCGAAGGCAAACAAGGCAAAAACTACTTCCTCGGACCCTGGTTGCCCGCACTCTTGAACGACCTCCTCTGCTTCGCCCTCGACCCCGGACCTGTCTTCGAACCGACGATGCGGTAGGCTTGTCTCCGGAGTGTAACGTTAGTCCTCATCAGAGTCAACAATGTTTTCATCATGGAAACTCTTACATGCAAAACACCGTAGCCTATTATGAATCTTACACGAAATTCACCTTCATCACAGTGTAACTGATGGTAATGGAAAAACGTGTATCAATGCAAACTGTTTTTAGCTTTGCCTTATAAATATAGCTCGTTACCTATAAATATAGCTCGTTACCGAATCAAACTAAATATATTTTAAACTTTAGCAGTATCGATATGCTAGCTTGATAGTGAGTAGCCTACTAAAAGTCATCTTATTTGTTTATATTTATAGTGATAAAGTTAGGTATTTTATTACATGTGATTCTGACATGATGTCACTGCATGCACTGCGCTCCTTCCTCTCTACTCGTCTCAGTAAATAAATAAGTAAATAAATGCGTCTTCCAGCTGAGCCTGAGCGTTTGGCGTCGTGCGTTCATGTGTTTTGGGGGCGTGGCTTTGGAAGGAGCTCAGAAGGGAGGGGGTGGAGTGAATGGAAATAATGAGCTGTGTTTATTGCAGATTAAAAGGTCTACAGAGACTCGATTTTTATACTCTCTTTTTCAGAGTACTTACATTTTAATTATGTATTGGTATATAAAGACAGTTTAAACAAATTTGGAATGTTTTTTTTTTAGAAAAATCCTACCTACCCTGCCTTTAACTTAGAGGCCGCTAACACGACACCGTTCTAACAGAAAACTCTTAAGTTCTCTCTACGCAAACTTTAAAAGCGCGAACCTGTGAGAACGCTGATGGCGTGCACATGCGTAGTATGCGTTTAGTTTATAGGGATGCGCATTTGAATATATGTGCGCAGGCGTGTAGTCCTTCCCTACAAACCAACCCTCAACAAACTACTTGTCTGGCCTTAAAATGTATAATACAGAATTTGTATCGCTTCCGCGTAGCCACGCGAACCGGAATCATCCCGACAACGCTTTATCTGTAGAGAGGTAAAGAGAGGGGAGGGAGGCCTTCACAGGGGAGAGACTAGTTGACATTTCAGGACTGCACTGTCGTCACGTCCAGGCGCAGGTCCTTCATCAGATCTGGATACGGCGGACTGCGGTAAACCTCGGGATAAACAGAGAGACTAACATTAGCATAGATGCCATTCTTTTTCTGATGTAACGAGTACATCAGGATTTATGGGGAGTGTTCCCGGTTCCGGCTGATCTAATCTAAGCAGCCTAACATTGAATTATAGAAGTCTATAATGTGTTATGTGTATGCTAGGTCAAAGAGATGTGTTTTTAGTCTAGCTTTGAACTGACAAAGTGTGTCTGCTTCCCGGACAATGTTAGGAAGTCTGTTCCAAAGTTTTGGTGCTAAATAGGAAAAGGATCTACCACCAGGAGTCGATTTTATATATTCTGGGTATTATCAACTGGCCGGAAACTGGTATTATCAACTGGTATTATCAACTGGCCTTTCACATTGCTTATAATTTACCCGGGTTTAACAGTTATTCCTGGGTATTCATTAGCTGATGTTTCACACTGTACATTCCTACAGCGTGTTTTTGTTTGTTGTTTGTTGTTGCATATTTGCTGTGTCATTGATTGGACGAACACAGTACGTGATATGTTTACATAAAGGCTCTAGCTGGACGATGACATCACAGTTTTCTCCAGAGCGGCTATAAATAAAAATGAACGAATACTAAATTAATAATTTTTGTACAACAAAAATGAACCATCACTGAACTTACTTAATCTGAACTATGACACTATTTTATTTCTAAATCTGTTGTACTGCAGAAACAAACTTTGTTGCATTATTTTCCTGTTATCACTGTAAAGCTGCTTTGAAACAATCTATTTTGTAAAAAGCGCTATATAAATAAAGGTGACGACTTGACTAGCATTGTGCATCCTCGTATTACATATTGCAGACTGTATTATCGTGTTTTTCCTGAATGGACTTTTCTAACCCTAACCCTATAAAGAAAATAATGAAACTTTTCTTAACTCCAATTGATGCATTTTCTGTCACCATTAGGCGTTTTCCCCCTTGAAAGCTGAATCTACTGTCCAAAGCACATGAATATGAGGCACGAGATTGGTTGTCGGAAGCTAAGCATTTAGCACTACCATTCTAACACCGCAACGTTTCACACTGTACACGTTTGGCACTGCAATGCAGGGTTAACACTACAAAATCAGTTCAAATCCTGCTCCGGAGAATGGTTTCATAAACCTGGATAAAAAAGTGTGTCTAAACCCATATATTAAAAGTGTGAAACGTTCCTTTACCCAGGGTTTAGAGTGTGGGGTTTAGAATGACGATAAAGGTTGAGTGCAATGTAAAAAGCCCTAATCTGTGGAAAAGAGGAGTGTGAACATTGAAACAATATTTTCGCTACCTGTCGGAAGACAGTGATGTTACTGGATTCAAAGTGCTGCTTGTATTGGTCTCTTGGACATTAATCTCTCTGCCTTGTTATTGGGAAGACAGAACAAAGAGAATGTGTCCTGTCTTTGCCTTTACTCGTTTAAGTACACATTTATCGTCCAGCATTTGTTAGTGAACTGTTGTTGAAAGATGTGTTTTATTCCTGCTTTTTTATCTGTTGTTCTCTCTCTGGAGCATTACATTACGTGTGTGTTCCCCAGAGAAACTATGGTGGAGAGAGAAACGGATCAACATTTGTGAATGATTTACGACACGAGTCGGGCACCTCAGTGTCCAAAAGAGTCACATCACTGCAGTGACAACTAGTTGTTCTGTCTGGTTTTGTTCACATTACGTTTTGTGTGTAAATGCAGTTGACACTACCTGAATTATTCAAGAATAAATTCTGTTGGACAATGTATTTGAACAAAATGAGATGATGACAACGATTTAACTGCAGTGTGAACATGTTCATAGAGATTTTATCAGTCATGTTAATCACAGTGCTGATTGCCAACACAATACTACTAAACCTGAAATAAACTATACCCTAGTACAGTGTTGGTAGCACATCCTGACACCCAGCTAACAAGGAATGTTCTCAGAACTTTGGCTACAGTCCTGTAAACTCTTCAGCAGGTGTCACGTGGAGAAACGTCCTGAACAGCTTGTGGTTTGCGTGACTCATCATCTCACTGAGAGAACTCTTCAAAGCTTTAAGCAGATGTGTCACAACAATATGTGGTTAGTTTAGTAATGCACTACCCATGAGACATCAGCATCTGAATGCTCAGAACTCTTGTGGTTAAGAGTCACTAGTTCAGTCTCTCAAACTAGTGAATTGTGTTGCTGTCCACCATCTGTCTCATGATACCAGCTGTCAACGACACATGATGACAGAAACATCTCACACACACACACACACACACACACACACACACACACACACACACACACGCACACACACACGCGCGCGCGCGTCTGGTTTACTATTTATGTGGAGACTCTCCATAGATTAAAATATTTGTATACTGTACAAACTGCATATTCTATCCCCTTACACTAACCCGACCCCTAAACATACCCATCACAGAAAACTTTCTGCATTTTTACATTTTAAAAAATAAACTCATTCTAAATAATTTGAGTTTGTTTCCTCATGGGGACCTCAATTTAGGTCCACGGTGACACGAGTCCCCATGAGTCGGTGTGCATTCAGGTTGAAGTCCCCACTGGGATAGAAAAACACCCGCACACACACACGCACAGGGATTATGGGTGCCCATTTCTAATCTTTTATGGATACATTTCAGTATTGATTGAAATAATGTTGTCTTTACGTGACATTTCCCTTTGATAATTTTGTTCACTGCTCTTGTTGCAATGCATTAGGATTGCCTTTTTTTGTGAAGAATTGAAAAAAGTGATTGTGATAAATTGTGTTCGACAACACTAGGATTGGGAGCAGAGCTGCTGTACCCATACAGGATGTCAAATAGTTTTACATGTAGAAAGGGTTTCTGACTAAATATGTTTAAAAAAAATATATTTCTTATAATTTCATATGTCAGTACAGAATATATCTTAATGAATGGTTAATGAAAAGCATTACCATGCATGCAGTCTTTTTTTAAGTGAATGAAGCGTTCAGATGCGTCCGTGGCCGCGTTGGACGAGTCACAGCGAGCATTGTTGTTGTGGTTTGTGTAGTTTTGCTTATGTTGTATTAATGTGACTTATAGTGAGCTGAAGTGATGACTCAATATTCTCATCTGCTTTATGTCCTGCTTTGCATGTGGAGTTTCTAGGTAGACAAACACATCTGGAGCCACATTTAACAAGCCTTTCATGTTAAAGCCCCCTGAAACTAGTCCACTTACAACGACATAATCATCTGCTCAAACAGCACAGGCGCTTTCAGAGCCAGATTATGGCTTTTGTTGAGCTATGACTTAATAACAGCCTGTGATTTAATACTTCATTGTGTGTTTCATCCAACGGCTGTCCACGAGGACATCAGTACACTAGCATTCATCATGGACTATTGTTCGGACTTGCAAATGCTGTTGAGTAAGATTGTATTATCTAGAAGCTATCTTTGAAATTAGCTTCTATTGACACTATCTAAGGAAACGCATGACACAGCGGCTGTTTTTGTCTGGACATAAACACAATTTCTACATGAATATCAGGCAGCAGGTGTCCTGTGCGGTCCTTCAGCACACACCTCTGTCCTTCACTGTCCTGAAAGTCTGCCAGATATTGTCTCTGAGGGTGTACTCTCACTAGGAGATCTGAACTGTGCCTGAGCACGTTTGACCCCCAAAGTCTGGTTGGCTTGACTAGTGTGATTGCCCTGTACCCTGGCCAGGCGTGGTTCGCTAAACCGTCCCTGGCCCGCTTGGAAGAGGCTTAGGTGCGGTGTGCATGTAGTATGATCACTAACCTCGCCGGAGAATGAAACAGCTGTGTGCTACTGTTATCCTTACAACAGCAAACATCTTCTATTACTTCTTGGATAGTATACTTTTCAATTAATTCAAATATTTTGAGAATATTTAGGTTTATAACTGGTCTGATTCTCACATTAGTGATGAACATGAATTGTAGTTTGCGAGTAAAGCAAAAAAAAAAAAAAAAAAAGTGAATCCAATACCATTTCAGATTTTGAAGCTTACATATGAACACTACATTTAAAAAAAAATAATAATTTACATGCGCATTACAAACTTCAGCACATACACAGTGGTCAGTTGCCATGTTCACTGCAATAATGTAATTTGAGCTACCTCGAGTGTTTCATTATTGTCGTTTTTGCCTTAATGACAAAAAACAATTTATTTATTTATTTTATTTAAAATTTTGGCAAACGTCTTCCATGACCAGTTGGTAAGACCTAAATAAACATATGCACGTTCATAGAAGTATAATTTATGTAAACAGAGATCTTATTATAAAAGGGTTTTAATAAATACTTGTCACGACACTGCACAATGTATCATATCGAAATTTAATTTCGGATCGAGCTCAATCGAATCGATTGAGGTGTTTATAGGAAGCCTTTTCGTTCCGACTGCTAGCAGATCATTTGGGTGCATGTAAAGGTAGCTATTGATGATATTTCTTGTTAAAGGGAGGGTTCGGAGTAAAATCAACCTAGGGTCCTTTGCACCATGACCTACTTTTGTTGGTAGTACCAGTTTGGCTTGAGGTCACGGTGCAAAGGACCCTAGGTTGATTTTACTCCGAACCATCCCTTTAATGTTGAGAATTCCAGGTTGTGTATCCAGTGAATGTGAGGCTTGGGTTTGTTCAAGTCTTTTCCTTTAAGAGCGAGTTCTGAGCACATGAAAGGAGGGGGATTGTTGCGTCTCTCCATCGATTCACTCCTCATGTGTGAGCGTGTGAGCTGCAGGCAGACACCTGATGATGTTCAGTGTGTGTTGAGCCCTGGAGACAACAGAGAACACGTCTTTGATGTGTGTGCTCAGCTCTCGGCCAGCACTCAGGCCAAATCTCACACTTCAGGGTCAAACCTTCACAGCTCTTCATTTAGCACGCAGAGAGAAGCTCGGATGAATATCCTCATTGTTCTGTTTTGAGACAGAAGCAGGTTTCTGTGCGCTGTGGATGGACGGGTCTTTCACTCTATTTTGCCTTGAACAGGTCATATGTCATTATTTCAGCCTACAACATTATTTAATAATTTACTCGCCCTTATGTCATTCCAAACCTATAGGACTTTCTTCTGTAGAACATAAAATATGTTTTTAAGAATATGCCAGCCTTTTTGTTTTGTCCATACAGTGAAATTCAGTGGATTCTCCAAACTATCCACTTTTATGTTCCACATAAGACAGTCATACAGCTTTGGGACAACATTCCTTTAATGCTGTAAATCAATGTGAGTTGATAATCCACTGTCTTAAAGTGTAAATATCCATGCATACATATACATACATGTGCAGAGAGCTGATTGACATCTGTCCGTTAGATGATGATTTGCATATCTGCACAATAACCTCAAAGTGAGCATACATGCTTTGATTCTTGCTGTCGGACTCAACATGATAGTGAACATTTTGAATCAAGCTCAGTTCTTTAGTATGTAAGCAAAGAAACACATACATCTGCTTTATAGAAGGGCTTTGCGCGTGTGTGTGTGTGTGTGATAACTTCAGTCCCAGAATGTTCTTCAGGACGAACTCTTCCTTTGACCTCACTGCATCACAAGTAGCAGCAGCAGTGCTGTGTTTCCCAGTGGCCTCAGCAGTGTATCTTATCTCAGCATCCCATGCTGTGTGTTTAAATTTATCTGTTTGCCCATACACATTTAAGACATTGGCAAACATGGATTCATTTGCTATAATTCAGCTGCAGCTCATTGCCGCCTTTATTTCCAATCAGGACAATTTATTTTGACAGCATTTATCGTAAAGACAGATTCTGGTCCAGCTGTGATGATGATCTATTATAAAGAGCATTACTGCTCCAATCTCACAGCAATTTCTGTAGTTCAAATTCAGTTTTTTTCTATTTTGTGTCTCTGCAGTGATAAAAATTAAAGTGAACTCTGTGCTTTTAACTAGTCCTGATGTATAAACAAGATTCAGATGAACAGTTGAGATTTCTGAACTGTCATCTCTCTAGTGTGCCAGTGCCATTCACACTCTTAAAGGGATCGTTTACCCAAACATGATCATTTACTTGCTCTCATGTTGGACAGATGAGGGTGAACACACTGACTGCAGCGGGTCAGATTTTTTCATACTATATAATAGCAGTTCATATTTGTGCTTGTCTTCATTTGCTGATCTCACTGCATCCCTGAACAGCCGGATGTGTCTCAGAGATAGAATTACATCATCAGCAGTCGATTATGATGCGGTAACAGGGCGACAGGAATCTGCTCTTCTCCTTTTCTGACCCCTCATAAAATCCATCCATCTCATTCATCTGCCTCCATCTGTTAATTCAGCACGATCAGTCACACACAGATGTGCAGGTCATAAAGTACACGTGTTACCACGTTTAACATCAGATCATAAATCTGCAGTTGTGATTTGTTGTCTTTTCACATTGTGGACACACAAATCATCACCACGGAATATGTGGATCTCAATTTTTAAATTTTATAGACATTTAAACAATATTAAATTAATGGTAACACTTTACAATAAGATCTCATTAGTTAACGGTAACAAATTAGCATGAGCAATACATTTGTTATAACTTTTGATTTTAATAATGTATTAGCAAATGTTTTAATTAACATTAACTGAGACTAATAAATGCTTTAACAAACATGGTTAACTGATGTTAACAAATGAAACTTATTGTAAAATCCTACGAATTAATGTTGATATTCAGTTTGTGTGTTGACAAGATTTTACCTGTGTGACTTCATGTCCTCTGTTGAACATACAAGACGTTGTTTAGCAGAATGTCCAAGCTGCTCTTCTTCATACAGTGAAAGCATATGGTGACCAGCCGCTGTCAAGCTTTAGAAAAAAAGAGAGCAACACGATTGTATCATAAAAGTAGTCTATACTCGCTGTTATTTTCAGGCCAAATTTTTAATTCTTATTAGTACAAAACACCACTGGTTTATATTTGTCTCATCGTTTTAATATGCACATGAACAGTTGATTTTATGATGAATTTCTATGTGAAGATTCTTTTTAGTGTAATTTTTTGGGACTTGACAACCCTTGTCACATTAGACATTCACTGAATAAAAAACTGCATCCCAAAATGTTTCTACTGTTCCAGTAAGATGAAGGATAAAAGTGGACACTGACTGTTCTTGATCTTAGATACAGTTTTTAACTTTTAGACTGTGTTTCAGCTTCAGTGCCTGTTTCTCTGGTTTTATTCTGCTGACGGAGCTCACGACCTCGTGCGGTTCAGTGTTTGAGGTGTGTATAATGACATGAGTGACTGCTAATGAACATCGGCTGTCAGCTGCTTTCTGCTGATGAGTCTCCAGCACAGCATGGATGGTGTTTTGTGATCATCAAAATGATTTTGTGGTTGACTCTCACTTAAAACGTGCTGCCTTTGGGCCTTAAGCCGCCCTACATATTCAGAAGTGGGGAATTGAGTTTGTCCGTCCAGCCAGAGGCATCTGAGCTGAAGCGGTTTGCTCTCCACGGAAGGTCTGGCAAGAGACATGGAGTCAGATCCCACCGGGGGAAACCCAGGCCTCCGAAACCCTGGGCTCTTCAGACAGTGTTTGTAGAGATCTCTGCAAGCAAATATGACTCCACGCCTACAGCAGTGGTAAATCCTCTATGGCAGGATGAAAAGATGTCTAGACAGAAGAATCTCTTTCACGTCTGCTTTACTTTCAACTCTCCTTCGTCTTCCATCACAGATCTTCTCAGAGGTGTCTTCACTATCTAACCCCATTAATTTGCTGTAAGACATCTTAGACTTCAGAGCATGTTGTCTCTGAGTTTGAAAGTTTTCCTAAAACAGGAATTGAACTAAATAGAGGACAGAATCTGTCTGTACAACGTACTAGTTTTGATTTTCACAATAAGTCATGAGTGGTCCTATGTTAGTGATTTTACCATGGTGAAGAAATGTTAAACGTAATACAGATGCAAAGTGAAGTAGGGCTGTTTATCATTGCCATGCAGTTTCAAGTCAATTCACCTTTATTCATATAGTGCTTTATACAATACAGATTGTTTCAAAGCAGCTTTACAGTAATAAACAGGAATGTAAAGATCAGTGATGCAAACAGAATTCAATTCTGCTGTAAAGCAGCTCTAAAAAGACAATAGAGTCACTGATCATCTGCAGTCAGTTTGATTGTGTTGATTCAGTTCAGTTCAGTTCAATAACTGTGCAAAGTTCATCAGTTATGAAATGAGTTCCATTCAGCTGTAAAGCAGCTCTGGAGAAAACAGTGATGTCATCATCCAGGACGATGATGATGTCTGTCAGAGTGCTGAAGGCCGCGTCATGTCGATGTCATCCTGATCGTGTTTATGCCGTTATTCCATCAAGACAGAAAGCAGCTCTGACATGACCAGAAGAGAGGCATAATTCTCTCCATTTCCGTTGGTGAATGTGTAACTCCAGATATATATCCTGTGGCGTCGCCCATCAAAGACGGCATGAAAACATCTGCTTTCATTCACTGCTTTTCCTCAGCAGCCATGAAATATGGAGCAATACGACAAGCCCAGAGATAGAGCGCTTTGTTTCTTTTAAGAGACATCCCCTCTAATCCTGCTAGGGAAAAGGGGAGCGGATAAAAGCATTGAGAACAAACAGCATGTGCCTCTGAGAGAAGAAAGAATGGAGGGAAGAGTGTGAGCGTGAGATTAATGTACAGACAGGCGAGAGGGACGCCGGTGGAGATTCACTCCAGACGTGTGTGACGCCATGATCTGTGTTTACCTACACTGATGTTGAGCGACTGAATGCAGGTGATCTGAGGCACAGTAACCGGCCATAATTCATTCAGGTCTTCATCTGAAGAAGCACCATAAGGGCATTTCTGACAGATATGCCACTAACCAAGTTTCCACGCACTTTTTGTTATTGACAAAGTGACATGCGCAAAAAAAAAAGCAAAATTTGCTGTCTCCAGCCTTTCAATCCAATTGGCCTTTTACCGAAACAAAACAGTGTGCGTAATGACGTCATCCCTAAAAAAAAGAAAGAAAGTTTTTAAGTTATGTTTTTAAGAACATAAGTTTGCATAAGTTTTGTTGTTTTGCAAAAAAATATGTTTCCATACCTACATAATTTCAAGTATATTGCAAATATAGAAATATAAAATGCAGAGAGTAATGTGACGATTAGAATTCGCCAGTTTACTGCTTACTGTTTCACAAATAATAAGCCTATTACTAAATTAGGAAATATTGGTCTGACAGGACTGCTTGTAACAGCCTTATGTAACGAACCCCATGGGTTTGGACACAGGGCTGCATTTGTCTTATAGCCTATGCTAAATTTTAGGCAGTGAAGTTGTTCGGTCATGTCTTTAATGTAAGCCTTGAACATCAGAATCAGAATCAGAAAGAGCTTTATTGCCAAGTGTGCTTGCACCCACAAGGAATTTTTCTTGGTACTGAAGCTTCCAGTGCACATATACAAATACAAATACAACAAGAAACATAGTAATACAAATTCTAAGAATAAAATATATAAAAAAAAAAAAAAAATAGTATAAAAGTAAAAAAGTAGGGTCACAGTTGGGTTTAGTCTGAATAAACATTTACAGATTATGAACATATTTACAGTATTTTGAGTAGTAAAAATACTACTGCAGTAAACTACTAGTAATACTAAATACTAGTACTAGTACTAAATACTAGTAATGCAGTAAATACTACTAGTAAAAATGCAGTCAAGCCAGTCGCAGGTCACAGGTTGACATGGCGCATATTCCGATCATTCAAACCAAATTAGTTCAATTACATAAAATTGATCAAAAACATCTTATTGTTGCTGATTTTTTTTTCAGAGACAGATGCAGCTTTTATTTGTGTAGGCCTATATTTAACTTTTTTAAATGGTCTATCTAAAATTTGTTTAGAGCTTTTTGGATTCAACCCACTTTTTTTATTTTAGATACAATTATATTACATATTAATAAATTGTATTTATAAAATTGTTTTGTTTGCACTTTTCATGTTGTGTAACATGTTGTGTATTTTACCTTTCTTTTTTGTCAGCTTTGGAAACTCCAACAGCCTTCCTTGACAGGCGCCCCATTTTTATTTTTGATGAGCTGCATAGATTGGCGCTATATTTTCCTCATGCATTTGAAACAAAACTTTATTATGTATTATTAAATAGTAAACATAAAATGATTTGTATTAACGTCATGTTTTTTAACTTCGTTATAAAGACTATTTAGACTTGATCATCAAGCAATATTCAGAAGCGGTATTATTTTTCAGATTAACTTTTATTAGATTAGACTGAAAATAATGCTTGGTAATAGGCTTATTATTTTTAAAATGGGAACAACTGCCTGTTCCGAATTTATATGCTGTAAAACATTTATATATATTTATAACGAACTATATATATATATGTAGTAGTAGACACTGTAGTATAGGCTAATTCTGTCATATGACACCATTTATTTGCATTAAAGCCCTTTTTATCAACAAAAAGTGTTTCCAAATTAGTTTTCGCGACATTTGAAGTATGGGCCTATAATGTATGCACTAAAGTTGCAAAAAAATGTTTTGATAATTGCCATTTCCATCAGCTATATCAGTAAACATTTTGATGTGCTTAACCTTTTTTTCACAAAAAAAAACCCTTGGCTACTGTTGCCTTTGGCTTGCGCAATTGGAATTTACAATTGAAATGGCAATTTATAGCTGAATTGAAAATGTTTCATAATTGATGAATTTGAATTAGTCTCATATTTGATAAAGTTTGCATAATTTATTTTGTTATTTTCCTGTTTATAGGAATAAATGTGAATTGATGTGATATGACATCTGAGCTTCTACATAACGCTTGCTTTAGTTTATTGTTAGTTTGCAGTTTTACAATGTCTGTGTATGTTTGCCGATTTGACTCCTTCAGCACAGGGTCTGATCCATTTTCCATCTTATTCTACAGGAGGATGAGCATGACATGTACAGTTCAGCGATTGACCACAATTACCTTTATATGCTCATTAACAGCATTTATTGTTATGATATGTTCTCTCATACAGTAAATGAGTGCTGGATTTAGTTTGTTTCAGGGCTTTAATCAGAGATATATCACAGATTTAATATGTGAAAAGGCATTGAGCTTCTGTCTTGTTGCGTGAACTTGGCATTGGAGTGAGGAAACCTTAAACGAGATTGCAAGCATTCAGCAGTTTCTCGCAGCTCTGTTAAATAATGTCACAGCAGTCTCAAAGGAGGATTGTCAAAACATCAAAAAAAAAAAAAAACTGGTGAAATGTGTTTAGACTTTAGTCACATTTTTATCCATCCACAAGTGACAACTTATGATTTTTACAGACTCAAAGATGTGCCTCACCCAAGACGAGTCTCAATATCTTTCGTTGAATGGATGTCATGAACGTCACAAGCAAATCAAATCAATAGTGTTACTAAAAAGCACCTGAACTTGAAAGATGTTCCTCAGCAGACTGATCATGACCTGAGCGCCTGACTCTCAAGCATTTGAGATGATGTGAAAGCTCTTGTTATTTCTGTGAATAATCCATGGTGGTTTAAGGATGAGACTACATGAGCTGAACCAGGATTTTTCTTTCCCTTCCAAATTACCCCAAATCTTTCAAAGTACTTATCCCCAACTGTTTGTCATTTGCTTTTATTATCTTCACTTTTCAAATCTTATTTACCCTGTTAGGTATCAGGTGTGTCCTGAGAGTCTAATAAATGACTATATTATAATATAGTGATCATATCACATGACTGTCTTTGAAGATCCCGCCTGAAGCTCCTCCTGTAAATCTGATGTTAATGGAAAATTGTTACTTATAAAAACTCACATCCTCAAACTGATTTTTTCGAATAACTAACCGAAAAGAGCAGTGTCTCCGCATTGAGTTTTGTGTGATTCCTTGCATTACTGCCCTGGTATGCAAACGTTTTATGTATTAATTTATTTTTAAAACTAGTACTGAGTGATAGTTATGCTAGTAACATGGTTGCAAATCTATATTAAATTAGGCACTAAATTAACACTCAGTAGGGACTAGTTTGAGACCAAATAGCTGTTGATATACTTTATTTACAATTTTATTTATTTATTTATTTATTGAATGGTTCTGGACTGCTAGCATGATGGATATTGGGCCGATTGAGTTTATGATTTTATGACTGCTTAGAGCTTCACTTTCACTGCTTTAGATTAAAACATCTTATACATAAGCTGAGACGTGTCACAATCTCAGTGAAAACACCAGCGACGAGGTGCCATTATTGTACGTCTGATCCGTGTCTTCCCACAGGTCATCCACGGTACACCTCGTTAAAGACACACACACATTTGCATCTGTTGCATGGAGTATGTGTGGGCATCCAGACAGCAGCATATTCAGATGTGACCCGACGACTGACACTGAACAAACACTACACCTACAGGAGCTTTTTCTGGAACTAGTCGCGGTCAGATCTGTGCTTCAGGCGATCTTGCTTTAGGTCGCATAACTCCTTAACCAGAGCTACTGTGACCGTAAGTGAGGAACGAGTGAATGACACTGATGAATCAGGTGTTAATGTGTCTGTGATACCTGTTGTGAGTTGTGAATGGTTTTCATTGAAGTTTTGTATTTTTCAAGGAAGTGTTCTTCTCTAGACCTATTATTTATACACAGAAGTGTTTCTGATTTTGCAAGAGATGAATGGAGACAACATTTCAGAGAGGAGACAGCAGCATTTCAGCTGTCCTCTCTTCTCCTCTTGTCATGATGAAGGAAACTCTCGTCTTATGATCTCAAGAAAGCAAATGCTTCTCATCGCTGATCTCATGTCACAATCCAACATGGCGAGTGTTCTAGTTCTGAGAGGCATGCTTTAGTTCAACACACTTGGCATAAGAGAAGCAGATTTATCATGCATTATAGATGGTGTTAGAGTGCTCCAGCGTCTGATCCACGGGACGGTTCGAGGCTCTCTGAAGCTCTCAGTCAGCAGGCCTACAGTTGCCTCATTGCATCTGTATGTGTGTGTGAGAAATAGATAGAGACTAAGAGAGAGATTTCAGTGAATCGCGTATGTCCTTCATATGTGTCTGTGAGCTGTAGGCATATTTACAAACATAAAACATGTCGTAAGTCAAGCTGTATGATATTAATTTATATATATATATTTTTTAGATATTGAGCAGTATTGCACAGGTCAGCAGCCCTGTGGTTTTGGCCGTACGTTGTGTTCACCACACATTCAATCAAGCAACACTTCACTGCCGGCCCGCTGACATTAATCATCTTAAAATTAAGCCTTGTGATTGGTCCCAGTGAACCCGGCATTAGTCAGACATATTCCTCCTCCTCAGACCCACTGCTGCTGATAATGCCTCACTCCCTCCCTCTCCCTGACCCCGCCCACTTCACGATCCAATCCAAGAGAAGCGTGAGAGACAGAACAGAGAGACTGATGAATATTCAAATGATCAAAACATCTATCTAGGATGTCTACAGTATTTGCATTTAAGTTGGATTCAGACTCTCTTGACACAAAGAAACTTAATATGCAGTAAAATGATTGAATGGACTGCTCTGGCACTATCGGATTAGAACAAAACTTGAACTGAATTGAGCTGAAAAATGGCAATATTGTCTACTGTAGAGCTGCTTATAGCTGAACTTGTTTCATAATTGATTAACTTTACACCATTATTAAACTGAACTAAATCAATACTGAGTTGAGTAATGACACTATTATCTTACATTAATTGATGAATTTTGAATTTAGTGCGTTTACATGATTTGATACATAATGTGAATATATTGTGATGTTGGCAATATTGTGATTTAACTTTTCCTCATGTAAACATAATACTTGATCAAACTAATGAGATTAAGCTCATAATCGTAGTAATTCGCATTAAACTGTGACGTACACTGATTTTAATCGCAATAAATTGCACTGAAAAAATGATTTGTTGAATTTAATCAATTTTGAATTTCAAATCAATGCATTAAGTTGAACTAAAATTGATTAAGTTCAACTTAATGCATTTGTTTAAATGTAGGTAAAGTCAATTATGTGCAACCACTTACGATATATATATTTTTTTATTAAATTCAACGAATAATTTTTTTCAGTGTGGCATGTAAACACCTTTATCTCATTATTACCACTCTGACCAAAGTGCATGTGCTCAGTTCTACACGAATGCCGTGTGTTGTTCACACAAGTTCATGAATGAACTCCGTGGCATTATTCTGACGTTTTTTCTTCTTTAAATCGCTAAACTCTGTCAACACAACACACTGCGCAGTCTTTGCGATGTTCATCACAGCGCTAAATAATATCTAGTACGTCCATAAAAATGTAGTTTGAATTTGATGAGTAGATTAGAACAATGGCTGGTAACATGCATACTGCATGCCTGTCTGAGTGTGGTATAACCATACTTATTAGGAAATAATCAGAATAATGAATTATGCATGTAAACTGGAGTGAAGAGTTCTGCTCGTGTCATGTAAACATCTGACTGTGATTAAGACTTTACTCTGATTATTAGAAATAATCACATTATTAATGCACGTGTAAACATAGTCATTGTTTTTTAGTTTCCTGTTTCTTGCTGTGAAGTAGCTTTGAAACAATCTGGATTGTATAAAGCACTATAGAAATAAGGTGACTCATGAAACAGACAGGACATGAGGTGATAACATTAGACTATGCTGGACAGGAGCATAAATGTGTCTGAGATCTGATCACTCAAACCACAGAAACAAATGGAGGAGCCAAAACTAGACTTTTACACTGTTTTCACATATAAAGAAAGCAGCCGTTTGATTGAAAAGCTCGAAAAAGAAGCATCAACTATTCGCCTAGACAAATGAATGACTGATGCATTGAGACAGATCAAATGAGGCACATGTGAAGTTCAGTTCACAGACGCTCAAGCGCAGTGACAGTGAGTGTCTGTGAGCAGCATTATACATGCTTTATCGACATGTAACGTAGTCAGTGATGCAGTTGCTGAATCATCAGTGATCGCAAGTACTCACTGGAGACTGTAATAGCAGGGCAAAATAAAAGGCAAAAACTTCTTATGAGATTGACATTTACAGTGTGTGAATGGCCAGAAGACTGATAGGTTCAGTCAGACAAACAGGTCTGAAATTACGACTTGGTTTTTCTAGCTGACGGGAATATCATTAGCTCAAGGTGAATGCTGATTGTACTTGTTTTGTGATGAAAAGCGATACAGGGAGCATTTTGTGTAATTATATTCTAGAGATATAATTTCCATCTCTTCTGCATCATTATGAAAGCTGTTATATATATTCTTATATATAACTGCTGGACGCAATCAGAACACAGACGTGGCTGATGAAGCAATCAGGCATCACCTCCCTCTGACACTCATTTACTAACACACAATCAGGCATCACAAACACACACACAGACAGGTAAAGATTAATACTGCCTTACAGCAGAAATCAACTCCCTTGGTTTCGTCCTTAAAGGAATAGTCCAGAACACAAAAGGAGATGTTTAACCTGACTATTCCTCTTAGTATTAAAGGGATACTTCAGGATTTAGCATTAAGCTTTGTATTAGTAGAAAACCTGTAGTATTTTCGAATTACCGTGCTTTCCACCTTCATATCCCCCTGAGACAAGAGATTTATTTTTTTTTTTGTCTGGAAAAAATCCTCCGATGACGCAAAAATCGTAATTTTGCGTCATCGGAGGATTTTCTGGCCAGAGGCTAAAGATTACAGCCAGTAGATGGCGTTGTTCCGCATGTTTTCAGCCCGCCCATAGAGGGTGGGATCTCACTCACAGAATGTACACAGTGTCAGCCGTCTTTCTTTGGAAGCTAAGCTAACAGGCTCTTGTTCTGTGGAGAAAGCTGAATATTAGGAGAAAGCTGAGTAAGTAGGGGTTACCATCCTCCTTTTCCCGGACTTGTCCGGCGGGCGAGATCGTTCAAAATGTCCGGGATTCAGCTTTTGCGTTCTGCGGTCGCCATTCACTGTTTACATGCACACCTTTTGTTTCAATCTAACTGAATTCATTCCGATTGGTGAGTCTGAATGTAGTGTTTACATGAACCCTAAACAAGTAATCGGTTGATGTGCGTTTTACCATTGCTAAGAAAATTCCCGCTCCTCCGTGAGAGATGCAAGACCCGGCGCGTCTCAGTAATGACGCCACCGGCCTCGCGCCGTTCTCCCGCGGCCGTCAGCCTCGTCCTGCTCGCCACAGTAAACATAATGAATGGCGACTGTAGAACGCAAAAGCCGAATCCCAGACATTTTGGGCGATTTCTAAATCCCTGGCAAACTCATCACGTAGGCTAGCCTAATAGCCTTGTTGTTCAACTGCGCTCTCTTACCGGTAGGCGTGGCCTCCTAGGGCAGCGAAGCAAGTGCATACTGGGAGTTGTTGTCTTTCATCCACATAAGCCAAAAATACATTTTCTGGCTTTTCTCAGTCTAGAAAGCTCCAAATTAAAAAATTTCTTCACATTTCTTCTACTTAAATGACCTATTTTAAATACACATTCATCTTCCCAGAGCTGAAGTATCCCTTTAAGTGCAGTATGTTTGTGTATACATTGTGCATGTCGCTGTCACGTCAGACACAGCATCACCTCATCTGATGATGGGAAACTACAATGATCATGTGTTTGAAAGGTCAGATAGGTGTTCTTTACTCATTCATGAATGACTCTGTCCATGATGTGGTAGATGTGATGGTTTAGATGATGGAGCTCCTCAGATTGAGATGAGCTGTATGAGTCGTGGAGTTCCTCAGATTGACACACTGGAGCTGTATGAATCGTGTTGTCTGGAGTCATTTCTGTGCTGTGGACAGTAACTGGAGGTTGAAGAGCTGGAGCAAAACAAACCCTCACAGTGGCTCAACGCTCCTTGTCCGTGTTTTCATCCTTTATTCCTCTAGTCCTTCCTTAGCCTTTCTCCTTTGTGTTTTTTGTCATCACAGTCCATCATGTTGTCCTGCTGATAAACAGTCAATCGTTCACATTGACGTTGTCACAGAGTCACAAAGTTCTCTGAAGCGCCATTTCCATCCAACACTCTTGACCTTCAACCCCTGTCTTGAGAAGTGAAGGGTGCATAGAAGATATCCAACTGGATCGCGGCACCTCTTCTCGTCAAAAGCCGGTTCTTCACAGGTTATTGTTCTTTTGGACTGTATAGATGAGTTGAAGTGGTGTTTGCAACACATTTTATTTCCATAACATTCATTTCAACAAGGGTACACGTAGGTCTTGATTTTATCAATGAGAAGGTAAAAGATATTTCAGAGTGAGTTTTAACATTTTGATTAAATCTGTTTTTCTTTGGAATAACTTGTTCAGAAGAATTGGTCACAATAAGATCAGGAACTTGTATGAAAGTAAACAGGGTCACTTGTGATTTCATGTGCATCAGATCAGTGTTTTGTTTTCTGGATTCTTTAAAGTGACAGTATACAGATGGTTTTCTGAAGAACTGAAGTTCTTTGTGGATCCTCCTGTGGCATCAGGCTGTGAAAACCTGTTTCCATCTGAAGCCTTCATTTTTTGGAGTGTAACTCTAATCTTAGCACAGATCATGTATACACACTGAATACATCTCCGTTTTAGTGTACATGCACAAATCACTTCATCTGTGTGCAGCCAGATTCTCAGTGTAAACCAGACAGACAGACGTGATTAGACAGGTTTAACTTTATGGCTTCCTGTGCATGTGCTTTGTGAAATATTTGGCTATGAGCTGACTGTATGCTGTCGGTGCTGCCTGTTTATGTGTAATGTAAAAGAAACCAGCTGGTCACTAGGGCTGTACTCAACCAAAGAAAATCTTGGTCGACTGAAGTCCTGAAATTTTCGACTAAAAATCGACTAAAATCGACTAAAAATGACAAAAAAACGTAAAATTAATTAGATGCGCACTGTGCGCAGTACTTGGTAGCCTTGTTGTCCGCCTAAATGAATTATAAATAAACATAAAAAACTAGTAGGCTATTTGCAGTATATTAAATCGTTTTTGACCTAATTATTTTGCACTGAAATGAGTCTGACACTCGAGTCTGTCGGCTCTGACAGCGTTGCATCACGTGCACCTGCGCAATATCATAGCTTATGATTTCCGAAAATAGTACTATGTTGTCAACTAGTGATATCATCACAAGAACTGTTGAGGAATATGCAACATAATTTAGACAATTATTTTTGTCATATGTTATAATAATAAGTTATAACTGTCAGACACTATCATTTCACCGTGCATGTCCTCGCACCGAGCGAGGCTGAACATGAGCTCAGCTTCGCAGCTGAGACACGAATAGACTATTAACTTAAAGCTTTTACTCTTAATAAACACAAAAGGCACGTCCACTTTAATAAAAAAAGAATATTTATTAAACAAACCAGATCAAGAGCAGAAACGAAATAAAGTGCATAACTGAAAAATAAAGCATCCTAGGCTCAAAACTAACACAACCAACAGCACAGCGCAATTACGCATTAGGCTCCAAATAAAAAAGTTAGGTTATCGCACTAAAACATTGAAATATGCTAATTCTGATATGTTCATATAGCCTACTCAAAACAGACAGGGCAAGCTAACGCAGACAAGTGAGCTTACCACTTTTAGATGATATGTCATGTTTGTCGTCGAGCTGTGGAAAACTGTTTTTCCTGTTATCAATTTTAACAAAATGCTGCCACACTGTCGATTTCTTTGTTGTTGACATGTTAGAAGAGGACTGACTATTAAACGCTCTCACAATGAAATAAATAATATTCAGCATCAAACCTTCTATAGTTATCGCTCTCTCTTGGGTTGGGCTAATCCAAAAAAGGTGAAAACAAGGGGGGTGTTCTGAAGACAGACTGTTACAGTGAAACAAGGGTACTCTGAAAACACCCCCATTAGCAGTTAGTGCTTTCCACCTGATGAAATGAGCGCGCCTCAGCGTGGCAAAACTGATGAAATGAACGCGGCAAAAAATCGACCAATCAGAATTTTGGTCGAACCAGAACTTATCGACCAATTAATCGACTAATCGACTGGGACAGTACAGCCCTACTGGTCACATGTGATCTGGCAAAGGGAGTCCAGTGCGACAAAACACACTATCAGCACTCAACACTGATCAGATGGAGCAGAACATAATACACACATGCACTGATTAATGTAGTGAAACGCACAGGAGCTCTTCAGAATGAACGTTCAGTCTGTGCCACCGGAACACAAATGCCTCTTTATGTGTCCTGCTGAAATCACTGAAACACTTGAAACCAAGAGCAAAGTCCTTCTCATTTAGACTTCACTGTGTCTCTCAGCTGAACGTGGTGCCATGACTCACTCAAGAACACTAATGAAGCTTTATTCACTTCCCCACGTGGCTGTAATCTGACGGGCTGATGCTGATTTGAACCATAAATCACTTGGAGCTAGTGCAGGTTTGTGCAGATGTATTAGTCAGAATAATATGAGAATCATCAGTGATTAAAGACATTTTTCACCATCATATCATTTGTGTGGCTTCATTACAGAGCAACTGTGATTCTGAGCAAGTAATGAAATTATTTTTTTCTTGCTAAATTTTGACAAATGGGTGTGTGTGTGTAGCAATAGCCTGATATTAGTAAAGCTTGATTTTAAAGCTAATATTTCAGACTCTGAATTCTGTTTGGACGAGGTTTGTTTGAAGCTGTATAATGCAGATAAATGCCTGTGACACATGTTCTGTGATAATGTTTTATATTGCTCTGTCCATTACTAGACTGGGGAAGTATTTGTGGAATGATCTTCCTATTGCTATCTGCAGCAGAATCCATGACAATATTCAAGAAACGGCTGAAACGTATCTTTTCCGCTAGTATTTAACTGCAGTCGTCTTCTATGCTTTAACTATTTCTTATATCTCTCTTATATCTATTTTGTAGCTTGCTCTAGACAAGGCAATAAAAAAAAAAAAACTTTGTATTTCAAGCACTTCTCGTGTTATTGCCTCCTTAAAAATGCGTCCTCATTTGTAAGTCGCTTTGGATAAAAGCATCTGCCAAATGAATAAATACAATTTGTTTCAGTGATCAGTAAATTCCAGTTTTTGAACATTAGCAAAATTTAATTGTATTAATTAATTTAAATTAAATTAATACATTATTTTATTAATTAATTCAAACATTAATTTTATTGAAAAACAATAAAGAATATGAAATGTCAGTGCAAATAACCAAGAAAGTAATTATCAACACTTAAGAAAAATAAATAAAGTTCCAGTGTTTGTGTGATTGTTAATGAGACAAGCTGCTCATGATCATGATATGCCAGTAGAGCTGCAGATCACCTCGCTCTCACTGGTGTGTGTGTGTGTGTGTGTGTGTGTCAGTGGTGTTTTCTCCTGCACACCCTCATTTAAATTAAATGTAAAAATAGCACATGCACCAGTGATGTTTTTCTCTCATTTGTGATGTTCAACATGAGTTTCTCTTTTTTAATTACTTCCTCGTGTACTCTTTTGTCCTTGTTTCTTTTCAGCACTATATAATCCAACGTGATGGTCTTCATTAAGTCCCGGTGGGTCGTCACGTTAACGGCAGACACTAAGTTTCAGGGCCACAATTAGATTTTGGAGTGCGGTGTGAGTTTCATGTGTCTTTAAGTGTTACTGTGGTTCGTTGAATGCCATCTGTGTTCTGAATGTGTTCGTTCTGCTGGATGTTATTCTGCACGAATGATAATGTTTCAGTTGAGTAGGTGTGGGGGCGGTTTGCCTGAAACAATTATCAGCTTTTGCTGAGTTTAAGTGACATTTGATGTGTGAAGCAAACTATCACGTTATAGAAAAACTATGTAAAAGCAGTGCTGTGGAATGAAAAAAAAGTGTTCTGATAGCACTGCCTCTCACTGTGTCTGAACATATAGACAGACAATAATGACGTTCAGATAAAGTTCACTTCACCCAAACTATGAGGAACATTTAGGCAGTAAGGAAACAGACAAAGCTATTCATTCTGCTGAAAGAACTAACGCTTGAGTTTAATTCATTCAGATTGTTGTTTGGATTGATTAATTATCAATTAAAACATGATCATCATCTTAATCCTGACACACTGCATCGTCTGTTGTCTAACAGTGTGTGATTCCTGACAAACTAAAGAGATTCATGTTCCCTGAAGAAATCTTTGAGCTTAACCTATGGAATACTGGAGTGTTTGAAGACGTGAAGCTCGCCAGAGAGTCAGCTCTTTATCTCCTGAAAGGCTCGTCTGCATCTGATGTGAATCCTCTCACGTCGCCTGTAAAGCCCTGCAGATAAGCAGGCAGACCTGTGTAATTATTATTCTCTTTTGATTCAAATCCAACTGAGCTCTATTTGTTTTCATTCACGACAGTACTGAAGAAGAGATTCCACAACAAAAATTCTCTCCTTCTCATCCTGTGCTTTCATAAAACAGGATTCAGCCGTCTGCAGGATCGTAATCCCTCGCTCTTACTTGTTGTTTGATTTCTTGATGTTGTCATCCCACGACCTATATTATGCTCTATTAAGAGGGAATATTATATCTGTGATCAAATGACAGAGGCAGGGGGCTAGTGTTTCCAGAACAAACTTGATGCTGGACGTTCTTTATCATCGGTAGGATGCGTGGCAGCACTGCTGGTCTCTGTCTCCTCTGATGTATGTTTCAGTACGGTGATGTGCTTCTCACCCCTCACCGAATTCATCATTAGACATGCTTTAGGGCTTTGGCCCAACCTTGCTGTTAAAAACTTCATAAAGACTGAAATCATAGTCTGTCCTTCCTGCTCGAGCTGAGAAGAATGCTTAAAGCTGGTCTTCAGTGAATAGCGACATCCATTTCAGTCTGTCCATCATATAAAAATATTGGTAACACTTTATTTTACAGTGTCCTTGTTGCATATGTTGCATGTACTTACCATAGTAATAACAGTAAATTATGCATAATTACATGCAACTAACCCTATAGTAATCCTAATCCTATAGAAATCCTACCCTAACCCTATAGTAAGTACATGTAGTTGATTAGTATTACTCAGTATTTAACTGTATTATCACACTGTAACAATGACACCTTAAATAAAGTGTAACCAAAATATTAAATGGATACTGTTATGGTATACCTTTTGGGAGCTTGACAGACTTTGGTCATTATGAATTGGACTGTGATTAAATAGAAAAAATCTGCATGAAGATAATTCCTCCTTTTGTGTACCAAAAAGAAAATATCAGCATGTGAATGACACAAGGTTGAGTAAATAATGATAGAATGTTAATTTGTTGGTGACCTGCACCTGTGTAGTGTGCTGACCGCTTTAAAAGTGTGTGCATAAATCACAGCTTCTTGCTAAGGAAGCAGGTTCTCATCTGGCTAATTTGCCCACAGTAGAACATGATGGTAAGCAGCTTTTCCTGCGAGGATGTGGCTTGTTTCTTTTTAGTGCTTCGCATTGATGTGTGGAACCCGAGGAGGCTTGTCTGTGATCGCTCTGCCTGTCGGGCAGTTTTGAACATTAGCCTGAGGTGACGAGGAATACGTCTTGTTAGAGTAAGAGAAACTCCTACACGCTCTTTGAGGGAACTTGAATAATCCTATTCACTTCATGCACATCTGAAGCTTGTGTAGGCCATTTGGAGTCAATGGACCCTTTTCACAATCCTGGGGTTCTCAGAAGCGGAAGTCGTCATAGCTGGCTAAACTTAGTGGTGAACGGGAGATGACAGCAAATAACATTTTTGTATTCCCATTTGCTCCAATAAAATTTTTTGTAAGCATTTCCACGACTTTACAAAAGAGGTGAAAAAAAAGAAGAGAGATTTATTACAGCAGTCAGAAGAGAGAATGATATGAAATTTGCATCACTCCCTCATCCGTAGTATTAGAAACACTCACGCGGCAGTGTTAATTAATTTTTTTGTAATTTACTGCTGAAGTATAACACTGTTATGAAGTTCGTTCATAAGGGAGGTAAGGACAGATGAGGCGAGAGAAAAGGAGACGGAAGGATGAGGAGAGACAGAGATGAGAGAGATGAGATGACATTTAAACTATTTTGCATTTTTATGCTATTTTAGCATTGCCGCTCGGTCCTCAACCAGCCTGTGAGAACTTCCTTGCGATGCCTGACGCACTGGATGCCCAATGTTGACAGCCTTATCAATAAGCATAAACAAGCCTTCAAAGTCATAGGGCATCAAGGCAACAAGTCAGCAGCCTTAAGCTTTCGGACACAGCCCTTGTGATTCATTGTATAGATTGTGTTTTTAAAAGTATTTGAATGTCGCTGCATGACAGAAAGATTAATTGGTTGCATTTATGTGTTTCCCCATTTTCATCAAGCTGAAATGCTCTATGTATTTTGACAGAATAGGGATGGGACGATTACCTGGTTTCACTATAAACCATGATAAAATGTACTGACGGTTAGTATTATCGTTTAAAATTGAATTATCATTAAAACCGTGTTTGATTATTGCGTGTTTAATTACTCACTGTAAATCCTGTCCAGCCAGCAACAGGCTGACGCCGGCGCAGCGTGCAGTGTTGTTTTTTTATTCGAGAAGGAATGGCGTAAGGCAGATTAATGTTTTAAAGGTGAACTAAGTAACTTTTTTTACCTTAACTGAACAGCTTCGGAGTCATTGGAATGGTTATATTACTTATTTCGGGTTGAATGGTGGTCGTTTCGCACCCCCCTGGTGCCCGTGAGCGGAAAATACGCACTTGCAACTTTGAGCCGGCGGGTCGCCGGCCGCTGCGTCAGGAAGTCTCGCGTGATATCAGGTCTCGCGATGTAAACAATTGCTTTACGGCCAAAAGAAATCTGCTAAAATGCTGTCATTATTGCGCTCCCTCACGCTGTCCGAACCCGAATGAAGAAGACGTTTTAAAGAATGTCCCATCTGCTTTGATGTCGTTGATCTACTAGCCTCTGGTGTCTGAGAATCACCAACGAGTTTTTACAACAGTGTTGTCAAATATCTATTCCGAAGCTGTGGGGGGAGCTCTAGAGAGAAACCTGCGAGCAAAAAGCGAGAATACAGCGAAGAAATCCCGAAGCTACTGAGTGCTGCTTTAAATCTTACCTGTTTATAAATTAATTTTGTTAAGCGTACAAAACAATCGTCCAGACAAGATGATCACAACAGTATTATCAAACTCTGTGAACAATAAATCAACTCTGATTTCATTTTCAATACAATCAAAAATGGAGACGCAAGACGAAAAGTTGTATTTGACTGAAACGAGAGAGCGCGTCCGTTGTGATGCATGGATGTGCGCTGTGTTATAATGCGTTGTTATTGACGATGGCCATTTTAAGGAAGGAAATGCCACAGAATATAATCTTGCTTAAAAAAGTGCATAGAGCTGCTTGTTTTATTTGTTGTTTATTGATTTTCAAATATAAAACTTGTTGAAATGTTTTCAGTGTGAGCATCAGTTATTTTTTAACACTTTCATCTCGTTTTGATCAAAACCGTGATAATATTGATAATCACAATAATTTTGGTCACTATTATCGTGATATGAAATTGTCATACCGTCCCATCCCTATGACAGAACCACAATAAAGTTAATCTGCAGGGTTTCCAGTAGCTCTGGAAGCGTACAGCTCACCCATGTGTGTGTGTGTGTGTGTGTGTGTGTTGATTTACCAACTGGATAAGCAGAACATTTTCATGAGCACAAGGGTTCAACCAAGCGGTTTAGACATAAGCAGCTCTGCGTCTCTTGTTCCTGCAGTCGGCCGAGGGGTCCCGAACAAAGAGGGCCCCTTTCACAGGCCAATAGGCTCCGCAAAGCACATTAAGTTAGTTGTGATTTCAAAAGGCCAGATGCTACATCTAAATAGAAAGAGGGCAATCTGGATTTCATAAAGCGTCTCTCTGCCCATCATTCAAGGCAACCTTCCCATCTGTTTCTTTCTGAAGGCATAGCAGGCTTCGCACACAGTTCAAACACGTTTGTGCTTCCTCTAAAAGCGTGTGCGTGTGTTTGGATTTGTGTTATTCTCCCAAATGTCTATCTGTGGATTAAATTAACTACTGTGATTAGTAAATCCATGGTTGCACACAAAGGCTTCTTGAAAACAGGCTTTGTGACAGTGTGAATGGAAGGAGATATTTTCCATCATAAGATAATATCAGCGTACAGCTTACAATAGTCACAGACCAGACACATCCATCTCTTTATGCGCTGCAGCCCCTTTTATTTCCTCCAATTAGCACATAATAATGATGTGAATGAATGATGGTCTTGTTTGTCTCTTGCATCGAGTTAAATTCATATACAATGTATGAATGTCATATTTTACAAGCTAATAAACACTTGTGTTTGCTGTCAGGTCTGCAAGGGGATTTTAAATGCTTGTTTTTGACAGATCTTCATCACCATTACAAACACACAGACGTCTTTAAGGAGCCGCATGCTAGTCTGTTTGTGTCTTTCAGATGCACTTTAACCTGTTCATGTGTGTTTCTCTGTATTGTTCCACAGATTGGTGAGAGGCAGCATGTCCTGGTCACTGAAGAGTCCTTTGACTCCCAGTACTACGTCGCCCACAACAAGTTCTATGAGCAGGTACAAGTTGACCTTTGACTAGTGGTAATTTAGTGTTATTGAGATACTATGATATTTTTTGTTATAGATTTTGAAATTTAAATATAAGTATTTTGAAATAGATTTCATTTTTTCATTTTAAGTTTAGTTTTAGTAATCTTAGTATCTGTTTTTAAAAAATGTTTTAAATATGCCGATATCAGTTTTTATTGTTTATTTCAGTTTTAGTAATTTTAGTACATCAACTTAAACTAAATGAAAATGAGAAATGTTGCCCTTTTAACTAGCTGAGATAAAACGAGTTTACATTAAACTTTTATTTTATTCCAAGTAATGGAATTGTGTCTTTGTAATCAAATCTGCCTTTGACTTAGTTATATTCTGCTGAACTACAACAGTGATGATGTCTGAACTACTTTGTGGTTCATATTTTTTTGTGGTATGATTGTTCATTCAGTGTTGATGAAAGCAGATGAGAGAAAGTGAAGAATTGATTTTATTTCAAACGTTTCCACGTCAAAAGCCAAGGTTTTAAATGTCACTTAATTAAATTTGACGTTTAAATTTAAACTGAGCATGCCTATTTAACCTTTGGCTAAAAGTGTTAAGAAAGCCAGACTATGCCACCTAGGTTATTTCACTACCCAGGAAAATAAAGTAAAAACACAAAAATTGAAGATGTCAAACACTTTTCATCACTGATATACCATACAACTCAACAGGGCAGTATATCAGCGGTAAAAAATAGTGGTGTCTACAGCCGTCTGAAAAAGTCAGCCGTATGGACTGGACTGTGAAAGTTCTGTATGAAACAGGCATAGGAAACAGCAGCTAGCGCTCTCAGGCCGCACCTGAAATACAAATGTGGTAAGAGTACCAATAAACTTCATAAATTCCGACAAGATTACAAAAAACCAAAACAATACTTTTCTTACCTCCCAGATGAAATTCTTACTCTATAGTGGGCTTTATGCTAACTGTTCTCGCCACACGTACCTAATAACAATTACATATTTAGACTGTGAATAGTGACTCTGAGAAAGAGCAATAAATCAGGCAACTCACCAGGGAAAAGCGACAGGAAATAGAAGCCGACAGAGACCTTTTCTGCCCACAGAACATGAACACACATAGGAGAATGACACCACCACACTTAGACATGCTTTTATAAAGCCACTAGATCCTAACACGCTTCAGTGATTGCACCGCTCAGGTGTGCTCAATGTCAAGACGCAGCTAAACGCCAGTGAGCATGTCTTCCCATTTGAGATGTACAGAAACATTAAGATGGAAAAACTAATTCTAATGAACCAAGAGCCAGAGAAAATTTTAGGGACACTCAACACCTGTCACACCTACAAGCACGAGGCGTATCTAGACAAATATACTCATATAGTATAAATTGTAAGATTGTTTTGAAAGATGAATAATAAGTTCATGTCTGCTTCAGTTTTTGTTGTTTAAATCTGTATATTTATATATTTATATAATAATACAAATAATAGTTATTCTATGAAATCCGACTGCAAACAGTCATCTTGTAAATGCGCTTAATACACTTCACTTCAGTATAAAATAGGAAAAATGCTCAGCTGCAATTAGCTGCATGTGTGTCCAAGTAAAAAATATACTTTTAAGACATCTTCAAATATATCATGAACACCTGTGTTCCAAGTGTTTGAAGTTTGCAGTAGATGTTTGCAGGCTTGTCTTCAGGCGAAAAGCTTCTCTCACTTTTTTTCTGGAGAATTTAGTGGTTTGATCATATTTCCCCATGTGAAAAATTTTACAAGGTACTATTTAAGTGATTTGTAAGCCGAAGAAAATGTTAGCTTTTATCCAGAACGTCCATCACTGATTGTGAACAGAGCAGTGTTGTGGGGAAAAAAAATGGTCCTTTTAACTTGTAGATCCATAATGTCTACAATATGAAAGTGAACCGAACAAGATTGTTTTTTCTTTAATTCAATCTAGCCCTCATCTCATATGTACAGCAGAAATACAAGCAGCAGCACTATTCCAGCATTTCCCACTATGACCCAGTGCCCTCACTAAATTTTCAGGCTGACAGGCTGATTGACGGTAGCCTGGAAATCCAGACCTAAATCTAAAAGATTAATGGTCTGGTGTCGATCAATGAAAATCAGCCAGCTCGAGGGGCGGCACCAAGCATGCATTTGAAAATCTCACAGCACGCAATTGGATAACACTACGACCAATCACAACAATAAACCCCATACGCTTAGCTACCAGCGCCGCTAACTGGTAGATTATACTCTTCCGGTCGGCAAAACAGCAAAAACACCCTTCTCGCAAAGGAACGATTCGAGCGCCATCTTCTGTTCCTCTTTTGGGAAAAAGCCAAGTCTAACTCGTTCATTGTAGCAGCCAAAGCCGTTTCAAACCACTGCTATTTATCCATAGGCATCTTGCAATGTTTACTGATGGCTTTGACGTCACACGCTGTCGTCATCTGTTTAGCTCGCCTCTGGCCCGCCTATATCAGATAACCCGATGTGATTGGTGCAGCTCAGATCGAGGGGCATATTTAATGAGCTCCATGGCTCGACACCAGAGTAACTCGCTGAGCAAATTCAACTTGTGCTCTCGCGAGAACTCTGGTTTACCAGGGTAGATTGACGGTCCATTTACTTTCAGAGCTGGCTTTTCCCACTGCTCAGACAGAGTGATCTTACTAATGTTTTCTGTTCCACCAGCTTCTCATTTGAAAATCCCTTTCAGAGACGTTTGTCTCCAAACAATGCCAGAATCACCTCAGAGTTAAAGAAATAGCAATGAAAAGAATGTAGTCATTTACTCACCCTCATGTCATATGACTTCTTTTTTCCATGGAACGAAACGAGAAACTTTTGTAGAATTGGCCATATATGAAGACATATGGTGCCTGATGTGTTTGGCAATGCTTCGGTTCCAAAGTTTTATTTCCTCTACTTTTTAAATGCACATGTCTTGTCTTCTGAATTGTTATAAGCCATTGGTTTCCTTTCTAACTAGTTAATGTTCTTAAGTGAGACAGATGTTATTATAAAAAAGTTGTTTCCGATTGAGGGAGAGCTCAGTCGTGAGCACAGACAAGCGCAGTGCTGTTGCTCTCAGCTCATTGTAGGTCAGGGAGGTCACCCATCCCGCCAGCTGCCATTGATCTTTCCATTATAATGGCCAGCAGAAAGCCATCTCCAGTGCCATTGATTGAGGATGGGGCTGCACATTAAAGAATGGGAGGTCTAATCTGGGGTGCAAGCCCTCTGTTTTCTTTTCCTCCTTTTATTCTCCTTTTCCTCCTTGATCTGCAGTCTCTAAGCTGGAACGCTCTCCAGAGTGTTTGAGACGTGACTGACCATCCATCAGAGAGAGCCCAGCTTTACTCAACGGATCACCATGAACATGGTGCCGATTAAGAGCTCAGGTTGTTTGGGGCTTAAGCCCAGTCTGTCTTTGAGCAGCCAGCGCCTTGCTCAGACTCGTCAAGGACAGCAGCGAGCAGGTTTAAGCATAAATGAGTGAAAACATCTGCCAGCACCATGAGATGTTTTAAAACATGCCTTAAAGGGGTGGTTGATTATGATTTCACTTTTCTAACTTTAGTTAGTGTGTAATGTTGGTGTTTGAGCATAAACAACATCTGCAAAGTTACAACGCTCAAAGTTCAAAGCAAAGGGAGATATTTGCTTTTAAAGAAATCGCTTTTTAAGGACTACAACAAACGTCTGGTAGGGACTACACAACATTCCTCCAGGGTTAGTGACATCACCAACCCTATAATTTACATAAACCCCGCCCCCAGAACACGATTTATAGATTATCAAGACAGAATATGCTAATCAATGACTAGAAGATACTACACATAAGCTACATAAATTCATCAACTAACCACACAGAGATTTCCTGTTGCATTCTACATGTTGTCACCTCTTCTTGAGTCTCTCCATGATTGTCTGCCTTAAGCATCTGTGTGTGTGTGTGTGTGTGTGTGTGTGTGTGTGTGTGTGTGTGTGTGTGTGTGTGTGTGTGTGTGTGTGTGTGTGTGTGTGTGTGTGTGTGTGTGTGTGTGTGTGTGTGTGTGTGTGTGTGTGTGTGTGTGTGTGTGTGTGTGTGTGTGTGTGTGTGTGCTCTCCACCATGTGCGTAAATCAGCAGTTCTTCTGGTTAAATCACCGCCAACCAAACAGTAACCAGTCACACTCCTCACCTCAGCATGACGTCCTGGTCCTCCACCATCCTGCTCATGTGTTCTTCAAGCACACGCTCACGGTCTTCAGCGCCGCCACAGATGAGTTCTTTCAAAAAGACTCGAAGACTTAAGAAGACTTCAAAGAAACGCTGCCTTGTCCTCTGCCACAGGCTCTGAAATACCCTTCTTTTTAAGAATGAGAAGCAAGGACTCATCTCAATAAAGACGAGACAAAGATGCATGGTATTTTATCTGCCATCTTAAAATGTTAGTGTTAGACCTTCAGGGTTTGTGTAATTGAATGAAAAAGTAAATGGGAAAAAAAACTCTTCTCATATTAAAGTATTAAAATTCATGGCACACGTTGGCCAGGGCAGAGATGGAGGAAAAGGAAAACACATTTATTTCCCCAGCCTAATTGAAAACGTATTCGACAGATCCTCTGATACGTCGGTGTTTTGATGAATCATAATGCGCTTTAAGCTTCTGCCGAGCCTTTCATGTCTGGGGAAGCTGGTTTTTATGCTCCAAACTTATCTGCCGCTCAGCGTAATGAAGGCAATTTCAATGTAAACCCCTATAGATCCAACTGCACAGCTTTTTAATCCAATTCAGCCTCCACGTCTGGACTGATTCATCTCCCCTCAGACCTCGTGCAGATCTAAGGTCTCAGCGGAATGTGTCCGATGCTCTGGGATTAGAGGAGTGTATGGCGACCCGGCATCAAGAACCCAACAGCACATGCAAACATGAAAAAAAAAGATGCTTGTTTGTCTTTCTTTCTTTCTTTTTTACCACTAGAGGAAACCAATAACAACACAGATCAAAATGGTCAATGTGGTGCTTCTAAGCTCAAAACAAGCTTCTTATATGGAAATGCACAACAGGTCCTGAGGAGTGTGTGAGAACCTTTAACAAGCAGTTTAAAATGTATTTGTGGACTGGACACGGTGGAAGGCATGTTGTGAAAGCAGTGAACAATGGCACGACTGTTTGATATTCAAATGCTATTGATTTCCAGTATTACAGTATTACACATTCACTTTAATGGTGTGTAATGTCAGTTTAAAGTGTTCAATATGATCATGGATCTCAGAGCTAAAGATTAATGAGAATCCATTTGTGAGCTGTAGATTATATTTATTGCTAAACACTATAGATGCCCCTGTTTTCCTATTGTGTTATGTTTTGTTCATGATGCTTTTTTGTATATTTTGATATAATGAATTTAGAGCTTTTAAACCTCAAGGGACTGACCTGGTAAAATGTTCTCCATGTATCTGCAGGTGCTGGTGCCAAAGAAGCCTGAGTTCAAAGGGAAGATGATCGAAGTGAATATTTACGAGGCAGGGAAGCACTACATGAAGGGACGGCCAGTGGAGGATGCGCAGGTCTTCACTCCCTCTATTGCTCAGCCTCTTCAGAAGGGCCAGGTGTCTGGACTCCCTCAGGTCAGTCTACTTGACCATGTCTTTTCGGATTAGCTTGTTCTACACATCTTTATTCTGAAGATGGCAAATTGTTCAGAATTAGTGACTCTGGGGTTTTAAAAGACTATTAATTTTCAGTAATAATATCCATTTGACTGCACTGACACTGCTGGATGAGAACAAAAATTTGAACTGAATTGAGGTGAATAATGCTACTATTGTCTTTTGTAGAGCTGCTTATACAGGGTTCCCGCGGGGTCTTAAAAAGTCTAAAATTCTGAACTTTAAATTTAAGGCCTTAAAATGTCTTAAAAACGGCCAGATTTTCATCCGTGGTCTTAAATTTCATTTAGTCAGGTCTAAAAAAGGTCTCGCCAACAGGCCGTTCACATATCGCATCTTTTGCGAGCTCAAGTTCGTTCAAATGTAGGCGCGCGCGCGCTCATAATTGAAGCGACGCACTCGTTTTTTTCCAGGCGCAGCGAGATAAAAAAAATCTCAACTCTTCATAATGCCGCAAACGCACCGCAGGTCATGTGACAAGAACCAACCAATCAGCTTCACCCCTTTCCGTAACAACATTGAAAGCTCACTCAACTGGAAGGATGCGGGTGCACCCAAACACTACGGGTGTTTTTCTCTTCTCCGTAAATAAATCTTGAAGCAGAGCTACAGCAAGCGTTTCTCGCCGGTGGAAATCCATTAGCCACTAAAACTTTGTCATTGTGGAGAGCGCAGTGCTTGGTTGCATAGCAACGACAGACGCCACGGGAAAATCCGACTGAATTTTACTATTAATAATAAAAGATAAGCTAAAGTGCATTGTAAATGTCAGTAATTTATCTTTTTATAAAAAATGATTTAAAGTCTGAAATATGTGAGGTTTATCTTTTTATAAAAAAAACTTTTTTGTCTAAACTTTATTTGAACTTGTACATGTTAGTATATAACATGTTGCAAGACACTTTTAAAATCTGGCTATCATTTTTAATGGTATTATTTTAATGTTTATGTAAACAAAAGTGCATATTGATGCTATTTTTATTTGTTATTTGCTGGTTTTCGACATTGTGTAGTATTAGTACTTTTTGAACAGGATTCTGTGATAACCGTGGTCATTTTTGTCACTATAATCATTGAAATGAAATGTTCATGCCATTTCATCTCTAGTTATGATCACCTATGATCAACTAAAATCAACTAATTATGTGTTTTTTACAGTATAATATGCATAGTACAATTTTCTATAAAAAAAATATATATATCTGATTCTGATTCTGACACACGTTGTTGGGTGTGGAAGGTTACTAATGTGATTGTTTTATCTGTAAATTAAATTAATGTTTTTTCAATTACTTAATTCATTGAAATAAAATGAATTCTTTGATTTGAATTTTTTGTTTGGCAATGCGTAGTAGTTCTTAAATTTCAAACTTTATGGTCTTAAAATGTCTTAAAAAGGTCTTAAATTTGACTTGCTGAAACCTGCAAGAACCCTGTTATAGCTGAATTGAACTCATTTCCTTGTTGATGAACTTTAAACAGTTATTGAACTCAACTGAATCATCATTGAGCTGAATGATGACACTATTGTCTTTTAAGAACTGCTTTAAAATTGTATAATTTCTCATATGTTACCCTGGATCACAAAACCAGTCAAATGTCGCACGAGTAAATTTGTGGCAATTGCCAACAATACAATGTATGGGTCAAAATGATCGATTTTTCTTTTATGCCAAAAGTCATTAGGATATTAAGTAAAGATCATGTTCCATAAAGATATTTAGTAAATTTCCTACCATAAATATATAAAACATTTATTTTTGTGAGTGAATGCAGCACAATCGCAAACATAAATGGACAACTTTAAAGGCGATTTTCTCATTGTTTCAAAAACATTTTCACCCTCAGATTCCAGATGTTCAAATATCTCGGTCAAATATTGTCCTATCATAACAAACCATACATCAATGAAAAGCTTATTTATACAGCTTTCAGATGACAATTTCAAAAAATTGACCCATGTGACTGGTTTTGTGGCCCAGGGTCACATATTTGATGAAGTTTGCATCATTCATTCTGATCCTGTTTATTACGGTGAAGCTGCTTTGAATCAGTCTGTATTGGATAAAGCGCTATAGAAATAAAGGTGACTTGACTTTTGGTTTTGGTTTGCAATCAGTGGAAAAGCCAAGTTTACCCTCTCTTTACAGTGGCCTCATTTTTGGAGTATTTTTGAGGTGTTTAGAAGCACAACAGCTTCAGCTGCAGTCTGATAGCTTGAATGTGATATAGTAATGATGGGGTCCTTTCAGGGATCAGCAGAAGCTGGATGAGTGAACAGTCAGTTGTGCCTAGAGCCTGTGATGGCCAATTGACCGCTAAGCTTCCAGAGAGTCTGTCTGAAGGAGAATGGTGTGAGCAGCACCCTATTTCAGTCTGTGTCTGAAGAGATGGACGTGACAGATTGGAGGCAGAGAGTCCAGACTTCACACTCTGTTAGCAGTCTGTTTTACATTAGGATGAGAGTGTGAAATTCAAAAAGCATGTTCACAGGATTTCTGATAGTACATGAAGCCACCTACACACAAGAATCAACTATTGAGCAAACCAAATCTAATATACATTATTTAAATTACATAGAGAACTGATAAAAGAAATGAGGACGTCATTCCTGCTAAATGAAAGTCTAAAGTCTAAGTCTAATGAAAGTTTATCTGTGTTGTATAAATTTAAACACCATTTGATGCCTGGCAGCAGTGAGACTCTGTCTTTATCTTGAGGTCTTGGTCTGGCTTGTTAAATAAAAAGACCAGCTTTTGCTGGTTGCTGGTGTTTCCAATATAATAGCTAATTTCAAGCTAATTTAAGCTCTTAGTTGGTCAATGCTGCTTGACCAGCCACCATCCTCCATCCTCCAAAAAGCACCTTTATAGGACAGTTCACCCAAAAATGATCATTCTGCAAGCACTTACTCCCCCTCATGTTCCAAACCTGTTTGACTTTCTTCCTTCTGTGGAACGAATATTTCAGCTTTAGTTTGTTCATACAATTTGGGCATGAGTGCATATGGGTTGATCATTGTTTTACGTTTACATTTAATAGACTGTTTTATTCAAAGCGATTTACACATAAGGTATTCAAAAAGTGATTCATATATAAAAAAGCAATTAATCTTAAGGTTAAATAACCACTTAAATTTTGCTGAAAGAGCAGAACAGCTGATTGGATTGTGTGCGTGTGTGTGTGTGTGTGTGTGTGTGTGTGTGTGTGTGTGTGTGTGTGTGTGTGTGTGTGTGTGTGTGTGTGTGTGTGTGTGTGTGTGTGTGTGTGTGTGTGTGTGTGTGTGTGTGTGTGTGTGGTTTATCCAAATGGAACGCACGCGCTGCAGGTATGACCAAGCTAGTTTGTTTGTTTACCAACTAACTAAAGGTAACCAGAACTACCTCAAGCACAGGTTGCCACAGCCATTCACCATTACCATTAGTTGCTCCAGTAATTCCATGGCAGTGTCTTGCATGAAAGCTGTTTTTCTAATTCACTTAACTCAAATGGTCAGCCTGATTATTGGACTGACTGACTTGGTCTGGATGTTGATATCAAAGGGTTCAGTCTTGCAAGTTTATGACTTGAAGGGTGAAAACTTGTGTGTTGTACGGTGAGGATCCAGTTCTTAGCAACTCTTTGGCCAATTCATCTCAAATCAAGGAGCTAGAAGAAACTTATAAACTCTATAATGAAATCTAGTGCTCATGTCTTTCATATAGAACAGTGACTTTTAAATGAAGTGTGTCTGAGAGAGGAATCGTGCAAGCGAGATATTCTGCTGCCCTAATTATCTCTCCACACACGTTTCTCTGTCATTGCCTGGAGCTTCCGAGTGCTTAACTAGTGAACTCGGTCCAATATGAAGACAGCAGATCGCCACTACTTACAGAGTTCATTCTGCGCCATTAGACCTCCTTCCATTAAACTACGGTCCTGCTGCTTTATTACCGCCTCTGGCTGCATGCATATCTTCTCCAGAAATCCTGAAGAGAGGAGGAATCCTTGTGCTTCCCATCCAAAGACATCTGGCATTAAGTAAGAGTTGATTGTTGTAGCTTGTCAGAAAAAAATCTTTATCCTTTTTTTCAGAACTGCCTCTGTTAGATGACCATGACCACTTATCAGCGTATTTTTAATCTCTCTTTATTTCTCTTTTCCTCCTCTCTGTCTTTTGCGTTTAATGGTCTGCCAGGGCAGCAGTAAAATCTGATGGGGTGTGAAATTAAAATGTGTATCACATTTTGAAGGATCATTTGATGTCCTCTGTGTGGACGTGTTCTCTCCTCTCTAGAAAAATAACACAGCAGACACAAATTAGCACAGAATGACAAATAGAGACAGCCAGTCGGGTCATTCCTAGATCACTCATGGAGCTGGGCTTTCAAAATCCCTACCCCGACGTCCCGGGGCTATTGTATCTTCCAGTTGGGCTACCAAAATGTATCACCGCCTTGTCCGACGGGCTATTTTAAATATAGTGAAATAAAATTCGTTCCTTGATTTGCGTTTTTCACTCTCTTGACTTATCTGATTAATTGCGGGTCGATGAGAGATAAATCATTAATGTGTACTGTTGATTTAATTAAAGACATAGAACTCTCATTTCATGGTAAAACGCAACAAACGTGCGTCATTCTTTTACTTTCGTTTTCAAAACTAGCATATATCTCTTCAGGGAAAACAAATCAAGGATAACATATGCCTAGACCACCTAGACAGTATATAAAAACATATAATAACTTAAGTTTTACCTAAAAATATACACAAACTTAAAAATTATTCTGATAAGAATTTTCCAAAATAATGATTGGAAATCTTAACTGTTTAAAGCTTCTTTTTTTCCCTTGATGTACTAATTTACCAAATTAAAAACTAATCGAAAGGAAGGAAAGTCAAGTACCTTGTGAGAGTGTTAGAGATGTAGTTTAACAGGACAAATGATGTGTTAGGTGTGTGATGTGTAACAGCTGTGAAGCACTCTATGTACATGACAATAAATTAATAAAGCCTATATCCAGCCTTTGCTTGGGCTGAATGCATTTAATTTCTTGTTTGCTTTCGGGAAGTTGCAGTGACGTAAACAGTGTAAAGTCTGTGTTAAGGCTAGTAAGGAAATGCAATTTTGCATTTAAATAAATGTTAATTTTAAAGTGTAACATGTTATCATATCATCATGCTTAAAGGCCCTTGCACACTGAGTCCGAAATTCGCGTCCGAAATTTTCGCACGTTAAAAAATAAATACGACCTCACGTTATGTCAATCACGCTTTTACACTGCCTCCGAAACTTTCGTCCGTCAAAAAAAAAGTTTTGACAATTCAGAGCCACCGAATCGCGAAAGCGAAAAAACACATGCGATAATTTCGGACTCAGTATGCCTTAACACTGAGAATTTGAATAATTGTAATGTGACGATCAGGTACGTAGTGGAGAAAACTGTGAAAGTCACTGACACTTGGTCGTGTGTGTTGAAATGTTAAGAGGCACATAGATTTACGTTTCAGTTCTACTCAGCCAAAAAAGAAGATAGAAATTTATAGAAATTTCAGTTCAGTTAGAACCAAATGCATATTTGAATTGGATATTGTAATTTGATTATTTTATGTACCATTGTTGATATTTGTGAGTTTGACTCCTATCCAATTTTTTTAGAATTTTTTTTTTTTTTTTTTTTTTTGGGAGAGCTAGTTCAATTCATTTTGGACTACCAAAATTTGTGCCTGCTACCAGCTATTTTGAAATTTTGCGCGCCCTGTGGAGGACACACGAGGACACACACAGGGACATCATTGAAAAAAATCTTAGTGACCCCAAACTTTTGAACAGTAGTGAATGCATATCAAATTCTGTCAACATTTATTTTGGTCATATTGTTCAGAATCTGTATTCACTGAAAATCTACCTGTCTGTGGAAGCTCTCAAATCTATTCATATTTACGTATATTCAAACAGTAATGAGACACGCAAAAGCCAATGGTATTTGCTGCCATTAATGTCAGACATGAAGCTATAAATGATCAATTCATCAAATAGTTGTTCATTGTTCATTGACAAAGACCAAAAAAACTCCCAGAAACTCGTGGAAACCTGCTGGGCTTCAAAAGCAGAGCTTCTCACGTGTTTCTGCTAGTGTAAATGCATTTTGACTTGAAATTTCCCGTGCCCATGGCCATTTTGGTCCATGTCCTTTTTTTTTTTTTTTTTGCTTGTCAAATGCTTATATTTCTTTAAAGAGAGCAGAGTGACACATATACATCATCAGAGAGATGAATCCAGCTTTGAATGCTGATTTATGGAGCTGTTACTCCAGTGAAGCGGAAGCAGCTGACGGGAGGAGGAACAGTGCTGTGCCACTGCAGGTGTGTAGATGTCTTCTGGCACTGCATTACAACTGCACTCGCTGACCTCCAGCAATGATCCCAGACTGTGGAGTGCTGATCTCAGATATCTGATGAGCAAGGAAATGCTGAACAAAGACGTTATTCTGAACCTAGAAGGTGTGTTGAATGGTGTGATGGTGCCCAGTAACTTGGGAAGGAATCATCTGACACTCTCACTTGCCTTAAGTGATGTGACTAAAGCTCAACATTTGTGGTGCCCGTGTAAGGCCAAAGTAAGAGCTGTGTGTTTGGGAAATGGCTTGTGCAGCACTACATGAGGTAATGATGTAGAACGCTGCAGTTCTGGGATTTTCCTCTGATTCTGATCTTAGATGTTTCTGTGTTCTCCCATGATAAAGCCTTTGTTTGTTTGTGTTTATTAGGGGCTAATTCGATTTGCTAGTGTTAACTGATGTTAATTGATAGGTCAGGAAGGACTAATTGGAACTTACTGTAGATTCCCCAGAGAGTGTATGTGTGTGAATAAGTTTGAGATAATTAAGTCTTATAACACAAGTGTGTATGTTCATCGCTCTATGACTGAAACTGCTCCGATCAATTGAGAGAGACAATGAGAGAGAGATTCTGAAGTGACAAACACGGCCCTGCTCTGTTGAAAGACACTGTTCTCGCTCTCTCTCTCTCTCTCTCTCTCTCTCTCCTCTCTCTCTCTCTCTCTCTCTCTCTCTCTCCTCTCTCTCTCTCTCTCTCTCTCTCCTCTCTCTCTCCTCTCTCTCTCTCTCTCCCTCTCTCCTCTCTCTCTCTCTCTCTCTCTGTGTGTGTGTGTGTGTCGTCTGTGAGCGGGTTTCTCCAGTGGCAATTGTAATTGCTGGACCTTTACATCATCTGGAGAGCCACTGGCCAAGTTTTCCCTGCTGACACTGGCTGTTTCTGTAATGGATGTGGACACGTTCCTGTCCTGAGTCTCATCCTACACACATCCCATCTAGAAAAGTGAAGGAGAAACATGAAGTGATGGTAGTGTAGGTAGCATTTTTTTTTTCTTTCAGTCCTGTTTCACATGTACATACTATGGACTTATTGTAGTAATGACACTAACTAGGTAATAACTAGGTACTAACCCTGAACCTAACCTTAACCCATGTTTTTACCTTATTACTCAGTACTTTCGTGGGTAGGTATACTGTACTTACTTTGAAAGTGCATGTACTGTAAAATAAAGTGTAACCGTAGTGTAAGTTCTTCTAGCCTTTTTTGATGTTAGCCATCTGAGTGACTACAGCCAGCTGGAACGTGCTTATCAAAGCACATATTGCTTTATTTCTGTAAATGTTTGTTGTTTGTGCATGTGCAAACGATTCAAGCTGTATTTATATCTGTGGTGGGCCAGTCAGTCAGTGCTGTGAAGCAACACAAAGTTAAATATATTTTAGACTTATGTTTTTAGGTGATTGTATCTGTTTTTCAGCCTTTGCAGTAATTTTATGTTTGACATTTATAAATACAGAGTACAAATTACAAATTACATTGTTAATTGGTTCTTTGGCATGAATTGCAGTGGCTTTCTTTACAATTCCATGTCTAAGAGTGGTATATTTACAGAAGTTATGAGAGGTGTCTACTGCGAACTGGCATTGACTTTTTAAATAATAATCGTATTAAAGTTCATTAAAAACATTTAGGCATTTTATTTCAATGTAAGTGTCCTTCGACTTCCTTGGTAATCAAGCAGAAATTGATCTGTCTCCCTTTATATGTTAGTTCGGTAACACTTTACAATAAGGTTTGTTAGTTAACATTAGTTAACTACATTAGTTAACATGAAATAATAATGAACTGTATGATTAATAATGAAAATATTGTTAACATTTGTTAATGCACTGTGAATTAACATGAACTAACAATGAACAGCTGTATTTTTATTAACTAACATTTACAAAGATTAACAAATACAGTAACAAATGGATTGCTTGTGGTTAGTTCAGGTTAGTTAATACATTAACTAATGTTAACTAATGAACCTTATTGTAAGGGGTTACCGTTAGTTATTTACGTTGATCTTGTTCTTTACTCTAGTTCCTCTCTGTCCAGATAAGATGGCTTCATAGTATCTACTGTTACTGCAAAGCCAGATAATCAAACTGAAGAGGGATCCTTGAGCTCATCCCATTCCTATCTGCTCGCTCTGTTCTTGGGTTGAGTTATCTGAAGAGCTGTAACAGCAAAGTCTCTGCTTCTATAGTCCTTAGACTGAATGTTCACACTAATGTACAGATGAGGTTTTCCTGTTATTTGTATTGGTCAGTCACTGATGGATAGAGGAGCAGTGTCAGTAACTTCATTGATGACCCTGATGGGAGGTTTACTGGATGTCTGGAAAAAATATTGCACAGTGATTGCTGTTGGCTGCATTGGGTCTTTGTATATGCACACTGAGATTGAAGGTCTGAGCGTTGATGTTCCTGATGGGTGACTGAAGCCGCAGCTCTGGCTGAAATACTTTAATCATGTTATTTAAAGGGCTCATTAACTGCGTTTAGCTGTTTCCTGGGGTGTACTTATAATAGTAGTATGATTTTTCATCAGAAGAGTGGCATAATTTAGAAATAAAAGGGATTTTTCTACCCAGATTTTTCCCTCTGATTTGAACCGCTCTGTTTTAAGGGGCGTGTCTGCTGTAAGACTTCAGTGTAAATGCCCACTGCTGTGATTGGCTAACATTTTTGCATATGAAATAGCTAGTATTACATGTGGAATTCTCTCGAAAGCTTTTTGCATGTTACAGCTCTCAAGGTTTACTAATAGTGAAAAAGTGTTGATTATTGCATTCTATCTATGGCATTATATTTAGATTGTGGCATGAAAGGTTGCAGTGATGAGCATTGTAGCCGATCACATGTTGAGTGCATGAATGATGTGATCCGTCATTGCAACTCTATTTCTGCACCTTAACGAATTATTTCATCATAACTAACAGTGCAAACACAATGTAAATAAGAGATTTGTTGATTATAACCAAAGACCTATACACTCTAAAAAGTTTAACTATTATTTACTAAATTTTTGGGTTCAAAAAAATTTAGTAAATTTTAAAGCTGTGAAATCAATGAAATATACTGTATGAATTGAGTAATCCAAGTAAAAAAAAAAAGTAAATCTGAGTAACTGCATCTGGTACATTAACAAATAAAATTGAGTAAAAATAATTTAACATTTAAACATTTAAAAAAACATTATGAGTAATTTTAATTGTTTTTATTTTTGGAGTAATCTTAGCTTTTTTATTTCCTCTAAACCTTTGTAAAATAGTATTCCATACAACCACCAGTATACATGACATTGGCCCTTTATTGTCGATAAGTAGCCTACAGCAAATACAGCATAGTTTACACTGTTTTAACATACAATATTGCCTACATTTAAACTCAGTTAACAAACATTTTAGAAGTAAAAATTAAACATTTAAACATTCAGGTAACCTAATTCAAGTGTAATCAACCAGTCTGTTATCCAATTTCCACCAGATCAGCGCTGGTTCTCGTGCCGGAGACGGACTCGATCTCTGCGGGTGAACTTCGAACTTCATACCGCCGTCCTGCATTTCACTCATAGCCGAAAGATACTGCGAGCGACTGACTCCATAACCTGCCAATAAAAAAACAATGCACAGTTCTGAGGACATTTTATCATCCAAATTAATTATATTCATTATCATTAGGAATAAAGTCGTGCGTTTTATGCAAGACGTTTCAATCACACGAAAAGACCATAGACTGTAAAGATAGGCGCGACTCTCGTTTAGGTGTCACATTACGCCTCTGTATGTTGTTTTGCATTAAATAAAATGATTTAAAGCACAGTAATGATTTTATAGATAAAATAAAACATTCACAAACCTGAATTTCACAGAGGAAATGCACCAATTCTGCGACGACGAGAAGAGAAGAACTGTTCTGGACTGGAGAGAATTCAAACAGCCTGCGCTCACTCAACCGTCGAGTTGTCGTCACGTCAGAGGGCGGGGGAGGGGTGCATTGTTTTAATTGAGTAAACGTACTCAATTTCTTAAGAGTGTTAAATATATTAATAATATTGATTTGAATTAAGTAATATTTTTGTTTCTTGAAACAGATCAGTTTAATTCTCCATTCTCAAATATTTTGATAGAAATTTCACAAATATATTAACCCCCTGAGGTCTACGGTATCGCCGGCGATACCAGCTCGCTTTTTTTTTGTCAATGTAAAAGAAACTCATAAATACTCTGTTGACTTTGATTTTCCATAGGAGTTTCATACATCAATCGATTCTGTTAAATGTGTATTATTTTTGTGTATACTCACAATAAAAACAAAGTGTTTTGCTTTTTGCCAAATAAAGAAAAATAAACACGAAGCGAGTTCTGCCTTCTCTCTGCCAGTGAAGTCCATTCTGAAACGTGTCCGAAAATGAACAATAACTGAGCGAATACTCAGTCAAACAGGCATACAGACACACAGGCATGAAGCTTGAATTTTCTTCTTTTAAATGAAGTAATTTATATAAAAAACAAATATTCTAATCTTGTGAAATCTGTATTAAAAGAGAGCGATTCCAGTCGAGCTCATCTCATCTCATTACGTTATAATCGGCCACGCCCACGGAGAGCGCGCGCTATTCAAACGCAAATGACTGAGACGATCCCATACAAACTGTGAACGCCCACATATCAGCTCGAGAAAACACATCAAGTTTATTCAGATAAGTGTAGTTGTCTACACTGTCTCGCAGCGCTGTGAGGAATAATAATAATGGAAAACTTACCTCAGAAGTGCTGGTATTTCGAGGAGCAACGGATGGAATAATGTAGTAAGTTTTTTTTTTTCATTCTCAAGTAAATCGCGTTTCTGTGTGAATGAATGAACGCAGAGATGCGCTGTTTACCACAACTCGCAAAAAGACGGTTTAAATTTGAATTGCGTTTCTGTGTGTGAATAAATGATCTGCTTTTAGCAAACTATTTAGCTATACTGAGTAAAATCGATTGAAATATGTTGAAATAAAATGTATTTGTATAAGCAACGTATTAAACTGCAAATTAACATTTATATTCCTTATAATAAAAACGAAAGACCTATGTTACAGACATATGAAAGACAACATTTCGTTGATTAGTTTTGGATAGATTACACATTTTTACTGTAAAATATCTGCCACCTCAAATAAGCTTTTGTTTGCCAATTTTTGCTAATATGTTAAATATAGTATGTTTTGTCAATGTAGGCTATATTCGAAGTTTGAAATATGTATGATAAAATGTATACTTTAGTTTTTACAAAGAAAGATTACACTTCAATTGTTGTTGTAATTGTAACCTTTTTAATAAAAAAAAAAATATTTACAAGGTAGATGTAAACAAATTTTAAAAGGTAAATATAAGCATTTTCTTTAAATAATTTTTATTGTGTTTTATTATTGACAAATTTGGGGAGAGGATACATATTCCAAAACTGAAAATACAGTATGAGAATTAACTGCACAATTAATAGACATGTTTTCCTTGGATATTATACAATTTGCAAGCAAAATTTGTGAAAAAAAAAAAAAATTGACATGCTTCCAACTGTGAACCAATTTGGTAGAATATATATATATATATATATATACTGTATATATATTGCTCTTGCATTCTTTCTTGTGGCTATAGGTGACACACCTGAATGAATGGCTCATTAGGTATGCGGGCCCCATTGTCTCCTGAGGTGTGAACCACTACATATGCATGATGCTGTTGAATGGTTGACGCCCCTTGCGCATATTGCCTTTACAAACAAAAAGTGTTTTACAAGATTTAAATCAATGTATTGTGTTATGTGAATGATAAGGGCAGGATGATTTTCACATCATTTTGAAGAAAAAACTCTAGGCAAAGACATCAATTAGTCAAAAGTCTTATTGACACGTATTTAGTATGTGTTTTGTGGCCTTATTTCAGAAACTTTAGTTTTTAGTTTTTTCAATAACCATGCATAAACATTATTCTCTCAAAAATACAAACATGTACATGCATGTTGCTCACATATTATGGTAGCCCTGTTTGTGCTAAATAGAGTGTAATTATACCTTTGCCATTAATATGTTTATAAGCAACTGAAAAAAGCACAAATGTCAGGGCATGTCAGAACATCTCAAGGACCCCAAAAACCCCTCAGACCTCAGAGGGTTAAGTGTATTATAAAGAAATAATTGGTTAGTCAAATACTGAATTCTTTTAGTGAAAAAAACTTAAATATGACTGTAAATTTTAGATAAAATTAACTGTTGGATTTTTAGTCAATTATTTTGGTATGTTTAACTAAAACAATCAAGTAAACGATATTCAGAGATTTTATTAAGTTAATAAAGTTAAATATTTCTGTAATATTTACTAAGCCACAGAATAATTTTTTTTAGAGTGTACAAAAGGGACTTTGTTATAATGGGAGTTTTGGTGAGAGTCCAGAACTCAGTCACAGATAAACTTGCGCTGTTTGATTGACAGCTCCAGCAATAGTAAAGGAAGTGTTCTTTGATCGCTTTCTATATATAATTTAATCACAGTTTAAATAACAGATTATTTTCATCCTACTAAAAGAAACAATGTGAAGTTGACCGTTTAGTCACTGGTTTGATATACTGACACAGACAAAGAACATCTGACTGTACATGAATCATTACATATCAAAAATCATTGGTCACTGATCAGGCATTAGAATGAACAGATTAATTTATATGTTGTCGCATAACTGTCAAGTCCATATTGTAAAAGTCTGTTTGTATAACCTGTGCCGAAATTGCGACTGATTTACCAAATAATCCACAGTGAAATGTACCGAATACAAATAGCCAAAATAATGCTCAACTGAGACATTCACATTGTTGAAAAAAACAACAACAAAAAACACATTCCTAGCATTAGGATCCTTTGGAAGTTTGGAAGCATAATGTTATTTTTAGTCCTGTGATCCACTGATCGCTCTTCTCTCCTCGTCATCTCACTAACATGTCAGTGGGTGGGGCCAAAGTTGGAATGATGAAGTAGACGTTGATTTTCTTAGGCAGAGGCGGTCTTTCACCTAGGCACATTCCACAACGAGTCGTTCGCTAGGCTTGGATATAATAAAATTTGTTTTTGGACTAAGGAAGTCTGAAACTTAAAGGATACTCTTATAGTATGATGATCTCTTATGTCAGAAGCTCAAGGAAATTTAGATTTCTCAGTTCATGACCCTTTTAAGTGAAGAACACACATAAGCTGAGTTTGTGTGTGTGGATGCAGAGATTGTGTCAGACAAGGATTAGGTGTGCCGCAATATACTAGTATTGACAATAACTGTGAAATAAAAACATAAAAAATTTATATTGTGTAAAAACTGCACAAACGATGAGAATGAAGTGCCACTAACTGGTTGACAAAATAGTGAAGGTATTGAACCTTAACACCATGTCCTTACCAGACACTATGCAATTAAAGGCATATTTTACATGATGATTGTATTTTAGAAACAGTTTCTATTTCTGAGATGTCAAGACTGGAACAACAACATACAAAGTATGACAATGAATCTCAGGTACTGATTATGTGCTTTATTAAATGTTTAACCAAAGTATTGAGAGTTTGAATATCATTTTTACATGACCTTACCCTATATTGAAAGTGACAATGGATAATTCACCTCAGATCATGAAAATAAATGTAAAAATGTAAAAAATTAAAAGGAAACAAGAACGCTCAAACTGTAAACAAACAAGTGTATTCTATGACAAAGATTGTTTCAGTCATTCAGTGTGTATGTTTGGTCATGTTAAAATGGCGTAATATGAATTTGATTGTGCTCATCCATTTTGTTGTAAGTGCAGTGCACTTGAAGAGAGACCGCCCACATGCTTTTCTGATTTTTGATTGATTTTGTTGTGTCTTGTAGTCATGTCGTGTCTGGTGTGGACAGACAAATTGCTTTTTGCTGGAATCTTACTCCGTCACATCTGGTTAGGACATGGTATAACGCTGGTTCCCACTTGTTATAAAATAGAACAAAGAAGGAATGAAGAATGCAGTGTGTAGATACTACTGCTGTACAAAATCACATTTAAGGAGATGACTCTACCCAGTCTGGTAGTTGTTTTTTTTTTTGGGGGGGGGGGGGGATTCTGTTGTTAGATATGGGAGTCTGCAGGAAGTTCTGATCAAAAAACTCTCTTTCCACCTCCATACAATTGTATTTCCAGTGTGATTCATTGGCCAGAACTGAGAAACGTTAAATAAATAGTTAAAGATAAATTTGACTGATATCATTATTTTCTTAATTTCCAAATTTCTATAAATAACTTAATATAATTTTAGTGAATTTGTTTGGTCACAATAATTGTGTAGTTAAAATCTGATATAGTGGTAGCCCTACTCTGGATTAGTCAAGTACTTTGTTTTGATTTGTTATGTTTTGCTTGCTTGTTTGTTTTATAAGGGTTTGAGCTGTTAGTGGTTAGTCTATATGCTCTGAAACATTGATGCTTTAATGCTGATGCTGAAACATTCATGCTCATGTGGGCAACACAGGTTCAAGTCCAGTTCACATCATTTCCTAAAATGTTTCATATAATTGGACAGGTGTCAAAACGGACATCTTCATTTTCAGCTCTTGTTCAGTGTAGACAAGCATCAAAACAAGAAGATTTTTCCATTCTAGTATATTCCTGTGTTTGGATGTTGTCAGTGTTTGTTTGGGTTCAGCTGTGTCTAATCCCCACGGTGAAGCGTCTGAGATAGATGGATCACAGGCTGGTGTGTGTGTGTGTGTGTGTGTGTGGATTATCACCTCAGCCGGGCGGGAGATCGTTCAGGTGTCTGGAGGCCCAGCGTCCCTGTCCTTGAGCCTCTCACCTCAGTCTGAGCCGCCACAGTCTATCGACGGACACTCATTAGATTTGTGTGTGTGTATGAAGCAGACATGAATCAATGTGGTGTCTGGATGCAGCATGCACTAGCGGTCACTCTAACTGACATTCATCAAAAGAGGAGAAAAAACAGGAGAAAAAAAGGAAAAGATATTGGCAGACGGAGAGAGTAATGAGAGAGAAATAAAACTCACTGGCTCCCTCCAAACTAGACCGTGTCACGTAGGTGGTTGTACAAACACACACGAAGATGAAGATAAATGTAAACGGGCCAAATTTAGTAGGTCCTCATGATAATCCACAAGAACAGAGTAGCATACAACTCATCCATGAACTGACGACACCAGACAAACTAACTCAAACGGAACTGAACATTTAAACACAATAATGACATAATTAATTAGTGCACAGCTGAACATAATCAGTGTCCATAACGACAAATGACTAACTCAGACAGAAAGTGGAGAAACACAAAAAGTCCAAACTAGCATAACTGTGACAGTCTGGTAACGGTTTAGTCCTCTGCAGACTGCTCTTCTTAATCCACAGCCATTATCTCCTAATGGTTTGACCCATCCAGCTTTTATTTTAAGTTTTTAAACAAGCGGATGGGACCTGCCATTCCATCAGCCCCTGCTCCAATTTGACAAGGGAATAGGATTCTGAAATACACTCTTCATATGAACCTCCCTCTTAGCTATGAGTAGATTATTTGATGAAAGAGGAAGAGGCAGAGGATTTGAGCAAGGGTTTCTGTGCATGGCCTATAATATATGTAGTGCAGCATCAGCAGATAACTGGAGCTCACATCTCCATTGCTAAGGAGATATCCAGTATTACTGCACCCGCATTCATCACAGGCATCCTGCCTCGGATGAGATGGGTGGCAAGTAATTGCATTGAATATCCGCTCAGTACAAAGGCATTCCCCGCACAGCTGAAAGTTTTAATACACTCCAACCAGTTCCTCTGCGCTCTCCTGTAGTGCAGTCAGAGACTTAGAGGTGCTTTACATTACTCAAGTCTAACCTCATGTCGACTTCAGACATTCCTTAGAGCAGAACGTCTCTTGGATTATATTATTCATCACTGGAGATCCCCAGGGTTCTGTTCTAGGCTCGCTGAAGTGGGGACACATACTCAATACACACACCCAAGGAAAACATTTCACAATGAGTTTACTTTTCCTTTGCTTTTCTTCTGATAAGAGTCATAGCAGAACAGTTTACTTGTTCATATTCGTCCTTGAATAGGATATGTCTAGCACAATAGGAAATTGATTAGCAATTCTGGTTTTGTAGACGGGCTGCTTTCAGAATCTGAGGCCATGGATTGTGTGCTTTTAAAGAACTTTCAGCCACTTTATCGTGTTAATAGAGCAGGTTATCTCTTCTATGTAGTCACAAAAAAAGTTCTAAACATGTTACGGTCATGTGGGAGTCAGAAGTGAATGCACTGAATGCCTCAGACTGCATTCTTGATAGCCCTAGGACCAGAAATTGTGGGATACAATCTCAGAGGTGGGGTGGTGCTTGAATACGGAACAATAATTAATGTAGGGCATCTGAGGGTGGAGGGTCTGCTACATGATCCCACTCTGGGAAAGCACAATGACGACGTTTCCATTCAGAAACTCGCACACAGTCACACTCGGTAGAGGAAGGCACCATCTGGAACCTGATACACATTGAGACGCACAGATGCCACTAAAAGGCCCACCATACAGGGTCCCCGCGGTTTCTTACTGTAAGTCTTAAATTCTATTAAATACTTAAATTAAATGCTATTAGAGAAATGTCTTTATTATTTCAAGAGGTCTCAAATTTTGGGAAAGAAAAAACAGAATCGTTTTATGGCTCAATGTGATTATTATTTGGCCAGCAGCCATATCACCCTGTAGCCCAAGACAGGTTGCCCACAGAAGCTAAGCAGGGTTGAGCCTGGTTAGTACATGGATGGGAGACCTACTGGGAAAAACTAGGTTGCTGCTGGAACAGGTGTGGTCTGTGTGTCACCCTGTGGTCTGTGTGGGTCCTAACGCCCCAGTATAGTGACGGGGACACTGTACTGACAAAGAGCACCGTCCTTCGGATGAGACGTTAAACCGGGGTACTGACTCTCTGTGGTCACAAAAAATCCCACAAAAAAATGTGCCCAGTGGCCTCTGTCCATCATGGCCTCCTAATCATCCCTATATACTCATTGGCTTCATAACTCTGTCTCCTCTCCACCAATAAGCTGGTGTGTGGTGGGTGTTCTGGTGCAATATGGCTGCCGTCGCATCATCCAGGTGGATGCTGCACATTGGTGGTGGATGAGGAGATCCCCCCTTATGTAAAGCGCTTTGAGTGCAGAGAGAATTATTATTATTATTATTATTTATTAATTATTATTAAACTTCTAAAGCAGTGGATTTAATTAAATGTGAACGCTGCATGCTTCAAAGTAAAAATGTGGCGCTGTCACGCATTCTACAGGCTCATGGTTTCAGAGATGTTCACAATCAATGAATGTTGCACATTTATGCCAAAAGATTGCTTATTATGCACAAGATCCTTTCCCGGTCAAATTCCCCTCTCTTCCTTTTCCATGATTTCCTGTCTGTCCAGAAAAGGCCAAGTCTTTTTCATTGTTGGACTATGTTAAATAACGTAGTTAACAAATGGAATCTTATTGTAATGTACACTTACACCGTGCCCTAACCAGATGCGATGCAATAAGATTCCAGCTACAAGCAATGTGTCTTTCCACACCATATGTGACACGACTACAAAATATGGCAAAATCAATAAAAAATCAGAAGAGGGTGTGGGCAGAGTCTCTCTGCAAGTGCAGTGCACTCGCAAAGAAATGGATTAGCAAATAATCAAAAACATAAATATGACCTCTTTAACATGATTAAAAGTATGTACTGGATGACTGAAACTGAATCTTTGTCATAGAATACACTTGTTTGTTCACATTGAGTTCACAGTTTGAACGTTCTTGTTTGAAGATCTGAGGTGAATTATCCATTGTTGCTTTCAGTATGGCTATAAATAATATTCAAACTTACATTAAAGGTTGTATCAGCGATTTCAGCTCACAACACCCCCACCCCCTGTCGGTGATTGGTTGGAACACTATTTATTTTGGTTTTGAGTGGTTGGTGAAACCAATTGTTTTTGTGTGCAGATAATAGATTGTGTGCAGCCTGAAATCGCTGATACAACCTTTAAATTCTTTTAACATTAAAGCAAGCACTTGAATGATTTTTGCCCCTTACCCCGATTTCTCCCGGCATTTGAACAAATGAACCTTTTTGAGCGCTTATTGAAGTGTGCATGTGAAGCCTTTACTGTGGATTTTAGCTCATCCAGACAGAGCGAGTGTTTCAATGTAGAGGAGGTGGAAATATATCACAAACTCCAACCAAAAATTTTTCTTTTATGGCATCAATGGAAAGCCCCTTTCGGAACCTTTATTTTTAAGAGTGTGGCCTCTCAGATAGACTTCCTCTAGGTTATGTGAGCAGGCCATTTGCACCTGTAAAAACGAATATACGCTCTCTGTAATGGTCTTTAATGACCCAGAGATGCTAAAGATGGCTGCCCAGGAATATCACTTTTCATAATGTTCCGACTGCCCAAAAGATCACCACCTACACTTTCCTAAAACCACAGAAATGCAATGGGCAGTGGGCTCAAATTACAATCTGCATGGCTATTAACACCATGACAGCCTAAAATATTAATATCACAAAATAGCCGTTCAGATTGAGGCTCTATTTTTAATATCAGGGGTACAGAAATGAACACATATTATTGGGTGAGCTGTCAGGCCTGTCCTGATGTGAGACATCAACCCATTACTGTGTCCATTATAGATGATCCTTTAATGTGCCAACACATTAGAGAGGACACGACTTCCACTTACAACCATTTTACCCTTTGAGTCTCTGATGTGTCCTCTGATGTGAAGTTGTGCTTAATTCTCTTTCCATTTTCGAGCACAACTGCCCTCTGTCACCATCCTGTCAGAGTGATGTAGATGGATGACATGTGGACCGCACACATTTACTCATTTCATATCACACAGTCAGTTTCCATCCAAGTGTTCCAGCGACTGTGATGATTTAACACCATCGATGCATAAATGCATAAAACCATAAACTGTTGTCACAGTAATAATCTTTTTCTTTTGAGTTGTGATTAGTGCAGGACAGGTGATGATGTTGAATATGATTTCAGTATTTAATGGGTCTTTATTTCTGTTGAACCACCCCTGATTGCCGCTGAGCGCAGGTGTTTTTCGTGGCTTTCAGTAGTGGAATGAAGACACATGAAAGTAGAGAATAAAGCTATTGAATTTTTTTGTTTGCATGAGCACAGACCCAGAGATGACCTTTAACATGCTTTAGGAAGGTCCCCATGCAAAAGGCAGCAGGAGTCACTGACACATCGCTTGTACAGTAACAGATATGAATGACCCATAAGACTGAGATCACGCTTATCGCTGTCTTATCTCTGTCTCGTATTTATCTTCAATTCTCTTTCATTTCACAGGAGCTGAAGACGGTCCGTGCCTCTGTTGGATCCTCTGCGCTAGTGGGATGGTCATGGAGATTTGATGGTGATGGACTCAAACTGCTCTCTTTTGGACTTGCTTTGGCTGCCATAATCATGATTTTTGTGATTGAGCTTCACTGACACTGTGAATTCATCTCGATGTGTCGGACAAGGCCTTATAAGTGCGTGGAGTGACCCAAAGACTCAAACCGATGGTCGAATACTAATGTCTTGTGTTTTAAGGTCAAGTAAAGGTAATTTATGTTGGATGGTTAGTAATATTTCTTTCTTCTTTTTGTTCTTCTTTTTTTTTTTTACTGCAGATTAAAGACTCCAATTTTAAAGTTTAAAGGTTTTAAAGACTGAAACCTTTTTTTTTTTTTTTTTTTTTTGCTTTCATGTGACAACAAGCGTTGTGATGTTTTAGAATAGCTTTCTTTATTTTATTTTATTTTTATTTTGTTGTAGAAGTTGAAGCCCCTTTGCCTTTTAGGACAGCTTAAAAGCGTCTTTGGCACATTTATTATGTTCATTTTCAATCCCAGCAGTCATTCATTTACAGGCCAGGTGTTCTCACTGTTGGCTTTGGGCTAAGAGCAACAGACTCTTCCCATCTTTGTTCCCAGCTAAAAGCATGTCTAATAAATGAGACTCCACACACTCTCCTCTGTCTCCTTGGTTGTGTTTCTGGAATGTTTTCTCAGGGATTCTGGCATGAGGAGGTCAGTCGCTTTTTTGTGTGCTTGTAAAGCTACAGTGTGTTTATGACCTGGCATGGTGTGTGTTATCATCCGTGTTCTTGAATGTCAGCTTAATTGAAAATGTAATATTCTTGTTGACATAATGAAGTGCTAAAGGGCTGTTTTTATTAAAGAAACCACATGTACTTTGTGCTCAAATATTACGGGAATAAAGAACAGTGACTGTAAACATCATGCCAAACCCTCATAAGTAATCCTACAAATTCATTCACTTTTCTTGTTAACTTAAAAATGCCCTCAATCTGCACCAATGACTACATGTCTTTATGGGAGTGTACAGTATACAGAATGATTTTGACAGTTCCTTTCCACAGGAATAGTTTTGTTTTATGTTGTTTGTGTGTTCTTCAAACATTTCTGCAACAGAGGCTGTGTCTTTTGAGAAGCCTCACTGAGACAGCTGAGCGATCCGTGCAGGCATTTTGGAGCCAGCTCTGTCTACACAAGTGTACAGAATGGCAGGACATGCAAAACCTTCAGTAAGCAGGCATCCCTGGGCACATTTCAGTGTAGACCGAAGCTTTAGCGGAGCTGACGCCAGTCCACTGGGATGTAGTCAACACTCCTTGTGTGTGCTCGGCATGAGGGGAGCAGCGTTCTCACAACACTCCCTTGAGGAACTTCTGCCTCTTTAGAGAACGCTAACCGGCCAGATGAGAAGAGACTGCAGTAACCTCGACACCATGGAAATGCCCGTGAAAGAAGCAGCGTGTGTCTTTCTGAGCTTGGGGATGGTCATCAAAAGAAGAGTACTTTTTCCTTAGGGACTCTGGATTGTTTTAAAATACACTCACACAAAAAAAACAAACTCTTTTCCTGTTTGTTCTCATTTCAAAATGCAATAAACTCAGTAAGAAATCAAAATTCACTCCATTATCTGTCTTAATGCATATTCTTTGTTTGTTTTTATTCACTAACCTTTCTTACAATGTCACAACTTATATATTGATATATTCACGGCAAAGTTATTTTTCATTCTTCGCTTAGGGGTAAAACGAAGTTCGAAATACGTGATCAGCAATATACTGTTAGTGAACATCCAACGCCACCCAGACTGCTGAGAGCGACAGTTAGATGAATATGTAAATATGTGCGGGGCGCTTTCCTCTCAATTACACTCCAAACGAAGTTCGTGTTGGCCTGATTTGGTTCGAAATGACGTCACATCAGTTCTTCGATTTCGATTGAAGTATATCAGGGCCTTTACTCTAAAACAACTCAAATGACTTTTTGATTTCAGGGAACGTGGGTCAATATAATAGTCAAATATCTATAGAGTGTTGCAAGGATGACTTATTTGTGTCGGCCTAAACCCAGAAGTGAGTAAGCGTTTAGTCATTTTGGTTCCATCGTCCTGAAGTCAATGTTTTTGTTTTGGTTAAAGATCTGTGGTTAACAAGCTCAAAATATTAATACAGAGGCAGTCAGGCACATTAAACTTCATCACACCAGGTAACAGGTAAACTCATCTACTCACTAGTCTGCTTTCACAGCCTCGTTGCATTGATAATCTCACTCTTGCAAACTATTCTAACTCTTACTTTTAAGCAAAATTATCCTTAAATTAAGACTGAAAGTTGTCGAATGGTGGTGACATTAAAGTCATGTGACTGGTGTAGTTCATTTATAGCCTACATTTAGCTTTTTACTGCTGGTGAATGTATTTAGGCTTCAAAATTTGTGAAAGTTGTGTTAACTTGTTACAATTTATCATGATGAGTAAGAATCATAAAGTTTTGTAGGTCATCTTATTTTATGCAATAATCCAAAAGCCAATGGAAAAAATTTAACTGGGTTTTTGTTGAGGGAACCAGGGTGATGCGAAATTACAGGATGGCCTACAAAAATACATCAACATGCTGTACTCTATTTAGCACTTGTTTTAGGCTGCTGTTATAGGTGATGCAGCGTCTCGAAAATCTTGTCAATGGAACGTCCACTTCACACCAATTGCCTGTGGATAAAGTATTTTCAAGGTGAGTTCAAGGAATATGCAATTTTTTATTTATTTTTAATTGGTTGTGAAAGCCATTTCCCATTGACATTAAACAAATTGTCAAGAAACATTCAACAGTTAAACAACATTTTTGACAGAAGCTTTCCCATTTTTGATCTTTCACACAGCAGTTTTCACTTACAACTTTGTGGGTTTATCCTTCTGAATGGCAGCACATTGCATCTGAGACCTTCATGCACAGTGTCATTTAATTCTAAGTGGTTTTACTGGCTCTGTATGTGAAGACTTCTGCATCCGCTTGGGCTTCTGGGAGGGTCTCCAGTCTTTCATTGTGCTGTTTAATTGGCAGCCTCACAGATGAACTAGTTTCTGAAAAGACTAGAGGGCACGAGGGCTCTGATTGGCAGGTCGATGCCTGCGTGTGTGTGAATATCAAAACAGCATTTGTCCACGGTAAACACAGCCAAAGGGGAATTGTTCAGCTCAGACAGGACAGAGAGGACGACTCCAGCTGTACCGCTCCAATGAAGACGCATATGCATAAACCATTAGTATGGAGCTGTCGAATAGAGGCCCTGCTCTCGGTATGACCCATAATTCCGTGCATTAGTGCTGCCAGCTCACTGTTTATTGGAGGTGTTGAAAGTTCAGTCCCTCAAATAGCTTTGTGAAGAGAGCTGCTGTCAGTTCAGCCTGAGGGATATTCTACTCATAAACACGCGGGTCTGCAGTTTTATGTATGATTTTTTTTTTCTTCTTTTGTGCTTATTAAAGTATTATATTGAATCACTCAACGGCTGCTAGCAGTGAGACCACTCCCTTGTAAGCCTGTTATTGAATATTATAGAGAAACGGTGTTCACTTTCTATTTCAGGACTGTTTGCTTGAGGTTGTTGATGGGCCGTTGAGTCACAATGTTTAATTGAGCATTTTAACACACAACAAGATATTTAGTCATCAGAGATGTTAAATATAGACAAACAACGGTTTAAGGAACGTAGTGGAAATAAAATTCATTTTACATTAACCAGTATTTTAACACAGTTCATGACAAACTCGGATGAAAATATATTTTGAGTCAATATGGCTCAATTGCTTTGCTGATGAGACATTATTCTTTTACTGTTGTAATGGGAAAGTGAGAATCTTGTGGGTTTAGTGCACTCTTGACTTTCATGTAAATAGAGTCTGAATGCTTCGTTTCTACCCTCAATCATGTCTCTGCTGTCTGCATAATGCCATTTGTCAGTGTCAATAACCCCAAATGAACCTCTGTGAGACAGATACTCTATTGTCAGAATGAAAGGAACCATTTTCATCAGACACCAAAACAACAGGGTCTGTTTGAAAGCCACAGTGCAAATGGCATGTTTCATATGTTTCCTGTTAAATCCCGTTAAGACCATTTCCAGACTGCTTCTGTCACATTGTTTTTTAGTCAAACCCATTTGGGTTGGCAGGGGTTTTCAAGAACTTGTGGACTGTATACAGTGCTTTTTAATACGCTCTCTTAGCTGGGTGGCCCTTGTGTCTTGGATTGGAGTCTCTCGCTGCTTTATCTAATCCACACACACACTTCTGCTGTTGCAATGCATGCTGGGAGTTCAGGAGCCATTGTGACAGCGAGCGCTTCTGTTTAGTTGCTTGGTCCCTTGCCAGCATTGCTTGTGTTGAGGCGTATGCCTTTGACTTTGAGCGATTGAGGTTATTTGAATACGTTGGGGAGAGACCTAAATAAATATTTAGTGTGTCAACATGGATGTTCATAACCGCTCTGAGTGACGCACACCTGAACATCCAAACATCAGAGAAACAACAGCTTTTTTCATCACTTAAAGCTACTTTAAGCATATTTTCATGTTAATCTCATTGCTAAATATTTTGTTTTGAAAGAGGCCTTACTGTGCAGAACTAAAATAATATATGTAAAATCATCTTCAGAAGCCAATGGGAGGCACAAAAGCTTTCTAGCCAATTGCAATACATTGACATCTGCTTCCAGGCCATATACTTATGACCTCCAATGACTTGAGGGACAATTGTCAATTATATTGTCAATGATGTTTTGATGTGGCATGTCAGAAAACCTTTAATCTGAATGGAGGCACATTCTGCCGTTAAGTGGCACCTGTCAATAGCAGTGAATCCCTTTACACATTCATCCAGGCCATTTGCCACAGAAACCTTGCTCGAGCTTGGCTAATTTGTTTGGTCTCTCGTCATTTTGTGTGCACTGAACTGTGAATGGATGTCGTGGAAATGTCATTTAATCAAGCTGTTCACCTGCAGTGTCTCCAGCGTTCATTATGGAGCATCTCTCCATTCCTGTTTGCACAATGAATGATGACAGTGGAAATTGTCCCCATCACTTGGACTTCCTCTGAGCACCAGGACCTTTGACATGAGCACTTCAAATCCAAAGCAATTATGCTCCCTGCTTGCCAGTCTTATCAGAGATTCTCATCACTACATGAGAGATGGATAGAAGGAAATAATCACACATGCGTACATGAGTGTAGTGTAGGGGAGACCGGGACAGTACTAACATTTACCACATTTGCTTTCTTTTGGTAGAAGAAACCATGTATGTGACAAAAAATATCTGTGCCATTAATAGAAAGGGATTAAATTAAAATAATTAAATGTCTAGATCAGTGGTTCTCAACCTGGGAGTCCGGGGCCCACTAGGCAGACTTCCAAGGATGCCTGATGATGATTTCAAATATTTTAAAATTGGACAGAACGAGCTAAAACCACTAAAAAGCATGTTATTTCTTATTTTAATTCACCTCATCTACAACTATATTATTTTTAGGATTCCCACAGTCTTGGAAAACTTGGTTTGATCTTCAAGCAAAAGGAACTGGATTAAATATTTGAAAGCTACCGATCCACAATCTGAATTCTAACTTGTGATGCAGCCGGAATCATAATCACACTGTGTTCATTATTTGGCCAGAGGAGAACTGGCTCCTGACTGAGCCTGGATTCTCCCAAGGTTTTTTTTTTTTCCATTCTGTCACCTGATGGAGTTTGGGTTCCTTGCCACTGTCGCCTCTGGCTTACATAGTTGGGGACACTTAAAATTCAAATATTATTGATTTGACCGCACTGACACTATTGGATGATAACTGAACTGAGCTGGACGATGACATCGCTGTTTTCTGCAGAACTTCTTTATAGATTAAATTAATTAATTTAATAATTGATGATCTTTACAACGGTACTGAATCAACACCACACTGACTTCAGCTGAACAATGGCACTATGTGCCCTATCAAACACCCGGCGTAATGCGGCGTCAGGCGCGACACAAGTGTTTTTTGCTACTTTCAGCCCGACGCAGTTATCATTTTCCCGTCCTGCGCCAGGTTGTTTAAATAGCAAATGCATTCGTGCCCATCTTGTTTGTCCCTGGTCTGAAAATGAGATGTGTTCAGGCGCGTTGCTATTTTGAGGCAACTGAAATAGACTGCGAGAGAGAATAGGGACAACACTTTTAGACCATGCAGCCATTTTGCCCGTCGTTAAACTGTTACGTCCGACGGTGTAATTTATTTTATTTGATCAATTTGAACGTCATGTGTGTCAGGCCGCTAGGTGGCAGTAGTCGTAGTTTTTCTGCCTTTTTCTTCTGTGCAGGTAAAGCCAGGTGAGGGTGCTCACCTCTGCTGAAGACTGCTCGGTTGGGATTGGTCTTCAAGGAAAAGCAAGGCTTGCCTTGTTTGTTGTTGATGTACTGTACATTGCTGCTGCTGTTCGGTTGTGAATCATTACAAAGCTTATTTTACTTATCCTGTCAGTTGCTAACCTGTTGTGATTTATTACAAAACTTACCCATTTTATTTCTTTTTGTTGTTAAAAGCTTGTATAAACAGTTAACCCAACTGTTAAACTGTAGGTCTGATGTTTCTCTTGTAAGTGTTGTATATAGACTAAACTTGTACTGTAAGTTCTAGGGAGTGGGTGCCATTTTGTTTTCATAATACTATGCTTTTCTCCTGTTTAAAGTAGAGTCAGGGAACTATTTTGTTGTTTCTTTCCTTTTCTTTTCTTAAGGTAAGTGTAGATTGCGTCCCTATAGTTAGAGGTATTTTGTTTTAGTTTTTTTGGCTTTTCCCACTCCTGAAGTTATTTTACACTTCCCATACCAATAAACCTTGTTGTACTACATTTCTTTTGTTTCTGGTATGTAACTTTAATGTTGCTTCCCCTATCCTAGACTTGGTGGAATGTAAAAAGTGGACTTGCGTCATGCGCTTAAGACCATGTGCTTAGATCATTAAAATAGGGCCATACATATATATTTCTAATATTTGCAAATATCTTTTTCCAGTAAATCAGGACTGAATGCAAAACTCATGGGGTCTTTGAATACTGTTGTGGACAAAGGGGGGCCTTGTAGTTATAAAAGTTGAGAACCACTGGTTTAGATCATAAAATCTGCTTTAGTCAGAGGAATTTGGGCAAAAAAACAAACCCTCTTTACCTTACATCAAAGCACACCTCAAAGTAAAAAATATTACTGCATTAACATTGTTACTGAATTAGTCTCTTTACATAGTACAGATTTTTTTTTTTGCTGTCAGGGATGATGTGTGTTAAGCAAATGTCTTAGTGAGACCTACATTATAATTACTTGAAATGGGTTAAACCTTTCTTACTTTTACATTTTTACCATTGGCGGCTGGTGGGTTTTAAAATAGTCGCACTAAATTGTAGAGGTCGGGGGATCCCTTCTCGAGGATTTAATTTTTTCCCTTAACTGTTTTAAAATTGCTCTTTTGGTCACTTTTAGACAGGAAATGTAAATAATATGACATACAGAAAGACGATATAAATATAATTTTACTCACTATCACTTGAAGCAAAAATCCATCCTTCTGTCCTTTTAAATGTCCATGTTTAAAGAGCACATTCGGCCATTTAGTAAAGCTGATTGCTGTAGCCTATATCCAGCTTAGGCATGGGGTCTTCCTTCATTTTTAATTTGTCTCTGCTGCAATGTTGCCAGATTGGAAATGTCCAAGTATCATACCAGAAGCCCAAAATTATCATATTTGGAAGAAAATTGTGCACGAGTCAAACGTACAGAATACAGCTATTTATCTATATCAACAACTTTTTGACACAACCTGAAAATTACTTTATTGCTGAACTATCGACCTCAGCTTGGAAACAACGGACCTAAGTGCCGCGACTAACGTTAACTTTGTTTTTTTAAACTTTTTTTTCTTGCAAAACATACAAAGATGGCATGTTTATGATAAACAAGTTTGTACATAATATACACAAAGACCGTTTACTGCTCGTGAGAGCCATTCTCCACAATGATTGGGTGAGAAGACATAACGTGAGATGAGATGAGATGTTAGACGTGTAACACCACGTTTACATTCTCCTCACAATCATGACGGTAGACGTAGAATCCACATCTAGATCAATGAGTTTAGAAGCCCTATGATTACAACGACCATCATTTGAAGTGTCACAAAATTCTGAAATTATCGTACATTATGGGATTTTTTTCATTGTTGATTGTACATCATACAGAGGTCAAAATTATCGTACAAATACTATAATTATCGTACGTCTGGCAATACGGATCTGCTGTTCGAATGGTAGCTTGTTCAAATATTCAATATCTCTATCTCTATTAGTTGGTAAATTATCAGCACTAGCCATTCAAACTAATACCACGTAATGTATGTCTCTATGATGATTGGCTGATATACCAAGGAAGGCTATCCTCATCTGTGATGGGTTTTTTTTCTCAACACTAACTGCTAAAAATTCAATAATCAATGGAGATTTTTTTCTGCCTTTTTTCTTCTTCATTTTTTCTTTTCTTTTTTTGAACCAATGGAAATTTTTTGCCGCCTCCTTCCCTCCTCTATCCCATCAGACTCGCCTTAGCACAGTTTTCCGAACTATTGTAATTGCATCGACAGATTTGACAGAATTGCATCGACAGAATTAAATGAATAACTGGGAATTTGATTAACATTAAATCGTCCTCCTTCCATTTTCACCTCAACATTTTTTGTAGGCTGTGGCTCTCTTGCCTCCCCTGACAAGCCACCACTGACTTTTAGAAGAAGTCTAAAACTGAAGAAGTTACAGCATTTTTAGTTAGCTAGTTTTACAGCTGAACTCACAGCCATGATTAGATATTTCAACACGATCTCACAGCAGTTTGTAAGAATTTTACGAGGTGGCTAATTCATACAAATTCACATGACCCCACACACGACCTCACAACCTCTCCATACTTCCAGTGTTTTTCTCCAGACGTGTTCTCTGCCAACCCGATCTCACAGCAATTCGTACATATTTTACGAGTTGCCCAATTCATATGAATTTGTACGAATGACCTACCCCTGACCCCGCCCCTAAACCTACCCATCACTGGGGTTTAGACAAATCATACGAAAGCGTTGAATATTTACCAGTGTTCACGTTTTAATGAACAACCTAGAGATAAACCTAGGTATTAGTTTTAGTTCAACACTTTAGATTGAACAAGAATAAATACTGAGTATCTTTTTTTTTTTTTTTCAGAAAGTCAAACGATCACACTTATTTTTCTTAGGCTGCAAGAGCGATCAACTGTACTTTGACAGATTTGATGCATTAGAATTTGCATTTGAATTTGATGCATTTACACACAGCCAGAAAGACACAGTTTTGCCCTTATTCCACAAATTCACAAGTTATTAGCGTCACCACGCTAAACACAGGTGAGCTGGTAGATTTTCCTTTTTGCTAGAGGTGATCAGAGAGATGACCAACAACAGACGAATGCAGCCCAAGAGCAAAGTTGTGTTTATCAACTGTGAAAGTGAGCCATCTAATTACAGCTGACGTACGGCCCCACAGCGAGAGCCCTACTTCCACATCTGCCCTAATGACCGACAACTTCCACTAAGTGAAGATAAGTTACACTATTTGGAGTGATGTAATGATGTTACTGAGCCTTAATGGGGCACAAAATGAAATGAATGTGGATAGTGAGTGATGGTTATTCTGCTCTCCAACCAGCTGAGTGCAGCTAATTACCTTTGTCCTCTACTGCTCAGCTTGTGTTTAATTTACCAAACTGTTTTGCTACTAATTAAGAGATGAATGAGCAATTCATCTTTAAGATGTAAACAAGAAACTATCCTGTCCAGTGGCTGAAAATGGTCCAACGTTCATGATCAGTATTAGGGCTGAACGATTAATCGCACTTAAATCGAGATGGCTTATCGCGATTTTAAAATCGCAAAGGCTGCGATTATTTTTTTATGCGCAGCTTGTCATTGATGTACGGCTCTGTAAACGCTGCTCCATCTGAAAGCACTGTGAGTTTGAGTCACTTATAACGTGCATTTGAAAAAACAACATGAGTCAAACATCTTTCCAAAACATGAGAAGCATTTATGAACCTCTTGTCCAACAACAGACATTTAATAACGTGCATTTACTCCAAACTCACTTCATAACGACAGTTGAGCATCCTTCTGTGAGATGATGTGCCTACACAGAATAAGGCAGTCGTGTATTTATAAGTCATGTTTAATCAAAGCGTTTCAATCTTCTGTTTATTCAGCTACAGCGAAAGGGATTTCCTGGAATGATGCGCATTATTGTACTTCTGCGGCGGGGCATATTTATTGTGTTTGCATGAGAGCGCCCTCTGGTGTTCAAATGGGGCAGTATTTACTACCAATCAGCCGCATTCCGCTGAAAAATAATCGCAGCCTTTGCCAAATCGCGTGCGGTTTTATTGCGATTAATCGTTCAGCCCTAATCAGTATGTTTTAGTTGTGTATTCCCAGCATTGATTTTTTCCCCAAGGTCTGCACATCCGTGGCCTTGTAGTGTCACACTCTCTGCTTCCTAAGGCAGTTTGTAGATTATTGGACGAAGGTTCCTTCCAGTCCCAGTTGGTGGGTTTTTAAATAGAGGCACTTATTTGCCAATTTTACAAAAAAAAAAAAAAAGGGGGGGGGGGGGGGGGATGAAATTACACACATACAGCAAGACAATAGAAATATAATTTCACTCAACTAGCACTTGAAGTTGAAAGAAATCCACCCTGCTGTCTATTTAAACATCTACATTCAAAGAGCATGTTCCTGTTTAGTGAAGATGATAGCTGAAGCCTATATGTCCAACTAGGCCTTTATTTTCATTTTGTAGCTGCTGCTCAAATGGCAGTTTGGAAATGTAATGGTGATCAAATATTCAATATATCTACCCTCCGTAATTAAGGTAGTTGCAAGATTATCAATGGGAGAAGTTCAAATTATTATCATGTAAATTACATCTCTACAATGACTGGTTGATATACCAAGGGAGACGAGTCTCCTTGGCAGTGTATTTTTTTCTCAGCACTCTAACTGCTGAAAGTGAAATACTTAATGGCTATGGATTTTACCTCCCCTTCTCTATCCTCTCAGACTCACCTTAGCACAGTTTTCAGATTAGTTGTAATTACATGGGCAGATTCGACTCATTCACTTTCCGTGAATGTGTCGAATCTGCCGTTTCTACTTCAATAATTTTTTATGGAGTTACAATGGTGCAATTACAAATAAGAAATACACATTTTGAGACATGAAATAATAAACTAGGAATTTTTCTCCCATTTCCCACCTCAAAATCTTGATGCCATCTTCTGAACATCAGAGGACAATATATGCTGATATTATTCTTCTCTTCAGCAGGTCTCTCTGGGACTCCAAACGACAAATGACGACAAACGCTGCATTAGAGAGCTGCGTCGTTTTGATCATTGCTTATTAGTTTCTGTTTAGAAGAGTCTTTTATTTTTGTCTGTGCTTTTTTTCTGGTTGCGGTGTGATGGGACGTCTGTTGACAGGTCTTTAAGCAGGGGGTCATACAAATGAAACACAATTAAATTCATTTATGAAGTTGTCTCACTGCAAGAGGAGGAGAGGAAGACACAAAGTACCACACAACAGATAGAAACGAGGAGAAGAGGAAGTTGACGCACACCCTGAAGAGATATTCATCTTATTTTGTGTGGCGCTGCTGCTCTGAAACAGTCCCCTGACAGCTTCAGTTAATTCAGTGTCAACTATAGCAGCTCCAAACACAGAGAACGAGGGGAACCTGGGAAGGAAAACACAAACTGTTCAAGCAAACAGGCAGACACAGAGGGCTTTGAGAGAGAGATTGAGAATTCATATAGGGCAATGCTGACAGAATTTGAAAATGTCTGTTACCCACAATCCTCTAGTGCTGGCTAGAGAAGCAATTACAATTTCACAGGTTGGAATTAAAATCCCCTGTGGTATGTGATGAGAGTAACACAGGCTGTCAAAGTGATTTCAAGCTGTTTATCTCCCACTGTTATAAGACCAAAAACTGATTCTTAGAGCAAATTTTTTTTTTTTTCACCCACTCAATCTTTGAAAAGAGGAGTTTGAATTTGAATTACCAGGAAGGTAAAAGTGGCACATATTGTGATGATGTGGCATAAGCTACGAAGCAACAATCCTCTTTTTTTATCAGTTGATACAAACGTTTCTAGGTCACATAGTATCTACAAAGAGACGTATAGCAGGTTTACACATCTCCAGAGGGAACAGTTTCTCATTGGGAGTTATTCTTTCTTCCCATTTTGGCGCTTTGAAGCTTTTCTAGTTTGACAAAGTCCTGTCCATATTGTATAAGCTGGGGTTGAAATTTGTGGGCTAAATTATTAACAACAAAACAACATCATACAGCATTTGTACAAAGGGTTTTCAGGCCCAGTCTTTAAGTGGTTTAGGGTAGGGGTTCTCAACCAGGGGTCCGGCGCCCACTCGGGGACCTCATCAATTCTCCAGGATGACTTAAATGTTTTTAAATTAATAAATTATTATGAATATATCAAAACAGTCTAACTCTAATGTTAATTAAAAGGTTAAAATTAAACAAAAAAAAATAGAGATAATAAAAATGTGTGTTATTTAACCACAATCATTCAATATATGAATAAAACGTTTGACAATCTTAAAAATAAAAATAGGCAAAATATCTCCTGGGCCTTAAAAAATTGTGTTGGATAATGGGGGGGTCTTTGAGTTAAAAAGGTTAAGAACCACTGGTTTAGAGACATTGGAAAAGCAACGGAAGACATCTCTTTTTTCTGATATTGGAGTTTGTTTAGCACTGCATCTGGGGCCGTCATGAGGGAAAGGGGTTTCATACAGTGCACCTGGTCCTGTGAAATGGCTTTAAGCTCCTTTACAGAGGTCTACCCAAGAACTGAAATCATCACACCAAATGAAGGATTACTGGCTATACTGTTACAGATACCTTTCTGACCTTCTCCAAATGATCTACTGATTGGCCTCATACTGCTTTAAAAACTAACTGAACAAATGTTCATGCCTTTAAATAAAATATGTGAAGTGTTAAGCTATTTGCTCATTCTGCTTTGACATTCTTATTTTTCTGATATCTCTGTAATAATCTAGTGTGCATTTTGCCTAGCAAACACTCAAGTATGAAAAATGCATGCAGCAAAGTTGTCTGGCCCAATGCTATCTCATGATTCACGAGTGATTAAAAGGTGGCTAATTCGTACGAATTCATACGACCTCACTCGTATGAATTGGTACGATTTGTCTAAACCCACATGATGGTTAGGTTTAGGGGCGGGGTCAGGGGTAGGTCATTTGTATGAATTCATACGTATTGGGCAACTCGTAAAATATTTACGATTTAGCAAAAATCTTACTAATTCGTACAAGTGAGGTCATACGAATTCGTACGAATTAGCCATCTTGTAAAATTCGCACGAATTGCCGTGAGATCGGGTTGTCTGGCCTCTGCTCCTTCATTGGGATCTGCTGACCCGTGTGCGCTATTATTCTTGTGTATCACCAATATTAACGTGCGTTGTGGCATTTATGTCTGTTGTTCAGGGACACCTCAGTGGCAAGTTGGATAAATGGAATGGGTCATTTGAGACACTCCTTTCCAATCAGCGCTCTCTCCCCTCTGCTTCCTGTGCTTGAAGAAAGTGTGCGTCACTATACAAAACGAGCGGGTTACACTTTATTTTAAGGTGACATATAGTTACATTGTACTTACTTTTATAAGTATTGAGTAATATTAATTAACTACATGTACTTACTATAGAGTTACGTGTAGGGTTAGTTACTTGTAATTGTGCATAATTTACTGTTATTTCTATAGTAAGTACATAATAGTAACGTGTAACTACGTCACATTAAATTAAAGTGTTACCCAAGAGCAGCGTTCCTTCACATCTCACCCCTATTGCTGCTTTCTCTCCTGTTGAGGATAATCTCTCTCAGCCTTTCGCCGCTCTCTTGATCTAGCCTGAGACCCTCTTCTGCCCCCAAGACTGAGTCAAATCAGGTTGGTCATGGACTCAGCGTTTGATTCGATGCCAGGACATTCTCCAGAGCAAACCAGGAGACCCGGAGCACTGTGTGCCAGTTCGGCTTCAAATCCTTCCTCGCTTCAGTGCACCTGATAAGAGAGCACTCCAATTGCCCATGTGAGAGAAGCCTAGGGATCCAGGCTGAATACAGTATCTCTGCTGTCCAGGTCCACCGCAGCCACAGCGTAAGAAAACACTGCAAGCAGAAACAATTATCAACAATGGCTTCCATCTAGTGGGAGAGAGATATTGATTTTACAGGTGCTGCAGATTCTGCCCAGCAGGGAGTTTATAGGTCAGTACGTGCCTTGGAGAATTGTCTGTGCATCCGTGCTAAACTGCTTCAAGCCTCTGGAGATGGTGATGTCTGCGTGCTCTTTCTTTATCGTAGTTTCTTTCCTGCTGAATTAGTATAGCCTACATGAGTTTGGTTCTGCTGAAGTCATTTTGGGTGGATTTAGTAATATTTGCTTGGTCTCACTCGAATACAAGCCGACGTTAAGTTTTGCATGCCCTCCTTGATATCAGGAATGCTGCAGTTCCCTCCTGTTTTCTATATGAACTTGAACTGAAAACAAAGAAATGACTCCCTGCACGAATCTGTTGGAGGCAGTCAATATGGGCCGCAGCTGCTCATGCTGTTAGCTGCTACATGCAGGCTCGAGGGCTTTCTGAGGCAGGAGTTTGTGGTTTAAGATGCTGAAAGTGAGTTTCTGCAGGCAGGAGAAGAGACTCTATAGCTCAGTAGGGTCAGCGTCTTGGCTCTCAAATAACTGTTGGTTTTGTTAATTGATTCCTGAGCCACTGTCTTGGCTGCAGAAGTTGGACTCCAATGAAAATGAGAAGAAAATAATTTGGAGTTCACTTATCAGCTGCAGGGTTCAAGTTTGACCTGCTCCAGCAGTTCTCATCTCACACATAGTACAGCCACCTGTACCTCGAGCAGATTTTGTTGGCAGTTTTAGTCATAGTAGTCATATACTTTTGTTGAAAATATCCTTTGAATTTTGTCCATTTTTCATCATGTCATATTCATTCATTTTAGTCGTACTCTGACTGAAATGCGATCTAATTTAAGTTGATGAAAATAATGCTTTAGCCAATGGAAATGAGCAAAATAAACCCAAAGACTCAAGCATTGCATGTGTTCATTTAAACGTCTCAAAGCAATGTGAAAGTTGTTATTGTGGTCTTTGTGCTATTCATGGTCTGTGTTTTAGTGCATTGATAGAGAAATAGTGTATCCACAATAGCCACGTTTCCAATGTCAGACCAAAAGTGAGCGTGCTTGTGGGTGCCAGAGCCTGTCACGTTTCCACTGTCACTTCCAGTGCTTGATTGGGCCTCATCTGGGCCAGCGCCCGGGTTTTTTTGGCCAACCGCATATCATGGTCCAAAGCGGGCCAACCGGGGCTTGAGGAGTGGTAGTGAAAAAAGGTTTTATTATCTGAGTTAGCAGAGTGTCGACACCACTGCTCACATTCCACGTCATCATATCAGGCTACCAGCTAACATAAACATTTAAGACATACTATAAAACACGTTTCAACTCAAATCTTACTTTCAGACACCAGTGAATGTCCGAAATAACTTCCGATTGTGATCCCATTGGTATTCTGATCACCGTTTGAGGCACAAATATATTTCTGTGCGATGTGAAAGGCTACTTACTTATGCTAATAGTTACTTATGCTAACTATTGTCATAATAAATACACTTATTTTGCAATCTAGCTAGTTTTCGGTCAGCTAGCCCCATGTTGGTGAAATGGTGGGGTCCTGTGACGTTGTTCTAAAGAGGCTTGTTATGGGCCAGTTTTAGGTGTAGCGCTGCAGGGCTTACTTTCCCGACACTGGAAACACAGTTCGATTTTGGCCTCATGGCCTCGTACTTCAAACTCATTTGTGCATTATCTTATTAATCTCATATAGAATGCTTTTGGTGATTAAACTAATAGTAAAGCGCTTCAGTTTACCAGTGTTCATTCTCTGTTCATTTGTAGCTCAAGCAGCTCAAATGACTTCTTTCTAGATTGTTGTTCTTCAAAACTTTGTGTGTTGTTCAGATCTTAAGTTATATTTTTGCTTTTCAAATTTTCATGAGCAGTATGTTAAATAGAGCAGTGTTCTTCTGGTCAACAACTGACCAAACTCAACAAAAGCATTTGACTAGCAGACCAGCATGTTAGTCATGTACATATGACCACAAAGATAGCTTGTTAAATCTAGACTAGACACCAGCAGCAGCTGTTCAGTAAAAAAAAAATATATATATATATTGGACATGAAAGTACTGTTTATTGTACAACTCATGTTTTCCAGAATGTTTTGTTTCCGGGGGCCGTATTTCTATCCATCACAGCCTTGTTTCATTTTACCTAAGGTCCATAGTGGCTAAACAATTCGACAAAGAACAACTGAAAGTACTTGTTAACATCTGGACTATAATGTGGGGTCTCTCACACTGTTAATGAGCGTGCTATTAAGTCTGAAGGAAGAGTACCTTTACTTCAGCTTCACACTGGTCCAAACCTCTCCATACTTCCAGTGTTTTTCTCCAGACGTGTTCTCTGCCAACCCGATCTCACAGCAATTCGTACATATTTTACGAGTTGCCCAATTCATTTGAATTTGTACGAATGACCTAACCCTGACCCCGCCCCTAAACCTACCCATCACTGGGGTTTAGACAAATCATACGAATTCGTACGAATTAGCCACCTTTTACTCACTTGTATGAATTCGTACTAATTGGTCATGAGATAACGTTGTCTCTGCTGTGCTGTGGATTAATTTTATATGCTGTGTGTTTCACCTCTCACTGTACGCAGGCCTCTTATGTGATGGATGTAATCAAGACTCAGGACAAGAGGCCCCGAAATCATTGTCTCGGGGCCAGAGAATGGGGCGCTGGTGGCAGACGTTTGCCAGGGACCCCACCGTCTGCTCTTTGATTAAAAAAAGGGCTCCTCAGTAGAGCAGTGAAGCAGCAGGGGTCCGTACTGTCCCTCTGCGGTCACCCGTTGCTGATTAGCCACATATCAGGCACAACGAGAGGGATCAGAGACAGAGTGAGAGAGTCAGTGTGAGAGGGAACGAGCGAATGGCGGTGTTGCATTCGCATTGCATCAGCTCCCAGTAACAAGATCGGGAGCTGTCAGTTTTAGATGGGTTAATGGCTTTTGTGGACTGTCAGAGCGGATGGTAATACCTTTTTGCCTCTGACATTCTCCAGACTTGTTCGGCTGTCACATTACCACGTTAACACTCCCCTTTTCAAGCGCTGACTGGCTTATCGACACTTTTAAATTTCTCCTGCCATCTCTCCGGAGCCCCCTCAAAGGCCAGGGTCAGTAAATAATGTTAATTAATGGAGAGGAGGAAGAGAACTGTGAGCACCTCCATCCTAACACATCCATTTACGGCAGAGGGCAAAAGAGAAGCACATAACATATACTAAACGGACCAGCATGTCATGATTGGACAGATTAACAGCAGTTACGTCCAAACACTTGTTTGTTTGTTCACTTTCTCCTTTTAAGCTGCTGAACTAAACACGTAGCTTGCGAATGCCATAGATTATTTTTGTGTTTTACTAAAAAGACTATTTCTCTGCATGGCAAGGAACTTGTTGACGTAATTGATGATATGTGGGCGTTTGGAACTCTGTTTTGTTGTAACTCTACCGCACTCTATTTCTTCATATTGCACTAGTGTTGGGCTCTGAGCGCTAGCAATTACAGCCCCTGAGAGTAAAGACTGCAGTATAATGGCATTTCAACAGCTGTTTGGAGTCTTTGCTGTCACACAGGCTAGTTTAGGAAGATGTAGGAAGAAGTTTTCAGTTTCACTCAATGGTAAAACCTTAAGTTTGAATCACTGTGTTGTTTTGTGGAATGAAAGTAGAATACAGTTCAGTAAACTCTGGTTTCCATGTCTCATAAAGCTTCTGTCTTGCCATAGAGCATATAACATTTTGATACATAGGGGTACAACAGGGCTAAAGGCACACCAGGGTAAAAGGCAACTTTGATTTTATTTTCCTCTAAACCACTAAATGGCACAAAAACTTGGAAATTTGGCTGATACTTGGCGCGATCGCAGACAGCAGCGCTAATATGATTCTTTACTAATTTGATCTAATATTTGATGTTTTTTAAATGTTGTAGATTTAAGTAGCAAATGAGAATCGCTAAAATTATTGTATATATTTTGAAACAATGGTCGGTTTCAGTTTTGTTCAAGGTAATTAAAGCAACAGTTTTTCAATAACAGAACTTTTGTAAAAAGAATGGCATTTGGGGTAAAAGGTGCCCCTGCTGTTGAGGCTAAAGACACAATAATTAAAATGATAATAAATAGCTGGCTGACTTTTCCATTTGTTGACATGACATGTTAGATTCAGATGGTAAATATCATATATTAATTTGGGTGTCCACCTTAGAGACAATCACCATATTTATAATGAAACCATCATGTTTAAAAATACGATATTAATCATATCATACAACAAAATATCATATTTATTGTTACTACTGTAAAGTTATATTAAATTATCATGGGATCTCATTCAATGCTTTCAGAATCTTTTACGCTTTTAAATAATTTTATTTCTGTATTATTATTATTTTTAAATAAACATTTTAATGACAGTATAATTATTGAACAAAAATGAATCAATTTATTTATCAAAAAAACATAAATTGTTTCTGCAATCATACACAATATGGGAGAAGTGAAAAGCACATTTTTCTTAAGTTGTGCCTTTAGCCCCGTTGTACCCTACGCATCTAAGAAGCTTAGCCTTTGAGATGGCAAAGGATATACATTTTGAAGTCTTTATATATTGAACATGGAGGCACTAGTGCAAAAAGTTTCTGATCTACGCTGAGCATCCAGGATGAAACTGTCCAAAGAGAATGCCTGAGTGCTTAATTTTTGTGCATGAAGTGGATTGTCTCTGTGTTGTTTTGGCTTTCCAGTGAGATTTATGCTTTGAGAAGCATGCTTTAATCGATCTCTGGCTGGATGGGACAGTTTCTTTAGTTCAGAATGGAGTCTGATGTCCATTACAGACACTACTGAAGAACCTTTTTCTTGATTCTTCTTTCATTGACATGAAAGAGCAGGTGTCCTGTCAATCAGAGCTGTAAATACGCATCTTTCTTTTGTGTTTTTTTTAAATCTGTCAGTGTAAGCTTCCCCAGGACACGATCTTGTCTGAGATCATATGGAGCCTGTAATGAGTGGCACTGGTATGGCTGCCCACTGAACCAAACAGACAGACTCTCTGAACTATACGGCAGACAGACCCACTCTACATGCTGACACCTGCTCCTGAAGACGTCTCCCCAGCCTCTGCCTACCCAGAGATCAATGGCACGTGTTCTCTATTGTGCGTACGGCCCACTTCTCTCTGGATGTGGACAGCCAGGTTCACTGGGACTCTGATATTTCATATTGACTGATCGGTCTGACACTGTGAACTTTGCTCCCATGTTACTGATATGATTGTCAGGTTCATTTCGAATTTGACGTATTGATTTAATGTCTCACTCTTTTTTGAACATGCCTTGTGGGACAGGATATGTGTCCCGGTGTAGGTCGTGACAGCCAATGGGATCTCAAGAGCCTTGGCTCATTAAAGGCCACAGGGATGATTCTGATTGCTTTTATGTCGACTGTGTTGAGATTGGTCATTTTTAGAGCATTTCTAGAGTTCACCAGTCTATTTGCAGTCTGTTTTTTTTTTTTTTTACAGCAAACTACAATGCTCCCCACACAGCATGCAATCATTGATTGCTAATTATAAATCTAATTGGATCAGACACAAAAACAATGTCCTTTCGATCTTCCCACTTAGCGAAATGTGCCTTGTCCTATGATAATTAACCCTCAGTGTATAGTTCATATGTATGCTGGATTTCACTGAACCTCCTTCAGTAAAACTGACACAGAACACAGTTTTACCTTGTTCATTAATGTAAAATGTATCTAATGTGTGTCACAGGTGTGTTTCTATCAAATATTTTACAATACTTCAAATGTGTCTCATCCAATCAGAAGATAGGGTTTTTGGATCCCAATTTATATTAGGTGTCTTTAACTACTATGTACTAACATTTAAATTAATAATTTGATACAATAAACTTATTGTGTACATGCATGTTTTTACATTGTACTTATATTTAAAAAAATACCTGCATGTAATTACAGCTGTAATTAATTTCTGTAAATACATCTATAATTAAACTGTTGACCGTCCCTGACCTTTTAACCCACCCTTAAACCATACCCATACCAGACCTGTCCCTACTGTAACCTTATCCGTATCCCACCTCAATAACAGCAAAAGTGTTTTGCAAAACAATAAGAACACAATAAGTACACTTATAGAGTACGTATAAGTACACTCTCTCCACCTATAGCTGGTGTGTGGTGAGCGCACTGGCGCCGCTGTACTGTGGCTGCCGTCGCATCATCCAAGTGGATGCTGCACACTGGTGGTGGTTGAGGAGAGATCCCCTGATATGATTGTAAAAGCGCTTTGGGTGTACAATAGTACATGTGAAAGCGCTATATAAATGCCCGATCCTATCCTATCCTATCCTATTTGTGTTGTTGTTAGTACATAGTAGTTAATGATACCTAATATAAAGAGTGACCAGATTTTGTAATATTAGTATTATCAAAAATGTTTTTTTTTAATATTAGTTTGACTGTTTTTAGTCCTTAATTCTGAACTCATGTGTATCATAATGTGAAACACTGATTTCAGACTGATTCCAGACTGACTCATTCCTTTGTTATGAATAAACTGGTAATTTGCTTTGTGTCCATCATGTTTCAAATAAAAATGTAAACTAATCAAATGAGATGAAACAACTTTCATTTAAAAAATACACTAAGTACACTGTTCAAAAGTTTGGGATAGTTTAAACAGTTTAAATAGTTTAAAGTTTAAACTGATAAAACGTTACCGTAAAATCATGTATATTACAAATGATTTATATTTTAAATAAATGTTGTTCTTTTGAACTTTCTATTCATCAAAGAATCCTGAAAAATAAACTGCATCACAATTTTCACACAAATATGAAGCAGCACAACTTATTTCAACATTGATAATAATAAGAAATGTTTCTTGAGCAGCAAATGAGCATATTAGAATGATCTCTAAAAGACCATGTGTCAGACTGGAGTATGATAATGCCATCACAGGAACAACTTATATTTTAAAGTATAATCACATTGAAAACATTGACTTTTTAAAAAATATTTCAAAATATAACTGTGTTTACTGTATTTTTGTTCAAATAAATGCAGCGTTGGTAAACATAAGAGACTTTTGAACATTGTAACATTAAAAATATTATCCCAAACTTTTGAATGCTAGTGTATTTCTTTTACAGGATTATCTCAAAATAGTAAACACTGCATTGTTATTTAATATATAAACAATCTTTTGGATGCAATAACTTTATTATGTTACTACAGTTACTCACTCCATGGTAAAGGATTGTGGTTATACCGCACAACCCCAACTTCTGTACAGAATTAATACAAATGTTGAATGTGATTAGCCTGGTGTAGCTCTAACACACTGTGTGATGGCATCATGTGGACATACTTTAGTTTGTGTTATTTCCTAAACCTTTACCCTGGCATATTTGTAATCCTATTTTTATCCAAATGAAATAATGGGCAATCCTTGTTTTTTATGGAATGTTGCAGTATTTATTATAAATGATTTATCTGTGCACATCTTTTTAATTTTTGTATTATTCATGTGCCTCACAATCTTTAATCAAAATAGCTTCCCCTCCTTCTTGCGCGAGAACCTGTTGCTCACATGGGATCGACCAAAAGCAAACCACAACCATCCAATCAATTCCCCATGGACAAAGTCCTGCCACTTACATTTTCTTCTTGTTCCAGAAGCCGTTTCACTCAGAAATATGTCACAATAGGGAAGAAAAGACTATCACAACTTCCATTTCATGATGACTTGGAAGTGTAAAGGCATTCACATCAGATGTCTGACAGACGGTGATGTGGCTAGGGTTGAATGTCCTGTGTCGGGTCAGGCAGCACTTCTGCAAATGCTTCACAATTTCTGCTCTGCTTCTCATAAGCACACACACTGACTTGCTGAAGAAAACCCTGTTACCATAGTGATCCTACTGTATGAGTTCGCTCAGAGGAACGTGGTAAATACAGGCACCTGTGTCTAATTGATAATGCTAATATTTATACTGCAAAGCCTCTTATGATGGAGGCTTCATTCCATTTGTGCGTGACAGTCTGCGTCTGATCCATACGCTTGTTCATGAGCTATAACACTCACAACGACAGATGGCCATCGATCTGTTAGTTAACCAGCAAATTAATCTTCTGTTTTATATACAACGGCTTCATCATATCTGATATAACTACTGTTTACCGAGTGGCAGAAAGCGTGTATTTTACCTGGAAGCACCAAATGCACTTGATACAGATCTGAATGTCAACACAGAGACAATCACACATACACAAACACACCCAGGCCTGTCGTCGAGCTGCGCACCTGCTGTTTTGATTGAAACACACTTACTGAGGCGTGCGTTACACTATCTTCTGTCACTGGTTAACGAGTAGCATGAACCCAGTCTACTGTGTATGAGGGCTAGTTAAAATGTAATGCGAGTACAAACAGGGTCGTGTCAGATGTAAATGAGGCAGCAATCACATATAGAGTACTTTGAGGAAACGTGTGGTTTTCATGGCCAGGTGTTGGTAAGCTCTAGGGTTTTGGGTCAGCATCCCGCAGGGCATCAATGCAACCATCTGCCCTTGTAACAAAGAAACCCTTGTTCTGAACTTTAATCCACTGTCATAAGCAGCACATGTAGCTCTCTCCTTGAGTTTGCGTTCACTTTGGATAGGAAGCCACCTTTTGGATGTTGCAGCAGGAGTAACATTTTCTAAAACAAAACGTCTAAAAATGTTGTTTTTTTAAAACCCGTCATTTTTCACCGCAAATAAAAGTGAAACTACATCTTTCTACTTAAAGTCACCATGAAATCAAAATGAACAATTCTTATTTTTATGGAATATAGCAATATTTATTATTAATGATTTATCAGTGCACATCATCATTATTATTATTTTTTAAATTCATGTGCCTTGTAATCTTTAATCAAAATAACTTCTACTCCCTCTTGCAGCAACTTCTCTTCTCTTCTCTTCTCTTCTTCTCTTCTCTTCTCTTCTCTTCTCTTCTCTTCTCTTCTCTTCTCTTCTCTTCTCTTCTCTTCTCTTCTCTTCTCTTCTTATTTCTTTTCAATGGAAATAAGTCTTTGGGCTTTATTGTGTCATCCCTGACTATTTATGTATTTTAATATATGACACAGAGTACTGTTTTCATATTTATTTATTTTTTTTATATATATTTAAGTGGTCAAATATAATCAATCAATTCTCTTCTCTTCTCTTCTCTTCTCTTCTCTTCTCTTCTCTTCTCTTCTCTTCTCTTCTCTTCTCTTCTCTTCTCTTCTCTTCTCTTCTCATTTACAGGCACAAGGGCGGGACAACCTGTCAATCACATGAGATCGACCAATAGCAAACCACAAACATTCAACCATTCAATCTACTGAACAAAATCAAGTCCTGCCCTACATTTGTTCTTGTTTGAGAAGCCGTTTCACTCGGATATACGTAACAATAGGGAAGAAATTACTATCACAACTTCTGTTTCATGCAGACTTTAACACCAGTCTGGATCAAATTAAAGGAGAACTCCGGTAATTTTTTTTGTAAATTTGGAGTGCTGTCAGTACAGAGAACAATGACAAAAATCGGTGTTGCCTACACCGTGTTATCCTCTTTTTAAAATTTGCACCCTGTTGACTTCAATGGGGGTTTTCGGTCGAAGTCCACAGTAGTCGATTGTCGAGTTCACGCGCATAGGTTTAGTATCTATGATCACGCGCGTGAACTCGACAATCGACTACTGTGGACTTCGACCGAAAACAGGAAGAAAATACAGATATGTGCGCTGGCTGAATTAACATAATTTGTATTAATATCTTTCACATCTACTGCAGTCAGATTCACCGCGTTCACTCTGAAGGAATCACTCACAATGGCTGGGCACTTGTAATGACACATCAAGGATGTTAAGAGACTAAAAGCAGATTTAAAACGTGCCCCATTGAAGTCAACAGGGTGCAAATTTTAAAAAGAGGATAACACGGTGTAGGCAACACCGATTTTTGTCGTTGTTCTGGAGTTCTCCTTTAAATAGTCACATTTACAACGATGCTTAGTCATCAAGGCCTGCTTCAGCACTATATCTCATTAAAGCAGTTCTGCAATACTGCAAACCATATGGTAATTGGAAAGAAAGTTTGTTTGCCCCCAGTACATTGCTTGATTGTATTACAGAAGACCAGTACAGTATTAGCACAGTACAATAGAGTACAGTACAATATCATATTAAATACAATACGACCACAAGAAACATGATGCGTTCAAAACTAATTGATTATGGCCCTGTTTACACCTGGTATTAAGATCATTCGGTATTGGTCAATCGGATCACAAGTAGACGAGGGAGACACACCCGTTTACACCTGGTGTTTTAATCCATCTCTTTTGTCCACTTTCAACTACTTCTGTCCTGATTTCTTCGAGGGGAGGGTCTATGGGCAGGGTAAATGTATCTGCTTTTTCAGATCTTTCTAATGGATGAAATAAGGTCACCCAATTTACATATGAACGCATATGTTTTTTGTCTTTAAACCAAATTTGGGTCTTCAGGCCCATGGGCGTCAGTTTGGTTTGAAATGTGCTGGGGACAGAGACGCATTCGGAAGTGCATTTTCAGAAGTGCTGGGTACAATGACGCATTAATTTTTTTCTCTCTTTCGCGCAGGTTATGTTTTGAAAGACGATGTCCTGTAGCTCAGGCACGGCCCCACTTTTCAACAGGCCCACCCAAAACGTTCCAAAAAAATAAAATAAATTTTTTTGTCAATAATTATAAAAATTAAAAGCTCATAATTTGTGCTAAAATAGTGTAGTTTTAAAAAACATTTTAAAAAGCTGGTTATATTGTGATGTTTCTGCGCAAGTTCAGCAGAGTGAGGTTCGGGTTTGTTCCGATCAGAGCTCGTGAGTGGAGAGCGCATTTCTGAATATTCCGCTCCGCTCGTTCATTCCGCAGGGTCGCTCGCTCAACCCAGATGTCCTGTTGCCTGGTTCGAAAATATGTGGAATAAGGGCTGCTTCCGACTAAAAGTTTTTTTTTTTTCTAGTCGACTAGTAGGCTAGTTGTTCATTTAAGTCATTCGTGGACAAATCTCCCCTTTATATTAATTTAATTACTTATATAGCCTACAGGATAATGAGCGTTTACGTAATATAGCCGCACTCAAGCGCACGACCGCACGCATAGAGATTGCCACAAAGTACCGGTAAAAGTAATGATTATGAGTGCATCTAAATGTGTCTAAATACGCTGTGAATGTGAATGTGCATTATACGCTGAGTTTCGGTTCATTTATGAGACGAACTCCAGTTCACTCGCCGGCGCCTCCATGTCGTGATTCTGCTATATTTACTTCTTATTAGGTTGATTAAAATTAAGATATAATTAATACAAAACGAAATTCAATTTAAAGAAAGGCAGCTGTTCTGTTTGAGGTCTCTGTAAAAGTTAGTGCCGCTTTCAGAGCGCTCACGTCCGAGAACTGACACGTTGTTTTTTTTCCCTCATAAATGCGAACACGAAAAATAAAATAAAATTAATATTATAATGTTTTTTTGTTGGGTCAGACAATGATTACCAAATTTCTCTCTCATATTGCTCCTCATAACCACTGAAAACGGTAAAAAAAATTTAACCAAAAGTCAAATTAATATGGACGGAAGTTAAAAGTGGTGGGTACAAAATGACTCATGACGAAATCTGGTGGGTACGTGTCCCCCCCGTCCCCCCCGAAATCGACGCCTATGTTCAGGCCACAAAGTTTAAATCCCATCTGGCTAGCGCGCTTCCCATAATATTTATGCATTGGGTCAGTAGGCGGAGAGCAGGCAGGCTTTTGTGCCTGTTCAAATGCCTTCTAACACTTTGAGTGTCTACACTATGAATGCAATCTGGTCGAATACATTTTTGACTGCATCTGGGGCCCTTTTTACACATGGTATTAAGATGGGTTTTGGTCGATAGGGTCACACGTGGATGGCGTTAAATAAAGGTGTAAACGGGGTCTAAAACATTTTGAGTTTGTCCACTTCCAGAGGTAGTCGAAAATGCATTTGACCAGATTGCTTTCGTAGTGTAGGTCTTCATGGGTCCAAAAATTAGTTTAATGCTTAATCCACTCATTATTCCTGCTTCAAAATTCATTCCTGATTTCTAACATGCACTCACAGCGTTCGGAGGGGTCTTGCGGCTATCAGAGCGGAAACAAAAGCTGATGCTCTCCGTAGGTTTTTCCGTCATCTCCGGGCGTGTTCATACGCAAATTTCACCAGCTTATTTTGTCCACTAGATCAAAAGATAAAAAAACAACAACAAAAAAACATACATTTCCCCTGCCATAGACCCTTCCCTCAAAGAAATCCGGACAGAAATGTTTGAAAGTGGACAAAAGAGACAGATTGTAAACGGGAATGTGTCTCCCTCATCTACTTGTGATCCGATAGACCAAAACTCATCTTATTACCAGGTGTAAAAAGGGCATGAAAGTGGTCAAAAGTGGACAAGCTCAAAATGTTTTAGACCCTACATGCACCTGTATGTGTAATCCACTTGTAATCCGATCGACCAAAATGCATCTAAATACCAAGTGTAAACTGGGGCTAAGACAAGTGGAATCTTTTGTACTTGAACTAATAAATATATGAAGCAAACACGTTGATTAATGACAGTGTCTCCATGCACAGAAGAGTCCTAATTGTTGGTGATTTTAATATCCATGTAGATAATGAAAAAGATGCATTGGTATTGGCATTTAGAGACATTCTTAACTCTATTGGATTGGATCATTGTCATAATCATACTTTAGATCTAATATTGTCACATGGAATCAATGTTAATGCCGTTGAAATTCTGCAGCAGAGCGATGACATCTCAGATCATTATCTAGTCTCATGTATACTCCCTTTAACCAAGGTTGCTAAGCCGACTCTGTGTTACAAATATGTTAGAACTATCACTTCTACCACTAAATATTACTTTATTAATACTTTACATACACAAAGACATCTTCCCACATTACTCCGATTTTACGCAGACTTCATTGGCTACCCGTACGGTTTCGTATTCAATACAAGATACTCCTTATCACATTCAAAGCACTCCATGGTCTTGCACCCCCTTATATTTCTGGTCTCATCCATACCTACTTCCCAGTTTGCACACTTATGGCGCTTTTCCATTACCAGTACCAGCTCAACTCGACTCGACTCGACTCGACTCAGCTCGGCTCGCTTTTCGCTCCGTTTTCCATTGCAGATAGTACCTCCACAATAGTACCTGGTCGTCATAGCGACGCCGCAGGAAACTGCCGTGACTTAATCTTTTACGCGAGACGCGCGAGACACACCCGCTACCCACACACACAGGACAATGGAGGAAATCGAGTGTATGCTGTTTTTGGATGGTTTTGTTTTTGTTTTTGCTGTTTTTTATTCAGGATACTCCGTCTGGCGCGTGCAATGATGACGCAGTGAATAGTGACGATTCTCTCTGACCAATCAGCAGTCTGCCTTGTTTTCACGTCACATTTTAGTATCGCCTCAGCTCGCCTCAGCTCGTTTAGAACCTCGCCGGAGGTGGTACGAAAAAAAGTACCTGGAAGCAGGTACAGGTACAACTTTTACATAGTGGAAAACCAAACAGAGCCGAGTCGAGTCGAGGCGAGGCGAGCCGAGGCGAGCTGGTACTGTGTAGTGGAAAAGCGCCATTAGATCCTCCGATACCGGTCTATTGACGATCCGTAGGCACAAACTGTCATTGTTTGGGGGAAGGGCTTTGAAACCTACTTCAAAGTTTGTGTTATTAGGCCACCAAAACACTGTTGTCGTCTAAATGAACAGCATTAAAAGTTTTCTGTTTTCAGTTGTGGTATCATGTAAAATGGCCCCTAAGTTAATTACTAATGATTTTTACAACGGAAATGAATCAATTAAAAACTTACTTAAGCTAGACAATGATTTTCTTCTAGAGCTTCTGTACAGCCAAAACAATCTTTGTTGCATTTATTTCCTATTATCACTGTAAAGCTGCTTTGAAACAGTCTGTATTGTAAAAGCGCTATATAAATGAAGGTGACTTGACTCGACATTACATTCTGACAATATTACGAATCTAATTTATGTTCTGGAGAAAAGCACCTCCTTATTGATGAACATTACTCCAGAGCGAAGGAGAACATTCCATGAGAGTCAGATAAATTCTGCATCTCTGGAGTAGATGCCATTGTTTCAATCCCCCATTAAAGATATCATTAGGGCATAATTAGCTCGTTTTAGAGCTCGTTCACCTCATTAATCGACTCTCTCATTCACCGTAAACCATCTATTAGGTCTTCTGAACTCCGTAATCAAGAGCTTCGAATAGTAGATTTAATACTCCATCTATACAATTACTCAATCAAACGGCACGGCAGTGCATTATACAGACTCTATATGACCTCACTGCGTCCATACTGCCAGTGCGAACGGCTCATCTGTCCCAGCGAGTAATTACACTCAAGGCTCTAAGAATTTTCTTGAGGAACACAATCTTACAGCTAATTACCTCTAATGCAACTGATCATTAAACGATCAAAGGTTGGTTAATCAGAATAAAGCTAAAAGACCAGCAGAATATCTCATTTAGAAAGTGTTTATTGAGTGCAGTCTGCTCTACTTGTTTATATGGGGTACTGAGATTCTCAAATAATTAGAGATTTTTTACAGCACTTCGCTATTATGTTTTGAAAGGTACATTTTCTCTGTCAGTTATGGCTCGTTTCCACCGAGCGATACAGTACAGTACGGTATGCAATTATTTCCGTTTTGATGGTCAGAAGTTGTGAATTGTACCAAAATCAAATATGCTGAGAAGCAAGAACAAGATCTGCTGTATGTCCTCCATTGTTGTTTACTGTGTTGCTTTCTTCTTCTTCGCGCGAGAATGACTTTGATCGCTACACCACGCAAATCCAGTAAGGCACTGTTGGCAGTGTTCTCGATAGCAAGCTGGATCAGGGTTTACCATCCCGAATCGTACTGTACTGTACCGTACTGTACCGCTCGGTAGAAAGTCTGAATCAGAATAAGAGCTTCATGCTTCATTTTATAGTTTTCCAAATTTAAGTCGAACAAAATTGCATTTCACAAGGTCACTGAGGTGCATTGAAATAATCTTGGCTAGTTCCTACTGGACGTTCTAATGATGTGCATTCAGGTGATTTTTTTGTTTTTAAATTAGTAATGAAATTAATATTTTTTTTCTGGTGATGTTTCTCACTGTTGCCCTACCCTACAGAATATATAACTCTCCTTACTCCTTATGATCAAGATCTCAAAGATTCTCCTGAAATGATTCTTTAATTTACATGCTCCAACTGGCAAAGGCTTTTAATTGAGGCATTTAATACATGTTAGTAAACATTCCAAACAGTAATTAATCGAGGGGTGTCCAGAAATCTTGGAAAAAAAACATGTTTAGTTTCCATTTTTAATCCAGTGATGAGCCAGAAAAGAGATTTTAAAATGCAGAAAACCTCACCAGTGTCTGTCTAATGGCTCCACATCACGATGGAGTGGTCTCTGAATTTGATTCTGTGTTTGTTCACAAACTTTCCTGTAAATGTCCTAGTCTGAAGGCCATTGACCATGCAGGCACTTCTCTGTGTTCAACTGTATAAGTCCTTTGCTTCGAGTGAATGGTTGTCAAATGAAAGCTTGACCTTTGTGATTTTCTCGGGGCAAAGGGAAACTATAGGACAGGAATATCAGCTCAAATTATTCCATCTTGACATTTCAGGCCAGTAGTCAGCTTAGCATTCTGGACCCGGATAGGAGGCAAAATGTCACCTTTTTTTATTTACTTGGGGAATTCTCCAATTAAATGTGACTTTAAGGCCATGTATGACCCATGAGTTTGCTCTGTGTCAGTGAAACTAACGTGTCCATCTCATATAGATGACATTTTCAATAATGCTGATGTTGACCCTGAGAGTAACCTTTTTCGACTCAATTTAGGATTAAATTTACCTTCCTCCCTCTTTCTTCCTCCCTCGCTCTCGGAATCCTCTTGGCTGGCGAGCCATTTGTTTTGACACGATCAATATAACCTAAAATCTAAAGCTATATATCCACAGGATATCAGGTCTTCTCAAAAACAGGAAGATAGATGCATTTTATGCAGTCTATTTCTATTGTGTACCTCCCACTAAATGGATTTCTTTACCTGTTGGTTTTGTAGTGATTCAGTGAGAACGTCCTTCAACATATTCTTTTTTAAATCCTTTGCCTCCGCAGATTCAAGCTCTAAGATATTCTTTTAATGAGCCTCTTTTTCTCTTTTCCCCCCATAGTGGAGGAATCAGGAATCTCCTTTGTTAGAGTCTGTTCTCTAATCACCATCAATCACATCCAGGTGAGAGAGAGAATATTCCTTTTAAAAACCCACTGAACACTCTGGAGGAATCTGGATGTTCATTTCCTTTTGGAAAATATAGTTTAGATGTTTGAAATCAGGTTTAACTGAAGGTAAGACACCCTCTGGTCACCGGGTGACGGTTTGGTTTGTTTATCAAGCCATACCCAATTGAAGCTCTGTTGCTGAAGTGAAGTTGCTGGTTGGTTTGACAGATGACGTGGTCTCCCTGTGTCCTGCACATGATTTAGCTGTTGACCTTAAACCAGAATCAGGTTAATTCAGAAAACTCACTTACTGTATGACCTCATGACATGAATGATGGGAAACAAAGCTACCATAAGCTTCTTTATGTCAGGTCTTACATTCAGGTTCAAGATTCAGAAAAGCAAAACTCAAAAACAATATGTAAAAAAATAAATAAATAAAACTCCAGATGTACATGATAACTGTTACTTCACACTTTCTGTTATTCCATCTGCAACTTAAATGCACTTTAACATTAAGGATATTATACTTTTACACACACAGTATACACACACTTGTATTGCTGTTTGCACTTCTGGTTAGATGCTTGTGTAATCATTGGTTATGTACTGTGACAATAAAGTTGATTCTAAAAAGATGATTATACCACAAAGCTAAACAAGTATCAACGAGTACTGAATAACGGTAAGGAATAATGTTCAGTTTTAAGATTCATTTTGCAATAAAGGCTGACTTGCCAGTTGTATTTTGGTTTTATAAGAGAGAGCGCATATGGAGTAATATGAGATAAATTAAACTATCATAGCAGATACAACGATCAATTATACAGTTTACAGTTGTTACACACTGACATAAGAGTGAGACCACAGTGACTAATCACAATCTGTAAAACAATCAGGCCCATTGATTAATTTTGAAGTTTTTAAATATGTTCTTGTATCTTTTCTCTCATCGGGAGGCAAACCAGATCAGTCCTGGCATTTTGTCGAAACAATCAAAAAAAGCCATCAGTTCACCCTCCTTCTCCTGTGCAGTTCTTGTTAGCCAGGCAGTGTGTGAGGTTGTTAATTTCCATAACCTTTATTGGTGCAGGCACCAGTGGGAAAATAGCAGCAGTCGGCATAATTATAAAAGTCTTTCTAAGTAGACAGTGGCCTGAACTGCACACACGCAGGCAGCGGCGTATCGCTGTGTTTAATGAGCTCCGATCAAGGGCCTCGCTGTTGGAGGAGCTTATATAATTGCTTTACAGTGGCTCCAGAGCTGGATTTATCTTGGTTGTTTGTGACAGGACTAGTCAGGAGAATTAGTGCAGAGATGAATGCCAGGCAATCTGAAGGGGGAAAGAGGCAGAATGCTGTAATGTCAGGGCCATTTTGTCTTTTTAACTCTGTCTTTGTTCTCAGGCGTATCATATGCCCACTCTCATCCCGTCTCCCTTTATTTCTCTCTCGTTCTCTCTCAGGCAGCAGTTATTCCTGCTCGACACATTACTTACACACTCCGCTCCGCTAATGAAGCCCACCGCACATACAGCCATTTGCATGTGCTTAAAACGGTTTAATTATTTCAGGTCGATTTGCATACTGCACATATAGCACATTGTTATATGGTTATAAATAAGCTGGCTTCACAGATGACGGCAGGAGCAAGGCTGCGATGACCGTGTGCAGTTGTGATATTGGCAGTGACTGCTGTATTTGATTTTGCTGAATGGATTATGGGCTTTTGTGAAGTGAATGTGTGTTTTGGTGATTAATGAATCTATTGATTTTTAAAGCAAAGAGGAGCAGACCGCAGTGTTTCTTTTTTGTATCAAACAGCATTTGTTTGACTATTGAGTCACATTAAAGGGTAAGCTCACGTATCAATATAAATTCAGTCATTATTTACCCCTCAAGTTGTTCCAAACACGTATGCTGTCATGGTTTGAATTTGTTTGTTTTTTTGTTGTATACAAAAGGAGAAATTTGGATGAATATTTTTGCATCATGCTCCAAAAAAACTTTTTTTATTCTAATTGCAAACAAATAAGTGAATCAAATGGCAGTCTACAAAGATTATTTTATTATATTATTATATATATTTTATTTGAGCATTATGGTGGTTTTTCTTTTTTTGTTTTGGACCATTTTCAGGAGCTAGGACACCATCAACTGACCTATATTTAATGGAAAATAGTTTTAGAAAAATTAAATAAAGGCAAAATGTCTGTTTTGGGTTGAACTGTTCCATTAAGAATGATCTCTAGAGAGCAGGTGAAGTAAGCCTCTGCAGAGTTTAGCTGTTCTTTCTTGGTGTCTCAGAGGACCGCTGACTGCTCCGCATTGCCTCTGTTTAATGCTGTAGATTGACAGTTTTCTCATTTACAAACACCTGTTTCTTACTGATAGAGATTTACCGGAGGCGTATTATTTGGCTTTGTCGTAATACGCAGGATTGCTTTCTGCTCAAGGCGTCACAGCTCAAGGAACACTGGTTCACCATGGAGCAAGAAACCATGAAAGTACAGGCTTCCACACACGCGCCGCACACCTCTATCGTAGCATACACCTGGGTAATAACATTTATTACTCAGTGTGAGCGTAATCCTTCAGTGCTGAAGAATGGACAGAATGCTCGGTTGTTTATGAAGCTCCCTATGTTCCATTACTAATAAATGACAAAGACATGGTGTGAGTGAAAATGCAGCATCTCTCCTTGAACTATATTTCATCAAAGCTTATTGCTGTAGAGGCTCTTGTCATGGCTCGAGCAGCTTTTGTTCGCTGGATGAAGGTGTAAAATGGGCCACTGCTGAAGACTCTTGTTTTTTTACAGTCTCTCTTTTACGTCTTGGTTGAAAATAGTCATGATCGGGTTTTCAAAGGCAGAACAATTACACCCTCCAAATTTATTTTCAGTCTATGTTAGGTCTACCTGAGGAAACGCATGTGAAATATATGAAAAGTAGAGTGTTTAATTAAGGTGTAATTTGCCTCTGCTTAATTGCAGAGAAATTAAGTAAGTGTTATTTTTGAAGCATCTGTTCATATTTCTGTGATGAAACACAAGCACCCTCATATATTCACTTTCTGTTTTGAGACACTTCTACAGAGGATCCATGCGTGTCTCAACTAACCCTGAATTACACTGCATGTATTGCTACACAAAGAACATTTGAGTTGAAACAGAACCCAACTGAACTTTTTTTCGAGTGACAGAGAAAATAGTCAATTTTGTTATACATTTTTTGTGCATTTATTCTGTCGCTGGACAATTTAAAGGCAAACAGTGTGAAATATATGTAGAAAACTGGAGGTCTTAACTTTAAAGAATGCTTTATGCCGAAAATGTTCTATATAAGGAGAAATGTCTTAAATTATTGCATAATACTTCCATGTTTAACAGGTTCTTTTATTTTTTTCCGAATGATAAAGTATGTATACAAGCTGTTTTATTCATAAAAGTTAATTGAAATAAAAATATGAATTAAATTTAATGAAATAAAATTATCCCACAATGAGAACCCCTAAAAGGTTAACTGAAGTGCCTGACAGAACCCTTTAAGGCCATTTCTTCTAAAACTGTGGTATTTGGACACAGTTGGGTTGAATTTGATTAGTCACAAAATCTGAAACCATATTAATTTTACTTAAAAAAAATTCTGTTTAAAAATGTTTGAAATAATCCTATAGTTTATTTCCAATTTTAAATTAGATATCCAATGTTATCTCAGGCTGTATATCGGTGTTGGAGTGCAAATATAGAAATGCATAGTAAGTGTCTGAAAGCTCTGTCTAATTGCAATCAGCGTGTGGTAAACAGTTATTACAATTTGACCAGGCTGGATATCATACTATTGAAGGTGTTAACCCCGCCCCGCCCCACACACACACACACACACACATGCACACACAGGCAAACTGACATGAAACCCATTATATTTTTTCCTGTCTGCTTTGAGACAGTCCTTTCCCAGTTTATCTATTTCTGTCAAGCTCCCCTCCTCCCTAAATCTACTCCCTTTGCGATTTTACTTTCAATTTTCTGCTTTGAATAATTTACAAACGGCAGGCCAAATGCTTATTTGGAGTTGTGGTGCATGCTTTAAAGAGAATGTGTAATGATTGCCGACGGGGTTCTGCATTAATCCCGTTTATGTGCAAGACCTTTCAGATCGGCTGGCACCGTGGCCACCGGGGTGGGAGGAGGTCAATCCCTCAACACACAACAGACTCCATCATCCCCCATTATAGCCCAGGTCCTCCGCTTCTCCCCAGCGTTTGTGTGTGAGAATCTCCAGTCAAACCTAAGAAACAAGGTTTTATTTGCAATTGGGTTGAAGCTCCTCTTCGATACTTCTAACAAAGCTGTTTGTCTGTGAGAACATTTGCTTGTGTGTTCATCCTTATTCATGAAGTCCCAAATTTAGAGTGCTTAACCTGAGAGGGCGACATATGACATGTTTGTTTGATGTGCTTGAGTTTTAAAAGTTCTTGTTTGAGTGTTGAGTGAATAATAATATTTTTAGCATGACTTCGATGTTGAACTAGGGAAGAAATCAGGCATATATATACAATACATACAGGCAGTGTTTCTGTCTTTGTTTTGCTTTACATTTTTGTAATATATAGTATAAATAAATATATAAAATATATTTTTTTTTAAATTCCATTGGAATTCATTATTTTTTTGGATGATTGGTTAATTCACTGATTGACCATGTCAGGTGTGATTGTTCATCAAGTTGATATAAAAGTTGTTCATGTTTGTTATTTTCTTTGCCTGACGAAGACTTCTTTGGGAGCAGAAATTGCAGTGTGCGGGGAGTGCTACAACAGTCAAATGCAGAAGCTGAATGACAGGTCAAATACTGCATCATATAGATGAACCAAGTAATGTGGGCTAGACTACTTTCACATTTTATGTCATTTAACTGACCTCCAGGACATTTGATCAACACCTGCTGCTACAGTCCCTTACTAAATGTGATTCTCTACAAGAATCATCATACCATTTTAGGTACTTTTATTTCTCATGAAATTGTCTGTCCCGACTCAAGGTTCCTCTGAGGTCAATGGACCTCTCTCTCTCTCTCTCTCTCTCTCTCTCTCTCTCTCTCTCTCAGCCTATATGGTTTTATAAACATAGTACTACTTTGTTACTGTAATCCAACAGATGGACAGGCATTTTGTGTAAAATTTGTGTGAAAATTAAACTCAGTTCACCATTTGCTGGCTTGCATGGGAGTGCACCATATGTTGAGAAATTACATTCCCATCAACAGGAACTGTGTTTTTAAAATTATAACTGGAATCAGGATAGGCAAAAATAGTGGATAATGAATTAATGTAATTTGTTCAGTTAGTGCAGTAATTGCTTGTTCGGAGCCAGCTGATGAAAGTACTGTACCCGCTGAACCGATCAATTTCCAGTCGCTCAAAATAACAATTTAATCAAGTCAGGTTTCGATTAAGTCACATAATCTTGTTAATGGCATTCAAAGTCAGTCTGTTGCAGCATATTAAGCAGCTGGACTACAATGTTTAACACACACACAAAACAAATCTGATTTCAATAACTTTAATGTAAAAAGTGCCAAGATGTTTCAGCAATCAAGTATCATCTTGCTGAAATTGTTGTGAAATGGCTTTGGCTGCAATCATTTCTCTTGTTTTCAAGCTAATCTATACAGCACCTCTGTTTGTGTGTCCAATAATCTTGTGATGCCACAAACTATATTTAGTCTTTGCATGTTTATTTGATGATTAAAAACAGAACTGAAAGTAGTCTAAATAAAATCCCTAGAAATTACAGCCCATTGAGATTGGATCAAGCCAGATTCACGGTTTGGATGCAGTTTAATGTGGATCTGGGCATCAACATAATGCAAATGTATTCTCATCCTCAGTAGCCTGAGCTTATTAGCATAATACATGTAATGAGCGCTTGCAGCCGTGTGTGTGTCAGGACTCTAAAGCCTTGGGCTGCCACTAAACTGTCTGCGATATACAGTGCTGTCCTTTTCGAAGCATTTGGTTAACACAGTTGGCCTATAATCAAAGCAAATGCTTAATTAGTTAATATTTATACTACGATATGTATGCTCTCTTGCTCACTGGCTGTGGTGTGACTTTGGACTTGCATTGTGCCCTTTCAGACTTTTCAGCCAATTGGATTTTGCTGAATAACTAAACCCAAAAATAATTTTCTTGAATAATGTGCTGTATGGAAGCCCATTTCCACCAAAGAAAAAAGAGCATGCTTTTGTAAATCATAATCATGACTTAAAGGTACTCCTCCTTGAACTGCCACAACAGCTATATGCCCCTGGTAGGGTCTCCCAAGGCAAACAGGTCCTAGATGACAGGTCAGACTAAGAGCGGTTCAGAAGCCCATTATGAAGCAAATCAAATCAATGACCGAGACGTTGCCAGGCATGGCGCAGCCGGGACCCCACCCTGGAGTCAGGCCCAGGGATGGGGCTCGCATGTAAGCGCCTGATGGCCGGGCCTCCCCCCATGGGGCTCAGCCTGAATGAGTGACGTGGAGCCGCCCTCCCATGGGCTCACCACCTGCAGGAGGGACCGTAAGGGGCCGGTGCATAGTGGATCGAGCGGCAGTCGTAGGCGGGGGCCCTGACGACCCAATCTCTGGACACGGAAACTGGCTTTAGGGACGTGGAACGTCACCTCGCTGGCGGGGAAGGAGCCTGAGCTTGTGCGGGAGGTTGAGAGGTACCGACCAGAGAGACTCGGGATCACCTCCACACGCAGCTTGGGCTCTGGAACCACACTCCTTGAGAGAGGCTGGACTCTCTGCCACTCTGGAGTTGCCCATGATGAGAGGCGGCAGGCTGGTGTGGGTTTGCTTATGGCCTCCCAGCTCAGCCTCCATGTGTTCACCCCGGTGAATGAGAGGGTTGCTTCCCTGCGCCTTCGGGTCGGGGACAAATCTCTCACCTGGCCCTGTTGAAGTCTCTGGGAGGGGTGCTGGAAAGTGCTCCAACTGGGGACTCTGTCGTTCTACTGGGGACTTCAACGCCCATGTTGGCAGCGACAGTGACACCTGGAGGGGCGTGATTGGGAGGAACGCCCCCCCTGATCTGAACCCGAGCGGTGTTCTGTTATTGGACTTCTTTGCTAGTCACAGCTTGTCCATAACGAATACCATTTTCAAGCATAAGGGTGTCCATCAGTGCACGTCAACTTTGTGGTCGTTTCATCTGACCTCCGGCCGTATGTCTTGGACACTCGAGTGAAGAGAGGGGCGGAGCTGTCGACTGATCACAACCTAGTGGTGAGTTGGATGCGATGGCGGGGCAGGAAGCTGGACAGGCTCGGCAGACCCAAACGTACTGTGAGGGTCTGTTGGGAACGTTTGGACGAGTCCCCCGTCAGAGAGATCTTCAACTCCCACCTCCGGCGGAGCTTCGACCCGATCCCGAGGGAGTCTGGAGATATTGAGTTCGAGTGGACCATGTTCTCCACCTCCATTGTCAATGCGGCCGCTCGGAGCTGTGGCTGTAAGGTCTCCGGTGCCTGTCGAGGCAGCAATCCTCGAACCCGGTGGTGGACACCGGAAGTAATAGATGCCATCAAGCTGAAGAAGGAGTCCTATCAGGCCTGGCTGGCTTATGGGACTCCTGAGGCAGCTGACGGGTACCGGCATGCCATGTGGACTACAGCCCGGGTGGTTGTGGAGGCAAAAAATCGGGCCTGGGAGGATTTCGGTGAGTCCATGGAAGAAGGTCTATCGGTTGGCCTCGAAGAGATTCTGGCAAACCGTCCGGCACCTCAGGAGGGGGAAGCAGTGCCCTACCAACACTGTTTACAGTGGAGGTGGGAAGCTGTTGAGCGCAACTGGGGATATCCTCGGATGTTGGAAGAAATACTTCGAGGATCTCCTCAATCCCACTGACATGTCTTCCATTGAGGAAGCAGAGGCCGAGGGCTCTGAGGTGGACTCGTCCATCACCCAAGCTGAAGTCATCGAGGTTGTCAAGAAGCTCCTCGATGGCAAGGCACCGGGGGTGGATGAGATCCGCCCTGAGTACCTCAAGTCTCTGGATGTTTTGGGGCTGTCTTGGTGGTGGTCCCTCTTTTCAAGAAGGGGGACAGGAGGGTGTGTTCCAACTACAGGTGGGATCACACTTCTCAGCCTCCCGGGAAAGTCTATGCCAGGGTACTGGAGAGGAGAATTTGGCCAATAGTAGAACCTCGGATTCAGGATGAACAGTGCGGTTTTCGTCCCGGTCGTGGAACACTGGACCAGCTCTATACCCTCTCCAGAGTGCTGGATGGCTCATGGGAGTTTGCCCAACCAATCCACATGTGCTTTGTGGATTTGGAGAAGGCATTCAACTGTGTCCCTCGTGGCGTCCTGTGGAGGGTGCTCTGGAAGTATGGGGTCCAGGGCCCTCTGCGAAGGGCTGTACGAACGGAGCTGGAGCTTGGTTCGCTTTGCCGGCAGTAAGTCAGACTTGTTCCCGGCGCATGTTGGACTCCAGCAGGGCTGCCCTTTGTCACCGGTTCTCTTCATAATTTTTATGGACAGAATTTCTAGGCGCAGCCAGGGGCCGGAGGGTGTCCGGTTTGGGGACCACACGATTTCGTCTCTGCTTTTTGTGGATGATGTTGTCATGTTGGCTTCATCAGACCAGGACCTTCAGTGTGCACTGGGATGGTTTGCAGGCGAGTGTGAAGCGGCTGGGATGAGAATCAGCACCTCGAAGTCCGAGGCCATGGTTCTCAGTTGGAGAAAAGGGTGGCTTGCCCGCTTCAGGTTTGTGGAGAGTTCCTGCCTCAAGTGGAAGAGTTCAAGGATCTTGGGGTCTTGTTCACGAGTGAGGAAAGGATGGAACGGGAGATTGGCAGACGGATCGGTGCAGCTTCTGTAGTAACGCGGTCGATGTACCGGTCTTTTGTGGTGAAGAAGGAGCTGAGCTGCAAGGCGAAGCTCTCAATTTACCGGTTTACCGATTTACCGGCCGAAATGAGCTTTCTCTGCAGGGTGGCTGGGCGCTCCCTTAGAGATAGGGTGAGGATCTCGGCCACTCGGGAGGAGCTCAGAGTAGAGCCGCTGCTCCTCCACATCGAGAGGAGCCAGCTGAGGTGGTTCGGGCATCTGTTCCGGATGCCTCCTGGACGCCTTCCTGGAGAGTCCTGGAGAGACCCCGGGGAAGACCTAGGATACACTGGAGGGATTATGTCAGCTGGCCTGGGAACGCCTCGGTATTTCCCCGGAAGAGCTGGAGGAAGTGTCTGGGGAGAGGAAAGTCTGGGCGTCTCTGCTTAGACTTCTGCCCCCGCGACCGGGCCCGCATAAGAGGAAGAAGATGGATGGACGGATGAATGGATGGATGGATGGATGGACTTAAAAGTCAAAATTATTACATACTAAGTCCTATTTATGAGATGAAAAGTTGAAATTATGACTTAAAAAGCCATAATTAAGATTTATGTGGTGGAAATGGACTACCATACACTTCTGCAATTTATATTGTTGGTAAATGGGTTTTGACTAGTTCAGTTTAACTTGGTAAATTACATCTTACCCATTACACCAGGACTGCGACTGCTGTGCTCAAGCAAACCAGAGGGCCCATAAGCGTAAACAAACAGCACGTTTAATCATCAATGGCTCCGTGTTGAAATGTGATCAGTGTGGTAGTGCTGCATGAACTCTTTCCTCTGTGTTCTTGTCTGTGCTTCATTTATCCATTCATATCAGTCAGCTGTGGTTGAGGTAATGGCTGCTGAAGCTGAGACTGTAAACTGGTACATGCCGTGGCTTGATGCCAGGAGGTAAGACAGCGCTGTCCCACAGCATCAGTGAGAATATGCGTGCACATGTAGATGGGCTCCAGGGGAACTAACGGCAGTGCTCTGATGTGCCACAGGGAGACAGAAAGCGCTCATTACCCGCATGACCCCAATCCCCCGGTCAAACCTCCACACGACTTCCCCATGGTGTCAACCATTATGTCTATGGAGAGTCCCCACAAAGATAGTGAAACCGAGTATGTGTGTGTGTGTGTGTGGACGGATCAAATGTCCCCACAAGGGTGGTAAAGCCTGAGATTTTTCACATTGTGGGACAAAATTGAAGTCCCTGTGATGAAAACAACTTATAAATCACACTAAATTGTTGTTTTTGTTGTTCCTTTTTTATTTATTTATTTTTTATGTAAAAATCTTGAAAACAGAATAGTTTTCTGTAGGGTTGGTTTAGGGTTAGGGTTAGGGGATAAAATGTAAAGTATAATAATCATGATGTCTGTGTATGAGTGTGTGTGTGTGTGTTTTGAGAGAGAGAGAGAGAGAGAGAGAGAGAGAGAGCTGCCACTGCAGTTGACATTCATCAACACGTGACACTATTGAACTTTACTGGCATATAAAGATGTGAGAGAAGAATGGACTAAAGGACAAGAAATGCTTCTCTGATTAAGTGGCAGGCAGTCGGTTTAGATGTCTTCTTGCCCTGTGATAATGACATATCAGAGATGACACAGAACACACTGGTCAAGACACTGCTGTCTCTCTGATGTCAATGTCTCTTCATTCTGCTGTCTGCCGCTCACACATTCACTTCAAGTGAAATGCTTCAATCAACATCTGAGATGAATGCATCCACTTCTGATGGCCAGGAAATGATCTGGAGGGAATCTTCCTTCTTTCTCCATGTCTTGCTTTCTGTTCACAATTCACATCCAATGATTCGTCACTCACTCTTATTGCACTCCCTTGTTCTCTGTGTTGTGGTTTCAGGCACTAGTCACAGTAAGACACTACACAATGACGTTACTAAAACACATCTAAAGACTTGAGACATATGACACCATTTTAGCTAAGTGAACATAGAGCAGCCAATGCTCACTATGTTTTTACAGTGCATTCTAGGGAGGGAATGATTCAGTGCACTGGAAATGGCTGACTAGGTATGACTAAGAAGCCTAACTAAAGAGTCTGACTGAGGCACACTCGGACATGGGCCCTATACCTGGTACACATTGTACGATTTTGGGCAGTCCCAGATGAAAGATGACCAATCGTGGCGATATCTGTGGTCGTGGCTCCTAAACGGTGATCCTATGTTGTACAGTGAGAGGTTCAACGATGGCCGTTGTCACAGATTTGTGACCAAAGATAGGCTGCGAAAATTTTCTGATAGTGTCAGAAATGTACTGTAGCATGATCATCTTACATTGTGTTTACTGCTATGTCTACTGACTAGTCAATAAAAATGAAACATGAAATGCCGTATTTATCAACCCGACATGGCGCTAGAACTTAAAACTACTTACCTCAAACTCCACTTACAAAATTGTTGTTGTAGCCTATGATTCAATAGGTGTCATCATCGTACAGACTGTACATACATGTCAAACCCAAGTTTATTAGATCCGTGTCGTAGCGTGATTTGTAACAATCTTTAGGATTGCCGCAATTGCACAATTTGTAGCAGGTTTAAAACTCTTTATTGCACATATTTTTTGTTTTTGAGGTATGGGTACAGAGATACAGTGCATAGGAAATAAAGTTAATCCACATCCATATGTTAGATCAGCATAATTCAGAAATAAGATCAAGGGTTTGTGAGTTCCCAGCATGCATTTCAGCATGAATTAATTGTGCAGTTGGGTTAGGTTTATTGTAATTGTTTTGTAATTGTTAGTTATTGTTGTTCGTGATGTCTCATTATTATTATTATTTTTATTTTATTTTTATTTTTTTTACATCTGTTGGTTATCACTATTCTTGAAGTTTGAGTCAAGTGTTTAGGTCTATGTACAACCATTTAAAACCACATCCCAGATATCCTTCCTTTGTAAGGCAATTGACCCATCAGAAACTCGCATAGTTCACTTCCCATGTTAAGTGTCCCATAAAACTAAACTACATATGGCTACCAAAATTATAGATTCGTTTTAGTAACTTATTGAAAATGAGTCTGACAAAAAATTATTGGCTAGATGAGGCATTCAAAATGACAAAACAAAGTAGTGTTACTTTTTTATATTTTTATGACAGTTATTGAGAGAACCTAAAAATCTAAATGCATCATGTTGCATTTGAATATTTAAGTTTTCTCAACAATTTATTTTATTTTATTTTATTTTTTGCAGCGAATGCAGTATTGCTTACCTTGCTAAATTTCAGCAGGCTTTACTTGAGGTCACTGGAATGTTGATCACTAGTAGTAGTTCCAACTGCTGAATGTAATGTTCTCGGTGGGCTGCAGAACTGCAAATAAAGATGTCATTTTATTTAGAAAAAAAGCACTGCAAGGGAAAGTGTTTTTATTTAAACTGTAGCAGTGAATAGTGCATCATATGATCTGAGAAGACCTCATCAGTCATCATTAAGGTGATTTTGTTGTACTGCTATAGAGAAGCTTTAAGACGTTCTACAGTGTCTAAAAGAGCACGCAGCCTTTAAACACCCAGAGTGACAAAATGCTAATAGCAGTACAAGAGGTGAAAGGCTGAGATGGATAGAGTCCAGACGTGACAGTAAAGGATGGGTCTGATGCTCCGCCACACTGTATCATCTCACAAGAACAGTCATCCTGAAAAATGTAATTTGCAGGCTCACCGTCAGAGATGTGGTGTGATCTGGGAATGATAGCAGGAGCCTATTGTGCTGTGAGTGGGAGACGAGCTGATGACAGGGGAGGTCGAAATAATCTGTGCATAGTGTCCGATGATGCAAACGGCATGATGGAACAGGCCTTACTTTACACAATCTCCACATGGACCAAAGAGGACAACAACAGTAAACAGATTAATGAAGGCATCAGTTCATTAATATAACCTGTCAAATCTATGTTTTAGGGTTATTCACAGGGCTTGTACACAAAGTGTTCAGTTATCTCTTAATGCTGACTGGATGTGCTGCAGATTGCCACTTTTACACTATTAGAAGAAAAAGCTCTATATACAACATTAAAGGGTTCTGTCAGGTGCTTTATATACATCAAATTAATTCATATGTTTTTAATTCATTTAATTAAAAAAAAAAATTAAAACCTTTTTTAAACAGCATCTTTTATCATTAGATACAACTGAAATAATAATAAAGTATTTTGCAATCATTTAAGGCATTTCTCCTTACATAAAACCTTTTTGGAATAAACGGTTATTTAAACTTCTATATACTGTATATGTAAATAGTATCATCGTCAATGTGTATCATTGAACCTTTTTATCTAAGAGCATAATTTTCGTCATTATTTCACAGAGTTTACAAGATATAGATTTCCATGTGTTGTATTAATTTCCTCACAGTGGGCCTCATTTATCAATCTTATGTAGAAACGAGCGCAGAAATAATCTTACGACAGGGTTAACGTGTGATTTGTGAAACATTCTTATGCCGCCAATCCCATCGTATGAATGATTGTATGTTGATAAATGTGGAGGCTGAAAACAATCGTCATTTGAATATCAATATATGAATTACCAGTAAATAAAACGAAACATAAAACGAACGGGTGAGGGGTGTGAGTCAGGGCTTCTCAAACCTGCAGTAAAATGCATTCAGATCATCAGCCATTTGTTGATTCTCCACAGGTCAGGGGGATGGTGACTTGTACTTTGTGATGGTCCTCAGGCCTGTCCAGACTTACGCCGGGTCATTGGCTGAAAACATTTTAATTTTTTATTTTTTTCAGAATAGCTACATTTTGACACTCTGATCTCCTTTGTTAGTCTGTTTCTGGCCTGGTTATACAATATTTTATCCCCACTTCTGTAAGCATCCTTTTTGGCATGACAAAGCTATTTGAGTTTCCCAATAAACCATGGTTTATCATTAGTGAAAGATAAGAATGTCCTGGTAGGAATGCATGTATCCTCACAGAAACTGATGTATGATGCTTCAGTCTCTGTGAGCTCGTCCAGGTCGGTGGCAGCAGCTTAAAAAACAATCCAATCAGTGCAATTGAAGCAGGCCTGTAAATCCCACTCTACTTCATTCGTCCATCTTGTTACAGTCCTAATTACAGGTTTAGCTGATTTCAGTTTCTTCCTGTAGGCCGGTATAAGATGAACTAGACAGTGATCAGAGAGCCCCAAAGCTGCTCTTGGGACGGAGTGATATGCAGTCTTTATTGTGGTGTAACAGTGATCCAGTATATTACTGTCTCTGGTGGGACATGTAACGTGCTGTCTGTATTTTGGCAGTTGCCTTGGCTTTTGGCTTGCTTAGTTGGGGACATTTAATATTCAACAATATTATTGATCTGCCTTACTTAAGGTGGACGATGACGCAATTTTCTTCTAGAAACAAACTTTATTGTATTATTCTCATCTTACCACTGTGAAGCTGCTTTGATACAATCTGTATTGTAAAAAGCGTTATAAATAAAGGTGACTTGACTTGACTTGACTTGTCTTGACTTGACTTGTATTTTGGCAGTTCACGGGAGGGATTTGCTTTGATAAAATCAAAGAATGATTAAAAGAGAGTTTGGGTAGTTCTGTTCGCTTTCAGCTATTTGTTCAGCTAGCTGTTGTAGCGCCGCATCATACATCTGGAGGGATGTACACATTCACGAGAATGAATGAGGAAAACTCCCGCAGCGACTTGGTTCTCGGTTTATGAAGATCGCCTCTAAACGATTTTCATTAATGTAGAAACACAATCCACCACCTCTTGTTTTCCCCATTAACTCCACGATGCTATCTGCTCGGAACAGCTGGAAGCCCGGCAGATGTAGTGCACGTTCCGGAATAGCTTCACTCAGCCAGGTTTCAGTGAAGCACACTGCAGCAGAGTTTGAAAAGTCCTTGTTGATGGGATCGGACATTCGCAAGATGAATACTTGGGATCGCTGTGTCGGCGGGTTCCCCCATCTGCGTCTGACCACACGTTTGAACTGCACCGCTGCCCCTCTGACTAGAATGTCCAACAAAACATCTGAATAATCAAAAAACAGAAAATATTATCTGGTATGTGTTGCTTGAAGGGCACCTATAATGCAAAATTCACTTTTTTGAACATAAATGTGTGTTGGCAGTGTGTGTACACAACAGCCCTATGATGATAAAAATCCACCCAGTGCTTTAAAAAAAAATCCCCATAAATCATAAGCATTGTCTCAGAACGAGCTGTTCTCAGATTTGGGGCAATGTGACGTCACTTTGCACAGGCCCCTCACACGACTGTTGACTGACACTGCAGTTTTAGCATAGACCCACCCTGAGTGAGCTGGACACAGTCCGCCATTGTTTCCACGCTGGAGCAGCTGTAGACAAGAATGTCTTCTAAGCGATTGAGGTGTTTTGTTGTTGGATGTCAGAATGAACATACTGTATCAGTCTTCATTTACTCCCACTGTTACTCGAGGATGGATCTCACCAACTGTTCGTGATCAAGCTTACACTCTCCGGAGCGACAGGCCTAATGTTACTGATCACGGCAGAAATGAAAGTGAGAGCGCGCACTTTATCACAGCTTATTGAGTCGTTTTACGGATATTCAGTTTACCAGTTTATTTAGCACCCACTGAAAAGGTGTGTATATATTTGTTTACTGTTAGTTGTTGTAACGAGTGTTTTGTGTACTTCGCTGTGAATGTTCCATGCTAATGAAAGGGAGAGAGAGAGTTTATGGATAAGACTTTAATGCGCACTTCTTTTACTGTGTTTATTCAGGTCTTACAGTGATTTTCTGGAGTAAAACTAACGCTTCATCTTTTGTGTGATGTACAATAAACTTCATTGAACTCATCAGTATATTTTGGTCATCATTCGGATGGGGTCTACTACAGCAGGCTTGTAATAGTGGATAAAAGCAGATGACAAATAAGTTATAACCGTAATTAAACTAAACTTACCTGTTCTATCTCCATACAGCATATATTCTCTGGCTCTGTGGGCATTATTGTCCGACTCCGGGTCGAAATGAACACCGCTACTGAGAGTTTCTGTTTTGATATAATCAGATGAGATTGTCCTGGATGCCCTTTGGGCCGGCAGCAGCAGTTAATTTGCATTTAAAGGGATACACACTAAAACGGCACGTTTTTCTGAGTGCCAAAAAATGACAATTTAAACATGCTGTAAAAAATTATCTGTTGGGTATTTTGAGCTAAAACTTCACATACACACTCTGGGGACATCAGAGACTTATTTTACATCTTGTGAAAAGGGGCATAATAGGTGCCCTTTAATGTTAAGGAGTTTGTCTCTGGTAAAACGTATAGAAGAAGAATGACTAAACACAGAACAATCAATAAAAAAACAACAGAAGAATTGGAGAGCTCAGCACCGTGGCTGCCATTTTCAGAACCATCTTGTTAAAATGCTCTTATTATAATTCTCCACCAGATTTACTGCATAGTAAACTTAAAAACTTGTGTAAATGAGCTGGGACCTGACATGAAATTTGATCGTAGCCACCGCTCACATCCATATTGATGCCAAGTTTTGCGTGGAAACGACTATTCGCCCAGTTTTCTGTCATACGTTCGTTTCACAAATGAGGCACAGTAAGAGCAGAATTAAACACACAGAACCATGATGAACAGCACTGTAGTGGAGCGATTCAGGTTCCTAGACTCTATTATCTCTCAGGACCTCGGGCCTCATTTATAAAATGTTGTGTAGAAACCATCCTACATTTGATCTAAGACCATTTCTTAAATGAGTGTACATATAATTTAGAGAACGAACATAGTATATAAAAGAGAAACATCCAAGAAAGAAAACAGTCATCAACTACCAAATCCTTTTTGAAATTTGAGAGCAGCAAGAATTGCTTCGATTTCTAAATACCTGCACTACTCCATCTCTCTGCCACAAGGAAAAGTGCGTACTTCTGCTTAGAACCTGACGTGGCGACGTGGCGCTAAGCACTTTTTTCACTTCAAAGACCTTTTTTTTTTTATAAATATGAATGTTGGCATGAATTTTAGCGTACACACACTCTAAGATCAATCCTGTGCATACGTACATTTTATAAGTTATATGGTTATATGGTCCCCCGGAGTGGGACACTCAAGGCCCTGCAGAGGTTGTACATAGCTCTGCAAGCACAGGCCTTCTGCTGCTTTGATAAAAATGCACAGGGAAATGAAGTAAAACTTCTTAAAAAACAACAACCAAAAAAAAAAAAACACAGGATCCATTAAGCTGGGCTCTTGGATTATCTCAACTTAGATGGTTCCAATACATCTGAAAGAGTGGAAGCCGACTTGTTCAGTTGTTTAATAGGTACAACGATAACCTTTCTAATGGAGGACGATCTGACAGCCGGGCATAACTTCTGATAACCTTTATTTTTCTGAACACAAGTACCGTAACACACTCAATATATGTTCCACACATTTCCTATGCATTCTAATGCTACTGTACATAACCTAATACTACACGACTCTCGTCATTTGGACAGTAGCCAGCTTTTATTATGAAGTCTAGAACAAAATCCACCAGACATGGTGACCTAATTTAGCACAACAAGAAAAATTAAAGAATCTCCCTTAATTAGGAACAATGTGTTTTAGAACATAAGCTCTTGAGTGACGTCTTAAATGGGCCATTGCAAACCAAAGGTTTTTTCCCCCTCATAGAGTTTATTAGCATGATCAGCAGTGGCACACACCATAATTAGAGGCCACAATTATCAAGACCAAACACTGACTTTTGTGGGTTTCACAATAACCAGGGTCAGTGTGGAAAACAGAATTATTTATACGGCTGCTGAACCAGCATCCTAATGAATTAGCTCTGAGAAGCACGAAGAATATTTTTAAATTGCCAAAATAAAATTTGGTTTGTGGTTGGCTGCATTTGTGTCATTACAAAGGGCAAAACTGTCAAAAGCAAAACTCATTAACAACTAGGCAGTAGTTCAAAACAGTCAAGTGAACTTTTTGCTCTTCCATTTTGTGTTAAATCACTGAATACTGTTATTAAGTGAAAATATCTTGGCACAGTGAAACTGGACTGTATTTCTGCTGTTTGTGTATTTTGTATATTTACTCAAGCACTACAACCAGTTTTAATCACCAGTAAAAAAACATTAAATAAGACTAGTTCCCCATCTGTCAGTCATTACAACGTCATGTCGACTGACAAATGGGGTCTCACTTGGGAGCCCCAATCACCTCTGAGTTTTGGAAAAACGGGCAATAGAATTGGCGAGTGGAATTTGTATGCCGTGCCACTCCCCCATACATATATGTATATAAAACAAATCGCATAGTGGCACGCATCCACTCATTTGGATTTTTGTGGAAAGTGTCACCAAGCAAAGAAAACCATGGTACAGGAGATCTTTCGACGCTGGTGGAGAGGGTGAATTCAGTGGGTTTCACCTTTAAAGGGATACTTCAGGATTTAGCATTAAGCTTTGTATTAGTAGAAAACCTGTAGTATTTTCGAATTACCGTGCTTTCTACACTCATATCCCCCTGAGATGAGAGATTTATGTATTTTTTGTCTGGAAAAAATCCTCCGATGACGCAAAAATCATCATTTTGCGTCATCAGAGGATTTTTTGGCCAGAGGCTAAAGATTACAGCCAGTAGGAGGGGCTGTCCCGCATGTTTTCAGCCCACCCATAGGAGGTGGGATCTCACTCACAGAATGTACACATAGTATCAGCCGTCTTTCTTTGGAAGCTAAGCTAGCAGGCTCTTGTTCTGTGGAGAAAGCTGAGTAGTAGGAGAAAGCTGAGTAGTAGGGGTTACCATCCTCTTTTTCCCGGACATGTCCGGCCGTCGAGATCGTCTAAAATGTCCGGGATTCGGCTTTTGGTTTCTGCAGTCGCCATTCATTGTTTACATGCACACCTTTTGTTTCAATCTAACTGAATCCATTCCGATTGGTGAATCTGAATGTAGTGTTTACATGAACGCTAAACAAGTGATCGGTTGATGTGCGTTTTAACATTGCTAAGAAAATTCCCGCTCCTCCGTGAGAGATACGAGATCGGTGCGTCTCAGTAATCACGCCACCGGCCTCATAGTCGAATCATGTGTATGGGGGCGGGGCTTTAACATTTCAAAGCCGCGATGTACAGAAAATCACACAAAGATATAGAAGAAAATGTATAAAAACATTTTGGATCAATAAAACTAAGAAATAACAAATAACTCCAGAAAGGCCACACTGCAGACAGGATTTACATTTCACATGCAAATCAAATTACCTGTGCGAGCAGGCTCTAAGTAGGCTACAGCACAAAATCGATGCATCATGCGCTGAAAAAATAAACAATTAATTTACTAAATTAAATTAGAACAGAATATACCTTTCTAATAAATAAAAATACAAACGAAATAAATCAGAATAAGTCGCAAGATGAGGAGCAAATCTGTGCAAAATGCCTAAAATGCAGGGGAACATATATTCAAAACACAAGCCACAAATAGTTAGATTAGATAACCCTGACAGATCAATAAATAAAATTAAAATAAATAAATTATTAAAGTCCAACTGAAATCAAAATTGACCCTATTTACTTTGTTAGTGCATATTATTAGTCTTGTGGTGAACAATTAATCCGTGCAAGTTAAAACAAAGAAAATTTTTTTTGCCGTCGTAATCTTTAATCAAAGTCTGAAAAGCTACTTCCGGTCTGGAATGGCGTCCCTTCTCTGATGGCGTAGGTTTGACGGCTTGGTTTGGGAAACGCTTAACCACTCCCCTCAAATCGTTAGTCTGTAATGAGTGAGAGATGGAGAGGAGGAGCGCTAGAGTAAAACCCTGCCCTCTATTCAATATTCCGTTTCACTGGGAAATACGTCACAGCACTGGAGAAAAGTCGTTTGCAACTTCCGGTTCACGCGGACTTTAAAATAACGATAGTAGCCAGAATTTTCAACTTTGTCTTTTTAACTGCAGAAACAACAATAAATGCTAAACTGGAGTGGCAGTCTTTTTAGCTAAAAATGTTCACAGCATCCAAAAATCTAATTAGAACCGGCTGAAAAGTTTTGAAATCACTTGTACCCTACCTGATCGAGAGAACAAATCCAGTCTTTCACTCTGTCTGTGTCCGTTGGAGTCTTTTGTGCGCGCGGATAAAATACATTCTAAAACACGTGAAAAACGTTTAACGACTTCATCTCCTAAAATAGTTAAATTAAAATATGAAAACGCATTGCGTTCATATTCTGGGTTCATCAGCTTATCTGCACATAGTATGGTTTCTTAATAAAGTGTGTACTGTGTACATACATTAAGCCACGTTAAAGTGCCTTCTAAGCGTTTTAAAAGCTTTTTTCACGTTAAGCATTTTAGAATGTCCCGTGGAAAACCAACTTGTTAACGTTGGCCAACTTGGCCGGCAGAAGTGCGATCATGGTTTTCCTGATGCTAAATCCATCCTTGGAGAATATCCTTTCTGATGGTGTACATCCACACTTTAGATTTTCTTATCCCAGACATTGTTAAAGATTTAAATCCTTGCCGCCAAGACGCTCCTCTGTCGGTCACGGATTGAAAGTGAAACTTAAATCTGTCACGGGGTGTTTTGATTTATTCACGCACGTTAAAAAATATTTATTAAAAGCTTCTTTCTTTGCACATTTTTATTTACAGCATTATCATAATAGGCTGAATATTAACGTATTGACAGAAAACCGGTAGTTCTATGTGAAGTCAGACATTGCGTGCCCTTATCCATGCTCTAAACAATGCGCGCTGCCATAACGACGACTCCGGTTGCCTACTTCCGGTTCGTAGCGCTTGACCTGTACTAGCAGCGAGAGAATGAGTTCAAGCTCCTCATGTGCTGTTGTTAGTTGTTTTAAACAATTCAAAGAAGATTTCAAACTTTTTAGAAACTGAGTGTTTCGAGCATAAGATAAGAAGGAGATAAGAATTTATTTTTTAAAGAGCCGGCCGTGAGTCAAAAGAACCGGCTCTTTTCAGTGAGCTGAGTCAAACGAGCCGAAATGTTTACTTTTCACATCACATCGTTTTAAAAATAAAAACAGTACAGTATACAGTAGTCATAACTTAGAATTTTATTATATTGTATTTCATATAATATACAATAATGTAATTTTTACTTGTCCATAACAACCCGAAAACTTGCCTGCTTGCCTTACACATCTAAAGTTTTCCGACTTTTTTTCTTATGCTTCAGTTTTAACTCTAACCACTCAAAACGTTTACTTTATTGAATGTATCTGATACGGAACCGGACATGGCCATTATCTCCTTCTTATCTTATGCTCGAAACACTCAGTTTCTAAAAAGTTTGAAATCTTCTTTGAATTGTTAAAACAACCAACAACAGCACATGAGGAGCTTGAACTCATTCTCTTGCTGCTAGTACAGGTCAAGCGCTACGAACCGGAAGTAGGCAACCGGAGTCGTCGTCATGGCAGCGCACATTGTTTAGACTGAGCAGAATAAGGTGGATATAGCCAAAGTGGCATGATCCTCGTTTCATAACACCTCTGCGAAGATTCGACCGTGAGATCGGTAGTCGAATCAGGCGGCTCCTATCGAAGCATCGAATCTTCGACCATTCGGGGTCACCCCTATATGTGTAGTTCAAACTACAATCCGGTCTCTAGCTCATAAATGCCAGAGGAGAACTGGCCCCCGACTGAGCCTGGGTTCTCCCATGGTTTTTTTCCTCCTTTAGGTCACCTGATGGAGTTTTAGGACACCATTAGGTCACTTGATGGAGTTTTTCGGTTCCTTGCCACTGTTGCCTTTGGCTTGCTCAGTTGGGGATATTTTGGGGATATTGAATTTAATTTTATCAATCAATAAATTCCACTAGAAACAAACCTTGTTGTATTATTTTAATTTAATACTGTGAAGCTGCTTGATACAATCTGTATTGTGAAAAGCGCTATACAAATATACTTGACTTGACTTGACTTGACTTGACTATTTCCACATCTTCCTCGTACGTTTAGGATGTGGCCTCCATAGCGTCCCTCTCAGATGGAAAAAGTTTCCATCCCTCAGGAATTTTGTTATTGTGTCATGAATTAGGTATTCTTGTTACAGAATGCAGACTCAGACACAGAGAAATGTATTAATGGCACTGAGCAGATTCGAGAACACGGGTGAGTATGCACGTTAAAATAGATTTTGCAGAATGAGAATAGCTTAATAATGAGGACTTTCCTTGTATTACAGATGCAGGAAATTGTGGATGGCTGGACAGATGGCAGGATGGATGCACACACCTCGTCGTGGTTGGTGAGTAACAGTCTTTTGCAGGTTGATGACTGGAGAACACAGGAGACACAAGGGAGAGGAAGACTGTTGAGTACAAACACTGGAGGTGATCACTGGAGATTAATGCTGGAGGTAATCGCTGGAGTAAATGCTGGAGAATAGGTAAGTAGTCCACTTCGTTGAAACGAGACCGGACAATAAGCTATGATGAGGTGTGTGCTTTAGTAGCTTGCATGATGAGGGTGCAGATGAGGTGCAGGTGGTTAGTACTCTGGTGGAGGAGTACGCTGTGATTGGCTGAGGTGAGAGCCTGGCAGATCCGTGACAGTTCTATGTTGGGCACATCAATCCTGTGAATTAGCAGGGTTTGTTTTTTTGGCATGAAATGTAAGTTGTGATAGTTCTTTCATATTGTGACGTATATCCAAGTGTGATGTATATCCAAGTAAAACTGCTTCTTAAAAAAAAAAAGTTGGGCGGAATTTGATTTTGTCCATGATTGTGATTCGCTCTTATGACGGACAGGTTGTACCACCCTTGTGCCAGTAAACATGTCATCAAAGAAGAGGAAATGTCGCTGTTATATCAGAACCACTCTAATATTTAATGTTGTTGTTTTTTGGGTTTTTTAAAAAAAATGCATGTCGCAAATGAGAATCGATACAATTATTGACTATATATTGAGACAAAGGTCTTGTTAATGTTTTTCAGTTTTGTTCTAGGTAATTAAACTACAGTTTTTCAATAACAGAAGAATATGTAAAAGTATGGCATTTGGGGTAAAAAGTGCCCCTGCTGTTGTGGTTAAAGGCACAATAATTAACATAATAAATAGCTGGCTGTCTTTTCCATGTAATGGTTAGATTCAGATGGTAAATATCACATACTAACTTGAGTGTCCACCTTAGAGGTAATCACCATATTTATAAAAAAATAAAAAAAAACATCACATTTAAAAATAATATGTAATCTTATATACTCTATTATATACTTATTATTCTATAATATAATATTAATCATTTCATATCAATCACATCATATTATAATATTAATCATATCATATAATAAAATATAATATTTATTGTTACCATTGTAAAGCTATATTACATGGGATCTCTGTCAATGCTTTTAGAATGACAGCAGGTCTATATTTATCGAACAAAAATAATGAAATAATAAATAATAATTTTATATGTCAAAATAAACAGAAAATAGTAGATACAAACTTTACTAAAGTTATTGTTTTGAACACGTATTTGTAAGCTTTCTAAATAAAACAAACCACTTTTATGATTTATTTTCATAATCATCTGTTGCTCCATCATTGTTCAATAAAAACATTTATATTTTTTTCTGAAATCATACTGGAGTAGTGAAAAGCAAATGTTTCTTAAGGTGTACCTTTAGCCCTGTTGTACCCTATATAACACAGATACATGCACAACAGAATCCTGTGAGATGTCTAACTGAAAAGTGTATCTCTCTCCCCAGAAGAGAATACATAATTTTGACATTTAGACTATATCATACGTTCAGTACATCAGACCTAAGTCTGCTTTTTTACAGTTGTAATCACAGTCCAGATTGGTTTAGCTGATTAGAAGCGATTCCTCTTAAGAAGTAAATTAATTAGACACACTCACACACTACACAAAAGTAAATTCACTAAACAGCAGTATGAAGGTTCACAGAGCTTTCAGATACAGTATGACCAGAAGACGAATGTCTGAACATTCGCTTCACAGTCATCAAACCCAGCCAATTCAAAGAACCAGACTCATTTAGTGCTTCAATCAGGATTTCATTTAACAAATCAAATGCATTTTGCCTGATTACATGGATAATTGAATGTGCTGTGAAGTCTTTTTTTTTTTTTTTCTCAATCATTTATTCATGAAAATGAACTCAGCAACATAAGCTTGTAGCAGTAAAGTATTTCTGTAATGGCCTCTGAACATTTTTTTAAAGTAGTGTATTTACAGCCATCAAAAATCTCTAAAATGTCAGTCTTCAGAACCAGTGTTAAAAAATTAAAGACGAAAGATTTTGTGCTCTCATTTAAATGTGAAACAGGAATGAGGCGGCGTTAACTTTGTTCTGTGAGATAATTAAGCGCAGCTCTCTCCACTTGCATTCATTAATACGTTATTTACACTGAGACCAATTCATTTGCAGGGGTGAAAGTTTAGAGTTGGGGATTACGGACAGAAGAACTCTCGCTCTCTCTTATAAAAAAGAAAAACTGTCTCTTATAATTTTTTTTTTTTTTAAATCTCACTTGCCAATTTGTCGGATGCCCTCCAGGAGCGGTTCACAGCCTAGGAGACCGACGTTCTCGTCAGGGCCGTAAAAGACAGAGAAGTGACATTGGGGATGGGAGAAACCCACCCAAATTAGCTTAGGTTAAACAGGTGTATAATAATTTGGGTAAATGTGTAAGCTAGATTTATACCTATTTTTTCACATCTTCATGGACACAACAATGATTTCCCTCGTGTGTTAATATTTTTCCTTGTAATAATGTATGATTTGCAAAAATGAAAACTGCTGCTTCTGTGTAGATGAGAGAATCAAAGTTTATGCACGTTGTGCACACGCTACATTATGGCCAAGCATGCGCCCATAAAATAGCATATGAATAACATGCGCAACACGCCACTGACTTTAGACTAGGTTTTTCCTAGTCAGTGGCGGAATTGTTTTCTAAACCTGCAAAATAGCATCAGGGAACGTTTGTGCCGGAACACAACTCCTCTTTCCGCTGAACCGCCCCCGGGAGCGCAAGTTCATTCCCCAATTTACCGACGTGCGTCTGTGGAGGGAAAAGTCAGCTGTGTGTCGGGTGCAAAATAGGAATGATACAGTACATGCGTTGGTGTACAAAGTCAATTGTGCTGGGTGTAAGATAGGGCCCCTTATGTTCTTTCTTTTTTTCTTTTTCTTTCATAAGTTCTTACTTGCATATAATTAAATAGAGTAAAGGTTATGCATATTTGGCATGCTGTCCGAGGGGAGGATTCCGATCTCAGAAATTGGCCCGAGCCCGGAGTACTTCCCCCATCCCAGGTTGGGATAGGAATAGTTAGAAGTGAGAAGATGGGGTGTTGGAGGGATGCTGGAAAACTGTCATGGTAAGTCTGCTCTAAATATACCTCTTATCTCGTTAATTGAGTTGATTTTACTGAATGTGCTCCTCCCATGTTAATTTAGGTTAATTATCTGAACGCGCTCCTCCTTGTTGATGGGAAGTCGACCACATGACGACCAGGCAACATAGATTAAACTCTCTGTGGTAGGTCCAACCTAGACAGGGATGGAACTACTACAGACCTAGAGACAGGGCAGAGCAGAATCTACCCAGGGTAAAGACACTTGTTAAAGGGGTGGTATAATGCCCTTTTCACAAGATGTAAAATCAGTCTCTGATCATGTCCCCAGAGTGTGTATGTGAAGTTTTAGCTCAACATTTTTATGTTAAAATTGTCACTTTTTGAGGATGAGCAAAAACGCACAGTTTTTGTGTCTGTCCCTTTAAATGCAAATGAGCTGCTACTCCCGGGACAGGGGGCGGAGCTACAACAGCTTGTGTCCTTTTACCTCACACAGACATACACTGATAATTTCAAAACTTTTAGCCTTTTATGTTCAAACCGGAGTCAGACAATGATGGAGAAACTCAAGAAGAAGTGACAACATGTAGAATGCAACAGGACATTTCTGAATGATTAGTTGATACATTTATGTAGCTTATGAGTAGTTATCTTCTAGTCATTGATTAGCATATTCTGTCATGATAATCTATAAATCGAGTTCCCGGGGGCGGGTTTTATGTAAATTGTAGGGTTAGCACTGCCTTACACTGCCTCAGATGGGAGTGGCTCACTGCGCTGGGTGTACAGGCCCTACCGGCTGACAAACAGGTTAAACGTAGCTCGAATCACCTGACCAGGAAGGCCCACATAGCCTCTGACAGGAGTAGCTGACGGCGTCATAAGGGTGGATCTTATCAGCTGATGACGAGGTGCAGCGTGATTTTAAAACGATGGACCGGGAGGGCCCACGTAGCCTCTGACAGGAGCAGCTCACGGTGCCGGGCGGAGAGGCCCTACTAGCTGACAAATGGGATAAACGTAGCTCGAAACGCCCGACCAGGAAGTCCCACATAGCCTCTGACAGGAGCAGCTGTTGGCGTCGGAAGGGTGGACCTTACCAGCTGATGACGAGGTGCAGCGTGATTTGAAACGACCAACCGGGCGAGCTCTCACAGCGTCCGACGGGAGCTCAATACTCACGGCATCAGAGGGGTAAGCCTCAACAGCAGTCGGTTGGAGAAAGGCAAGATTTCTCAACCGAGAGGCTCTCGCAGCATTCGACAGGAGTTCAGTACTCACGGTGTCGGACGAGTAAGCCTCGCCGGACGGAGAAAGGCATTGTCGCCCAACCAGGAAGGCTCTCACGGCATCCAACGAGAGTTCAATACTCTTGGCATCGGACGGATAAGCCTTGCACAGATAAGCCTTGCACGGATAAGACTCGCACGGATAAGGCTCGCCTGATGGAGAAAGAGAAAACATAGTCGCTCAACCAGGAAGGCACTCGCAGCATCCGACGGGAGTTCAATACTCACGGCATCGAACAGGTAAGCCTCACCGGCAGTCGAACTGAGAAAGCAGTCAATCGACCCGGAGGGCTCTTGCAGCGTCCGACGGGAGTTCAATACTCGCGTCATCGGACGGGTAAGCCCACCTTAGTTTGGGGCCTTGCGGCTTTGCTGATTTGGGGGCAGAGGTGGAAATAGGAGAGAGGATAGTTGGTTGTAGGCAAACGTATAGCTTGTACTGCTGGGTTTTGTTTAACCTAAGCGAGAACGTCTCAAACGTACTACTGTCCATTTTTCGACGGGAGTTATCATTGCAGAGCTGAAAGATAGGAGGACGCCGGGGAGGGAGGTGGATGTCTCGCCAGTGGGGGCGAGGGGCATGACCCAGGCTTGCTAAAGGCCTACTGTTCTGGCCCTGCACTTGAGAAGGGCCAACGAAAGCCACAACAGAACTGCAACACATGGCGGTGTTTCAAGAACGAACCTGCGGCTTTGAACATATCCTCAATGATTCAATGACCCATTCACAAATACTGCCACTTGCTTAGTTACTGACTTGATTAATTATGACTCAATGGTTCACTCGTTAATACAGTAACTTAACGCCATGTACAGATGATTTTAGTTTCATATTTAAAAGTATCACTTGTTTTATTTGTTTGTTTTTTTCTATTTCTCTTTTGAACATTTTATTTAAAACAAACATTATTTATTTTATAAAGAATTTTAAGATAAAAAGCACTGGAAAAATCAATTTAAGGAGGCAAATTTTTTTTTTCCTTAAAGGAAAAGGTGTGACTGCAGTCTAAGTGGAAAAGAAGGGGTACTTGTTTGGGAATCCTTGGTCTGTGTCAGGCTCTGTGAGATCAGATTAAAGATCTGTGTTGTGTTTGTTTGTTTCCTTTTTCTGTTTAGAAGATAACTGAGCCTTTTAATCTCCTTTGTAAAAGCTTTACAGCATCTTTTCCCAGGAAAAGCAAGAACTGATAAGAATGTAAATGTGTACCTTGAAATGTAATGTAAGTCACTTTGGATAAAAGCGTCTGCCAAATGCATAAATGTAAATGTACAGTAAATCTATAGTTCTCACTTTAGATGAGCTCACAAAAATAGTTAACTGACAACAAATAAATGTTTTATAACTACCTGAATTAATCATGAATTACAGTAAGAATACGTGTTAATAAAGCATGTATTAACACACTGGGTAACTATATAGTAATAGTAATATATTACCATATGTCTATATAAGATGTATAAATTTAAATACACTGTAAAAGATTTCTAACCCTCCCAAATCAAAAATTTCAAGTGACCGATAACATCTAAATTTTTCAATTGGCCCAAGTGAAATTCTTGTTGCAATAGTCTGTTAACATTGGCTCAATGAGAAATAATACGTCAGACTAATTGAAAAATTTAGATGTTATCGGTCACTTGAAATTTTTGACTTGGGGATGTATTTTTTTTTTACAGTGTAGTTTATTAATCATTTACTTACACATTCTAAATTATCTTATGAACCACTGACAACTCCTAAATAACTGGTTTGTAAATAATGTAATACTTTAGAAATGATAAATTGATCATTAATAAAGTATGAAAATACAATTATTAAACACATTATAGATTATAAATCAAGAATAAAGCATTTATAGCTGTATTTATAAACTGCTTACTAATGTCTATTAATGTAGGGACAATGCTTTATAAATGATGAATTAACTATTTACTAATGCTGAACTAATGATTCATAGCATGCAGTTATTGTAGAGTGTTACCATTGTCTCTCATTAAGCCTTGTTAATATGAATAATTTTGGTTTAGTATTTTAACATAAACATTACACACATAAGCTCTAAGGGTCCCCATCACTGTCACATTTCTGTGTAACTGTCTAGTCTATCAGCACTGTTTGTATTGATCAATCTGTTGACAATTTGACTATACAATAGACTGAAAATCACAATCAGAGACAAGTGATGTGTGTGTGTGTGTGTGTCTCTAATGTTGCTCAGCATTGACAATTTATGCAGGGCAATTCTCCAGATCAAAGGGAAGATGAAAATAAATTACAGCGTGATGTAAGTTTGATGATAATGGGGGACGAATGGGCCCTCATCTTGTTCCTCTTTCTCTTTGCTATACACTGCTGTGCCACAGGATTGATTCATTACTGAAAAGACGCAGACATCACATTATTTGGTGAAAAATAAACCGCAGTGCTGTGAGCCAACACACTCTGTCAACTGTCGTGTGTGGTCACAACGTTCAGATTATATCTGAATTTCTCAGGCGTCTAGATGAACGATAAAAAGTCAGCAGTTTTTGTAAATTGACAGGCTTATCTGCATCAAACAGGAAACACAATACCCCAAAGCCCTTTTTTAAAATCTAAATATACATATGAAACATTAAAATAACATGCTGATACTTTTTGAGGACTGTTAATCTTGTGTGAGCTGATTATTAGCCAGATCTAACATGCAATAAATGTCCTCAATGGAAAAATGTGCATACTCTGTTGCAGATACCCCAGATAAAAAAAAAACATTTAAAATAAAAAAAAAGCAACATTTTCACATTTATTCTCTGACTGATCACATACAGTACATACATATGTGACAGGTGTCATAGAACAGAAGAGTTGAAACACAAGGTAATGTCTGAACAGAGTTTACTGAATAACACACATGAAGTTAGCAGGTGAGTCTCTGGATTGTATATCGTGATGGTGATACATGGCATGTGAATGATAAGTATTTTCTTGTTGCAGGTAGTAAAGAGAAATGGCTGAAATGGTAGACATGGCCTGAAGACTGGCAGATGATGACACACAGCAGACTGAAGAAGTCGAAGGACAGGTCAGTTCGATGCGCAGGTAAGTAGTCAGGTACAAGTTCAGTGTAGAATTACGAGACCAGACGCTGATGAGTGTGAGAACGAGGCTTAAATGGAGTGGAGAATGATAGGTGAATGATAGCAGGTGTGGATAGCAGGTGTGGATGATTGAGGATGGATTGCAGGATTATGCAAGTGTAGTGTTCCTGAGGTTACGGGTCTGGTTACTGAGATTGTGACAACAGGTTGAGTGTCTCTAATATTTGTTCTGGCTCTTGGTTCATTAGAATTTGTTCAAATGGGAAGACATGCGCTGCGCGCTGCGTCTTGACATTGAGCACACCTGTGCGGTGCAATCACTGAAGCGTGTTAGGATCTAGTGGCTTTATAAAAGCATGTCTAAGGGCGTTTTTCCACTGGGTTCGGACCGCAGCAAACGAACCCAGTGGAAAAACGCCCTTAGACATGTGCGCTAGTTCCCGGCGCCCCCCGCAGCGTTGGTCTGGTTTCACACTCAATTAGTTGTATCGAACCCAGGTGCGTTTGCAGTGATCTTACGTCATCGCAAACGCAATCAAACAATGATATCGACAGTGATACACATGTGCGGGATACTATACTTCCTGAACAAGCGCGCACCCGAGTCCGTGTTGCTTGCACATTAACGCGAACCGCACCACGGTTCGGGAGCAACCGAGCTCAGACCACCTCCTCCAGGTAGTCTCGGGTTCGGTACTCTAGTGCGCACCCGGGTCCGATGACAGTGTTCACATTAGCGATTTTTCATGCGAACCGTGCCCCGGTCCGCACTAAACTGCCAGTGTGAAAGCACCCTAAGTGTGGTGGTGTCATTCTCCTACGTGTGTTCATGTTCTGTGGGCAGAAGAGGTCTATCTGCTTCTATTTTCTGATGCTAATAATGTACTTGTTATTAGGGGTGTGTTAGAGGTGGCGAGTACAGTTAGCATTAAGCCTACTGTAGAGTAAGTATTTATATGTTTTTTTTTTTTTTCATAATCTTGATGGAATTTATGAACTTTAATCATGCTCTTACCACATTTGTTTTTTGCTAGCTGCTAGCCTAGAAATCTAGACGCACCCTAGCGGCAGCTAAATTATTTTGCAGCCAGGGTGGGTCTAGCAACTCTCAATAGACCTTTTTGCTGCAAAAACCTAAATTGGGTCAGGCCAATCACGTCGTGTATAGAGTAGGCGGGGGCGGGCTTAACATATGACAGAGTTGCGACGGTTCCTGCCACTTGAAAACAAAGAATGACGGCTGCTGCGGATGGAGAACAGCGGTCTTTCGAATCGGCTTTGGCCGCAACTCTGGAGGACTTGGAGTTAAGTTTTTCTTTGAGAAAAGAACAAAGAACGGCACTTAAGTCATTCTTAAAAAAAGGAAGATGTGTTCGTAGTTTTGTCGGCCAGATTTAAAAGTTTAATCTATCAACTAACGTTAGCTCCGCTGTTGGGAAAACGCTCTGGTTGGTTGAAGCGCTGTCCTATTGTGTGCAGAGGGAATTTGAAAGACAGCCGTTTATCCCACCCATCAGATTGACCGTGTCTATGGTGAGTTGCCAGACTAAACATCTTGATGTACGTCTGGCTTGCCAGGCTAGCTAGCTGCTGTTTCATATGCCTGTTTTCTAGGCCTACTGCTGTTTCACAGTCCTGTTCTTACGCCTGGATGTTTCAGACGGCTGTGGACGGGCTGTTTTTAACCGCTGATTTAGTGTTTTAGTCAATTCTGTCCTGTGGATTCGTTTGATATATCTGTGATGAGAAGTTACATTTTTGTCCTTGTGTATATAAATTAAATCAATAGGTCTGTATTCTGGTTCACTGAGGTAAAGCGGTTGGAAAGATTTGAAATATTATTCAATGTGATTTTAATTTCTTTTGAAGTTATAGACTGTTGTTTATTTTTCTCTTTTTTTGTTTTTGTTTCTTTTGTTGTTGTTTGGTTTCTTTTTGGTATTTTAAGTCTCTTTGCCGGTGTATATACATCCACAGGTGTGTATATATCCACCCACAGGTGTGTATATCCAACACTATCTCACGACCAATTCGTACGAATTCGTACGAATGATAAAAAGATGGCTAAATCGTACGAATTTGTACGACCTCACTCGTACGAATTTGTACGATTTGTCTAAACCCACGTGATGGGTAGGTTTAGGGGCGGGGTCAGGGATAGGTCATTCGTATGAATTCATACGAATTGGGCAATTCGTAAAATATGTACGATTTTGCAAAAATCGTACGAATTCGTACGAGTGAGGTCGTATGAATTCGTACGAATTAGCCACCTCGTAGAATTTGTACGTTTTCCCGTGAGATCGGGTTGGTATATCCACGTTAATGTTTGACAAGCTGTGATACTGAAGCTTAACAGAAAGGGGAGTTTATTTTTTAGTATATATTTTTGTTGTATTGTTTTTCTCTTTTTGGTTGTCACTTGCTTTAAGAGTGTTCATGCACTGATTTGATGTGTGATTTGTACTTCATGTTGGATTAATTATAGTGTCGTATTGACTGTGGGTATTTAATTGGTAAACTGTCAAGTGGTCAATTTTTAGAAAGCTTTTCGTGTAAATATATATATATATATATAATTTTTTTATACATTTATATTGTTTGGAAGTCACATCTCTGCCTTTTAATTCAATTCGAACCAGCAGGTTTCTTCATATTATTGTAATCACATTTGGTTTAATCTTGGTATTTTTACTTTATTTCCCTGGGTGGTGAAATAATCTAGGTGGCGTAGTCGGGTTTCCTTAATACTTTTAGCCAAAGGTTACACATACATGCATACATTCATTCCTCAAAAACTTTACTATAATGGATAACAGTCCCATTTCTGAAAAAGCTTAATTTGTGAACAAGAGTAGGTTTAAGGTTCATCTGCACACTGGGTTTTGATGAGTTCAGAGGATATTTTTTAAATAATTTGAAGCACAGTCAATCCTGTCGAACACATGAGGGTTAAAACACCTGTAGCAGTATTAATCAAAATGCTGTCTGTGTCTGTTGTTTTCTCAGCCACTGAAGCACATTGATCATCACATTTTCACCTCAGTTGGCCCAGAGCAGCTTCTTGTCTCTACAGGTTCACTTCCTGAAGCTGTTGTGTATTGAAAACGTGTGTCTATAAATACAGGCCACAGGAAGCATGGCAACACTCACATCTTCACATGTGCGACCTCCCTCTTCCTCTCGCCTGCCACCCAGTTGGAACAGTCAACGCAACGTGACTCTTTCAAATGGCAGAAGTACATTTATAATGTGTCAGAGCACTCAACATACACAATGCTGCTGTGAAAGATTCATGGGGGGTTGTGATTATGACAATTAGTTCAGTTCCGTTAAGTTCAGTCAGTGGAGTCTGTTTTTAACACTAAATCTCTTTAATGCGACGATGCTGGATTAGTTAAAGGGTTAGTTCACCCGAAAATGAAAATTCTGTCATCACAGATATATGTCATTAAAAACTGTTATGTCCAAGGACGTATTGTTTTTCTCTTGTGAATGCTTGTCATTGCTGTGAATTTTTTGTGTATTGTTGCTTTTTGCAATTTCCCTCTGTTTTCTCTCTCTTCTGATGCTCTTCAGGTGCTGATTGTAGACACCAGCACCTTATTTACTGATGGTCATTTGGCACTCCATTCATTGGTTCCTGCAAGAAGAGGGCCAGCAATAAAAGCATCCTAAAGCCACACAACAAGGAGCCATTTTTCTCCTGTTTTTCTAAATGAGACAGGGAAGTTTTGCTGTTTTTCTTTTCATTTTCTTTTGTTATAGGTAATTTAGAAGATTAAAATTTAGTTAGAACCTTTTTGTTTATTATTTTGGCCTTGCCCCTCCTGAAGCTTTTGTTTCCCTCTTTTTCCTGTTTTAATAAATTACGCTTCAGTTTGTAATGAATTATTATTATTATTATTATATGTTTAATGAAACCTCAGAGATTTCTGTCCCTCCACTGAAAGTCTATTCGACCAAAATGGAAGCAAAACTGTACTCATTAGTTCTTATACTTGAGCTTCTGTTTGCCATATTTGAGTGTATTACTTTGCTGATCAAAGTTTTTATAATAAAAGCCTAAATTAAATCAGTTCATCATATAAGCTGATCGTATCTTTTTATGAACGTTATGAATCATCACAGTTTTGGGTGAATAAACTTTCATTGGAAGTACAGAATTTCAAAACAAATTTCACTAAAATATCTTAATTTGTGTTTCGAAGATGAACAAATGACCTATGGATTTGGAACAACATGAAGGTCAGTAACTGATGACATAATTTTCATTTCTGGGTGAATTATCCCTTTTATATTTCAGGGGCTCTTATTTTTCCTGACATCAGTTGAACATATATTCTGAATCAATATTCGGGAGAGATGCGGCTCCATCAAAGGCACCATGTCCTCTTGTTACCTGTTTCTACAGCAGACAGAGAAAAGTGGGCAATGGATAACCCAATATCACATGATTCCTAAACAACTTCCCAAGATCCCCGTGTTGAGGTCAGTTAAAGTAGTTTGAGAACATGATCAGAGGGCGTTTAGCGATATATATTTGCTCAAATCTGTTAGGCTGAGAAGAGTTTTTGAAGTCAAGCAGAAGTGTTTTGCCCAATCTTATCGGTCTGAAAAGCTACTGTAGTATTCCAAGGAGCTCTGCTGTTCATTACGCATTTTGATGGCTTAAGTGCTTTATCACAGAACCGGCAGCACAGACTCTCTCGTCTCGGTTCCAGATTAACAGCTTCCAGTGAAATCTTCACATTCTTCATAATGCAGTCCGGCCTCAGGATCAGTGGTAGCGGTAATCTAACCGTCTCCATTGACTTTGCATTGCGAGAAGCTGCCTCCTTGTCATTTTTGATTTATGACAAAAAAGCAAAACAATGTCTAAAAGCTGCTATGTGACAAGGTGTACAGCAAATAAGCTAAAAAAAACAGAAATACGTTTTTATAAGCTGTCGACCCCAAAAAACAAGCGTTTAAGGACACAAAAGTGGATATAGGCTGGAACGATTGGGTAAATTGTGGGACCCTGACACTCAGTATGCACTAAAAATACACTATGTGTGCAGTCAACATTTTGTCACTGGTAAGTCAAATATCCAAATGTCAGTTTTATACGTTATATATCTGTAAGATAAGCTATCCCTTTCGCCGATTCCGTTCCCCTCCAGTGGACGCAGGTCTCAGAGTAATATGACATGTTGCGCTCGGTCTCAATTTGCCTGTATCCACTTTTGTGTCCTTAAACGCTCGTTTTTTGGTGTCGACACCTTATAAAAACGTATTTCTGTTTTATTTTTTTAGCTAGTTTACTGTACACCTTGCCTCACAGCAGCTTTTAGACATTATTTAGTTTTTTGTTATAAGTCAGAAATGACGAGGAGGCAGCTTATCGCAATGCAAAGTCAATGGAGATTGCAGAGGGTGGATAGGGTCTCCCCCCCGTCCCCCCGTCCCCGGTCGGCCTGGTTTTCAGAATATGACGTGTGTCGCTCTGTCTCTATGCTCCTTACCATAACCACGTGTTTCAACAAACTACTAACACAACTCGCCCCTTTTTTTGCCTATATGCTTTGGGCAGGAATTTATTAAAAGGGATATTGTGACATGTACATTCACGGAAGAAAAGCAAAACTACAATCCAGACGTTTCAGAGAGAAACAGTGCTTACTGATATAGAGAATAACTCCACCATTCTTTGTGCTTTGCAGACCTTTTTCATGCTCAAACAGCAACATTACACACTTTCAATTGAAAGTTGAAAATGTAAAAAATAAAAACCTTAATAGGACCCCTTTAATAAAACTGCACCCATCAGACTTATGATTACACTGAAGAAATTCAATCAAGTCTATAAGCTTGGCCATATCAGAATGTGTCCGGTTGGTTTCCTGCTGCTGAATCTGAGCTATTCCAGCATGTCAGCGGCCTGTCTGATGAGCTGCAGCTCAGAGCGAGTGAAATTGCTTGAAAGGCTCTGTTAATGTTGTAGCTCTTCTGGAGGGCCGTATCTCTGTCTTGCAGAAAGAAGATGTAATCACATGGGCCACGCTTCCACCGCTGTCTGCCGTGTGTTGGCTTATTTTAAGATATTGGTTTGGCTGTGCAAATGACAAGGGTTTATACCCATGCAGCGGTTGCTTAGCAACCGTCAGAAAGGTAATTTTCAGCTAGCAAGGTTTTTTTTTCTTCTTTTCTTTTTTTTTTTTTTTTTTCTCTTTCTCATTAATTTAATACATCCATGTGCTGTTTCTTTTGGAGTCATTTTGGATTACCAGCAAAGCCTGTGATCTAGGAATAGAAAATAACACAGAATAATGATCTGATTATTAAAATCAAATTAGTTATTAGGATTATAATGACTAGATTGTATTATGGTATGTGGTCAGTGTCCACTCGACAGTGATGATGGGAACTGGATCACTGCTTTCTTACGGCTCATCCCTGTCTTTCTGAAAAACTGCTAAAGGAATGCTTAATATGCCTCCCTACATGCCATAACATCTGAAAGAGAAGGCCTTAGAGAGTATTATCTTTGAAAATAAGTTGAAATAGGCCTTTGAATTTGGTTAAGTGCTGAATATCACACATTTGTGATTTCTTATTGATGAGTTAAGCCAGTTAAATTCCCCTTTTTCTCTCCCCGTAAAGCACAATAAAAGCCGTTCAGAAGTGTTCCTGATCAGGAACTCCATTAAATACACATACATTCACTGTATATATATATCTTTTTTTTTTTTTACATTCACCGTACATGACAAAGGGACGTTAGAGCATAATGAGAATTAGCATTTAAAATGGCGGCTTTATGTTTGCAGGCTAAAATACAGGCAAAGTGCAGAATCAAGTGGTACTCCCTGATAAGTGTCTCATCCTGAGATTAAAAGAGTACAATTTCCTCATGAATATATTAACATTTTATGAGCGAAATCAGGCTACAGCAATCTCCTCTGCATAAATAATGTGCAAGCATAATAATACTGCCTAGCAGGAGGCCTCTCTTGACATGTCAAATTGAATGAGTGTGTGTGTGTGTGTGTGCGTGCGTGCGTGCGTGCGTGTGTGTGTGTGTGTGTGTGTGTGTTTCATAGACAAAATTAATCTTTCTTGTTTATCTTTTCTTGACGTCACTCTCACACTGAAATTATGTCCTGTAACCGTGAGCTGCCAGCCATAAAACCACTGATGGTTTTTAATGTATCACATTTAGTGTTCATAATACTAGAAGCTATTCATTGAGAAACACTATCATTTTATGCCTGACAAGAATAAATAAACATGATGTAGTAGGTCATATAACAGTCTGCAATGTGAAGAGATTGTGACCAAATTCTTTAATCAACTTTAATGTGTAATGCAGGATGTGCACAAATATATAATGCATAAGTAATACCACACATGCTCCAACAAGCATACTGTGGAGCTACCTAATGTAAAAATAAACTTTAGCATTAGACATTAAAGGTGCTGCATGTAAGTGTTTTTTTTTTTTTTTTTACTGTACTAATGCAAAAAAACAAAAAAACATAATAGGTTTGCAGATATTTAGGAAACATGCTGAGTTCACATACTCTCTTTCTCTGAAAAACAACGCCAGTTATTTGCTCCATGTCGGAATGTCTGTTTTTGTTTTGGTCTGTGCGATATCGCACGTTGCCAAATTACCCAATAGTATTTCGCCATCACAGGTTGCCAGTTGGTGGAAAACACAGCATATTGCAGCCATGGAAGCCAGCGAACAAACTGGTTCAGAGATCGCAGATTCTACCTGACCTAAAAAGCCTCCGTACCCATCTAAAAATCTCTATGAACGGGAGCTTATTAAAACGCGATATCAACTCATAAATCAATAAATCAACTTACATTGATTCAGTAAGTCATCTTACTGACCTCAGTAAGTCATCTTACTGACCTTAGTAAGATCTCAGTCTCAGATCTCAGACTGAGATCTCAGTCTCATCTCCTCGCATTCCATTGCACTCGTTCCTGTTGCGTGTCCTCAATCTGGCAACCCATCCAACCGTGAGCGTCTAATCAGGATGGGGCGGGGGAAACGACTCTCTCCAATCTTTTGAATTTGGACTGCAGTACCCATTTCAACCGCTAGCTGTCAATCTCACATACTGCACCTTTAATTTTAAACTGTAAAAAAAATATAATAATAATAATGTGTGCAATTACAGTATAATCCAGGTTAATAATTGCATTACCTTCACAGTAATTTCACAGTAGGATCAAATGTTTACTATTGTATTGTTAAAAAGCTTGTTTTTACTGTGGGTTTACAGTATTGTAAAACACAATTTTTTTTTTTTTTATGGGGTAATGGCGGGACTGGTTGTCTCCCTCTGTAGTTTTGGTTTGAACATTGGGGGGTTGAAGTGTGAACTGTTTAACAGGGTCCCAGGGCATATGCTCCCTTGTGAGGTCTATTTATTTGTTTGTTTGTTTTTTTGCAAAATGGTCCGAAACATACAAATTAGTTAATAACATAACTGCAATAAAGTAGCCTATTAACAATCACTTGTTTACAAAGTGTAATGGGATTAGGTTTTTTCTAATATCTATCATTATTAGCAGAACAGATTTTACACATGGGGAAAACAAATTGTTTAGTCGATAATTAAATCTCCTTTTAACTTGTGCTCAGCCTTAAAGTAAACATTGTTTAAAGGGGTCATATAATGCCATTTTTGTACAAGCTAATATGATTCTTTAGGGTCTAAATTAAAAGTTTGTAATATACTTTAATTAAAAATTCTCATTAGTATTGTAAGAAAACACTCATTTTACCTGGTCAAAAACAGCTCTGTTTTCAGCACGCCGTTCAAGTGCATGTGTCTTTAAATGATAATGAGCTTTGCTCACCCCGCCCCTCTGTTCTGTGCGTACACCGTTTGTTATAACCATAACACAATAACCATAACGCGTTGTTCATTATAAACGTGGGATTATGAATTATATTGAGAACGTCGTACATAGAAAACATGCCGTAATGTACCCTGAGTGTAAACAGCCGCATTCATCGTGAAGCGTGCAGCAAGCGATTTGCAAAGATTAATATAAATATTAATATAAAGGTTAATAAAACGTTACACTCACTTCTTCTTCTGGAGGTGCAGCAGGAACACGAATAGTTGGTACCGATCCTTTTTTCAGGAGCAGCTTCTTAGCAAAACCAGCTTTATACTGACCCTCGTTTGTAAAGCAATCTGGTGAAATGATTCGCGCAAACATGAAAGCATTGACGTTGATCGTGGGGAATAATCCCTTCGAAAACAAAACTCAGCCACTGCGTCTTCAGCGGTTTGGATTTAGGAACATCAATATGACTGCTGTGTTCCTTATTACACCCAAGAACAGAACACCACAATCGCTTAGACGCCATTCTGCTCAGTGCTCCAGCATATCAACAATGACGCGCCGGTCCGCTCGGACTATGATTGACAGCTCGCTCACGAGCGAGGGCGGGGCTGTGTTGAAACGGTACTGTCAATCAAAAATCGTGGGATTTTGTGGCGTCACAAAATCGAACAGCTTGATTTGAGTTGGGGGGAAACATAAAAGAAGATTTAAAAAAAACAAATAACACTGGATGGATTTTTATCATTTTATGATGGTTGTGTACAGGCACTGCCAACACACATTTCAGTACAATCAACTTGTAAAAGTGCATGTACCATTATATGACCCCTTTAACTATAGCATTTGTTACAATAAGGATTTTATCACAAGTATGACTATTGATGGCTCCTCATTATGCTTAGGCCACTGCTAACTTTTTTCTTTCTTTTTTTTATCTATAGCATTTGTTATGAAAAACAGCAACCTATGCATTTAGAAACTATAGCTACAACATGCCACAGTTGTAATATACATCTTTAGTGAAAATTCCCTTAACAGAGATTATCATTATAAATTCTACATCTAGTCAAAATTTACCTCAATAAATACAATAGAAAAAGCTTTCTATAATTTATGTTGGTGCAGGCTGTTTTCCCCTTTTTTAATCGGTCTTTTTAGTGGCTGTTTTAGATCATGTTTGACTTTCTCTGAAGCGTTTTACTACATTCTCAATATAATTCAAATGGGTTGCACATTTTATCATCAGTGTCGCATAGGAACAGCTTGTGCAAATTTTATCACACTTTTGGAGCGCGCTGGTGAACGCGTCTACGGTGATTGGTGCGCCACTCATGCATATTTAAACAATTGGGCTTCAGTCACAGTCATATTGCGCAGATAATTGATCCGTTCGGTTCGTACAGCTTATAAAAGCTCAGAGCATGCGATGTATACAATTAATTAATAGCCTGATTATATGTTTCGGTGTGCGTTCAGAGTACCAGCAACATGTGAGAAGCACCGGTACGCAAGAAAAAGTGAGAGTACGCTAGAGCTCCAGCGAGGAGGAGCGAATGTAATTTGGGCCTAATGGGTGGAGCTACAATATACAACCACACCCTAACCCTAACCCTGCCCACAACTCTATAGGCTTGTTCAACTTGAACCGGCGCTGCACAAACAGATCGGTTTATGACATCAAAGTACCGCGAGAGCAATTCAAAAGCATAAAGAGCCGTCTACTTTCTATTCGCTCTCGCGGTACTTTGATGTCATTCACCGATCGGTCTGGGCAGGGCCGGTTCAAGTCGAACAAGCCTAATCCATCCACCCCCTTAGAGCTCCAAAGAGGAGGAGCTGGAGGACTGATCCCTCCCTAGTGGAGCTCCAGAGAGGAGGAGCTGGACTGATCCCACCCCCTTAGAGCTCCAGAGAGGAGGAGCTGGACTGATCCCACCCCAATGGAGCTCCAGAGAGGAGGAGCTGGACTAATCCCACCCCCTTAGCACTCCAGAGAGGAGGAGCTGGTCGTCATTTGACTCTGCAGTGACGAAATCACTCCACTTGACGAAATCACACTGAAGAAGTCTCATTCAGAACACATTGCGACATTCGGCATCAGTTCACGTGTGCCAGATGTTGGTGAGTAGTTGTGAATATGCTGTTCTAATGTTTGATAAAAAGTATTTTCTGTTTGTCATTACTAATCAGATTAGCTCCCTCATGTTCAGTCATTGCATTATATCTGTCATCTCCACTGCGGCTTTGCGTTTCATTGCTTTCTAAATCAACACACCTTGCTAATAGGGTGATTAAACACGGTCTGTCACGTGATGTGCTATGGACCTTCAATTAGTTAATCATATCAGGTTCAAAGTAGTAGTAACCACCAGTGTAGTTCCAAAGTGGTATTTATAGTAGAAACACAGTAAAAACAACACCTTGCATTTACCACGGTAACCTTAGTTTTACTGTGATAGATGTAGTAAAAGGACAGTAACCTCAAAACGTACCATGCTTTTACCACAGTATGGTAGTTTTATTGTGATATTTGTTGTAAATGCACAGTAACCACAACACTTACCATGCTTTTAGTGACTTTTAATGTAAAATCCAAAAATTCTACTGTAAATCTGTACTTTCCCCTAAATATAATCCTATATATATTATATATTAATTATATTTTCTTTTCTCTTTTTTTCAGATGAAAAGACCAAAAGGGCCTTTCGGACTCAGTCAGACCATTCTTGTTTGTAGAGAAGACAGAAATCTGCAATGGTATGTATGCGTTGGTTTTAACCCTTTAACGAACATTTCATCAAGCATTTGTTGTTTCTTAAACTTTTTCTTACAAACCCCATAGCCCAACCAGTAAGAACATAGTCTCTTTTTTTAACAAGTTGTCAAATTCATATGATACTCATACATAATCCTGCAGCTTTTACTCCTACTGTTTCTTGGAAAGTAGTCGGATGTCCCACACACTCTCAGAAAGTTTATATTAATTCCATTGTATTCCTTAAAATTAGTACAAATTGGGCCCTGTCTGTTCATGTTCCAATAATACATGATGTCTCTCCACACCTCATAACCTACCTCTGTTTGCAAGAGTGGAAATGCTCATTTGACTTATCACATGACATCATATATTTGATTATGCTTATTGATAGAGGTTTGTTCACTACTAAAGATGTGAGTAGAAGGATAAACTCATGTAGCATATTAACAAATATTGCTGAGGTGAGGTTTATACATATTGTAGTGTAGACTGGTGGATGGCAGAAGAAGGATTGTGAAATTAAATCATAACCAGGTTTGTATCTCCAGTCACAGAGAAATGGAGATGCTCCTTCTCATTCGTGGTTATGGATTCATTGACTCTGACGACCTCAGCTTTATACATTTATTTATTGCTTTTCTTTATAAAAATGTTATGATGAAGTCTGAGTTAGATCGATTGAAAACAAGCAGTAATAAATTATTAAATCTACGGTATCCAATGTTTATTTTTTATGACGTTAAGAACTGTTTGCACGGATCCTCTTGAACTCTCATTTATTCCCATGCTTTGATCTCCAGACACCATCACTATTCTTTCAGTTGATAATTTGTGCAAATGTCTTGCATAGAGAATCACTCAATAGGAGCTGCAGGCTGATGGCCTGTGAGTGTTTCTTCTCCACCAGCTTCAAATGGAAAACAAGCTATTAAGCCAGAGAACATTTCCATTTAACAAAAGAGATCTTCAGTAACCTTGGACAGGACTCATGTGAAGATCAGTGAGAGAACACACACAAACACTCTTTTAAAGGCTCTAAACACAGTTATCTGCTCATATAGTGCCCCATTCTCTTTCTCTGTTGTTATGCCGTTCCCCTGGGCACAGTAAATATATGCACCCTATATGAAGAGTTCGGCTGAGTGAGTGCATCAGCGATATTGTAAAGGTTTTACAGGAACCTTGATCCAATTGTTGGCATAATGCCTCATCTCTATAAAACCAGCAGTTGATGAGGTAATGTAAAGGGTAATTCAGGGAAAGGCTGGACATCCAATATTGATCAGAACATCAGAGTGCGTCTGTGTGTGTATTCACACACACACACACACACACACACACACACACACACACACACACACACACACACACACACACACACACACACACACACACACACACACACACACACACACACAGAGGAACATGGCTATTCTGGTCAACATTACGGCCGCAACACAAAATGTTCTATTCTTGATGTAGACACCATTTCTGGCATGGAAAAGGGTGTTATCTGCGTGGCAGGAGACTTTAATAACCATTTTTATTACATTAATAAAGCTTAATGTATTCATTCTGTAGAAGAAACGTATAGAATAGCAAATAATACAACACTTAGTATGCAGGATTCAGTGGACTGATCTGGCAATGGTTCCCAAACATTCAGGCCTGGAAATCTCATGTAAAATCTTTAAAAAATAATCTAAATTTCTCTAGTTACTATATGCTCAGCTCTAGAAATCACTCTTATCAGTGTGATGGCTATAAAATTATTTTAAACATGACATGTTTACAGATTGTGTATCCAACTGTTTTTGGTGTTTATTCAAAGATTTTTGAATATACATCTCATATATGAATATGATGATATATATACAGTGATATGCATAAGTGTAGACACCCATGCTAAAGTTGACTAAAAAGAGGAATAAAAAAATCATCTTTTGGAAATTGAACTTAATGCCTTAATTAAAAAAAATTGGAAAAATCCAACCTTTAAGGACACCAATTTTCTTTGTGAATGAATAATGTATCGTAAATAAATAAATGTTCTTCCTTAAAATACAAGGTGCATAAGTCTGGACACCCCTATGTTAAATTCCCATAGAGGCAGGCAGATTTTTTTTTTTTAAAGGCCAGTTACTTCATGGACCCAGGATACTATGCATCCTGATAAAGTTCCCTTGGCCTTTGGAATTAAAATAGCCCCACATCATCACATAGCCTTCACCATACCTAGAGATTGGCATGGAGTACCTTCCATAAGATCATCTCTCAATGCAAATCAAACCAGCTATTAGGCTAACTGAAATAAAACCATGCCAATCTCTAGGTATGGTGAAGGCTATGTGATGATGTGGGGCTATTTTAATTCCAAAGGCCAAGGGAACTTTATCAGGATGCATAGTAGGATCCATGACACTCTGGGCATCCCTGCTTAGACTGCTGCCCCCACGACCTGGCCCCGGATAAGCGGAAGAAGATGGATGATATATATGAATGTACACATGAGAAGGAAGAAATAATGTGTTATTCTGTTGTTTATTTATATCACAAAATTTAATAAATGCAAGTAATGAGTCATTTCTATTGACTCAATGCTTTTTAAATCCATCTAAATTAATAGATGGAACTACAATGATAATTTGAAATGAAGCTTCACTATGTGAGAGAAAGAGAGAGGAATAAAAAAAACATTAATACATCTGTCATATGACCTTCCATGTCCATGAATCCATGGATGAATATCTAAATCCTGCTCAAATATCTGCATGATTTAGAACAGATCTGATTTGAACTGGCAAACAGTGTAAGTGCTCTTAAAAGGCATACTATCATTTGCACTGATATATGCACACATAACACACGCACACACACGTGCCTGAATAATTTTAGTTCTTTGCTTTATTCATCCTAATATTTCGACTGGATTTAAAAAGGATATTTTACATTTTAAAATGTAAATGGGTAAAACTGGTCTTTCAGTAAAAAATTACCTTCTCTTGGATTCACTTCATAATGAAAAGCTATTTATAAGGAAATATTAATCACTGCCAGGTGAGAAGGAGCAAAAGCTATTATTTTTTTAACTACTGTGAGTCTCTTTCATGGACTCGCAGTGGGAGTTTAATGAGACTTTAGTGCGGCGAGAGGATCGGAGTGAAGCTCAAGGTGTTGAAAGCGGATCACAGGGTGTTCCTTTCTTCAGTTCCTTCTAGCCCTACTTGACTTTCACAATGGACTCTGACGGGAGGAGAGAACAGTAATAATTTTTGCCCAACACAGACACAGAAAAAGAGAGCGAGAGAGAGAGACTTGTGCGTTGAAAGTCGCCGTCACCTTGAGAAGTCAGGGGGTCGTCATAGAGCCCAGAGCAAGACACATTACTCATGCTAATATCTGAACAAAAAGCAGCCGTCCAATTAAAAGTCAGCGACTCGAGGGATACGAACAGCAGCAATCCAATTTCCAGCAGGTCTCTTCTCCTACTGTTCCCCCGTAAGAGTGTAAAAGTCCATAAATCCAGCAGGACCTGCAGTGAATCCACTCATGCTTGAGAAAGAAGAAAAGGTCAGCAGGACTTGACATTAGGAGGGTTTGCTTTATAGAGCTGCCTCACCTCAGTACACACCTTCTGCCCGAGGCCAGTGAGGCGAGACATGCTTAAAACACACTACACCTTATTTAAGGTGATGACCGGCACACAAGGGACAGCGTACACAGGTTCAGCCAGTGGTAAAAAAAAAAAAACAACAACATGGAAAGTGTCTCGAAGCTTGCAAGCTGAATCGAATTTGAGCACAAAAGTAGGACAGGCGTTCACATATACACAAGAAAAAAAATAAGATGCTACTTCAAGTTGTCTGTTATCACCTGATTAAGATGAAAGAAAGCCACAAACTCCAAAGACTGTGATTCATTGCCTCAATTTGTACCATACTATCTGTTGTCATGTGTGGCTGTATAAGTTAGCACACAAAGACGAAAAGTTTAATCAATCAAAACAGTTTTTAATCCAATTACTCACAGAATACATCATGGGGGTAACATCCACATTACCAAGATGAGACCGGAGAAAGAACTGAACAAAACAGGGAGTATAATACATAGACTAAATGAGTTAATTGAATAACAGGTGAATAGAATCATTAATCGAGGGAACACACTGGCACACAGTAGGAAACTTGAGCTGCATGAGGCTGAATTTGTCACAGTGGCGTGACGAAGGCTGTCCCAATTCGAAAGTTCCTTCAAATACAGCCTCCAAATGCGTCCTTCGTTTCCCGTGAAATGAAGGATAGAACAGGTGGACCTTTCGTGGCCTTGCCTACCCCAGAATTAATTGCACGCCAGTGACAACAGGCCTTTTTTTTTTTTTTAGAGAGAGAGAGAGAGAGAGAGAGAGAGAGAGAGAGAGAAATTGTCAAATTAAACTTTTAAACCTAATTGGGTTTCAGCTTACTCAAATATCTAAATATACAAATGTTCAAATGTTGACTTATCTTACCAAGATGCAATTAAATGTAGTTTATACTCTTTATTATATACAGAAATGGACCATGGTAAACATATTTAGACAGTTTGTGAACCCTGTTTTGTTTTCAGACAGTTTAATATAACTTTCAAAAAATTTACATTACAAACGTTACTGACACTCATCAACAGCGGCTGTCATAGTTTCTAGGTGACAAGAACAGTACCTCCATAGGACTGTCCCATTCAACAACGCTCGGTCCAACCTTCGCGGCCTTCAAAGGATGCAGCCTCTGAATTGGGACACAGCTTATGTCACACAGGCAAACAGGAACAGGGAAAACTGAAACAAACCACTTTAAAACTCAAACAGAACAGATCATACATGTTGTAAGCTGTTGTTTTAATTTCTCTATTTATTTATAATTAATCTGGGGTGGCTATCTAATTAAATTTTCCATGTAGTGAAACTGTGAGTAAATCTCTTCCAAACTGTTTTCTTTAATTTAATTTCTTTAAAGTCCCCCTGTGGTGAATATCTTTTAATGTTGTTTATATGTCTATGTCTATGTGTTTTTTTTTTTTAAATGTGCTTTAAGACAAACCATGTGCAAATTCATAAGTCAACACCATTGCTGAGTGTCTCAAAAACACGGTTTGAAATCGTTGGTGTTTCTGACATCACAAACTACTTTGTAACCAATCAGGTCAACATGTCAACGAGTGGATCTCTGAGCTGCTGTGAGTGAGTGAGTGGAGGCGGGGCTCATTTGCATATTCATAGAGCCATGTATACTAAATGAGGCAAGGGTGTAAAAGGATTTATTTTTTTTATTTTTTTTGGTGATCAAAGTTGAGTTTTAAGGGATACAATTATTGATTTCAGGGGGACTTTAACAATACTGTAATTTTAACAATACATACACATTTTGACAGTGATGTAAATTTTTGCATGCATGGTGGAACATTTTGGATCATTTAAATATCATAGCAAATTGTTTTTTGGTAGAATAATAAAAAAATAAAATAATTTTTTTTCTCATTACTTGTTCATTATGTTTGGGTAAAAACATAATCTAATTACCAATATTACCACTATACCAATAAAGTGCCATTTCCCCTAAAACAGTGGTTATCAAATTGTGTACCTGAGTATATATGCATTGGCACAACACTCACTAAACCTCATGCATATTGATATTTTAAAAAAGAACTTTTTATGTAAACACTTTACCATGTCTTCTATTCACATCTAGATATAACTGAATGAGTCTCTTATACTGAATGATCACGAGACAAAAAAAAAAAAAAAAAAAAGTATTTTCAGTCTAGGTCAACTTATAGGTTCACCTCATTGCTACTTTTAATTTCAGTGGAACTGAATTTTTGTTGCAGTTGATTGTTAGTTTTTCATTCTCTTTAATGGACTTTTAGTTTGTGTCACCTTATTTTCATTTGTTCTGTTCCTGTTTCCCATGTTCCCACTCATTATTTGCTACCAAAGTTAATGATTATGTTCATTACATGTTTTTAGTTGCTCGTTATCTTAGTCTAGTTCAGTCCTTTGTCTAAAACCAAAGCTATTGCATGTCTTAGCTCCTGCCTTAATTGGATTGACTTTGTCTTGTTTATAAATAAAAGTATAGCTGCAAGTAGATCCACCTCTCCGCATCCTATGTTAATTTCAACAAATATTTTTTTTGCTCAATCAACTTAATAAATGTAAGTTCCTGTGTTAAATAATATCTAGCAATACCTTGTAAGAATCATGCTATAGACAGTTATGTTTAATATTTAAAACATATGGGATAAGCGAGCAAGAGAAGCCTGATCTCACCACTATTGCTACCGCAATCAATATGAAGCTATATCCTACATACTATAACTGTCATATAGCCGTTCACAGCCTGGGCACACGCACCACTGATATTCTGATATTTAGTTCTTCATCTAATGATATACCAACATGAGTGTGTGTCCAGATACTTTTTCATACTTACTGTATTATGCCATATTACTGTTTTGATCATAGATGCTGTTCTCAGTTTCCCCTCTGTGACAGGATGCCTATCTTGCTGATAAGTGAAGTGGTCAGGTGTGCACCCAACTGACAAATATTTTTTCTAAGAACATTTTGCTAATATTTTTATAAAAACATTATTTCCGAATGTTCTATGAACATTCAAAACAGCGTTTTTTTTTTTTTTTTTTTTTTTTGGTTATGCAAACATTTGTTTTTATCATTTTGCAAACATTATAGGAACATTACTTTTGAATGTTCTCTGAACATTCTGAAACTAGTAACATTTAAAAAAAACATTTAACAAAAGTCCAACTAAAAGGTTTCAGATATAAATCGTTCCATTAACGATGTAAAAATCCAGATAACTTTGAACAAATGTTTTATTAATATTACTAGAAGAATTTTTGTTCATTCAGAGAAGCTTGCCAGAACCTTAGCCAAATTTCAGGAAACGTTCCCTGTTATCTGGGAATGAGCGTGTGGCTGTTAGCAGGACATGATCTCTGTGAGAAGATAATAAATAGCAGAGTCAGGCTGGTGACTGTGATGGTTGGCTAATGCCTCCACATTCCCCATCATCTCCAATAATGAGTCCATCTGCTTGCTGTGGTGAGCTGTCTCTCTCCATTTCACCTCCTGCTAATTCACACTTCTTGCCTCCTCACATGCAACTGCACATCTCTCCCTCCATGACATCATTCCTCTTCCACATCTCTGGTGCGTGGAGAGGTCACTAGGGACCCTGCTTACCAACAGGCTCAGATTGAGCTCACTGGAGACGTGTGTCTGCCCATGATCAGATCCTTCCCTTCGAATTACATTCAGGGCTGCAGACGAACTGGCCCGGATCCTCTGCAGGGATATCTTGAGATGCTGCATATCATACAATTCCATCATCTTTATCTGAAACCTTGCTGATACTGAAACCCCAGAATTGTGTGCTGATAGACCTCCTGGGTGGAAATGTTTGCATGTGGATTGACGGATGGATGGAAACATACAGCGCCACAGCAAGTTCCTGTAAGACCAGAGCAGCAAATCTTCGACAACAGAGAAAGCTCGATTTGAAAGAAAATGATGTCTTTAGATTCCGTTAGCTGATTAATTGAAAACATACATGTGCATATTACATCAGTGCCCTGAAGCTCGTGTGATGAGCATGAGATGAGCTGACAGACAGCAGGTAATCACAATTTTCAACAACAATTATGAAGGAACTGGCACCATTTTGAGTCACTCAAAAGTGTTTTCTGATGTATTAGTGTTTTCTAAGTGAAACATTTTTTAACAATGAAATTCTCAATGTTGTTAAAGGCTTCTTGTGTGCAATTTGTGTTTCACTACACTGAAAAGAAATGGTGTAGAAACTATTTTCTCTCAGAATCTAGTAGTAAGTGCCATGGTCCCACTTCATATGAACTACTATGTCTTTAACTACTATGTACTAACATTTAAATTACTCATTTGATACAATGCACTTATTGTGTATATACTGTAAATGTTTTTACATTGCTCATATATATATATATATATATATATATATATATATATATATATATATTGCAATACAACATCAACACATAAGTACATTGAACCTAAACATTTGTTTTTCTGATGTAAGTACATAGTTAAGACACCTCATATAAAATGTGACCAATTTCACAAATAATTACAAAGAAACAGCAAGTAACACATTTAATTAAATGTAACATTGTAATACTGAAATTGTATTTTCTTGTAAAAAGCACTCCAATAATCTTTTTTTTACAACATCGAAAATGTTTTGATTTCATTTGGTAAAGAGAGCAGTCAATAGAATGAGCAGTCTTATCTGTTGATGGTAGGATATGAAATTATGAAATGTATTAGATGTCCTTGTTGGGGTAGGCCTGGAGTCCTTTGAATAAAGTCCTTAGGTAGTTGCAATACTGCACCCAAGCAAGCTCTAATGTTCAGCACTCTTCAAGGCAGTGTAAGTTTGCCAGTGAAACATAAAATCCTAGTTTAGCAGAAAACCAAATGTTTCTTTAGGCAGGATCATTTAGAGAACAGAAGATGTGGTAACTCAAACTGAACTTGAACTGAACAGTGTTTTGGTAGCGACTCCTGGTGCCACGTGATTATTGTGAGTTGGGTACAAGCTTACACAGCTCTGCTACAGCAGCTGAGATTAAATGAAAGCTTGGCCGCTTTGAAAAGCTATCTGATGTGAGTGACAGGACATGTTTTTCAGATGGTACTGAACGATAAACGGGCATCACGTTCAGAAGAGCATAAGCCGAGCTTAGAGATTCACTGCCAAAACTGACGCTAATTTCAGACTCTTCAAGGCTGACGGACATGAATTTGAGCACGGCTGATGCAAACATGAAAATCTGATTAATCATCATGCTGCTGTCTGTCACGTCTTTCCTGCCATCTTTCGCAACAGCATAACAATCTATCTGCTGTTTCCCAATGTGTTAAAACATTTCTTTCAGCACAAACTCTGAGGGTTATGAAACCAAAGGCTAGTTTATTTACAAGTCAGATCAAATTCTGAAACCAAAAACATGACATTAAACATTAGAATTACGCTTGTGTTCTTTAAATGTCACACAAACCATTTCTGCCATTGGAGGTGTTTGTTTATTACATAATAAAATTCATAATCATTGGAATGTGATGGACGCTCATTATGTACTGGCATGTAGGGGCATTTTACTGAAATGTCAAAGAATTTATATTAAGCTGAGAAAAGGGATTTAGAGACTGTGGTGACCATACAGCCATACATGTGACATTTGCTTCTGGATGGAGATTGTCAAACAGTGTGCATATATTTCATGCACACACAGATGTTAGGCTATTTCAGATGACTTGGATACAAGCATAAAGCTATGTTTGTCATTTAGATGCTTAAATATTAAATCATTTCTGCACCATTAGCATCACCAAACAGAATTGAACAGAAGTGAAGTTCCTAAACGTAATTGCAGGAGTAGTGAACCCATCTAATCTTTCAATTAATTGCCAGAGCATATAAGCAGCCGCTCACCTTGCTCATCCGCTGTTTTGGCATCCCTCCACATCCACCAACATAATTTAGGCATCTTGCTACCAGACTCATCTTCCAAGCATTAGTAATCCCACTGGGGGGTATATCTAAGCTCAAGTTGACTTTCTCGAGCCTCTCCACTGCGGACAGCTAGCCAAATATGTTTAACCTTAAAGGACAAGTTCGGTATTTTACACTTAAAGCCCTGTTTTCATATCGTTTCTGATGAAATAGAATGGTTAAGATTGAAATTTGGACACATGCTGCTGGCCCGAGAATTTTCGGTTTCTGTGGTAGCACCCCCCCCCCCCACCTCCAGAATGGCTGCATAGGTGCACTGGAACAATCCTTCCTAAAACGCATTAAACTTTCGTTTACAAAGACGTGAAACTCACCGAGTGGTCAGGGGTGTTCACTGATATGCTCACACAAAAATCGCCAACAGGTTTTATCGTAGTTGTTGTCCAACTCCATTGACTTGTATTGGATGTGCTGTGAGGTACGGTATTACTCCGCCGCCGGGCTGGAGTGTCTATTATTCAAGCTCTCAACGGAAGAATGTACGGGTGTGAGGCGTTTGGAAAAATAGGTCCACAGTTTTACAACGAATGGTAAAACACCTGTTGGAAAGCATCTTTTGCAGCGATTTTTGTGTGAGCATATCAGTGAACACCCCTGACCACTCGGTGAGTTTCACGTCTTTGTAAACGAAAGTTTAATGTGTTTTAGGAAGGATTGTTCCAGTGCACCTATGCAGCCATTGTGGAGGTGGGGGGGTGCTACCACAGAAACCGAAAATTCTCGGGCCAGCAGCATGTGTCCAAATTTCAATCTTAACCGTTCTATTTCATCAGAAACGATCTGAAAACAGGGCTTTAAGTGTAAAATATCGAACTTGTCGTTTAATAATTCCCTTCATCTTCCACTGGTCAGCCAAAGAGATAAGACTGCCACAAACTCCATTGGTTGATTCAGTGTTGTTGTTATTGTGTTGGGCTGGTCATTAAAACAATAGCATCACAGTGCTACACTTTTCATGGGAATTGATAATGTCTTATTTATAGCGAGAACGCACTTTAACGTGCAAAAATGATGGACTTCAGCCTTAAACCAATCATTTGACATCGAGAAAATGCATGAAATACCATTATAAACAGGAATTAATTCCTGTCATTGATTTTAGTGTTCCTAACTGATACTATCACACTCAGTGACTCAAAACATTGAAAACAATTCTGCCTGACATCTAAAAAAAATAGTGGGCTACTCACACTGCCTGACATACAGCATGAGCTAATGTGATGGGCTAGCTTTAGCTCGTACACATATAATATGATACATGGCAACAGAAAGGCCAGTGGTATTATAATCTCATTCAGTGTGTGATAGAGATAGAGCAGGCTGTAATTATGATGCCTAATACACTCGGTTGTTATCCAGACCAGTTGATTAATCTGTTACGCATTACCTGGATACAGTTCAAGGGTGAAGAACAGAGATGAGGCTGCTAAACATCTTGCCATGTTTTTGTGTGTTAGGGTGTATATTGCTTTTTAGTACTTTTAATGACAACAATTGATGGTGAATTCATAGAGCTCAGATCCTGAATAATGACATAGTGGTACATTTTACTGGAGACACAAGACAGAATGCACAAAGAAACAACATTGCAGCATTTGCTTTTATGTGTCTTTATTCATAATAATTTCATGAAATTCTGCATATTTACATATCACAAAACAAGGCACTTTAAAAAACAACATCATGAAATCTCACATTACACAGATGTGGATATATGACCTAGAAAAATTAACCATATTTCCATCTTCTAATGTGTAATTAAAGACACGGAGTATCCAGTTTAGCACATCTGCATCTTACGTTTCTCTCTGTCTGTATGTGAGACAGAGTATGTATTTAGCACATCTGCATCTTACGTTTCTCCCTGTCTGTATGTGAGACTGATCTGACTTATGATCATTAAATATTTTTATCTTAGAGAACTGTAAAAAAGAAGACATATTTAAATGTGAATAACAACAAATGGTAACACTTTATTTTAGTGTCCTTTTTACACATTACATGTAGGCTACTTACCATAGTAATAACAGTAAATTATGTAAGGGATAATGTACATCCAGCAGGTTGTTCTCTCAAAATAAACCCCCGACAGGGTGATTCGCGTCGGGGACTTGAACAGCCTAAAGGGGGTTTATTTTGAGAGAACAACCGACTGTGGATGTACATTATCACGCTTATTACACGGCTACTTGCCACATAAGTAAATAATTAGACACAAAATATTGATCTGAGTTGAAATATTTTATTAGCTCCAATCCAATCCACGGAGAGAGCAGTTGCAGCCCTTTAGGCTGTCCATCTACAAGTTCAAAGTAGATGGACATTCAAGAGATTCGGTTTACAGTCGATAGGCTATTACACAGCATTTCGCCACATAAATAATCATGGAGATAAGAGATATTGATTTGTATTTGTACCTGTTTGTATTTTATAATCCAACAGTGTACAAAACAATAGTCACAAAATGGCAGCATCTGCGTTTGAATGAAACAAGAGAGAGTGAGTCCACGATAGTGGATGGCATAATTAAATAACTGTATACAAAATATTGATTCAACTGAGTTTTAATATTTTATTAGCTCACCAAATGCAAAACTTCCACGAAGAAAAAAACGTTCCTTGCAGACATATAGCGCTGTCTGTTATCTGTTTTGAGCGGTTGTTATCTGGTAATAACATACTGCTGGGTGGCGCTATTGACCAATCAGAATCAAGCATTCCACAAAGCCATATATTAAGCATAATTATATGCAACTAACCCTCAACCAAATCCTAATCCTACCCTAACCCTATAGTAAGTACATGTAGTTAATTAATATTACTCAGTACTTAAATGTATAATTACACTGTAACAATGACATCTTAAAATGAAGCGTAACCCAACAAATTTCTGATGTTCTAAAATGTGGTAACCACAATGAGGATTTAAATTAAATTGGCACAAAAAAAAAAAAAAAAGAACATAATGAAAACATTTTGTTTTAGTTCACTACCACATTTCTAAATCTCTTACTGGCTATATATATACACCCAGTAAGAGATTTAGAAATGTGGTAGTGAACTAAAACAAAATGTTTTCATTATGTTGTTTGTACAGCAAACATATCTGCAATTGTCTGTCCTAGGTCAGAAAATACAGGCATACCTTTTCTTCAGCTGTAAATCATTGTTGCTTGTGATAAAAAAAATAATTAAAAAAAAACCTAGTTATTGCCATGCATAACACTAAAATACAAATACAAAGAGCACTTGGCGCCTATTGTTTCCTGGTGTCGTTATCTACCATTACGTCGTTTCCCTCGTCAAGTGATTAAATCGTGTTTTCTGTGCATCTGTAGGACAAACCCGTCAGAAACAGCCATATATTAATGGTCACTAATATAATATCAGATAGTTCCACAGCACTGTTTAAAGATCAGCCTTACTCCAAAAGACAGAGTCGGAAATGAGCGTAGAGTGCGAGAGAGAATAGAAGTGTGTGTGTGTGTGTGTGTGTGTGTGACTGAGAGAGAGAGAGAGAGAGAGAGAGAGAGAGAGAGAGAGAGAGAGAGAGAGAGAGAGAGAGAGAGAGAGAGAGAGAGAGTGTGTAAGAGATAGAGAAAGCAAAGCAAAATACACTCACAGGAAAAACAGGAGGCGAACAGGGAAGAGAGCAGAAGGCGAAGGATACATTTTTGCCTTAACCTGTGAGTGCTGTCGTGCTGCTCCACTTGTCGTGCCCAGACCGTCTGACTGCTCTGCTCCTCACACAGCTCCACAGAGGCAGACAGTGGGCATGTAGTCAGCGCGGTCGCGTCCTAGCCCTGGTAGATGTGTTCCCCAAGTGCCGCCTGATAAGAGGGGCTCAGAGCACCAACTAATTCACCATGAAACTGTCGCCAAAGCCTGACTGATTGATCACTGCTGAAGGAGAAGAAGAAGAAACAGTTGGAAAGGAGCTGATCCCCAAGAGATATGGCAAGGCGTGCCAGTTTCCCTCCAGCAGCTCAGGAAAAGAGTGCAAGAGAGAGAGAGAGTCTGCAATCCCTCTGATTCTCCACACGATGGCTGCTGGCAGAGAGCAGCTCCGCTGGTTAAGAGCGACGCAGCTGTGTCTCTCGCTCTCTCTCACTTGCGGCTTCCAGACAGCACTGGGATCGATTTAGGTCAGCTTGTCTGGGGCAGCGCTCTCCCCTGATTCACCCGCTAAAAGCGAGACTCCGGGAATCTATTATCCAGTTACAGGATGATCGCATATGTCCCGGAACAGGATAGGTCCGGCATGGGAGAGGCCTGTGGTCAAAGCCTTAAATTGGAATCAAGTCCATCACAACAATCCAGTGCCAAGCAGACCAAAGAAGATGCTTTCATTCCTTCAAGGAAGCGTGTACCTCTAGGATCGGCTGCAAGCATGCAAACTCTTTGGGGAAATGCTGTACTCCTCATGGAAACCCAATGTATAGATCCAAGCTTTTTCAAAAATCTGCCTCCAAACTTCACAGACACGGTCACGTTCTCTGAAGAAAGCCTTCCAAGCAAGAAGATGCTTGGAGAAGGAGTAGTTTGGGAGAGACAAGACAAGAGAGCTGTCTCACTCCCTCCCTCCTTAAAACAGAAGCGAGTGCAGTGTGTGTGTAGGGTTGGAAATGTGTGTGTGCCTTGGCTGCCGCAGTGCGTCTGAGGGGAGAGAGGAGGGAAACTCGAGCAGTCCGACTCTGCCCAGAGACGCCCGTGCAAACTGGAGATACAAAAGCCAAATGATCGTAGGTCAGCTGACGCATCTGCCATCGCTCAGCATCCTACCCAGACCAGGACTGCCAGCATGGAGGTGAGGAGAGAGAGCGACACAGATAATCAAAGCACAGGGAATCCCTCACCAATGCATTTGACTGCCAGGTCCTGATGCTCTAAAATGATGTGGGCTTGTGGGAGAGCGCTCAGATCTTGGGGGCTTAGTCTCTTACTTGAATATGAGATGCCGCTTAGAGTGGAATATTCATTGGGGAGTCATAATACTTAATGTAATTATTGGTAAGGGGGAGACGTCGTAGTGAAATAACTACACTGTACAAATATGAAAAGAAATTTGCACATTTTAGGGGGGGGGGGGGGGGGGGGGGGTGGATGAAAAGTCAGCTGGTTGAAGCCTTCAAAAATAGAGTCTAGTAAGGACACTATGGACTATGAACAACTGACTGGTCAATGATTCCTCTCACAACACTACCTTTACCAGTTTTTAGTCTGGTCTATAAAACCCAGAGAGGAACCTTTTTTATTACACAGTGATTTTCTATTGCGAAACAAACCATAAGGCATCCTCTTTCAACACAATGCTCAAAAACCCATGCATGAATGTCCACAGCCTAAATCTCACAGTGTCAAGATTTTCTTAAACCCACACACTTTTGTAAGGTCAAGACCAATGCTGTAAAGGAGGGCAAGAACACAAGAGCTCATCAGACGTGTTGAATGGGGGAAAAAATGGTGGTTAATTGCTCTGTGCTCTAAGTTCACTTCAGAGGAGTGCGCCTACACTGTGCTCAGGTGAAGGTGTTAATACACCATATGTCACTGTAATTGACCAAAAAACCTGCCTTGTCTGGCCAACACCACCTGCTCAACGCCACTCTTTTTCATCCTGAATAAAATAAAAGGCCTAAATGTTTTTTTTCATTTTTTTTCATCATTGCTCTGAAAATTGTAAATAACATTGTAAATTGCTTACATATACAGCTTGTGTAAATATGAGAAGTGTAAAGTGTATCATGCTTTTAAGGCAATTTTTGCACTTTTACAAAAATTCCAGCTTGATATTCAGCTACATTTTTATTTCATAACAATATATTGTATTGTATGTATTTTAAATAAATGGGAATTAAAGGTAGGGTAGGTAATCATTTTTCTAAAAAAAAAACATTCCAAATTTGTTTAAACTGTCTTTATATACCAATACATAATTAAAATGTAAGTACTCTGAAAAAGAAAATATAAAAATCGAGTGACTGTAGACCTTTTAATCTGCAATAAACACAGCTCATTATTTCCATTCACTCCACCCCCTCCCTTCTGAGCTCCTTCCAAAGCCACGCCCCCAAAACACATGAACGCGCGACGCCAAACGCTCAGGCTGGAACAAGACGCATTTATTACCTGAGACGAGTGGAGAGGAAGGAGCGCAGTACATACAGTGACATCATGTCAGAATCACATGTAATAAAATACCTAACTTTATCACTATGAATATAAACAAATAAGATTTCTTTTAGTACTCACTATCAAGCTAGCATATCGATAATGGTAAAGTTTCATTCGGTAACGAGCTATATTTATAAGGCAAAACTAAAAACAGGTTGCATTGATACACGTTTTTCCATTACCATCAGTTACACTGTGATGAAGATGAATTTCGTGTAAGATTCATAACATATACGGTGTTTTGCATGTAAGAGTTTCCATGATGAAAACATTGTTGACTCTAATGAAGACTAACGTACACTCCGAGTCCGGAGACAAGTACCGCATCGTCGGTTCGAGGACAGGTCCGGGGTTGAGGGCGAAGCAGAGGAGGTCGTTCAAGAGCGCGGGCAGGGTCCGAGGAAGTAGTTTTTGCCTTGTTTGCCTTCGCTGACTGCATATGCAGGTGCTTTGAGCTGAATATTTCCGGGAACGGTGACATGTGATGAGTGCACGCCGGGCAGCGCGCGCAGTGGGGCTCGGGGCGGGCACGAGACATGAAGGCATCTGATTGGTTCTTTACATTCGCACCGAATGGCAGTGATTGGTCAGAGTTTTTACTGTCCTGCAGCTGCTACAGAGGTCTGATTTTTTTCATTCCTTTTTCTAAACACATAATGTATTGACTACTATCAGGATGGAAGGACCATTTCACCCAGTATAAAAAAAAGTGTTTCTGAACAGGATTATCAAATGTGTTTCTTATATCAGATATAAACCCAGACAGCAACATAGTGTCAGCCCAGATCCGGCCCACATCTGGTACATGTGGATTCCACACGACCCAGATGTGGGCTGGATCTGGGCTGACACTATGCTGCTGTCTGGGAAACCTAATATATTGGTTGTTTATATTGGTTGCCTTGGTTGTTTTTAAATGTGCTTTATAAATAAAAATTGTATTGTATTGTATTGTATTATATAGGCATATTATTAAGACAACATTTTAGCAACAGTTTTCAGTCTGAGCGGATATTACAGAGGCATGAAAAACAGCTTTAGCACTAACAGAACTATACTAAGAATCACATTAGCAATGAATCTCTGGACACTGACAATAAGCATTAAGTTTTGGAAAAAAAATCCCTGTACCTACGGTGGAATGATCTTCCCAGCCCTTTCTGAACAGCCAAGTCTCTTAATTTGTATGCTTCTTTAGATGAAGGCATCTGCTGAATTTTTAAATGTACTTTCTAACAGAAGTCACAAGCATTAACTATCCTCATAATTGGTTGTGTTAAAGGCATATTCCAACTGTTATTGATCATGATCATGATCACATAAAGAAGAAAAGGACACATAGATGAAACAGCAGTGACATTAATTTCACTTCAGAATTTCATTCTGCTTTTGAATGAATGATAAAAACATCTGCCCTGATTTCCAAACGCAAGAACAAAACATGACAATGCTGTTTTTTGCATACACATTTCCTTAACATTCATGTTAAATACACAGGCAAATCAAGGAGGTAAAATGAGAGCAGATGAGCCCTCTCTGCTCAATGCCCTGCTTCTCTTTCTTGCACACACATTAACACACATTTCTTTAACCGTTATCTTTAATCTCCATTTCAGTTTTCCCCTTGTGGTCAAGTGTGAAGAGCTTGACGTTTGCCTGTAATTGGTGTTGAGTCACTTTGTCATTTCAGTGGAAAATGTGTAAATTTTCATTCATTCATTCATTCATTCATTCATTCATTCATTCATTCATTCATTCATTCATTCATTTTTTTTTTTTTTTTTTTTTTTTGCAGTTTTATTCCACAATAGATAGCTCTTATTTGGTCATATTTCGTTGTTGTTGTAGTTTTGCAATGCTTGTGGTGAGGGCCTGCAGTGAATTCATGTGCTTTTCACATTTGTCTCATCAGATGGTCACATTGACTAGGACTACATCCTCACACATTTCATTGTCTGGTAGTGGCCACAAAATCATAGAATTTCAGCATTGTATCTCTTCTTTTCATTGCAGGTGTCAACATCATCAGGTGCGTGTTACCCTGCTCTCGCTATGCTTACACGCACATGTCTGTGAGCTCAAAACAAGAGCTTCCACTGCATGTCTTGATGCCTGCCACCTACTTTTGTCAAACTCTTTTAAAGCTCCTCAGGGGACAGTGAGTTGTGGTATGTATGGACATGAACCTCAGGGGAATCCACTGTTCTGCAGCTAAACATCTCTCCAAAGGGTTTAGAACCAAAGCAGTGTGTGTGTGTGTTTGCAATTCACATGCCAGAGGATTTTAGATGCATGACTAAAATAACAAACTCTGTGACTTTCCATTAACAGGTAATACGGATTTTTTACTATTAAAACTTTAAAGATTTTATATATTGTAACTGGGTAAAAATGGCATTATGAATATTTAAATGAGAGACAGCTTTCTGAAGAATTATTAAAAAACAACAAAATAAATAACAACAACAACAACATCTAATCTACTGTAACTTTTCTTCACATATCTCTGTCTTTCATACTTCCATCCAACCCTGGCACCAACAGATGTTCACACTGCCCTTGCTGAACTTTCAAAATCAAAGTTTGAAAACAAAAGTCTTGTCAATAGGCATGCTGGGAGCTGTGTCTAGAAATGATTAACTCGGCATTACCAGACAGGTGCTCAGTTGATAAGATAAGATGTATCTGAAGCAGCTGTTCAAATATACATTGCATGATATGATGATCAATATCTTCATTATAGCACAGCAGATGTGTGGTATCTTGTCAGTGAATGACACAGATTTATGTACATGTGTGCCCTATACACAAGGTGTCTATGTCAGTTCACAAAAAAATATGGATCCTCTGCATATGACTCAACGTGTCATCTCAGAGCAGATCAATTATTCATCAGTAATCATTGATAGTGTTGGCTGTGCATTGCAGAACTGTAGAATGGGAAATAATGTCAAGAAGTAACATTAGTGGAACATCTAAAACAGCATTTTTCTAATTATTCATGCAGCTTTTATTACCTCAACTGGGACCTGAGGTCCACTTTCCTGAAAAATCTAGGTCCAACTTTGATCAAACTCATCGGCCTATAACTTTCTAGTAATCCTGAAGACCTTGATTAGATGTTCAGATGTGTTTGATCAGGGTTGGTGCAAAACTCTACAGGAAAGTGGACCTTGAGGGCCTGAGTTGAGAACCCCTGTTGTAGAAAAGGAATATTTATAAATGTATTACTTTATTTGTTGTGCCTTAGGACTAAAACACTAATGGTTTTTATCAGAATAGTTACAGCACAGAAAAATATACACTTGAAAAGAACATGAGATCAATTTTGGTAATACATATATAAATTGAACTAAATTGTATAACATTTATTGTGTATGTAAGCTAAGCGCACATTATATGAGCATTTGTTGTGATATAGGCAACACAAAATAAAAATAAATAAAAAAAAGAAAAGAAAATTGAGTCTCAATAGTTCTCAGCTCAATCACAGAGCATACAGTATAAAAGTAGCTGATTACTGGTTACGCCAGTGTCCAAGCAATAATACTGGCAATAAATCGGATTGTAGACTATACTTATAATTTTGTTGTGTGTTATAGACACCCTGCACCTGCTGTTTGGCGCTTTGCACGTTTACAGTCGCGAGCTGTTCAGCTGCGTCACGCGCCAACACAAGCCATAAAGTAATATACAATACACCCCCCCTCCCCGCGTGTATAAAGATAACACGTTTTACTATCGTTATTTACAGATATCCATGATGCGTTTATTTATATGTGTGCTTTATAGACTACTTTAATTAAAGATTAAGTTTTTAAAACCTGCAGAGCCGATTTTCGTGTGTGTGGCTGTTTTACACCGAGACAAATAAAACACGCAAAAGACAGAGATTCAACTGTCAGATATAGCCGAACAGTCGTTTTAGTCCTAAAAATAAGCAATAAGCAATAATGCATTATGTAATTGTATGTCATGTATGAGAGAAAGGTTTATTGGATTAATGTGGATCCAACTGTGTTCTGATATGTTTTGATTTCTCCTGAGGGGTTTGAACATTTCATATTCACAATTCATATTAAGAATTCATGACCCATGAACACAGCCACAATGAAGGACTCAAAGCAAATTTTTTTTTGTTGCTGATTTATCCTTAAGTGAATCTATTTTTTTTTTTTTTTTTTTTTTTTTTATCTCGTGCTTGAGCCTATGTTTTGGGAAAACAATAACAACTAAGGATGTAAAACAAACCGTTGTGACATTCCTCAGATGGTCGTTATGTAATTATTTAACAAATATACATTATGCATTAAAAGCAAACGAAACGAGTCCCTTGGCTCCACTCTGCCATCTAGCGTCACTCCAATCCAGTGTTTCTTCAACGGTAGATCTGGATTAGTAATAGATTTGGTAGATTTGGGGTAAACAACAAATCGTGTATGACTGTAGACCTCTAGCTCTAATCATGAACATGTTCCAGTCTCACTATCTCCGTGATGCACCACTGAACACTGGCGCATGGGCAGGAATGGAAGGGTGGCATTCGGTTTTAACTCGTTCCAGTCAGTGCATTCAGCGAGTTAAGTTCTCTTGACGAGACGTTGAGAGTGTTGCTCAACCTGAACTGCGAAAATGAACACTGCTGCTGTTGTGTTTTGTTTAGGGGGTTAGGGGCGTGCGTTCTGTGACAATGGACCGCCCGGCTTTTCAGCGGCTCCACCCTCTTCCGATTCAACCAGAACATTAATGCGCATAGACTCGAGACTGGACTCAGTTACACTGGAAGCTGTGTGTCTGCCAATGTAACTTACAGCCCACACGGCCATGAGCTTGAGAAATTAGCTGACTTGGTGGCAGATATTGATGAATACACAGAAAGCTTTAATTTATTTATGGATATTATAGGCTAGCCTACTTTATCTTTTTTTTTTTTATCATTTAATTTTATCATATATCTTTTATTTATGTAATGGCTACATCAATTATATTGTTTTGTTTCTTTAAATGTAAGTGCTTGTCAAAATACAGTCTGATATAAAACATATCCAGCTTCATTTTCTAACTCAAAGCAGTATGTGTCTGTATGTATATGCATTCAAAGATCACACCTCCCTTGTCTACAAGCAAACACGAAGAAGAAAAAAAACAACGAAAAAAAAAAAACAATCGTGTACCTTTAAAACTAACTTTGTCGTGTATACTGGAATGAGGTCAGACCCAAAGCTCCTCATTGCACGCGCTGATTATTATTAGATTCCTTTTTCAGCCAATGAAAAGAGAGTGGGCGTGTTTTGGCGCAGGGAAGGCTAGAAACAGCCCATGATTGGCTGGCCGCTGTCGCTATTATACCATTGGAAACGGATAAAGCTGTATGAGGCAGAATAGAAGTCTGTTGAAACTTACAGACTGCTTTTAAGAGACGGACCCTTGTGCTAGCATTACATGGTTTTCCCGCATGGTTTAACGGGGAAGGATATGCAGAAGGAGTCAGATATCTTCCGAAACTTGAACAGAGCTTTTGCTGCATCGCAGCGCATACCATAACACTGAGCTTTCGCATAGCTGCGCTCATATACAAACTTTCAACTGCTCATCGACTGTTATACAACATTATCAATGGATGCACGGACACTGTGGAAATCGGAAACTGTATCAGCTCATTGAACTATATGATAAAGCCCCGAAACAAAACTTTAGACACACAAAGCCACTGCACTAAGCACGACAGAAAGAGTGTGGTGCACCAGCCGCCTCGGCTCTCCTCAGGACTATTCTCAGACTGAGTTTTCTTTAGCGACACGTTGGACTTGAGAGTTCACGCGCTCTCTCGCAGACTGTAGCAATGGTCCAGAAAACAAGCAGCACGGAGAACCCCGATGCGCTGTTTGCTGGGGACTCCTCCGATTCCGGCGCGCTGGATCTGGACATGGCTTCCTCTCCGACCCCTGGTTTCACGGCATCCGGGGGTGACAAGCTTGACCCCGGCTGGTGCAAAACCCCCAGCGGTCACATCAAGAGACCAATGAACGCGTTCATGGTGTGGTCGCAAATCGAAAGGCGCAAGATAATGGAGCAGTCGCCGGACATGCACAACGCGGAGATCTCCAAGAGACTTGGCAAGCGCTGGAAGCTCCTGAAAGACAGCGACAAGATTCCCTTCATCCGAGAGGCGGAGCGGCTCAGACTCAAGCACATGGCAGACTACCCAGACTACAAGTACCGACCGAGAAAAAAGGTGAAGTCAGGCGGTCCCAAACCGAGCGAGAAGGGAGAAAAGATCAGCGGGAGCAGCAGCACGAGTGCCGGATCGAAACCGTCTTCAAAAAAGAGTGGGAGCCCCAGATCAACCAGCAAGCCGCACAAAATAGTTTTGAGTAGCGCGAAGGCTGCGTTTCCCGACCAGGGACCCGCGGATCACCACTCTCTTTACAAATCCAAGTCGGCGTCAGCTACCAAGCAAATTCCTGACAAGAAAGCAAAGCGGGTTTATATTTTCGGAGGCAGCAGCGGCATAAGCCCGTCTTCAGCAGCTGTGCCCGCCAGTCCGACCCTGAGCAGCTCCGCCGAGTCCAGCGACCCGCTGAGCCTGTACGAGGACGGCGCGACGAGCGGCAAAGAGGGCGCTGATTCCCCCAGCAGCTCGTCCTCGGACCGCCACAGGTACACCAGCATGCGGGCGTCTTCACCCACTCCGTCCGCGTCACACTCGTCCTCCTCATCCCAGTTCTCCTCTTCTTCCGACGAGGAACTCGACGACGACATGCTGGACATTAACCCGAGCCCGGGTTTTGACAGCATGTCCATGGGAAGCATCGGCTCCTCGGTGCTGGACAGAGACTTTGACATGCATATTGAATCCGGGGCTTCTCATTTCGAGTTCCCCGACTACTGCACCCCTGAGGTGAGCGAAATGATTTCAGGGGACTGGTTGGAGTCGACCATTTCTAATTTGGTGTTCACGGCTCACGTTTTGAACTAGAGAAAGTTCAGGAAATACTTCTGAGGAAGAACACGGAACAAAAGGGATAGCAGACAAGTGTTTGTAAAATTAGCCACCATGTGAGGGGTCCCGCGCGTGAGACAACGGCAAAGCGCAGAAAAACAAAAGCCACGATGCTTTCGTGAAACGCTGGCAGGATGGAAAAGTGCCGCTAAACATTTTGTCGCGAGAGGGCCAAAGTTATTTCCCCGTGCTCGGCACGAGACGACAGGAGGAAATTCACGAGGAGTGCTTGAGAAAACACGTTCTGAACTGGAAACTGATTGATTTGCACGTACATGAAGGCGGGCTTCTGTCGTCTGTTTTAAACATTTTTAAATCAAAAGAGACGTTTAAGAACTTTAATGGACTTGTGGACTTTATTGCTTAACAGAGGTAGCCTACTGAAATATAGGCTGTTTTTCAGCACATCGGATTTATTGGCAAGGTGGGTTGAGAAAATACTTTTTTTTTTTTTTTTTTACATTAAGAAAAGGGGGGGAAATAACGCATGTTATCTGTCATCTCTCTTGTATTGAGAATTCTGTAAGACTGTCGAACAGTTTAACTAACGTTAGGATTATTTAAATGGATAGATGGCGCTATGTTTGATTTCCTACTCGCAGGAAGAAAAGAAAAAAATCACCAGCTGTTTTCATTCTTAACTTCAGGATTCAAATACAAACTCAAATCTGTGCTGAACTTTATATACTACTCTCTACAATTCAGGACCAAAACTCTTAAGTTTCTGAAACTATTGAGAAATACTGTTAGGTTTTGTCATGGCTGTTTCCTTTTCTGTGTTCTTCAGATGTCATTTTTATATGGATGTATTTATATAGGCCACTGGCCAAACAGTTCGTCATATATATGTTCTTGTAAGTACACTCGCATCTGTCTGTCTCCTTCTCCGAAGAAGGGCTAGAGTTTTAACCTTTGTTTTTTTATATTTAAATGTAGACTTTTGACACTTAAAGAGAGGAAACGTTTGATTATTTTCTCAGTGTATTTTTGTACAAATATATATAAATGGGGGGTGTCATAGGTGTAAATCGCTGTTTTGGATTTCGTAATTTGAAGAGGCAAGTGGTCTCTGAATCGACCTCCTGTTTCATGTTTACAGTCTCAATCTGCAGGCGTCTTAAAGACACATACTCCAAAACCCAGTTCAAGCCAACATGTGCTTCGTTTTTTAAACATTTTCTCTGAGCGTGCCGAATTAAACAGATTGTAGCTTTAACACGAGCGATTTTCTTAGCGTTTTATATCTTGAAAAACCACTGGATGGAAAATCGTTACACATTCAAAATGGTCCATTTGAGATTCGCGACGATTATGTACTGCGTTCCTCGCTGTATTTGAATATTTAATCTTTTATACTTGTCCGATAAGTAGGCCTATAGCTAATTGTTTTAGTATCTTAAGGCATGGTGAATAGATTTGTATTTCCGATTCAGGTTTATAGCTGTTGTGTTAAAAAAGCAAGAAAAAAAACAAACAACAACAAAAAAAACAAAAAAACATCTTTGTACAGCTGTATCATAGGCAAAAAGATTGTGTGTTTATGTATGTTTTTTGCGCTTTATCTCGACAGGCACTAGAATGGCTATCTTTAAACATTCTTGCTTAGCTACTTCATTTCAAGATGGTTGTTAAGGATTTTTATATATACATTGGAAATCTATTAACTTTATTTTCATCCATTCTGTGCAATATGCTGTGTAGAAATCTTGTTTTGTCTTATCATGCCATAAATTTCATGCCAGCTTATTGTGTCAAGTCACTGCCTGACAGACTGTTCATAAACTCCTGTACAGAACTTTTTCATAAAGGAAATAAACTCAGCTGGAACTGAACCCTAAACACTGCTCCGTTGACTCACTTCCTGATTTGCATAAGTGGGCGTGTCACCTTTGATCCCGATGAACCGTCTGCCTTGTCTGTTTGGACTTGCAAAGCACATATTACTTGCCTCAACGATTTTTTTAACGCTCACATAACAGCAGCTGTGCAAGCTGCATGTTGCTTATACTGTAAGTGGCTCTTATAGCCTATCTGAGCAAGTTTACAAATGTCTGCGGGTCAATGCACAAGACTTAGGCTATCCCTCAGTTACAGTAATTTGAATGTGCATGTGCCAGGCAACTCAAGTACAGATGCTCCTTGATTATGAATTTACACTGAAAGGTGATCCATGTGGCTTCATGCACTCAGTGACTGGCTGTCTAGCTAGCAGACTGCATCTCCCCTCCCCCTCCTCCAGACAGTCTGGGCTCCTAGAGAGGGGGATGGGCTGCTATCGGCCCTCCACCACCAAGCACAACCTTCATCGTTTATTGCCCTGATATTTCTCCTGTATTCTGTGAGATTGCCATAAAACATGTGCACAATGTAATATATGGGACTACATTTAGGAATACATAAACAAAACGTATGGCATTGGAAATAACACGCATGCAAAGAGCCGTGGTAGGCTTATTATTGTACGCCCAATACAATATTCTGTATTGTACAATCTGGGCACATTCCTCTCACCGGTAGTGTGGGTGTTACCACAGCGCTCTAAGAACAACTCAGCAGGGGTTCTGGCCAGATCTGTTCTCCAGAGGGAGGGGTGCCAGACAAGAAGCGGAGAGAAACCTGCCTGTCTCTGAGGACACCAGCGAAAGAAAGCTTAGATATCACATTGTAAGTACTCTCAGTGCAGTTTGGCGGGGGTGCAGTCATTGTCTTGTAGGCAACTCATTATATTACTGTATCCTCTATAAAAAGAAAAAGGTTTATCTTTCATAAGATACTTCCTGACAGCCACTAGAAGAAGAAAGGCACCAGTTTTAAATTTACATTTCAGAAGAGCCCATCTCTAATGTTTATAGTATCTTTCATGATGTGTTGCCAAATATAGGCCTAAAAATATAATTTGCTGTAGCCTACTAAAGTGAGAAAAGATTTGATTTCTTTTACTGATAAGTTGCTTCTGTGAATAGAAGTTAAAAAGTACTGTAACATTATTGAAGCAAGAATAGGTACATTTGTACTGGTTTTCTTGATTGTTGTGTTTCAGTCACTAACATGTAGGATAATACATTTTAAGTGATCACTAATGTACATTTTGTACTATTGTCACCAACTAACCTATAATTTAGTGACAAAACAATAGCTAATTATATCATATTGAATTTAGATTATGTGCATATTTGTTAACAATCTTTGAGGCTGAACAAGATTCATTTATTGTGAACATGATTTTGTTTTTTATACACATTTCCTTTATGTACTGAATGTGTTTATTGTACTCATGTAAATACCATTAATAATAATAGGGAGAACAAATCCAAATGGTATGAATATTGATCAAAACTGCACTCCATAAAACACTGGACACTGGCACTGAAATGTTTAAATATAAAACCTCCTCCCTCTACCATTCCCATTCTTTGAAATACGGTGGATCTTTGCATTTAAAATGAAGTTCCTTTGAACTCAAACAGTTTGTTAATGTAGTGTAGTGTGATGCAGGTTTGGTGTGTGTGTGCTGATCTCACCTTTAATGAGATGTATTAACTAAAACATATGGGGTATAAGACAGAATATTCAGGTTTTGTCAGGAAAGCCAAAGCACTAAGGAGAATTTTTATTTATTTTTATTTTCACTCACAATGTGTGTCTTGTGTAGCACATACAAACTGTCGAGTGTATATGAAATAATGCATAAATATGTTGTTTTTGTAAACAACATACAGTATCAGTTTAAAAAAAAGTGCAAAAACACGTCTTTTAAATATACACTGATATGTTAACTATCTTTTAAATATACATGTTTTACATTTGGTCAGTCACACAATATCATTATTATAACTGATAACATTTTAAATAATAATAATAATAAACAACTTTTTAAATGCTAAATGCTAGAATGTAAAGATGCATGTGTATGTTAGACTCGTGACTTGTGTGAGATATTTCTATTTTGTTAAAATGTTGTAAGCCATTGGTTATATTTTATATTTTATTATTAAATTTATATAAAATATTGTTGTTATCACTCAGTATAACCAATAATTATATATTAACAGTGGTCAATTTGCTAACATTTTAAGCTTAAAAATGAATTAGCAGTGTTTCTTTGGATTTAAAAAAGAATGCACTTTGCTGTCACTGTTACACAACATTGTTGGTACTTACTATTAGATTGGCTCTGTTGTCATTGCATTTAATGATAACGTATATCTGAAAGCACTCATGATGAGTTGTGAAAATGCACATTTGAGGCTGTCAGATTTCATTTTTTTACTTTTTCTCCCATATCAAATATTAACATCACCATTATTTACAGTTCTGCAACTGCATGAATCTGTTACTGTTTCACAAGGAAAATGAATATATTGCACTGCATTAAGTGACCAAAAAAAAAAAAAAAGGTATTTGCAACCAAATGGTATAATATGTCAACATTTATGTTTAGGAGCCAATTTGTGCTGTAAACTCTGACTCATTACTCAAAAATGCTTGAGGAAACTAGCTGCATTTGCATAAAGAGAGTTTATAATATCTAAGAATTTATAACATCACTCAAATCTTATGCACTTTAAAAAAATTCTAACCTCTCCAAGTCATAATTTTCTAGTGACTGGTCACATCTAAATTTTTAAATTGGCCCAAGTGTAATTCTTGTTGCAATAGTCTGTTAACATTGGCTCAATGAGAAATAATACGTCAGACTAATTGAAAAATTTAGATGTGACCAGTCACTAGAAATTTTTTGACTCGGGGATGTAATTTTTTTTTACAGTGTGTCATCTAAACCCAAACAAAGTATAGCCTATATGTTTTTATTGAACATTGATAGAGCAACATATTTTGTGTGGATAATAAATCATAAAAGTGGTTTGTTTGTTTTGTTTTTTTGTTTGTTTGTTTGTTTGTTTAAAAATCTTAGAAATGTATGAAGTGGCAAGGTGGGCCTTTTACCTCACACACGGGGTAAAAGGCTCACCAGCATGGGGCAAATGGCACAAAGTATTGATACAAATGCTTTAGCTAAAATTATGTTTTTAATAATGTTAATAGGCTACTTGTTCAAACAATCCCTTTGGCAAAGTTTGTACTATTTTTTGGTTTGTTTTGATAAACATTTCTTATTCATTTCATATTCATTTTTCAATATACTGTCATGTTAATTTTAAAAAATACAGAAACAAAATTATGAAAAAAGTAAATGTTTTGAAAGCATTGAATGGGATCCCATAACAATTTAATTAAGCTTTACAGTTGTAACAAATAAATATGATATTTTATTATATTAAATTATTAATATCATATTTTTAAATTTGATGGTTTCATTATAAATATGGTGGACAGCCAACTTAATATATGACATCTATCTATGTCAGCGTCTGTTTATTATCATGTTAATTATTGTGCCTTAAGCCCCGACAGCAGGGGCACCTTTAACCCCATACCATACTTTTACATATTCTTCGGTTTTTGACTGTTGCTTTAATTACCTTGAACAAAACGGAAAATCATTAACAATACCGTTATTAATTTAATCGATTCTCATTTGCTAAATAAATAAATAAATAAATAAATAAATAAATAACATTACATTACATTACATTACATTACATTACATTACATATTAGATCAAATTAGCACAGAATCAACTTTGCGTTGCTGTCCGCGATCGCATAAGGATCAGCCAAATGACGAGGTGGCTAATTCGTACGAATTCGTACGAATGACCTACGCCTGACCCCGCCCCTAAACCTACCCATCACTGGGGTTTAGACAAATCGTACGAAATTACGAATTCGTACGAATTGGAGATAGCGTTGTAGCTTCCACGTGCATCATCAAAATCGGTTGTTAAGAAAAGTGCTGAGCTGAATTTTTGTGCCATCTAGTGGTTTAAAACGCGCCTTTTACTTCGGTGCGCGTTGTGGATTTTCATAGTAAAAATGCCGTAGTCATAATAAATTGGTTTGTCGTGTTTTATTTACTCAAAATTAGCCCAACAACTGCATGCATTCATGTTTTTTTTTTTTTTTTATGCATTTAGGAATGCATCAATTACTCAAAACACCAAGCACTGATGTTTGGTTGATGTATGAAGTCAGTTTGGTGTCCTACAGGTTTATCACGTTACACTACGTGTGTTCTTTATCCCTCTAGGCCAATATTAGATTACATTTAAATCAATTGTATTTAAAAAGACCTTTGTCTGTTTCTTTCTGCTATATGGGCACCAAAATAGTACAGTGACATGTGCTGGTTGACATGAATTATAGCAAAATATATATTCAATGTGTTATCATTCAATGTGTTACATTGTCGCATTAAAATATACTATGTCTCAAAATTTAATTTATAGGCTACTATTAGGCAATTATTAGCTATTTAGGACACTCAGAAGTTCGAATTATATAATAATTATAGAATATTTATTATGATGATAAAATATCTGAATCAAAAATAAAATATTAAAGTTTTATTTACTTGTTAAGTAAATAATATATATATAAGTGATACATGATTACAAAATTGTTGATGTACGTCCAAAACCTTGTTGCTCTGGTTACCAACTTTTTATCGAATACTTTTTCATAGCTATTTATGAATATATATATATATATATATATATATATATATATATATATATATATATATATATATATATATATAATTATTTTTTTATTTTATAAAGTCATAACCATTCAGTGTCAATTTTGAAAACAAAAACACAAAACAGATATATCTTTAGGGTACTTAAAATTATTAAAAGCCCATGTACTCCAAATGGCACAAATCCTTGGAGAACATGATTGAATTGTAGAAACAAATGTGCTCCTCCGTTGCAGTTTGTATCGTGGAGAGCTAAACAATCACTTATTTACTCATTTATCGGGCACCCACGAGTAGCTATTCTAGTAAGTTACTCTCTTTGTTGTTATTTAGTTGTATGTAGAGGGCGGGACTCGAACTGAAATGAACAAGGCGCGGCCAAGAACCCCTTCACACGTGTAGACAAAGGGACCCATCAACACAACCCAAATATGCATTCGAAAAGTTTTTTCCGTGCACGCGACTTCAAGCCAAGACCTCGCAAAACGCTCAGGTGAGTTATTCGCATGCTCCCATCGGGGTTGTGTCGCGCTCAAATGCATTTCGTTGATGAATTTTATCTTGAAAAGTTCTCCAAGAGTTGGTGCGTCAGCTCGCAAAGTTGGACACAAAGCAAGAGGAGCTTTCCTTTGTTCAGCGGGGCGCTTTGAAGGGCGACTCTAGATGCTCAAACTATAAATGAAGATGAAATATGAAGAAATTGGAAGGCAAAAACGAGAGGATGTATTTTGGAGAAAAAGGGTTGAGAGTTATTTTCCATTTTTGGCTCATGTGGTACTAAGGATGACGCAGGAAGACAAAGCTGTCAAAAGTTGATTGGCGAAGGAAGTTGACCGAAAATTACGCATGCAAAGTATTTCACTATTAATGTTAAACGAAAGACGAGTTTAGTTACAAGTAGAGCGATATGCACTGATCTCTTTGATCGGTAAGATAATATAGTAGTTAATCGCGAAGTAGATATAGCCAATTATAAGCGCATACCTAATGATAAATTCTGCATACTTGTGTTTTTAATGTTTCTTAAATTAAATCATTTGCCATTAATTCAATGCTATTTGGTGCCATTTGCGATTATTTTTCAGCGTGATTTTGATGCATATTAACCACGAAATGTTCAGATTGTGTGATCGAGCAACAGGTACAATGAGCAGTCGGTCTCAGTCCTTTGTTACAGAACTTAGAAAGGCACGATGGAGTTTCTTTGTTCTGCAGCTACCAAACAGAGAATATGAGGAACCTTAACGCAAAGTATCTCTTTAATCTTCATTGCTTAAATGTCTGATATTGCAACGAATGGTAAAAAGTTTGAAGTAAAAAAAAAAAAAAAAAAGAAAAAAAAAAAAGAATATAGCCTACAGAAACAAAAGTTTCCATAACTTCAATAACATATCCATCAGTCCTGATATAGGGCTATTTATATATTATTCAACCTTTACCCCATAATAAAACAAAATTAGGTAGGCCTATTTAAAGACAACTTTCCATGCAGAACAGGTCATGAAAGTATTTCAGAAGTGGTTATTTTACTTTTTAGTTTGAGTTTTATATCAGCTATTTTTTTTAATGGGCATTTGCTTGTATGTTTAATTTACCCAGTAACTCTGGAGACCAAAAGGAGTTCACTTTTGAAAAAGTTGTAAAATCTTGCCAAAATTTTGATCTCCATCTTTTTCTCTTACAATCCAATGCATTAAACAGATGTGCTCGAGGTTCATTTAAAATGCACAACAGGTGTACAACAAACATACAAATAATACAGTAATTCATGTCAATCCAAAGCTGAAGCTAAAACGTTTTAGGAAAGTACAATTTTTAATGTAGTAGTTTAATTTACCTTAAATTGTTTAATCTGAGTTCTCAAATCAACTTTTCCAGCACGATATATTGTGTAGCTATATGTGAAATCTGCAAATGGCCAACCTGCATTCGAAGACTTATATCTGTTATATTAGATATATCTTATATCTATACTATCTGTTAAACTCTTTTTAATAGTGGACATGTTTATTGTATTTATCTGTGCCTGGAGGGGAAAAAGAGCTGAGAACAGTTGCATTGATTTCTTCTTTGAACCCAAAATCATTTTTTTTTATCTTTTTATTTTTATTTTTTTATCTTATAGGCCACTATGCATAATATGCATCAGAACAATGTGTACTGGATAACTTCTTCCAACGGACGACCATTTAAGGATTTATTTAATTATTTATTTGCTGTGGAATATTACTTTCCTCCTGGATTACTACTGGACTATTCATAATGAGAACGATTACTTTCCACATCTTGACACAATGCACGAACTAAAGGTAAGTTCCCCTCGTTTGAAAGGCATTTGTTAACCCTTTCTCTCTATATATATATAGAGAGAGAGAGAGAGAGAGAGAGAGAGATTCCTAGCTGCTTCAAATGGTAATATAGAGAGGTAGCCTACATATCTGTAAAAATATACATTTGAATGTGCATAAAATGAGCACTGCACAATTGAATAATGCTTTTTAATATCATCAAATAAAGTTATTATGACGTCTTAGCACATTTTGTCACTCGTCTAATGCAGACAGACCGGTTCCTGTACACATGATCCGGCATGATCGGCAAAATCCAACTTTTCCCTCAACACAATTGCGCAGGGGTTAGTGATGACGCCATTCAGGACTGTGTCTGTCAGTCACGCATGATTGAAAGCATCCGAAACTGTCAAGGAGAGCTTCAGATCTGTCTACGGCGGTTTATGTAGCACAACAGTGTTTTTTTCAGCACGTTTGGAGCTGGACAGCGTCTTTGGGACTCGCTGGATTTCAGCATCCACGGGAAAAAACATTTAGAGCCGCATTGCAGCCATTTCTTTCATCAAATGAGTAATCCCATCATCTCCCCCTGACTCTTTACCACGAGTCGAGGATTGAGTGAGCCCAGACTGCGTCGAGACCAGCCAAGCATCTCGCCCTACGGCGGCTCTCCACCATGATGTCATTAGTCTCCAGTATGATGTCATTAGCAGCCAATCAAACGCGAGCGGGAATCACACTAGCCAATTAAACGCGAGACGAGAGAAGCGGCCCCGCCCACCGCACGTTTTGTCCATGTTGGAGGTCGCAGCTCTGAAATGAAGTAATGCAGAGAGGAAAGCAGACAAAAGTACACCGGTGTGACACGAGCTTCGTATTGAAACAGAGAGTATTATGCATGCTGCATAAAGGTGCAGGTTAAGATGAGATAGTTAATAGTTGCATTGGAGATTAAATGAGATTTAGTAAAAGGACATAGGCTTGTGTGGATGTTTTATGAATTGTATGATCATCATATAAAGACATCAAGTACTCAGAGTTTAATACTCTGCACATATAACATGTAGGCTATTTAAAGGAAATGTTGCATTGTAAAGACGGCCACCAGCAACATTCACTCTTTTCTTCTGTAGAAAATAGCAGATGGTGCTGGTTTGATAGTGACTGTTCTCTAACCTGGTCCTTTTCATCCACATTATTCAATAAGCAGCAATGAAAAGAGAGAGCCTGATGTCACTCCTGCGGCTCGTACAGTCTGCGGTCTAGGCGTAAAAGGATCACAGTCTCTTCTGCATATCAATGTGCTTTGGAAAAGCTCCACATTTAGACTAGCATTACCAATTGTCCTGACAGCGTACCTTCTAGGTTCTCACAGCCTGTGAAATGAAGTGGAGTAGCAGGCTTAGTTTTAGCTCTCTGTGCCTGTCGTCCAGAGATAAGTGAACATGTTCTGTCTGAGCACTAAGGTGTATCCAAATGCATTATTTCTCATTGCCTTCACAGTTAAATACTCATATTAAATTGTGGTTTTCTGATTATTTTATCAGCCATGTTTCTTGGATTTTTTTTGTTATTGTGAAAGTTAAAAAGGAAATAGAAGAAGAAAAAAAAAAAAAACCACTGCAGCCCTGGAAATACCTTACACTGTGCATTAGCAGTCAAGTAAAATTTCTTCTCATCTGTCTGTCTTTGAGATTAGACTCGGTCTAAAAGTGTGATTTATCCGGCTTTGCTGCTGGCAGTCTAGGGTTAAACAGGGCCATTACTTATATATATAAAAACATATATAAATATATATATGTGTGTTTTTATATATATATAAAAGCATAATTGCCTGTTAGTTGGAGGAAACTGTGAAAAATGTGCTATTCATGAAATAATTTTCACCATCTGTAAATGCTAGGTCAGATGTGTGCTATAGGGTGGTCACACGTGTCTGGACACCTGTGTGAAGACAATAAGTGCTGTGTTTGTGGTTAGTGGATCATGTTGATAGTTAATGTGATGAAACCTGGAGCTTCTCCTGCAGCATCTGTGGAGATTCAGGAGTCCAGTGTTTCTCAAACCTGTCCACTTTTGAGTGTCTGTTTTATTGGATTCTCTGCTAATGACAATCAGATCTGATTAGGGCTGAAGGGACAGGGTTGAGAACCATTGCTTTCAGATCAAAGCATTGTGAAATATCACATTACTTCTATTTCAGTGGTGTAATGCAAATGAGCACAAAGCCTTAAGCCGCACTGCTCTCGTGATGAAAGCACAGATGGTATTACATTGTTATTGTTGCACTTAGACACAAAAAAGTCTCAAATAGGGAATCAGTCTGTCCGCAAATTGTGAAATGTCCTTCATCGTCATGCCTCTGTGCGGTTGGCGTCAGCATTTAGCTGCGTTCACAATCCTTCATCCGTCTTTGGCAGAGAGTGCATGCAAAGTGTTTTTCTGTTAGTCTTTCACAACGGTTTAACTGTGCTGAGAGTTCAGGAGCCGCATGAGGACAGAGAGACAGAGAGACAGAGGACGAGACAGGCAGAGAAGCAGCGTGCTGGGGAAGCCATTGTCTGTTCTGCCAGCGGTTCATCCGCCGGTCACTCCTCCTTGTTCGCAAGTGTAATGAATTCGGAATTCACCACAAATGAGGGATTCTGACATTCTATGAGAATAAAACATTGAGCAATGTAGGATCTCCTACTGACCTCAAAGTGACCAAACCCAAGTGAAACAGACGTCAGCAAATAATGTCATTCAGAAGGCTAAAGCAGGTGTTGATAATCTTAGTTCACCCAAAAATGTCCATTTACTCCCCCTCATGTCATTTCAAACCTTCTGTGGAACACAAAATGAACACAAAAGTTAATGGTACCCAAATGCTCACCAAAACGGTTTAGTTTCCATCATTGTTTAAAATATGTTTTGTGTTCTGCAGAAAAAAAAAAGAAAAAAGAAAAGAAAAGAAAAACAGGTTTAGAATGACATGAGTGCTATAAATAACTCAGATAGGCATTAGAGAATGTACAAAACGTATACAAATAAGTGTATTTTTCAGTAAAATGTGCTGATAAAGCAGGCTAATTGGATTAGACTTTATTCCTACCTGGACTGAAATGAAATGAGCTTCTGAATTGAGACATTGCAAAAGTACTTTTATCTGCCATTATTCTTTAAAGAAGTTACAAAGTAACATGATTAAAAACTTCGGAGACTGTGAATCAGAAGTGAATTAAAATGCTTCTTTCAGTTATTTCTTCATTTCAAAGCAAAGACAAGTAAAAAATTTAAGTGATTTTATTACTATAAACTGTCCAAACACAGATCCTCCAAAAAAAAAAAAAAAAAAAAAAAAAACCTAAGGGAGCCTTTACCTCCTTTTAGGTAAAAGCCTTTACTGTGCCTGTGGTTTTTGCTTTTCTTTCTAGCTTGCATATATTCACAAAGGAAAATCCATCCATCCACGTTATGCTTGCCTTGGGTCGGCAAATCCCCAGGAATGACTCTGGAATGTGAATCAGGAAGCGTCTCTCAGTCAGCTGGTAGACTAACAGCACTGCTCTGGGATGTTCAAGATCTCTGCTTAACTTTGCTGGTCATGCTTGTTTGCTGTGGAGACTTTCTGTGTTGTAAGAGCTGATCTGAGGAGACTTGAGACTGCAAATAGACAGTGAACTGTGCTCTTCTCTCAGCTCTTCATGAACTCGAAACATAAAATATTATGTCCCTTAGAAATCAAACTGATCCGACAGAAGACCTGTAATTTAAACTTCACCTATGCTATTAGACTTGGTGTAAATAAAAAAGAAACGCAAATCTAACAGTCGCACGTGTGCTTTAATTACAATGTACAATCATTCTTATTGCATGAATCCATGAATAGCCTATATGAATACATAAAAGCTGAAATGAGCAGGAGTCTAATTAACCACAAATGTTTGTGTTTATCATAGTGTAAGGCATTTGTTTGTGTATTAAATGTATCTTAAATTTAAAATGAAGACATGTGGCTTCAGTGACGTCCAGACTCAAACACACACATAATGTGTGTATTTCATCACCATGTGTTATCAAGCCCAGGGGTTTTTAAATGACTCATTTCTACAGCATGAAAACTGTAGAACTGGAAATGTTCTCAGAACTTTGGCTGAAGTTTTGCAGACATTGTGGGGTCAGAGGTCACTGGGACAGTCTATCCCACCAGAGAATCAAACACATGTGTTACTGTTTTCCAGTCTGTCTTTCCAGTCTCACGTTTGACAAATTAAGGTCATTTGTGTCACATTCATCTTCAAGCAGTGCGATAGTAATGATGTTAGTCAGGACTTGTCACACCACTTCAGTTAGTCCATTTAGGTGTGTCCACAACACAAGAGATTAAATTATAGAGTTTATTTCAGCTTTTGGCCTTTTGTTATTTGATGCTGCCAAACTGGCTGAACCTGAAGTACATTTTGTTTTGGGTTTTGCAGGTCACTTGTCATATACATTGTCACATTTAGCCCAGATTTGCCTTACTCAAGCAGGCTTCTCCAAGGAACCTCGTCTAGCTCCGCAACAAAATGAAAGCTTGCCTGAAAACAACAACATTGTAGTAATGTTGTAGTAAAGTAATGTCTACTTTTGTTATGTGTTTCAAAACTGAATGTAATTTCAGAATGCTTAGCATTTCAAGAGCTTGTCAGACTTTAATGTCAGCTATATTACTTAGGAAGCCTTTATTGTTAAAACGCCAGTTGGGCCTTTTGGAAGGCTTTTCGGCCATGCTTGACACATAAAATCAAGATCTCCAGCTGGGGCTTAGCTGCACAAGGACTGAAGGGTTGTCATTAGGCCAAATGAGCCATGGACTTCACAGTCCAAACCACGCCAAAACAATGTGTTAACACACTCGATGCAGTGCCAGGGATGACCTGGCGAGTTCGGACTGAATCAGCTGTTTTTTAAAAAACAATGCACAAAATCTCAAAAGTTTGGCTAGATGCAATTTTTTTATTTTTGCACAACTGAAAACAGCTTAAAGCTTTTAAAGGACAAAATAATGGCCTGCTTTGAGGATGACTGTAAAGAGGATTCAGATGTTTGTAGACTGTGTTAAGGACGTCTGGAATCTCTGAATGCTTGAACACCTCCAGCCTACATGTTCACCAATGGTGCTTAACATGTGACATATAAACTGGCAATAGTGTAATGACAAAATCTTTTGGTAACCCATTTAATATGAACACACACATATAATAATAATAATAATAATAATAATAATAATAGCAATTATTATTACTATTATTATTATTATAAGAATAGTTCTACAGTACAATAAATGGTAACATTTTACAATAAGGTTCATTAGTTAACATTAATGTATTAACTAACATGAACTAACCATGGGCAACGTATTTGCTACTGTATTTGTTAATCTTTGTTAATGTTAGTTAATAAAAATAAAGCTGTTCAATGTTTGTCTATGTCAGTTCACATTAACTAATGTTAACAAGATTTTAATAAAGTATTAGTAAATGTTGAAATTAACATGATCAAAGATTAATAAATGCCGTATAAGTGCAGGTCATTAATAGTTCAGGCTAACTAATGTATTTAATAATACATGTTTCATTTTTGTGGTGTGTTAAATTTGAACTATGAATGAAATGTCTCTTTTCTACTTGGTCTTAATTAATTTAAATGCATGTCATTTTTAAACTGATGACATAATTGTCATCAGTTTAAAAATGACATGCATTTACATTTTATCTTTTAATGCCAAGTTTTGATAACTAAACCTTGATTATTTATTCACATGCAACTTCTGAGCATTCATCACTCTGAGAATCTCAGATGAAAAGGTTACTTTGTGCTTTTGTATCTAGTACTATCGATTAAAATATATTTTTAAATCATTTGGGAGATTCAAATTGAAATGAAAATACACCAAGCATCAGAATTCGAATCTCGGTCTCTTACAAAAAGCCTTAAAGTGTCATGGATCTGTGCCTGAAAGAAAAGATCCCATTTCTTTCTAGAATGATCCGAGCCCCATGTTGTTCCCAAATCCCCATTCTCCATCTCAGTGGGACCCGCTTCCTCTGGCGCGAGAGCCCGTCTAATGTATGTGCATCGTGCCCGGAGGGCTAATTCACCGCCTTGTCTGTCTCTCTGTAAAAACAGTCAATGATGCATCAGACAACAAAACCAATGAGCTGTTCCCCAGCACCGGAAGGCAGAACAGCCACTGTCAGCAATGGCGCAATAATTAAATGTGATAAATTATACATGGAAAAGGAGTGGCACTGAGTGACATGTACAGCAAGAGCCATTGTGTTCGAGAGGGTGACGAGCCAAGAATTGGCACACGCTTATGCCATTTGAACCGTTTCATTGACCCTGCAAATGATGGCCATATAGAACATGGGGAGGCAGAATACCGCACACAGATGATATTGGCATTAGCAGGTTAAGGGAGGGGGCCTTGTTACGAGGAGGAAGCACTTCGGGAGGGCAGTGATTACCCCATGACATTTTTACAGGCCTGGCGAGGGCCGGAGTCACAGGAGGCTGGTTGTTATGGTCCACTCCTCAGAGAGGAAGATGGCACTCTCTGGCCCCTGACGGGTTTTCACTATCTACTGAGAGCCACATTACTGACCTGGCCACGCAGGAGGATGAGTGAGTCGACTCTGCCCCCGGTGGCCAACAGCGGTCATGCACGAGTAGTGTTGCATGAATCCCTGCACGGTTACCTCATTCGCGGAAAGGTCACTGAAGTACAGCAGGAGAGCAGCGTTGTGTTTCTCCAATAGACATATAAAGCATCTGCCTCAGTAAAAGAAAAAAAAAGACATTTACCGTGAGACCTCAACTGAGTGAACCAATTAAAAGAGTTAGGTTTATTTGTATGACATAAATTCAGAGGGCTTGACATAGCCATGATAAGGAGAAAGAAAAATTATGCATAAAGAATAGAAATTATATTATTGATTTTATATGGGCTAAAACCATTTGACATGTCCAGACATAAGAGGTTTTTATAATGTTTCGGTCTTTTCGGAGTGAATGCAGTCAAAGCAAGCTCCCCATTCCAAATATAATAAAAGCGCTATAATGACTGTGAACATGAAAACATCTCAGGAGTTCACATGTGCAGGCCATTGAGACTGAGACTGAGTCAACTGATCATTTAACTGATCCTTCCCTCGGGTCATTTTGACCCGAAAATCATTTTGCACATTTTTTTTACAACTGAGTGTTCATCAGAGGGGTCCAAAGAACCTAGGACTTTTGTCGCACTTGAACCACAAATACACAAAGTGTTTTTTTGTGAGTGGATTCGAGGAGTTTTGTGAAATTTAAAAAAGTAACAAATCCTTCCCTCGCGGGTCAATTTGACACCCCATAGGAATAAATGGAATACGAGGAATGCTTCAGTACACATTGAATTTTGAGCATTTATAGGTTTTTCTAACTAAAAATGCTAAAACTTTACCAAAAATTATTTTATAATGTCTACATGTGTATCTGAATGCATACTGAAGAAAAACTGACTTTAGGACCCAGCGGAACAGCTCATTTGCTCCAAATAGAGCTATAAGGCCATCTAGTGGCAAAAGTCATGAAATATCATGTTATATCAATTTTTTTTTTTCACAAGAGGACTACAGAGACACCTAGGGCCCTATCTTGCACCCAGCGCAATTGACTTTGTACAACGACGCATGTATCATTCCTATTTTACACCCGACGCACAGCGGAATTTTCCCTCGACAGACGCACGTCGGTAAATTAGGGAATGAACTTGCGCTCCCGGGGGCATTCAGTGAAAAGAGGAGGCATGTTCCGCCGCAAACGCTCCCTGGTGCTATTTTGCAGTTCCAGAAAACAATTCCGCCATAGACCAGGAAAAACTTAGTCTAAAGTCAGTGGCGCGTTTTCAGTGGCACGTTCAGATCCTATTTTAAGGGCGCATGCTTGGCCTTAATGTAGCGTGTGCACAACACGCATACACTTTGCTTCTCTCATCTACACGCAGCAGTTGCCATTTTTGCAAACCATACATAATTACAAGGAAAAATATTCCACATGAGGGAAATCATTGTGGTGTCCATGAAGATGTGAAAAAATAGGCATAAATCTAGCTTACACATTTACCAAAATTATTATACGCCTGTTTAACCGAAGCTAATTTGGGTGGGTTTCTCCCATCCCTATACAATGTCACTTCTCTGTCTTTTACGGCCCTGACGAGAACGTCGGTCTCCTCGACTGTGAACCGCTCCTGGCGTGCGCCTGGCAAATCCGCCGTTATAATAGCAAGCCGCCATGGAACAAGCGTGTCTGCTCTTAAAGGGAATGTGAGATGATGCTCTGATTGGTTTATTTCACGTTACGCCCAAACCACACCTATGAGTAATGTAGCTACTTCAGACTAACCCATTTTAGATTTGCGCCGAGATCCGCCCACAAAGTAACTTGCGTTTCGCGTTTGATACTTGCATTTCAGATCGTTAAAATAGGGCCCCATTTGTGAGTAATTTTGACCTGAATTAAAAGCAATCCATGAAATTGTGAGTTATTTAAAATTTAAGTTGAAAGAATGGAATGGAACAGAATGTGCTTAAATGACTATTTATTTATTTATTTATTATTTATTCATCAAATCTAGTAATTTAAAGGTAAATAAAATAAAACAAAATAACAAAAAAACTCCAAAAGAATTGCATTAAAAATAGCAAAGATGTTATCAAAATGAAATAAAATAAGCTTTCTGGACAAAAAAAACAAACAAACAAAAAGTATAATTTTAGAGTTTCGGCTCATTTTGACCCACGAAAGATGTGTTACAAAACGCGAGTGAAGGATGAGGGCTGGACGAGTGGTCAACACATGTCTATAGACTTTTCTCCCAGTGAAGTAAACACTTTGCTGAAAAACTCAGCGAGGCAGAGCTTTCAGCATTCACAGGTTAACGCTTTTTGTATTTCAACAACTTTGACATCTGTTTCGCACCTAAATCTCTTATGCTTCACAAACAACCACAACATGTTACAACTTCCCGTCGAGTCGCAGCGTGTCTGACTGGTTTGGGATAGAGGCACATGCCTCTCACACATGTGCCTCTCACACATGCACACGCGTTCTGTCTCACCCTCGCTGTTTCTCCTGCTATGCTGGCTGGCAGAGTATGTGTCGGGTTCAGGAATGCTGATGCGCTTTGCACCCTGCCTGGCATGCGAATGAGAGAACAACTCCTTTCCTTCCCGTCCAGAGCACCACACGGCGGGAGCTGCTCGGCTTCAACCAGACTTTATGTGTCTGATGACAGGACGTCTGCTTTTTGAGCGTACTGTCGCATCTGCAAACGTGGGGTGCATAGCGGGAGGCTCTTGCTTGCCAAATGTGCACTTTCTTGGCCTGCAGAGACATGCTTGGGCACAGTCGGCGGTCTTGTCAGATCAGTGCGGTCCTTGTGTGTTAAAAGTGGTCACATTTGCATAAAGATCGGATGGCGCGCCATCCGTCTTAATCTGTAGGGGACAGGTAAACTCTCTTGACTTTCAGCCCAAAATAACCCATCAATCTGCTCAAATGAAAATGGCACCAGAACCTTCACAATCCCTGGCTACCTTTGTGCTCTTCTGTGGCTTATCAACAAAGACTCTTGGCTGGCCTGGGAAAAAGAGTTCAAAGAAGCACCAGGGGTCTTTAAAGTTTATCTCCGCTGAGATTTCCTATCAAGGAAGGTGTGTATGTGTGGGGTGGGAGAGGTATCACACCGTTTCAGACTCACTGAGCTCAAGTCACTGATGTAAAATCATGGTTGTCTAATAGGAAATAAATGAAGGAGGATTAACTCTGAAGCCTTAGCCTGCTAAATTAAAGGGATAGTTCACCCAAAAATGAAAATTCGGCTATCATGTACTCAACCCCTGGCCCTCTCAAACCAGTATTATTGTATTTCTTAGCAATTTTGAAGAAAACTTGCGCCAATGTTTCTCATTGTGAAGCTTTGAAAAGCTTTGAAAACCTTATAAGTACCACAAAATAATTTCAGACAACTCATGCACCATATTCAAAGTCTCTGAGGCTGATACTTCTGTGTTAGGAACAGACCAGTTTCGCTGAAAATCTTGACCTGGCCTGAGCCCAGTTCTTTCAGTCTAATCAAAAATATTGCATATCCATGGCACACACTTTATTAAATGCTGTTTTTTTGGGATATTAATTATAACATCTCCATAGAGCACCTTATTATAAATGTTTTCACCATCGTAGTACTCTCTACCTCTTGATGTTTTTCAATAACCACTTCAAGTCTGTTCCTGACACAAAACAGCAGACAAGACATGAGGGCGAGTAAATAATGAGAGAATCGTCAGTTTTTGACTGAACTATTTCTTGAAAAGTTATAAGCTCTTTAGATAAAAAAAAAAGAAAAAGAAAGAAAAGAAGTTTGGTTTCATCCTAATGAATGCTCAGTTTTTATTGATTAATGGGAGTGATCATCAAAAACATAGAAAGATAAATATTGTTGCTGAGTTTCACAAATGAACACCAAACCGTTCCATCCCTCTGATGTGATTGGACGTGACATCGATGCACGTACACGTTTAAGTTTCCACAGCAGAGTCAGCGGTTACTGCTAACAGCCGATGCTCAGAGGCCCTTGTTTGCATTCGAAGAGAATGGCCTTCCTCTCACTCATTAACCTTTCCTAATACCCTGCATGTATTAATAATGATCTGAGGAAAAGGTCAACACATCCCAGCATGCCTTGCAGCACCAGCACACCAGCTCCCAGCAATTTACTTGCACAGTATGGGGATCGGAGTGGAGTGCTTGTTACGTGTGCATGTGCGAACTCGCCCCGTAGTGCCTTGTGCTTGTGATCGTAGCATCCGCCTGAAGAGAACAGACAGTGATTCAGAATGATGTTTGGTTGTGAAGCTAACAAGCCCTGCTTAAATGTAAATATTTCTGATTTGTTCTCAGATGCAAAGTGACAGCGAGACTCCGCGGCTCGCCTCAGGTGCACTTGTGTTCCACATCCCTGGCAGTGCAGGTGTAGGGCAGGCCAGGAAATATAATCACACTAACATAAACAATAACATGAATGTTTTTTACTTGATTTAAACAACATTCATAAAAAAAAAAGGCCACATGTATAACCAGTTCAAGCTGTCACTTTCTATATCTATCATGAGAATGTATAAGTGGAAAATCATATGGAGGAGCAATTTAAAGGGATAGTGATTATGCCATCATTTATTCATTATGTCGTTCCAAACCCGTATGCTGGTATTTATTTTTTATTTTATTTTCTGTCGACACAAGAGGAGAAATTTTGATATCTGATGACATTTTTAAATGTCTCTAAGCAGGACAGCTGGATGCTTATGCAGATGATGCAAAAAACAAACAAAAACAATTGGGTACACTTTTAAGCATTTATTTAGTGCTTCTGAAACAAGCAATAAGTAGCGTGACCTATAACTGACAATCTCTGTGACAGCTGCCTTTGCTGAGTGAAGTTTTCTAAAATGAAGCTTTTTAAATCATACTTATGCTCATTTATGAAACAAAAGTGATTGAGTGGTCTGGTATTAATCAGCATCAACTCTGAATTGGCAAAGCAATTATGCATAGGAATATGCATTTGTACAATTTTGAAGCAGAAGACAAGGGCTAGGCATAGGTTTATTAAAAAAAATAGTTTATTATATTATTATTATTATTATTTTGCATTATATTTGTTATGTTGTAGAGCAGCAAATGTGAATAGTTTAACAATAATATTATTGTTATAATATTATTTTATATGTATTATTGGCTACTTTTATGATCCTTTTAGGGTGCTCTTGTGTCTTTTTTTGTCATGGTCACTATGACCTTTTAGAGCTGCGTAAAGATTCTTTGAAAATGTTCCTTTTGTGTTCCACGGACAACAACTTATGCGGATGGAACGACAGAAGGCTGATTAAATAACAGAGTGCTGCAGGGGTGATGCATTTTTGTAGGCCAAAACTCAGAAACAAATAAGGTCTTTTGTGAAAACAAGCTCAAGGTTCACATTTTACTGTACAACATAAAACACACCTATAATAACCCACTTGTGATTTAAAAAAAAAAAAAAAGCATCTGCATTGAAAAAGGCATCTGCTAACTAGTTGCTAAATGAGACTACAGACATGGTTGTTGATAATAAATGTTAATCACACCGAACAGGTAAACTCATCTGCACACTTCTCTGCACTTATTGACATACATTAATGGTATGCTGTACACCCAGTATTTTGACAGAGTGCATTACATGCTCCCAGTCACCTCTCAGCAATTTCCTAACGGGCACATCTGAACTTCTGACTATTGACATGAAGCAGGAAAACTGGTGTGACAGGAAACTCCTGTAGAGCTTTCTTTTATGACAGTATGGATTTCAGTTTGTCAACAGCATGAACTTTTAGAATCCTGAGTGTTTTAACTCTTTATCAGATTACCTTTAAGTGTAATAAACAAATCGTTCTTGCAGTGCAGTGTACCATAACGTGTTGATGGAACCGGAATGCTGCTTATATCAGATGACATTGTAAACTTAGAGAGAACTGATTAGTCGAGTTCCCTCACTTGGCTTATGGAAATGATTGCTCTGCTCTTAGTCATTTTAGGTGTTTCACTTAATTTGTTTGTGCAATCTTGGCTCATAACACAAACTAAACAGTGTGAGGTGAGCAATCAAATTAGATGAAGCAATTTACACAAAGCAAGATGTTGATTTTCCTTAATAAAGTGTTTGTGTAAACCAGTCTCTTAAAGCTGGGGGGAGATCAGAGCACCAATGCAGTGTTCTGCAGATGTCAATCTTCACTTCTAGGTAACGTCGGATGCTTTTGTCATCCATTACATTTCATGTTCCCTCGTACGAGTACATGTTATCAAGCAGACAAGTCTTAACCTAAATAACTGTGAGTGCACTAATTGCGTATGCTTCACTCAAGGGCACAATGGTGATAAAGCTAGACTGTGATCTCAATAACTCTCCATGTCCTTTGCCAGCAATGCTCACAATTAAAACTCCAATATTTGCATAAGATCTTTATGCCGTCAGCTGACACCATTCTCAATTTAATCTCAATTTGTCACAAATGTTTACTCTATTCTTTTCAATGGCCATGGTGTATAACATAACCTTAACTTTAAGAAATAAATGACAAAGACAGTTAAAAACCCTCTTGAATTTATCATTTTGGGGGCTCTGTCCTCCAAAACCAAATTCAATATCATCATAGTTCTATAATATCTATTGTTCAACACAATAAAACAAACTGACATTAGCGATGTTTCCATCCACCTATTTGCGCATAAATTAAAAAAAATGCACATAAAAGAGTGTGCGCTCAATTGAGTGGGATAAAAAAAAAAAGTCTGATAAGTAAACATGCGCATAAGCTACGATGGAAACACATTTACCGAATAAATTCCTTGACGCGCATCAAAAAAGTAATGTGACGATTTTTTTCTCTTCGGTTCACTGTATGGAAACGGTGCATTTTTGGCAAATGTTTTATGTGATATTCCCATTTTGCGCATAAGTTAAATTCGCAACTTTGGATGGAAAAATATAGATGAGTCACTGGACAATGAAGGGAGATCTGAATAGAAATAATTTTTCAGGTTGAGGCATATTGTCATATTTTTATTAGGGTACATTGTTTCAATTGTTATACATTTATACAAAATATTATTACAAATATTTGCTGGTCAGAACAATTTATTTGTGTCCTGAATTGTTCTGTTTCATAATATTTTACTGTTTTTATTGTATTTGCTGAAAAGCCGATAGGCTGTTTAAGCCCACTTTCATTCATTCATTCATTCATTCATTCATTCATTCATTCATTCATTCATTCATTCATTCATTCTTAGGACTGGAAGCTTCACCAAAAGAAATCTGTGTGTGTATGTGCATAAACGACAACTCAAAATTGTTCACCTTACTAAGATTTTTGCATTCACTGACAATAAAATTGCTAGTTGGAACTTGAACTATCTGTTGTAAGCCACTTGAACTCACTTTCAGACGTTTCTGAGGAAAAGTTCATCTTATTTTATAAATTGAGTTGATTTTATTTTGAAGTTGTAGTTGACACTCAGTTAGAGTGAGGTCAACTTATCTGCGCATGCTCATTTGAAATTTGTCATGGCAACCGGCTGCGACGGGGTTTCCAAGGATTTTCCCAGGAGCTCCCTTCGAAAGTTTGAAAGTTTGCGTCCGCCATCTTGTCACGATGCCAGCTTATTGACATGTGCCTTATTTTCTCTGGACACAAGTGCTTTATTTGAACTAAAAACAAATATTTTATGTGTAGCTGTCATATTACTGTCAAGAGACTACGGTATTGATTGTTCAGTAGAAGCAAGCTATGTTTCACCATTACTGTTATAGCCTGCATGTTTGCATTTTTGGCTAATTTTCAAAGTTCAGATAATTCAGAAAGTTCAGATAATTTGGCTTTTTCAGCTGGGGATTTACACATTTCTGAATTAATACTTAGGCAGTATACAACTGTTTATCGGTCATCTTTGGCAATATTGCATTATTTGTAAGGTCTCAACAAGAGTCGGAAAGTAAAAAAAAAAAACTGCCCATATTACGGTTCTGAAACCTGATGTATTTGCTTTGGGCATAAGATTACTTGTTTACATTGTGGAATTGTAAAGCTGTTTGTGCCAAAGTTGTTCAAATAAACATGCATAAATTAACTGGTTTACTGTCAGTGGATGATTTAATGTGGGGGGTGGGGGGGTAATTTAAACTCAAAATAGTATGTTTTTACAGACTTATAAGTTCCAGTAACTTGAATTAAAAAAACGTAGTTGTCAGAACTTGAAAAACTTAGCTGACGCAACTTAATAATTGTAGTTCTTCAAAACTTAAAAAAATAAGTTGATATCTTCAACTCAACAATTCTGTGCAGTCGGTTGCCTTGAAAATTTGAGTTGAACTAACTTTTCTTTTTTACAGTGTACATACTTGGCAATACATTTAATTATAATTCTGATTCTGCTTACATACATGGAGCAATGTGAAACCATTGTGTGTTCACTCAACTGTATCTTTGTCTCGGCATTATCGGTGGACATGTTCAGTAGGTTTATTTGTATTTTTTTAATTTATTTTCAAGATTGTGTCTGTCACTGAGTATCTAATGTGACAACTAGCCCCGGTCTCGCCTAATTCAAAGCAGCATCAATACCACCCGATAGTGTCACTGTATCATGGTGCCTTCAGAGTGTTTTTGTAAAGTTAGACAGGGTAAAAAAAACAAAAAACTGTCTTGTTATGCCTGCAGTGTTTTAGAAACATGATTAGTTTATGTGTCGTAGATGACGTCTGTCAGTATGTTCATCTTACAGTGTTTAGTTTCTGTCTTTGTACATGAGTCTACATGTGATTCCCCACATCTGTCTGGGAAACACTGTATGAGGTGCTTATTGTCTAGAATGTCACACTTTAGTCATTTACAGACAGTGATGGAGTGTGTGAGGACTCGAGGACTGTGTGAAAATACTAATGTAATGTGAGATTAGAAAAAAAACAGCTTGTAAAGTTTCCTCCCGGTGACTTAAGGTCCTGTCTCTCTCTCTGTCTCTCTCCACCTTTGTTGATGAGCTCAGCCTGAGGTTATTCCATTCACAGGTTAATTCCACTCATTCATTGCTATTTAAACGGGAACAGGTCATGCTCACAGCCAATTAAAGGCTCATTTCAGTTACACAGCACACCAGTGTTGTCTATATTAAAACAACATGAGGGTTCCCTTTCAAGGGAACTCGCGCTGTGTCAAAAACGCTGTGGGAATGCCTCTGCGTGAAGCACATATGAAATCAGTCCAATGGCATGACGGATCGTCATAGGTGGGTGGCGTCATCGACCAGGAAATTATAAAGCACACCCAAACCAAACAGAGTTAGATTCTGTGCCTTCAGCAAGCGCTTCATATTAATTATTTGTCCTAGGTGTTTTTGTCTGTCTCAGTATATTCCAAAGCATTTTAGGCAGGAGTTTCACCACTATAAAAATAATAATAATAATAAAAAAAAATTATAATGGCGAGCGAACAAAAGTTCAGGAAGTGTGTTCGTCCCTGCCCACGTTATATCACGGGTGGGGATACACATGTACTGTGTGTGGTTTGTTTGGCAGCGCAGCACACTCAGTCAGCCCTCGAGTGGACTGAATGTGAGCACTGTGAGCGGCCTTTAAAACCTTTAAAGGGATAGTTCACCCAAAAAAGAAAATTAGCCCATGATTTATTCACCCTGAAGTCATCCTAGGTGTATATATCGGAGTTATATAAAAAAAAATTCCTGGCTCTTCCAAGCTTTATAATGGGAGTGAATTGGTGTATGTCTTTGGAAGTCCATCAAAGTGCATCCATCCCTGATTAAAGTACTCCACGCAGCCCAGGGGGTTTAATAAAGGCCTTCTGAAGTGAAGCGATGCGTTCGTGTAAGAAAAATATCCATATTTAAAACTTTATCAACTAAAATTAACTAGCTTACGGCAGACGGCCTACGCAAGTCGACTTACATCAAAAGAGTAACCCTTGACGATGTATGACGTAGGATATAGGAGTAGCGTAAACTTTGACGCCTCTCACGGTTCAAACAAACAGGGCTGGTCAACCGGGTTCGTCATTACGTTGTGTGTCAAGTTCAAGGGTTACTCTTTTGGCGTAAATCGATGCATTTTAAATATGTTTTAAATAGTTTTAAATATGGATATTTTTCTTACACGAACGCATCGCTTCACTTCAGAAGGCCTTTATTAACCCCCCTGGGCCGCGTGGAGTACTTTTATCATGAATGTTTGCACTTTGATGGATTTCCAAAGACCCATTCACTCCCATTATAAAGCTTGGAAGAGCCAGGACATTTTTAAATATAACTCCGATTGTATTCATCTAAAAGAAGAATGTCATATACACCTAGGATGGCTTCAGGGTGAGTAAATCATGGTCTAATTTTCATTTTTGGGTGAACTAACCCTTTAAGAATGCTGCGCTCGAGTTTCTCCCGAGGCAGAGCGACGGCTCAAGTCGTGGGGTTCGCAAATGGATCTAACAGAGGGGTTAGAGATGGGCTTCGCCCTTTCTCTTCCTTCACCTGCCAGGTCCAGTGCTTCATCTCAGAGTCTGGAAGCACGCTTTGCAGTTACTTCCGCCCCCAGTGAAGCCCCTGTACTACAATTATCCAGTTCTGAGGAGCTGGATGTTGTCAGTATCCAGACAGGAGATACTCGTCACTTCAGTCTCCTGCATGTGAGGAGCTCATGGCAGTTGTCACTTGCGCCGTAGCCAAGTTGAATATCGATTGGCCGGCCGAGACACAGGAGCTTCGTCAAAAAAGTAAAGTAGATGAGCTCAAACTCGATGGGTCCTGCAGACAGTCGAAAAAGGCTTCACCATTCAGTTCTACCAGAAAGACTCGGGAGAATAAATACTGTGACAATTATACATTTACAGTATTAACATCCCAGCAAGCAATAAAGTTCTTTGGCGTTAGGCCCCGTCCGTAGCTCGCAATCCGAGGGTCCGGACTCTGCATATCCTGCCTGAAGACGAAGGCAGGGGCGCAGCCGACCCCCTGTGAGGTATGGGAAGGGACCATCCTGGTGGTGGTGGTGGGGAGGATGGAGGTGAATGGAAGCGTCAGCATCTGCGAACTCAAACGTGTGTAAGTACCAATCTTTTATACCACGAGTATTAGAATATGATTGGATAGATGAGAAGGTAAAGTGACGTAACAATTGAGTCTTCCCGGCAGAACTTATGCTAAAGCTTTCATTTCAGGTCTTGCCCTCCCCGATTCAGCGGGGTCCTCCCCACAGTGGTAGGCCCAGAGCAGGCTCTGGTCATGGAACAAGAAGTAAAAGCTCTTCTGTGAAAGGAGGTTAAAGAGGTTCCTCCTCCCAGCAGGGAGTTCGGGTTTTACAGCCGGTACTTTATTGTTCCAAAAAAAAAAAAGGATGGGGTGTTGCATCCGGTTTTAGATCTGCGGCAACTAAAACGCTCTATAGGGAAGCTCAAAAATGAAGATGCTTACTCTGAAGCAAATCGTGTCTCAAATCAGTTCCGAGGATTGGGTTGTCACAATAGATCTCAAGGACGCATACTTCCACGTATCCATCTTTCCACAACACAGGAAGTTTATGAGGTTCGATTTCGGGGGCGAAGCGTACCAATATCGAGTTCTTCCTTTAGGCCTAGCTTTGTCACTTTGCACTTTCACGAAGTGTGTTTTCCCTGCATGCCTGTGACCGTCTTGCTTCAACCTATCAGAAGCTAACTCTGTTTGGTTTGGGTGTGCTTTATAGTTTCCTGGTCAATGACGTCACCCGCCTATGACATTCTGTCACGCTATTGGACTGATTTCACAACGCAATCATGCAGAGGCGTTCCCACAGCGTTTCGATGCAGCGTCTCGTTTTCTCTTCAGGGAACTAAGGTTACATACGTAACCGATGTTTCATAAGCGGCGTTGGTGGGCGTGTCATTTTGACTTCATAGCTTCCTGAGTAGGTCAGCTTGGTTTCAATGCTCAGTATACAGCAATGCTGTTTAAACCCACTCACATCTCACATAAGCTGTGTTTCCATCTAAACAGCTCTCTTGCTAAACCAGCTCCTCCTGCATGCGACAATCGGTAACACAGTAATATAGCCTCAAAACATCCCTGTTCTCAGACTGTTCAAAGATGAATGCTTTACTGAATTCAGAGCATGAGAACACAAGTGTACATGTATGTATTATTTAGTACTGCCCATCAAAATCTGTCTGTTTCTCGCTTGAGCAGTGAATGTTTGCAGTCCCTCAATCCTCAATGTCAACATGCACTAATTATTAACAGTTTTTTTTAGCTAATAGAGCCTCATGTTGTGCAGCCGTGCAAAGAAGAATCAATAATTCTTCCAAGTCAAGAAAATCAATTCAGAAGTGATGCAAAGGCTTTTTACTATGCACTAGGCTAATACTATATATCTATATAATATCTATATCTATATCTATCTATCTATCTATCTATCTATGTATCTATCTATATCTATATCTATATATAATTGTTTCGTAATTGTATAATAAATATATATATATATATATATATATATATATATAACTTTACTTGTATTGCAATTATAATGGATTGTTAAAATGACTCAAAACACTAAGATATGGCCAATATGGCTCAATTCAGCACAGCACAATTCATGGTTACTCTGGACATCCATGTGAGCAATCATAACGGCACATTCACCTGTGGTCTCAATCACCTTTCATTTCCATTGCCGGCCTCCTGAACATACTTTTATTGTTCAGATGTGATGACCTGCTGTCAGTAAATGTGAATATTGAATCTTGATAACGCTTCTGAAATTGAAGATATATACAATGTCCTGCCCTCAAGGAGATCTTATAATGGCAATGTGTCTATATCAAGATATCCAGCATAATAGTTTTAAAGAAATATGTGATCCAAATGTTTATGACCATTGCACAATTGCTTTTATGTCGAAAATCATGAGAGCAGAACATGGGAAAGTGAATAAAATCACAGAGTCCATAACCAGTTACAATTCAAACATTTGTTTCATAAGTGGTAATGAAAAAAAATGAAAAAAAAGAAAAGAAAAAGAATTATCCAATGTTTCCTTCGAGTTTGCCATTATGAGGAGCAGAGTGTTGTGTGCAGGCTTAAAAGCATGCAGCACCAGGGCAGCGCTTGATGTCCTTTAGGCCTCCTCTATTCATTTTTCCCGATTGGGTAACCAGAGATGTACAGGCCACAACACTGGGTGACCTGCAGCTGAACCTGTGTGGCTGACAGATCTTAGTAACAGAAGCTTTCATTTGTGGCTTTTAATGTATTTCATTCCGGACCACAAATGGATTGTACTGCAGGATCAAGTGATGTCGAATATATATTTCGTCTCTTTGTATGAAGAGAATAGAGCAGGGACTGCTGCTGCAACCATGGCAGGATAATATTTACGTAAGCCTTCTGCATGTGTGATTATTGATCTTGCATGTAGGAAGAGGTCGTTGAAAGGAACACTGAGGATCTTGGACCGGAAGCTTTCAGGAAAGCCATGAAAGTGGTAGGTCAACCATCTCTCTGTGTCAGCAGTGTTATGGCAGAATGTGTGGAGAGGTTCATGTCCTGTTCATGTTGAAACCGTATCTATGTGAACGGTGTCTCACAGACCCCGGCCAAGTTTTCATGCCCAATAGATCAGGGTTGGCATGTCGGCGAGGGCTCTGGAAGGTCATTTGTCCTGACTTTAGTCATGCCAGAGAGTTGCTGCCAACCTCGGTGATGCATTCTCAGCAAGGCTCAGCAGTGAGCTCCTTCCGCATGCGAACCCTTTCCACTGCATGTTAGCATTTTACCGCACGCTCTGGTCTTCTACAAGGCCAGTGGAGAAAGAGAGTGTAACCGAAGCCCATCGTGGAGAGGATGTGCTTGGTTCACTGCGGGGTTAGACCTACAAGACCCCAAAGATCAAAGCGTGTGTCCCATTCACCTTGCATACTAAATCAGCAGTGGGTCTAGACCAAAGCCCTGGTGGACAACCTTGGCTCTGGACAGGCGTTATGATTGGCTGCGACTCAAGCAAGGTCAGCAGGAGAGGAGTGTGAGTAAAGACTGAGAACAGGTCTTTGTGTCATTTGGCCCAACTACCAACCAAGGGCCAAATTTCAAGGATGCATGTGTGTGTTTTAACGTGTGGTTTCTGTTAGGAGGTAAGAGATGAAGAATTTCACAAGACTGTGTACTGTGACTATACAGTGCTGCAGGAATGACATATTTTTGTAAGCCAAAACTCTGAAGCCAATGGGTTTTTGGTTAAATGAAATAATGTCTGTGGATAACTCAAGCTCATGCAGGAAATATTTTCTAACAAGTGTCTAAATGGAGGTTTTCAGACATTAAATTACATTAAACCATTACAGGTAAACTCATATACTCACTAGGTCATTTGTTGTGTTTTTGAATCATTCTCTTTTTACAAATTTTTCTTACTCAAAATCAGGGGAAATGTTTTTGATTTATTACATAAAGACTAAAAGAGTTGTCAGAAACTCAATGTTGGTGATGTTGAAGTCATGCTTGCATTTGCTCTTGGCGGAATAGATCTGGTATGCTGCTGCTGTATTGCTGCTGATTATTGCTGTTGTTGTAGATTATTGCTGCTGCTGCAGTACTGGAAATTGCTACTGCCAATACATATGCTGATACTCTGCTGTGGTTATGTAAGACATACTGCTGCTGCACAAATAGCGTACATATGAATTACCCCCCAACAAAGCTCCAGTTCAACAAAAATATGAATAAAGTCAAAATGTGCATGCTGCTGTGAGCATGAAAACATATTGCTTCTATACAATAATATGCTTGAAATCAAGGGCGTAGGTTTGGCCTCAGCTTTGGTGGGGACATCCCCCTCCCCCTCCCCCTGGAATGAGTTTTCTATATGTAATTAAATAATGAACAAATGAATAAAATACACACGTATCATAGTATGCATTCAACACAACAAATCCATTATTATTATCTATTATTATTATTATTATCCATAATTACAGTATTCCATTAATACTAAAATTGTATCTACTATTCTATATCAAATTCTATTGATATATTCTATTCTTAAATATTAAATTCTTAGGCTACACTCACTCACAAATACATTACATAAATAGAATGTAGAAACGAAAAATGTCTCAGATCCACTGTTTATGTTGACTGCAAGATTCTAAGTTAAGGTCAGCTAATTAACATTCAGTGACTTGCTAACGTAGCATTCTATCATGATAGCGTGACTTCTATGAGTCTATCAGTGCTGCACAGCCTAATCAATACTCTTAACCTTAGTTGAAAGATTGCTGCTGCTAGGTTTAACTGTAACAACATGGTAACACATACTATCACCAATCAATACTATTTTCCACAGTAGAATCTGCATTTGAAAGCCTGGTCAGTCACTACTACTGCTAGTTTATTTGTGTGGCTAGTTATTTTGCCTACTTACACTCTGCTTTATGAAAAAGCTTCGTATGTCCCCTTTCTTCTTCTTCTTGGGTGGCATAGCTGATCTATCTACAAAGTACAAAAAGTGGCAAAAAACGGAATATTAAAATGTTTTACTCTGGCCTTTGTATGTGGCAGAGAGACAGCCCTGGTAACTTACCGTCGGCGTCGTCGACGCGCGCGCGCACACACACACACCACCCGCTCGCTGCCAGTGCAAGCACAAAAGTAGTCCCGGCCCGCGCGTGTAGCCTGTCAGATACACCGCCGCCAATCAAATTACGGCGTTTCTTGTACTGTCTTTGTTTTGGCCGTTGGAATCGATCCAAATAGCAGCGCAAAGATCCAAATAGCAGTTCAAAGGAGCTTGCTAAATATTGGTGGGGACAAATTTGTCATCTCAAAATATTGATTGGGACTAGTACCTAGCGTCCCCCCCTAAACCTACGCCCATGCTTGAAATGATCCCTGTTTGTGTCGTTAACAAACAGGATATCACGTTACAAGCTGATAGAGATGAATAAAATAACCCCCAGCAACCCCCTGAGCAAATACTTTTAAATTTGTTATCAATGGATAGGTGTCACTGTCATTGTCATTATTTTCTTACCTTTTTTTTTTTTTTTTTTTGGTTTATGTTGAGATGTGAAATACTGATTCACGCTCTCGGATGTAGAAAGAAGTAATTATCGATTATCAACGTAACCACAGTGAAAATACTTAAGCTACTAATAAGCTTACTAAAAGTATCCGGTGACAGCATAAAGCGCTGTTCAACCTGTAGTTGTGAGATAGTATGCTCACAACTAATTCTGCAGTGAAAATGCAGCTGCTTGCTTATTTCCGCATTTTGATAGTTTAATATATTTGTATTGCATATTAAGAACAATGTTTGCATGATCAACTCATTAGCCCAACGCATGCCTCATACAAAGATGATCTTAAGCACAATGCTACAGTATCTTTATTTCACCACAATGTCTGCTTTGCATGATACTGATGTTATTATTGCTACATTACCACCTGAATTTATGCATGCTGCTACAGTATATATTATTTGTGACCAAATTAATATTCGCAACATTACAGTATGGAAGTGCTATGCCCGCTGCTGATAATAATAATAAACCTCAAACATTACAATCAGAATTTTGGACTGCTGCTGCTGCTAATAATTTTTGCAAACAAATTGATCTGGGTATCTATGTATGCTACTACTGCTGCTGCACAAGAATTAGAATTGCTGGAAGCTCCGTTGAATAAGCGGAAACGACACTCGGTTACTAACGTAACCTCGGTTCTCTCTAGAGAGGGAACGAGTGTTGCGTAAGTTTAGCTTACGCTATGGGAAAAACTCCTTTTTCTCGAGAATACTGAAGCAGAAAATTATCCTTAATTTTTAATAATTTAAAACGCATTTGCTACAGCAGCAGACCTAGGCGAGGCAGCTCGCGCGCCTATAGGCTGCTCTGCGGCAACTGCTGCAACCTATCAGTGCGTCTGCCATGACTTCAGCGCCAATGGTAAGCTTTCCCTGCGCTACGTCATGGTCCGCCAATATGGGTGTGGCCTAAGCCCATAAATACCCATCGCTTAGGTTGCACTATGATTTCAGTCGACTGGAAGTGAAACCATAACGCAGCACAAGCACGGCAGGTTACGCAACACTCGTTCCCTCTCTAGAGAGAACCGAGGTTACGTTAGTAACCGAGTGTCGTTCTCTTACGAGAGTACTCTCGTGTTGCGTAAGTTTAGCTTACGCTACGGGAACCCAATGTAAAACGCCGTGCGTGCTAAGGTTCCAACACCAATCTCCCAAGGGCAGTTTGCCCGGGGCTCATGTATAAGTGGAATAGATGCATAGCCGCAAAACGGGGCAGGACGACTCAGTAATATGAAGATAGGTGCTTACACATATATACAGTTAAGACAATATATCAGCCTTGAAACTGCATAGGCATTTATAGGCAGCAATATATCAACAGTCTAAGCGAACTGGGTTGGGTAGACATAGTTAATATAGCATAATTAGACTGAGAACAGCCTAGCCTGTAGGGCAGGCACTTCTAGGTTGTAAAACCTTATAAATGTAGACAGGAAGGCCCAGCCTGCTGCCATACAAATATCCTGAAGTGAAACCCCGCTTGTCCATGCCCACGACGAGGCCATGCCTCTAGTTGAGTGGGCTCTAACGCCCAAGGGGCAATCCAGGCCCTTGGAGGCATAAGCTGACGCAATAGCATCAACTATCCATCTGGACAGGGTCTGTTTCGAGGTAGCTAGCCCTTTAACACGGCCACCGAAAGAAACGAAAAGCTGCTCTGTGTGCCTAAAGGCAGCAGAACGTTCCACATAAATCCTCAAGGCCTTAACTGGGCAAAGGAAATTAACCCCATCCTCACTGTCGGGTACAGGGAGGGCTGACAGGGAAATAACTTGCGCTCTAAACGGAGTCGCAAGCACCTTCGGGACATAACCATGCCTTGGTTTGAGGATGACCTTAGAGTCATTAGGCCCAAATTCCAGACACGTAGCACTCACTGAGAGCGCATGTAGGTCACCTACCCGTTTTACTGAGGCCATTGCCAGCAGGAAAACGGTTCTGAAGGAAAGATATTTTAGCTCCACCGCATGTAAAGGTTCAAATGGGCTACCTTTCATGGCCTCTAGGACCGTAGAAAGGTCCCAAACTGGAACTGAGGGGGGTCGAGGAGGATTCAGCCTCCTAGCACCCCTGAGAAAACAGATTATGAGGTCATTCTTTCCCAGCGACTGGCCATTTACAGGTTTCGTAAATGCTGCTATGGCCGCCACATACACCTTGAGCGTGGATGGGGTTCTCCCGCTGTCCAACAGCTCTTGCAAGAAAGAAAGCACCACCGTTACCTCACAATGTAGCGGGTCCAATTCATGAGCTGAACACCATTCAGCGAACACTGACCATTTAGACGCGTAGAGCCGTCTAGTAGACGGAGCTCTAGCCTGTGTGATCGTGTTCATCACTCCCTCTGGGAGGTGAAATGGTAGTAATTGATTGCCCACAAATGTAGGGCCCAAAGCTCTGGGTATGGGTGCCAAATTGCACCCTCGGCCTGGGACAACAGGTCCTTCCTCAGCGGAATCAGCCATGGAGCTGTGCCAAACTTGATTCTCCCAGAGCGGGGCTACCAAAACTATTGAGCATTTGCACTCCCTGATTCGCTTGATTACCTGTGGTAACAAGGCGACCAGGGGAAATGCATAGAGAGGGTATCTGGGCCAGTCTAGGCCCAGTGCGTCCCTTTCTTTTGAAAAGAACATTGGGCAATGAGCGTTGGCCTGTGACGCAAATAGGTCTACCTCCGCTCTGCCGAAGATGTCCCAGATGTTTTGTACCACCAGGGGATGCAGGAACCATCAGGAACTGGAACGCCGCGGCAGAAAATGTCTCATGGCCTGAACCGCCTTCTGTACCTCAGAGTAGCGTTCCGTGAAGCCCTTCAACGCGGGACTGAAGAGACCAGATGGTGACACAAGAGCGTCCAGGAATGTGGTGTGGTCAGAGTCAGACATGTCGGACAGCGTTAACCACAAGTGACGCTCTGTAACGGTGAGGGAGGCCATATTACGTCCAATGGCCTAGGCGGCGGCTTTGGTAGCTCTGAGAGCCAGATCCGTCGCACTCCTCAGGTCCGTCACACGCTCCGAAGTCGGGCCAGCCTCGTCCAGGGAGCGGAGAAGGTTGGCCTGGTGTATTTGCAAAATCGCCATAGCGTGTAACGCAGAAGCGGCTTGACCGGCGGCAGCATAAGCGCGGCCGATCAACGCCGAAGTGGTCCGGCAGGCTTTAGTAGGCAGGCTAGACTTGGACCGCCACCCCGCAGAGGGCGGACACAAGTGAGTCGCCACCGCTTCCTCGACCAGAGGAACGGAGAGATATCCTCTTTCTTTGGCGCCGTCAACCGCAGAGAGCATTGAGGAAACAGAGGATCTCAGCCTAGCTGAATACGGAGCTCCCCACGACCTGGAGAGCTCATCGTGCAGTTCAGGGAGGAAGGGAGCGGGCCTCAGAACAGGCGAAGAGTGGCGTCCAGGCAGAAAGCAGCCATCCAGCATGTTGGGCGCGGGCTCCTGGGGCACGGTCCACTCAAGGCCGAGGTCCTCCATGGCCTTCATGAGGAGGCGGAGAAGCTCAGCGTCAACCGAAGCCCTGACGCTGGACTCACGTGTCGACGGGGCGGCGACCATTCCTCACCCTCGGACGCGATCAGAGAGCAGCTGTCATCCTCCATGACACCCCCGTCCATCTCGTCGAGCACCGTCGTAGCGGGGCGCTGACCGTCGATGAAGGAGACAGGGGAATCTGAAAGGGAGACTTGCGGGGAAGCCGCCGGTGAGAGCTCTTTCACCGAAGTTTTGGGTGGCCTCTGCGAACGGCGCTTTTTGCGGCGCGGTCCAGCAGGAGGCATCTGAGGGCCGGACTCGGCGGAAAACAGAGCCTGCCGAGCCCGCAGGGTCGGGAGAGGCAGTGCTTCGCACTCACGGCAGCCGCCGTTGGCGAGCGCGTGGTCTGCGTGTTCCCGGCCCAGGCAGGAAGCGCACAGCGCGACACGAGCCGCAGGACACGGTGGGCATTGAAAAATGCCGGCTCTTTCAGAAGAAAACGTGTGTGTCGCAGCGGCGAACACTCACGGAGCGAGAAAGGATATAGGCGCCGGATAGCGCAGCAGGCAAGGCGAGTGAAGGCGGTGATAAGGCAGCCGGCGTCCTCTAACTCGAGCTCGTCCCGCTGAAAATGCTTTTCGACGGCGCAGCTTCTTCTTCTCAGGAAGATCCAGCGATGTGAATCACACGCTGAAAGGAGACGAAATCATAGTGCAACCTAAGCGATGGGTATTTATAGGCTTAGGCCACACCCATATTGGCGGGCCATGACGTAGCGCAGGGAAAGCTTCCCATTGGCGCTGAAGTCATGGCATACGAACTGATAGGTTGCAGCAGTTGCCGCAGAGCAGCCTATAGGCGTGCGAGGCGTTCTATTTCTGACGTAGCCTACTATCAAATGCTTGCGCTACTTGATACGAAAGACAAATTAATTTGCCTGATCGTTTGTCGCGTCCAGTGTGAACAGCCTTTAGCTGTTACGGCGTGGCACCTCAGTGCACTGCAGTAATGAGTTTACTACCAGCAATGCTTTTTCATGCCCTCACACAACTACTTTGATTGCTTTCTTTTGCCACTGCTGCTATTAACATATTCACTACATTGCAATACTGAATTAGCAATAGCTGTTACAGTTAAAAATATCCTCAATGTTGCACTATGAATTGCAGTGAATGCTACTGCTGCTAATATATTCACGGACATTGCGATCTGAATTTGCTATAGCCTACTGCTGCTGCACAAAGTAGCCTACTTTAGATAAATAATGGAGTATGAGTTTAACACGTGTGCAGGAGAAATCAGTCCAAACGCATGCGCGTTAATAAAACGTTCACCCTTGAAAAAGGTGTCAATAAAAGTTTCGAGCAAATGAGGTGAGCCCCGGTTAAATATGTAAACATGCAAAGCACATTTCACTCAACATTTTCTCATGTCCACAAGTTTAGTCACAGTAATCTCATATATATGGCTTGCTGCTGCTGTATAAACATGATACGTAATCGCTGCTGCTATGTGGGTTTTTGCATTGTCTGCTTTGTCAATTACTTATGAAGTAACCATACATGAGGTTTAAAATAATGTTTCATGTTTACAAGTCCAGTTTTAATGCTTAGAGTGAATTACTAAGCATATTAGCAGCTAGTGAATATGCAATATTGTGTTAATGCAGCAGCAGCAGCAGCAGCAAGCAGACAATGTATTTGCCGCAAGGATACAGAGACAAAGCATTGCTGACATGTGAACTCTTTAAAGTGAAATTGTTTTTCGCTTTTGTATTTGCATATCAAAATGTATTGTATTTGCATTTTGTATTTGCATTCTGGCAAGGTTCTCTCAAAGTTTAACAAACCTTCTTCCAGAAATGGTAATAGAATGTTCGTTCAAAGTTATCTGTTTTTTCATAATGTTCTCAAAACATTTGCATTACCAATTCGGTAACACTTTCTATGAAGTCCATGCTTATAATGAACTATAGCCTAATTTATACTTATTTATAAGTAAGTATTACTACTCCATAAATATATTTATAAATACTCATTAAGTATTTATAAGTATTAATATACTGCTTTAAAAGAACAGTTATAGTTACATTTATATTATTTTTATAATTACTTATAAGTCATGCAATTGCTTTTTCAGTGTGCATGCTCATAATCCATAATACACTGATTTATAAATGATCAAATATAAAATATTTCCAGAGACACTTGTTTGCTGTAACAACTAGTTATTAATTATGTGTATAATGGCTAATTTTTGCATTAGAGGTCATGAATGATAAGTTGATTTGTTAAAAATCTTTATTTCATCAGTCATCTTTATCTCCTCAGCATGGTATTGCTTATAGCAGTTTGGAATTATTCTTTAAAAAATATTGTTGCAGTGAGTGTTTTCCTAGTATGTAACATAAAATAATAATAATAATAAAAAATGTTTGTTTGTTTTTTAATGTTTGTATTAATTATTTCTGTGTTTTTTCCCCCATTATTTTATTACAATAATTATTGTTCATTAGTTACATAACTTATGTAAACTTAAATAACTTAAAAGGAAAATTGCATTCTATGTTTTCACTTTACTTAAAGCCATCAATGATGCATTTATAGAGGTTATTAACTGTATTATCAATCACAATGAGTTTTTATGAGAACACAACACGGCTATTAATAGCAATATAATCACTTATTTGACAGAAATAAATCTGAATGAAGTCATTGCAACTATAATACAATAACATTATAGCAATGCAGGTTGCATCTTTTTAAATACATTCATGGAACCCTATGACTGACTAATTAATACTTATAAATCAGTGTATGATGGATTATGAACATGAGCATTGAAAAAGCAAATGCATGACTTATAAGTAATTATACAAAATAATATAAATGCAACTATGACTGTTCTTATAATGCAGTATAGGTCTTAATGAGTCTTTATAAATATATTTATAAAATATTAATACTAAGTATACATGGAGCTATAATTCCCATGTATAAGCATGGTCTTCATAAAAAAAAACAGTTTTGGTGTAACTGACTTTAAAAAGTTGTGAACAGTCTTAAAGAAAAAAAAATATGACTAACTTGTAAGACTGGTATTAGCAGTTTATGCAACCGGCGCTAGAGGTTCTCAGCTTTGGACCATGTGGTCCACATATCTGCAGAGTTTAGCTCCAACTTTGATCAAACTCACCTGCCTACAAAAAAAAAAGAAGAAATAGTGGACCTCGAGGGCCATAGTTGAGAACCACTATGGCAGGCCTGCCAGAGTCTTGGTAATAAAAAGGAAACTCTGCATATGGGTGCATTATTTTCACAATGCAGTAAAAGCTTTGAATTTGAAACCTTTAGCAGGCTGAACCGTTTATGGATTCACCTGAACTCCACTATCCTCGGGCACTATAATAAACTCTTGTTATGAACAGGTTATGATGGAACTCTGCATTCTCACTGAAAGGCAAATGTTAATTAGACACAGCTGAACAGACGCCATCGCTCGCACACACGGCTCATAATCCAATCCTGGCTTATAAACATGGCTGGCAGTTCCTGCGCCGTCTTCCTGGGTGGCCGTTTGGTCAGTCTATGAGAAGGTTTAGAGAGTAAAAGAGCACCACTGTTATTCTTGAGATCTGGCCTCACACACCTCTCTCACCCACAAATAAAAGCAGTCATCCGGTAGGCTTCCGGTTGAAAGGATCACGAAAGCATTCAGGGAATGCTAGTCTTGATTTAATAAGTACTTTTAATCAAGTTGCTCTTTTTTGGTGTAATGCTGCGCAAGTCTCAAGTCAAATAAGGGCACATGTCATGCTGCTGGCACACACATGTGTTTGATGTTTGTTTAAATTTCTGAGCTGTGGGAATTTTTCTGAGGTTTTTTTGAATGTCGGTTCTGGTCATGTTGAATAAAGGCTGTATTTACAGAACTGCTCCCCAGAGATGTGGGGTGGAGACGAGATCTGAGGACCTGCTGATGGTGACTTTACAAGTGCTTCACTTTAGACCACTTGTGGTGTGGCTGTAAGTTATGAAATCATGCTGAGCGGACATTTTATGCTTTTTTCCTCGTGTGTGTGTGAATGAATAAAGCAGCGTTGCTCTAGACACTGACTGGGTGGTCAAAGAGGATTTACCTACTCTGTCAAAATTTCTTTAAATATTTATGTCAGTGTATTTCTGTCTTGGAGAAAATAGGTTCCTCGACTAAACTCAAGGCCCTGTAACAGCCTGATTATTTCAAATGTATGTTTTCTATACAGGTTGGGCAAGGTAAATGTTGTCATGATTGTCATCAGAAAGGCGAGCAAGAATGTTGGTAAAATAAAACTTTATTTTTTGCATGATCATCACCTGTGGTCAATGACTGTACATAGCAATATCACCATTTCAACTGAAATTAGTGATGTGGCGTCATTGTAAGGGAGTGATGTGGCCTTCAGATGTGTTCATTCAGTGTGACTGCTGAACCAGGGAAAAGTTCAGATGTCTTTTTTTCCAAGCAGGTGTGATGTAGGGGTGTGAAATATGCTGGGCCAGATTATGCAATGGGCATTATGGATGTGGGCCCAGGGACCCATGCGCCCATGCGCACTAATTAGTGTTATCAAGCAAGGGGATTTTTTTTTTTACATTTCCGAGGATAACGGAGTGTCTATTTGCACTATGTGTAAATAGCCCGTCTTGTTGGCAAAGGCTATTTACACTAACTCCGCCCACCAATGTCTGGTTGGGCCAAACAAGATTAAAAGACGCGGACCGCTTAACGTCTGCAGTGGCGTAGGCTGTAGGGAGTGTGACCTGAAAGTAGCTTTTAATGAATTCGACCCAAGTTCAAATCTGCTTTGTGCCGAATTCGCTCTTCTCCCTTTTCCCATCACATATCAGATTGGAAATGCATTTATTTTCAATAAAAATGAAGAAAATATTTGAAAAGTGGAAATAAAGTGCCTAACTCATGGTGCTCTCATTCAAATGACAGAACCATGACAGTTTACTAAACTTGTAATTAGTGTTATTAGGTTCACATGTGTCTCGTTCATATGTGTGTATTTATGTGACTCTGTCTCATAGCTTCTTTGCTTGGTGTTTAGTTGTTCTAAAGCCGGTTGCCTGAGTAAGTGTTTTCTAACTTTTTATTTTCTCTTGTCTGTGGATTATTACCCTTCTCTAGATTTTTTCTTCTGGAGTTTTTTGCTTAAGATCTTTGGAAATTTTGGAATATTTTTGTGGAAAGCCCTGTTGGACTAGTTTTGTTTTTTGATGATTACCCTTTGCTGTTTTTTGCTCCAACTGTGGATTTGTTGCTTGAACTTGTATTAAAATTAATTCTGCATCTCAACTACTTCTAAGTGCGTCTTACTGTTGGGTTTACAATTCTCCAGTAGCTCAAGGATTGAGAGTCTGACTCTTTTGCTGGAGACCCTTGTTCTAGTCCCGGCTCTGACAATCAGTTAGGTGTAGGGAGAGCTTTATTGTCCCAATAAGGTGGCATGCTTTTAATAATTTGAATAAATATAGTCATTTACACTCTGTTATTATGTTTAGTTTTGTTTTCATGGACTCTCAGTTTGTTTTCATTTGTCATGTGTCTTTGTTCAGATCGCCTTGGTTACTGTCATTAGTTTGTTTGGTTCAGCTGTGTCTAGTTTATCCCCTTGTTATTTTTAGTATATATGTTATGTTGTATCCTGAGTTCCCTGTCTAGCCACCGTTTATAGCTATGTCTGTGTATTTCTGCTATAACGATTTGGATCGCTACCCGTTTGGATTATAAGTAACTTTGTGTTGGAACATTAATCTTCTGTGTTTTCGTCTGCCTGCCTGTGCACACCCGTAACCATTACTGCATCCTGTTAATGTACAACAATACTGAGGTGCAAATAGTATCTGCCACTATAAGTAAATAGCATCTAACAACTATTTGCACTTATTGCAACTTCTACTTATATATAGTGTAAATAGAATATATCACTTAGTGCCTATAAGATATTGTGCCCAGGGGCCTCTGAATTCTTAATCCGGGCCTGGCAATATGTGTCTATGATAATATTAAATTCTCATTTTAACAATGTGTTACAGTCTGAGATGACATTGAGTATGTCGCTCACATCGCAAAAACACACCTTGAGAGTGCAGAGGTATTCACTTTGTGACCTAGCCTGTTAGGATGCATTTAGAAACACCCTAGAATCAGTTTCAACTTGATACTGATTTCATTTGATTGCTAACAGCCTATTGTGTCTTCTATTCTATGTTGTAACTAGTCTTATTCTAATTAAATCTATTGATTTAATTTATGTAATTTGACATAAAAGATGATACATAAATGTGATAAGGCTAGAAGAAAATTGCCCTTATAAATTTACCATCACAAAAATACACTCAGCAAAATATTGTCTAATTAAAGGGATACTTCACCTCTGGAAAGATGAATGTGTATTTAAAATAGGTCATTTATGTAGAAGAAATGTGAAGACATTTTTGAATTTGGAGTTTTCTAGACTGAGAAAAGCCAGAAAATGTATTTTTGGCTTATGTGGATGAAAGACAACAACTCCCAGAATGCACTTGCTTCGCTGCTCTACGAGGCCACGCCTCCCGGTTATAGAGCGCAGTTGAAAACAACAAGGTTAGGCTACTAGTGAGTCTCCGTGACGAGTTTGCCCGGGATATCAAGATCGCCCAAAATGTCCGGGATTCGGCTTTTGCATTCTACAGTCGCCATTCATCATGTTTACTGTGGTGAGCAGGACGAGGCTGAGGGGCGCGGGAGAACGGCGCGAGGCCGGTGGCGTCATTACTGAGACGCACCGATCTCGTATCTCTCACGGAGGAGCAGGAATTTTCTTAGCAATGTTAAAACGCACATCAGCCGATCACTTGTTTAGCGTTCATGTAAACACTACATTCAGATTCACCAATCGGAATGAATTCAGTTAGATTGAAACAAAAGGTGTGCATGTAAACAATGAATGGCGACTGCAGAAAGCAAAAGCCGAATCCAGGACATTTTGGACGATCTCGACGGTCGGACATGTCCGGGAAAAAGAGGATGGTAACCCCTACTACTCAGCTTTCTCCTACTACTCAGCTTTCTCCACAGAACAAGAGCCTGCTAGCTTAGCTTCCAAAGAAAGACGGCTGATACTATGTGTACATTCTGTGAGTGAGATCCCACCCTCTATGGGTGGGTTGAAAACATGCGGGACAGCCCCTCCTACTGGCTGTAGTCTTTAGCCTCTGGCCAGAAAATCCTCCGATGACGCAAAATGACGATTTTTGCGTCATCGGAGGATTTTTTCCAGACAAAAAATGCATAAATCTCTCATCTCAGGGGGATATGAGGGTGGAAAGCACGGTAATTCGAAAATACTACAGGTTTTCTACTAATACAAAGCTTAATGCTAAATCCTGAAGTATCCCTTTAATGTTCTCGACAAAATCCCAGATAATATTGAGATATCCTTTTGCAAAATATAGCACCCCATCTGACTTACATGCAGAAAATAGTTATGGGAAGTTCAGAAAATTTAACAGACTCAGATCATTGAATCTCGTTCATCAAAATGAACTAATCTTTTTTTTCAAGCAATTTCAATCATTTTGTTCATTTCAGCAGAATATAATTAAAATGTTAGCCAAATTCCCCAACACATCTATTTACACAATGTGTATCACATTTCAAATAAGAAAACACTATAATGCAGCCAAGGCCAAATTACGACAAACAGAAATGATTAATAAATTGCTTAACTGGGTCTTCAGGCTATGTAGTCTGTTAATTCACCTACATTACATAATATAGTATGTTGTATTATATTTAGGTATCTTTGCTTTATCAAAGTAATACTCCTCAAGATAAAGTTTAAAGCATTAACCATCTATTTATAACCACATTCAATGTTATGGAAAAGAACCATCATAAAAATTCTAAAATGTATAAACTGTAAGAAATAAGCTACAATTTGAGATATCACATCACATAACTGTAAGTATAAAAAAAAATAAAAAAATAACTAAGCATTTGTTTGTATTGTATCCAATATGGCTGTCAAGTCACATAACAAAAGAACAAACGTCTCAGACCTGAAGACTCTGGGGGTGAACTAATCATTTCTTTTTCCTGTAGCTAAAGAACCAATTGGATGTTGTGCATGCATGCCCAAAATGAAATCACTCTCTGAGACAACTTGTTCTCAAGTCATGTTAAAGTTGACATGAAATCAAAATTGACCCTATTTACTTTGTTAGCGCATATTACTAGTCTTGTGGTGAACAATTAATCCGTGCAAGTTAATACAAACAAAAAAATAGTTTGCCGTGGTAATCTTTAATCAAAATCTGAAAAGTTACTTCTGGTCTGGAATGGCGTTCCTTTTCTGATGACGTCAGTTTGACGACTTGGGTTGAAAATGCTTAACCTCTCCCCTCAAACCGTTAGTCTGCTATGAGCGAGAGATGGAGAGGAGGAGCGCTAAAGTAAAACCCTGCCCTCTGTTCAATATTCCGTTTCACTTGGAAATACGCCACAACACTGGAGAAAAGTCGTTTGGAACTGCCGGTTCACGGGGACTTTAAAGATTCATTAAAAATGAACAAATTCCTGTTCATCTCTGTTGCAGCTGCTCATTGTCGCCATCTTTACTTTCTGCCAATCGTTTGAGCCATCAGCACCATGTGACTGAGTGCATTACAGTGGACAGGGAAAAACGTGAGTCTGATTCACACTGAAAGCACTAAAAATCAACTAAACTATAATGAATCATTAATGATGATTCTAAAGGTACTCTGGGTTCGAGCCAAATTCCGGACAGCGCGCCAAATATGCATTAGTTATATCTAATCTGATTACATGTGCGAACTCGTGAAGTTGTGAACAAACATTCTTTTGACAAGTTATCTTGTCTTTAATAATGTTCTCGAAACGTTAGCACAAAAACATATATACATCATTTCATGGATTTTTTATTTATTTTGGATAAAAACAAAACAAACACTGGATGTCTTGATTGTTCAGAAAACTTCAGAAATAACGTTTTCATAACTTAATGAGAAAAAACATTCTTAGAACATATTTTTGTTAGCTAGGCAGTCACTGATCTCACGACAAGAGCGATCGGTCCTCTAAATGTGTGACCTGCTTCTCAGCATCTGCCCTAATGCGGTGATTCATTTTTTAAATTGATTTAACCTTTCCATAACTTCTCCATCACCCACTTAAACGTGTTCTGCTACTGATCTGTTCACATACTGTGGGTTGGATAAAAATAAACCTGAAAGATGATCTGCTTGATTCCATATCACAGAAAAGCATGAAAGTTCAAAGAAATAGTGGTGAAATTAATAGGACATTTCATAAGAAATGCATTTACTACTTTATCTGTCATAAAAGCTACCGTGTGTGGACTTGAAAGTGACTCCACTTGTTTGATGAGAATAATTGGGTCTGTAAGCGTGTGTGTATAACAGCCCAGATCATCATCAGCACAGCTTTGATAAGATCCTGCTGATTTATTGCTGTGTTTATAGAGCACCGCACGGATTTACATTTTCCCTGTGAGAAGCCGGATGTTGCTTCTGGTCTTTTGTCTGTGTTTCAGAGTCATCTGGATCTGCTGCTCCGACCTCGCGAACCCCTGTGGTCCGAGCTAACTTAATGCAAAGCCTGTGTGAAGTCAGCGCTCTTTTACAGCTTTCCAGATGATTTAGCTGTGAAACTGTCCAGTCTAGTCTTAAATCTGAGATCTGTTGGACTCTGTGCCAGTTTTGATGTTATGAGAGCTTAGTGCCCTGGTTAGAAATCGGAGCCTATAAATACTGGGTGTAGCTGATGGGTTTTTGGCAGACTAGGCACGATTTATATCATCACAGAACTACGATTATAGAGGCCCGGTCAGCGGAAATGGACCACCTCTCCTGTTTCTCTCTCTTTCTGTGGTGTAGTAATGAGTGATTAACTTAGTGTCACAACTAGTCTGGTGTAGTGCTGTAGGGCATCGCTGTGACTGCATGGATTTGAGCTCAGCCCCATGTAAGTAGTATATTTGTGTACTGTGAGGGAATGAAAGCATGTGCACGTTTGTAAAAACATTATCTTTTTAATTTAGTTTGAGGTCCACCCACTGACTGCTGCTCTATGGCCACAGTGGGAGGACTGATGTGTGCGTGATTTCATTTAAATACGTCTTAAAAACTCGGGTCCTGACTTTGCATACACATACTGTGGCCTGTGGTTCATTCTTTAGGACTTGAATGGTCAAGCTAATTACAGCAATTACTTCTTAATTTCCTTTGCCTTTAAGTCAGGGTGTATGCTTAAAGTGGGTCATATTCACTGTTATTCAGCAAATTTTCGCAGACACAATCCAATCAATTCCACGTAGGAATCCACATTGTCAGGATTTTGATGTCTGAATAATCAGTTGTAATTTCTGATCGGTGTCTGTCTAATAACACTTTAAAAATATATCTTTATATTCTTCTGCTTAAATGTAGTTTGAGGGCCGTGCTTATAATGAATTATTGCTCCATTTATACTTATAAGTATTACTATTTTATAAACATATTTATAAAGACTCATTAAGACCTATACTGAATTATAAGAACAGTTATAGTGACATTTATAATTACTTATAAGTCATCAATTTTCTTTTTTCAATGCTCATGTTCATAATCCATTATACACTGATTTATAAGTATTAATTAATCAGTCGTATAATTGTGCCATGAATATATTTATAAAGATGCAACCTGCATTGCTATAATGTTAAGCCCTATTTGCACTGGATTAGTATTACCTTGTGACCTGTAGTCATTTGTAATAATTGTCTGTGATCTTAATCCCGTGCGAATCGGCCATGTCTGTAATTTGTAAAGTAAAAATTCCCCAGCAAATGACCTACCATATTTCACCGAACACCGAGGTCCTGTGATAATATTAGACCCGTGCCAATCGGCATCTCTGTGATTTGGCGGGGTAGTATATCATTTTTTCAAGGTTTTTGTTTCCTGTGCACCTTATCCATCTTTCGCGTAGAATAGAGGCTGCGTTGGAGTGTTTTGATAGTATTTTAGGTGCTGTGTCATATCGCTATACCTACACCAACTATACAATTTGTAGAAAGAGAAAGCTGAAAATCATCAGAAGAGCTAAAAACAAAAAGAATGATTAGATGGAGATGGATGACATGTATAGCAGCATGCGGTAAGGAACATTATTCTGTTTATGATATATCATACAGCTAGACCTATAACGACGAGACATTTCCAAGCAACCGCCTATTGACATCATATTCGGGAGATAAGTCAGTAAATTCGAGTAAAATCACAGGCAATTTCAAAATCACACGAGGTCACCAGATAATACTAATCCAGTGCGAATAGGGCTTTATATTTGTCATGGATATATACACCATAGTCAACACCAGACCCTTCAGCTCCACCTGCTCAATCAGCTTCACCTGAGTATTAATCCCGCGCACCTACACCCACTCATCAACACACACGGTACTTAATCAGTCACCTTTCACTCCCCAAATCGTCTGGTCTTGTTGTTACCAACTATACAACTTACCCGGCTCCTTATCCTTACTACTTACCTGCTACAATTCATTCTCTTCCTCATCCATCATCTTCATCACCATCACAGCACCTCCAAGATACACACAGACTGTCATCTCTCCAAGTTAAGTTAACCAAACAATCTATCTGAACACTCACTTGCTCTCTGCTACCTGTTAATAAACTAGCGTTAACAGAGTTCCCTGTGTTGTCTCGTTCTTTACGCTGACAATATTATAGTTACAATGACGTTTAGTAATTCAGATTTATTTCTGTCAAATAAGTGAATATATTGTGATTAATAGCCGTGTTGTGTTCTTATAAATACTCATTGTGAATGATAATCCAGTTACTAACCTCTATAAATGCATCATTGATGGCTTTAAGTAAAGTGGAAACATAGAATGCAATTTTCCTAAAGCAAATGTTAAGAAATTATGAAGATGTGCTCATTATACATTTTAAGTTGTTTACTTGTAAATGTAATTAATGAACAATAATTTCTGTTATAAAATAATGAAACACACAGAAATATTTAATACAAACAGTTGAATATCTTTTTTTTATGTTACACCACGAAATCACTGCAACAATATATTTTTAAGTATAATTCCAAACTGCTATAAGTAATACCATGCATATGACTGAGGAGATATAGATTTTAACAAATCAAAATTACCACTCATGATCTCTAATGCAAACATCAAAGACATAATTGATAACTAATTGGTACAGCAAACAAGTGTCTCTGGAACTATTTTATATATTATACTTATTTATAAATCAGTGTATTATGGATTATGAGCATGCACATTTAAAAATCAAATGCATGGCTCATGAGTAATTAATATTAACTGTTCTTATAATGTAGTATACGACTTATGAGTCTTTATAAATAGATTTATAGAATAGTAATACTTATAAAAAAAGTATAAATGGGGCTATAATTCATAAGCATGGACTTAAAAAGTGGTACTGTGAATGTCATTATGCTAATGTGCTAACGGGGCAACCGTCTAGTTTGCCTTTGAACGGCCCTGTTGCAATTTTGCTTGGTAATTGCATGTGTGGTGTTGTATTTTCTTGCTAGTCTATAGTTATTATAATTATATTAAAAAAGCAATATTCTGGGTTTAGTACAACAAGTTAAGCTTAGTTCAGTTTTTTTTTTTTTTAGGATTTATTAGCAGAAATGTGAGGCTTATAATTATACCTACGCACTTTATACTTTAATTCTTCTGTTAAAACCTATAGACAGCACAGTGGGATGGAACTTTGTTTAACATAGAATGATCATGATCAGTGGCGTCATGCCCATTCAAAGTGAGGGGGCACGTGCCCCCTCAGATTTTTCCTCCCTGAAAATTTTTTTGTCACAACTTTATTTCTATTATGCTCCATAATATACCAGAACCTATAACGACTCAAATGTATTCTTCTGGATGTGTAATAAATCGGTCAGCAATGCATCAGCCCGCCCCTTTTTCCTAATATGGTGTCTGTGTATATCAAATCTAGAGCACTACGCGCGTAGCGCTCTAGAATCTTTGCTGTGTATGTTCAAGCAACTCACTCGTCTCGCACGTTGAGCTGGCAATGTTGGTCTTGAAGTGTAAGTGGGCAAAGCAACAAATCGGCATTGAATTAGTTATCGGATGATATTAAAAGGTAGTGGGATTATTTGTGGTTGACCTGGAAATTTTAACTTGATCAAAAAGTTATGGATTTGATATTAGCTGCGAATTCAGAGCATTAACTTAATTTGTGTCAGTGTAACGTTATCGATAGCTAGCCTAGTCTAACCGTAAACTAGTTGGCTAACGTTACTGCCATACAAAGCCATAGTAACGTTATCTGATCGGTTTTGAAACATCTGTTCTGTTTTGTCTTGTGTCAAAGTCTCCAGCTGGTTCAATTGTTTTCAGTTTCATAGAAACGAGGGTGTTAAATTTGTTGTAGGCTAACTGCAAAATCCAACCTAACGTTATCAAGGCATCGACTTGATGTTTCTCCCATAGACTGTTATTCACGGTTCTTCACGGATCAGGCAGCTAATTCAAATGCAGTGAAAAAAGATAGGCTACCCGTTTGAAAGCTACAGCATTATACAGATCGCTATGACCGTGATGTTGACATTTGATTTGATTACTTTTTTACATTTCTGTCAAATATTAACCATTTTCAAATAAACGGGGTAGTGTTAACCTTATTCAGCACTGAAATCTGTCAAACTTCTTTCAAAGTCCTTCATCACATATTAATATTAAAATAACTTAATTTCAGAGCACCACAAAGTCAGACCTCAGCACCTTTATGTACCTTTAATGTAAGATCGTTCTTAGGTCACATACCAATTATCATAACATAAAAACTGCAATGGTACTGTTTTTAAAATCATGTGTAGTAGGCCTAAGTGTACAGTAAGTGTGTGTGTAAACATGCTTTAATGAAGTAGACTTCAAAAGCTTTTGAATTTGAGCTTACAGTTCTTTCATCAACCTGTCTTTTACATAAACTTACAAAATAGATACTTTAACTTAGTCCTCAGATAGAGGAGGGTTGCTGCTAGCTCCGTTAAGGTATTTCTGTCCCTCCCAAACTGCATTGAAATGGTATGTTTAGCAGCCAGAATGAAAAAAATTTCAGGGGGAAAAACCCCCTGACCCCTCCTAACATGATCCATATCACCCGTCAGAAAACAATTGCAACGTCTCAGATTGTGCCCCCCCAGAATTTTGGCTTGCATGACGCCCCTGATCATGATGAATTTAGAACACAACGCTCATGCATGAGAGGCTAAAAAACAGTGAGACGGGTTGCAGTGATGAAACAAGTGTACTAGTATCTAGTGTACTTTTACTTTTACTTTTACAGTCAAGTGTACTTTTACAAAGATCTCCGCACTTTGTCCTGTTTGAACAGTCATGATACTGGCATTTTTAAAGACAAGTGACCAGTTCCATATGTTTTAACATGAGCTGATTGCTGCATCACCCATCTCTGCCGCTTTACACCATATACATGATGGAAATCACATGTAATGTCTCTTGTATCAATCTAACAGACCTCTTATGTATATAGTGATCAGTGAGTCTCAACCCTCTGTTACACGACTGTTAATGAATGTCTCTCTTCTCTTTATCTGTCTTTCTCCAGTTCTCTGTCTCCATCTCTCTCCTGCTGTGTTAGGATGACTGTGTGTGTGTGTGTGTGTATTGGGTGAGGTTATACTCGCTCCATCAGGACTCCCTGTAACGATTGGAATTTAAGCCACAGGTAGCTATTAAATTCCTGCAGGAGCTTGGAAGAGTAATTTAGGAGGTGGCAATGCCAGAAAGCACAGCTTTTACATTGAGGGACCTCCTCATTCTCTCAGTGAAGAAACACATTACTGCACACACTGAGTAGATTTCAGAGACTTAGCGCTTCATGTCTTGTTTTTGTCCTGTGACTTTTCAATATTGTTGCAGAAACGTGTTACTATAAATGTGTGTGATGATCCAGTTATGAGCTTTAAGCTCTCAGCATGAAAGGTTAAGATGTAGTCGGATGAGTAGAAACCTTTAAGATCACACCAATCTACTTCATTAGTTCAGTAATATACTCTGAGAAGAATGCACCAAACTTCTCTTTGCATTTTCCCACACATTGATTTATTTAAAATCTAAAGCAAATATTTTCTACAAGCTGCACAGACAAAAAAAAATAAATAAAATGGTGTAGGATTTAGTTTGAAACAATTTCCACTCAGAAAGTGCTGGTAAATTTCACAAATAATTACATAGAAACGCCAAGTAACATTTACATTTAAGTAGAAAGACTGAAATATTATTTTCTTGTTAAACGTACTCTAATAATCTTTGTTTTATTTACATGTGAATTTTGGTTTGAAGAAACAGATCATTCTGTCACATTTACTCACCCTCATGTTGTTCCATGACTTTCTTTCTCCTGTATAAGACAAAAGAAGATATTTTGAAGGAAGATTTGAATGATATGAGGGTGAATAAATGATGACGGAATGATCATTTTCAAGTGAATGATCCCTTTCATGTGTATGTCAGCACTGCCGATTTGGCCGAGTCCCCAAGTGATCTTCTGGGGGGTCTGTTTCTTGCGATCTGAAACGTGTGACATCAAAGACTGTTCCAGTTAGTCACCCTCTATTTCTCCATCAAACTAAAACTGCAACCACAGTGTTGAATCTGGCAAGAACAAGTTTGAAACAGACTATACATTTGTTTAGAACAGACTACACAATGTAGATGGCTCCAAGAATATCAGCTGTAAGCTAAAAAAGAATCTGCTGTATAGGAAACTTCAACCCACTAAAATTAAGTTTAAGCTTTTCAATACAACAAAAGTGCAATACAAAATATGATTTTAATGTACAGGACTAATGTGATTAACCAAGTATTCAAATCTCAGATATTCATAAAGAACGATGTGAGAGATATTAGGCAAATATATGTCATTATACTCTCTGTTTGCAGTCTATGTAGAAGCAAATGGACAATGGTGTGATTGTGGATCAGCGCAAAGCTCTCTTTCTCGCTCCATCATGGTCGTTGTCTTCAAACGGCGTATAGAGTAATGGAAGTCAAACAGAGAGTCTCACATATGGATTGTCGGGCTCTTATTGGTTGATCAGCCCATTATTTTCATGTGAAATGTTTTCACAGGCCTTTAGCACTAACCATGCTGTGATCTGCATTCAGAAAGTTTGAAGCCATTGCATATGTATCTGCACTCACTTTTATTGATATGGAGGCCCTTTAATCAGCAAAACCACAGATGCCTGAGACTTATACCAGGCAGATTTGTGTGTCTGTGTCATGTCTGAAATGGCAATCTGCTTTCTTCTTTCTGTTAGCGACTTGTCAACATCTGAGGAGATCTGTGGCTTGCTTTCAAAGTGTGACCCCCTGCGCAGAGAAGAGGCAAAGGGCTGTTTGCACTCCTGAACTTTAAAGCGTTTGCCGTCTCTCTGAGGCTCAGAGAATGATGGGAGAAATGCTGTAAACAAGCTTTCAGACAGCCTGCCTACACGCATGAGTCACACCTCTCGTGATGATGTGAATCACACGCCAAAAGCCTGATGGTGGTCGGATCCTGTGGTTGAACACAGATTACAGGATGCTGATGAGGCATATTGAGCTCAACTTCATAAAGCCTCTCAGTCAGTAATTAACTCAATCACAAACAGCACTCATATTTCATTTGCATGTGACACGTGAGGCTTTACTGAGGTAATGGTCCCCATCTGAGAACAGAATTCATTTTTCTATCAGATCTGGTGTCTGAATCATAAATGGACCTTGAAATAGGATGGAATGAATGATATTCCATGACGATAAGAGTAAAGCTCAATTTACACCCCGGCTGAACCACCCAGTGAATCTCATTTTAAAGGCTATTTATTATTTGCTTTAACATAAAACTGTTTAGTGTGATCAATGTAAATCAGGCCACGGAGGGACGGCTTTCTTTCTGCCTTAATTTATTACTCTGTTTACTTAATGATTCATTGAGTGAAGTTTTGGAGAAAAGTTGGTTTAAATTGATCAGGATCAGCGATCAGTGATCTACATTCACATTCCCAGTATTTCTCAGAAGCTGCTCAATTTGGTCTCAGATGTTTCACCTAAAATTCCTTAGGAGAAATAAATCAGACCCAAATGATTCACTAGTTGTCATATAGTAACAGTATAGAGCTATAAAACGAATGTGGAGAGAAGCTCTGATCATTTGATGAGAAACGTTCTTCATAACAATTTCCTGTCAAAAAATATTACTACTACTAAAAAATATTATGTCTAATGTCTTCCTTTAATTGCCACCTTATTTTATAATTTGTTAAACTTTTAATAAATTGTTGTTAAAGTTTCATGATTCCAGTTAATTAGATATGAACTGAATTTAACCATTAAAACAGAATCCAGAAAAAATTTAACAGAAAAAATAAAATTGATTTCATAGGGTCCTATTCGTGTCGTGACATCATAACTGTGACAGTAGCAGAATTACCCATTTTGCATGCATTTTACTGTCCATTAATGGTTTGTGTGGACCGAAGAAGCTTTATGTTCTGAAGGTTAGAGTATGTCTACATTGTTTTAGTTCAAAGAAGCAGCCCAACTGAGCTCAGATCAGGTGGTCAAGGTAACTTCTAAAGTGTCTTGCGTGTGTCCACAGAGAGCAGCTCTGGTCCACACATACACTGGATTAGGTCTAATGAAGCCCTGAAATTCCTACATGCCTCATTTGATAGACCATTAAGCCACTTTTTAAATAAGTAAGGGAGTCGGGAGGGAGAAACAAAGAACTATAGTAAGTGAACAGGAGCAAAAGTGTATAGAGATGACCTTTATTCTCTCTGAGTGCTTCATTAAAATGAACGGGGTGTTTAATTCCGCTTGCCTGCATCTCTGAATGCGACACCCTGTTATTGTGGAGCGATCATACAGTAGAGGTACATAGGTAGCCAGCAGTGGACACTTGAGCCCTCTCTGATGAAGTTAAAGAGGCTCCTCTGGGCCCGGCTTGACATTTAGATTGGACATGGATGTCTCCCTCCTGTAGGCCCGGGTCTTAATTAGCTGAGATCGAAGAAGCCATTTATCTTCATCTCAATTGTATGGCTGTGAATCATCTGCTCATTTTTGGAGTCCCTTTAAACATAACCGCACATTTTAGACACTTGTTTCCACAGTTTTAGCAGTATTATCACCCTTTGGAGGAACCATAAAGGACTAGTTTGACTTCAGGTTGTTACCAGTGTCCTGCAGAACGCTGCTTGTCCCAGCTCCTTCATTGTTTGTTTACTGAATCTTTTGGTCACCCATAAAACCAAGTAAAAAAAAAAAAAAGTAAAAAAACGAAAGCACGTCACACTGCGTCTATTTAAAGTCGGAGTGAAGCGGAACTTGCCCTAATCTTTTCTTCCCTATTGTGACATATAAGTGAAATGGCTTCAGGAACAAGAAAAAATGTAGGGCAGGACTTGATTTTGTCCATAGGGAATTGATTGGATGATTGTGATTTTCTATTGGTCGATCTCATGTGAGTGACAGGTTGTTTTGCCCTCATGCCAGTAAACACGTCGTCATCAGAGAAGTGATGTTGATGTAATAGGGAGGGGAAGTTTTTAATTAAAGATTACATGGATTTTATTTATTTTTTTAAATGAAGTGCACCGGCTGTATATGTAAATATAATAAAACACAGAAAGGTGTTGCTCAGTTTGTTGGTCATTTAATAGATGAATGTAGCATTACCTGTTTGAGGACTAGCAAAATAATGGCAACTTACTCTCTGTACAGTCAGTGATCTGCAAGATAGCAGAAGTGGGTGATGAGGATGGTGGTTGCCCTCTTTTGCGCTCACTGTGGACTGGCAAGTCCTGGGCTGATTAAAAAGTCATTTTCACGGAATCCCAAAAACATCTACACTGGCGAGCAAACTTTTTTGGAGTGCGGGTAGAGTGTGTCGTCTGTCATATCCGACGACATGCTTTTACATGGCAGTAGCTGCTGCGAGCTGTGTCTAATGACTGATGGCAACCAGTGTTAAGGTGCAATACCGACACCACCTTGTTGGGATGTCATCCAGACACCGGCGCTGGATTATTTATGTGCCATTTTATCATATGTGCACTATATATTTGGAACATTATGATTATCGGCAATACCAGTATATTCAGACACCCCAAATTAACACAATAATAATATAAAAAAAATTTATATCATGTTTATCGTCAATATCGCGACACCCCTAGCATCGATAAATCATTTATAATAAATACTGCAATATTCAATAAAATAAATAAGAATGGTCAATTTTGATTTCATGGTGACTTTAAGGACTCTTTCTGGTCCGTCCTTCACACAACTAATCCAGGATCATTCTCTTTCCTGCTGTGTGTGGTAGGTAGGATTCTGTTTCACACAAACTCATCAAGACAGTAACGACACAGCTGATTCTTCTGTGGTCGTACTTGATGTGGTCGAGGAGAAGTGGGTCTGATGGGTATCTGGTTCACATTACCAGTACAGTCTCACTCCCCTCTCTGCTCATGCACTCTCTTACTGTTTCACAGTGTGCACACCTGACGGAATCATTTATTTGTCATAGCATCTGAGCTCACCAGGAGAGTTGTAGTCAGACTAGTTGTAGTCAACCAATATGTTTTTTTTGTTGTTTTTTTTACTGGCTAATAGTGATATAAGTGTATCTACACATATATTTCTAATACAGAAAATGAGACGGACATGGCTTGCTGTTGTACTCTCAGTGGGAATGAGGAGTTCCAGTGCAAATAACTAGAGATATAACATAATGATTGTTTCATATGGAATGAAATCTCAATTCCTGCTTGCATGATGGAGAAACTCTATATGCGCATCAGGGAAAACAGCAGTGAGTTTTAGCTCCTCCTGTTCATGGCTGAAAGAGGATTGCAACTGATTTGGCTGGGCTTGCCTGACAGATGTTCTAGGCTCTGGGTCTCGGTGTCCGGTTTAATGGAGCGGTTTGGAAGCCGCCCCATCCCGGTCCCAACAATGAGTCTGAATTGGCCCCCTGTTCCCGTACAGGCCATTCAGAGCCGGTGTCTGGAGCCAGTCCGCTCTGCAGTAGAAGTGATATGGGCTGCCGGTGTCTGTTTCACCAGCCCTCGGCCTTTACATGAGACATGCACCATTATCTGATAGAGTTTCTGAAATGAGCAGCAGATGCCCTGCCTGGAGGCTGTGGATCTCTCTCTCTCACACACACACACACACACACACACACACACACACACACACACACACACACACACACACACACACACACACACACACACACACACACACACACACACACACACACACACACACACACACACCTAACATTATGCACAGGTGAATGTTGTTTTGATGTTAAAATACTTGACATTAGCTCAGCCGGTGGTGTGAGTTTGGGGCGGATCTTTCTGTTTGGCCAGTGGAGGACGACCAATGGAGGACGTGCTTGGTGGCATGTTCAGGAAATATTTTTTGCAGTGTCATACGGTAAAAAAATTAGGTGTAGGATTTACTTGAAACAATTTTCACTCAAAAATGCTACTAAATTTCCTAAATAATTAAAAAGAAAACGCAAGTTGTTAGGGTATTGGTGGCTGCAGTGAAGTGTATGATGATGGAGAATTCAACTAGAACAATCTTTAGTAATAAATACTCAGGAATACTCAGAAGAAAACAGGAAATATATCACAACCACATAAACTCAAACAAATGAGAACCGACAACGGACTGAACCGACTGGGAGTATAAATACCAGGTGAACATAATGACAGACAGGTGGAAATAATATGTAGCCATAGGAAACAAACAAGGACCTTATTATTAATAAATAAATAAACTAAACAGAGCAGGGAAACAGGAACTAAAGGGAACAAAACAGAAAATCAAAATAAGAGTCCAATGAGCCGTGACACAAATGGCACATTGAATTAAACCTGAATTTTGTAGAAAGACTGAAATAGAATTTTCTTGTAAAGCCTACTTCAACAATGCTTGTTTTATTTACTATTTGTTTTATAGTCTATATTCTTTTTGCACTGCTGTGACAAACTACAGCACCATGTAAACAAAATGGTTTGTTAGTTTCTCTGGGTGAAGGCAACAAACGAAACTTGGAGTGAATGGAGTCATCATGAGTGGGCTTTGTTTTAAATCAGGAACTCGGTGAAACTAGCAGGAGGAAGTTTGGTGTGATGGAAGCGATCAAAACCAATTACATGCGTTGCTCAATGAGCAACATCCTCTCTGTGTCTTTCAAAGGTTTTGTACCTGTTTGTGATTCTCTTGTGCATGTGTTTGAATGGTTTTTGCAGAAAGATAGCTCCTTTTACTACATTTGCAGCTTGATTGAGTGATTCTATTTGTTAAAAACATGCCCACACCTTCCCAATCTGTCTCTTGCTCTTACAGTGTTTTATTTTATTTTATTAAAAATACTTTCTTGAATCCCTGCTGCTTAATAAGAGGAGTCTCTTTCAGTCATGTGTAGGTTGATTTCAATGAAAAGTGTAACATTGTGACTTTTAAAACATTGATCTGTTTGGGTGTCTCGTCAAGTGAAGTCGTCACCTTTATTTATATAGCGCTTTTTACAATACAGATTGTTTCAAAGCGGCATTACAGTGATAACAGGAAAATTTGCAACAAAGTTTGCTAAGAAAACAGCATCATAGTCCAGCTTAAGTAAGTTTAGTGATGGTTTATTTTTGTTGAAAAAAAGTTATTAATTTAGATCATTATATATATATATATATATATATATATATATATATATATATATATATATATATATAACCATTCCCAGATGTGGGCCGGATCTGGGCTGACACTATGTTGCTGTCTGGGTCCAAGTGTCTGCGGAGCGTCCCACCAGAGGACTGTAATTAAAGACCAGCCTGCAATTCAGCCATTAGCTCCTTTCATTTGCTGCCTATTGTTTATATCTTTAATTCTTTGATTATCTCACTTTCTTCCATCTGTCCTTATGCCACCATCTTCTACGAGCCTCTCTCCTTATCTCACACATCTAATCTATATTTCATGAGCACTGGAAACTGACGCATATTAAGTGGAGACATGTTTCTAAATGGCCCTGGTTCAGGTCACTGCCTGGCATCATATACAGGCATCTTGGCTTCCCTATTTGGCAGAACTCCTTCATGTCTTTTACACCCCCAAGAGTTGAGTGTGTGTTCTGTTTAATGGGTTGGAAAACAAGCACGTAACTGTAAACTCCTTACTTTCATTTAGTGTTGTGGCCCAGACGTGTCTCAGACATCAGACACCTTACACCTTTCAGATGTCTCAGATGTGGATGGGACAACTTGCTGTGTATTCAGTGTTTTTCATGCTGCAGGGTGGCTGTGTTCCTGAGCTGAGCACAATAAGAGCGAGAGGCACTAATGAACTCTGTTTCAGTGCTGTGCTTCAGTTTCAGTAGCGGTTCAGTTGAGGTCAGCTCATGTTGGGTTAGAGCCGGCGGGATGGGGTGGGGGTTCTGTCTCCAGCCTAGTCGAGAGCTGCTGATAGTCAAAGGCACTGCGGTACATTCATCTGGATATTTATGACTGGTAATGCAACACTGCCCAGCATGGAACAGTTCTAAAATATTAACTTTCATTAAGCAGAGATGGGAAACACTGTAAGCAAACCCAATCCAATCAGGAAGGATGGTAGTGTGTTGCAGTTGTGTTGGGGAAAAATATGCTTCACGTGGCTTATTGTGGTCTGTGACACCATTTTTTTTAGTTAGAACATGTGATGCAGGGTGTGACTCTTCAATAGAACCATTTCAACTCTTATGAAAATAATTCCAAGATGGAACTAGTTTAATGATGAGCTATAGTAATAGCTCCAGATGATGAGCTAAGTATTAATGATGTTAGACCAGCTTGACTACCCATGTTAAAACCAGCAGGAAAGTAGTTTTACTGGCCAGAGTATCTGGTCCAGTCTAAACCCACCCCTAAACTGTACAGTTATTATGGAAATTTAGAGTAGGATTTATCTAAAATAGATGATTCAGCAGTAGTAGACTGCCACAGGAAAACTGCCGTGGCTAATGCAGTTTGAGTTCTTTCTCAAAAGAATCTTCAGGTAAGCACACCCTTTTGTTTAAAAAAGGACTGACCAGCAATACAACGGCGTCAACTGGTCATTTAACCCTCATATTATGTTCAAATTCTGCATACAATCTTGTTGGAGTAGGTCAAATGGCCCCCAAATGGATGCAATACAAATCTCCAAAAATCTAACTTTGAAAAAACAACAACAACAACAACCAATAATCAGGTCCAAACAATTAACTTTTAATATCAATACTTTTCACACATTACAAATAATACATATTTGAATTTATGATTAATAAAAATGTTGTTGACCACTATATTTAAGACGGCCCCTCCCCCACACATGTGGGACGCCTGCCATTATACATTTATAACAATAATATCTTAGTCTAAAATAAATGACAGAGTAATATATAGATAGCAAAATATTCTCCATCTGTGACGCGGTGTCAAACTATAACGCACACCCTGATTCTTTCTGTATGTTTTTCTGTGGGTTTTAGAGATTGAATTCAAATCAAATATTAACATTACTGGCCAAATTTCTTCTGAATAGGATGTCTACTTCATAAATATTATGAAAATTATGGAAATATATGGTTCAGATCGCTTAAACCATACTGTTTGAAATGAGTGCATCCTTATTTGTCACTAGTGGAGCCTGAATGTCCTCTAGTGGAAAAGTTTGGTACTGCTGCCCAAAAATCTTATTGCAAGTTAATTTTTTAACATATCAACCTAACTTTTGGCACAGAACTTGTTCAGATATTTGGTGTAGATCTTTTATTTTTTTATTTTTTTAAGAGTTGAAAATGATTTGTAAAATATACTTTTTATATACTTATATAACTTAAACTTCTATAACTTTTTTATAATTTCACTTTTATAACTTTTTTACTTCTATAATAATCTGACAAGTGTCCCCTTTAAAAAGACACCAAACTTAACTCTCTGCACCAAAGTATTAAATAACAAATTAAATTAGGAAATTACATTTCTAGATCTATGCTCAAAAAGTGGGACTGACAGTTAAAAGGTAAAGTAAAACTATTTTGTTTTCACATATTTAGATTTTTTTGGGGTCTGTACAGTTGCTTTTGAATAGCTGCCTATATATGGGTCAAATTGACCCATGAACATCAAGATCATATAAATGTTCTGTATGCACATTTCACAACACATCAGCATGTTGAAACTTTGCATGCATTTTCTGCTACTACCCTTGCAAACTTTGGCCAGTTCGGTGATTAGATTTGCTCTGACAATTACAGTCCGCATGAACAGACAGCAGGTCTGAGACAGATGTAGTGGGTGCTGTGGTCCTTTGGCTACCCAGGACCAGACTGGGTTGGTCGTATTCTGGTTTGGCCATGGATGAAATTGCAGGCTGAGCTCCTGTGGTGAAGCCCAAGACTCTCCAGATTCATGCCGTCAGTAATTCCCTCCTGTCTCTGTCCTGTGTTCTCTCTCATCCTCATCCCTCCATCACTCCAGCACAGTATTTGTGTTGCGGTCATGGGTCAATAAACATCAGAACAAAAATGAAATGGGCTGAAGAAAGAATACAACAAAAAAAGCAAGAGAAGCTCTTTGAGTGAAGCGGGAGATGGTTTTGAAATTAAACTGAAGGGAGGCCATGTTTCTTCTGCAGGATGTGGCAGTTTATCATGTATTATGTTCATATTTCATGTCTTATCTGTCCATATTTCCTCTGTTATTCTTGAAAGCAGGAAGGACTCCAGATGTGTGTGTTTGTTTTAAGGACCCTTGTTCAGTGTCATCTTGTACATGCATAGATTTCAAACAGATGTTGCTTGTTTCGTCAAAAACACAAAGAAAATAAAGAATAATCTTTTTCAGATCAAACCCAACATAAGTCAGTCCAATCCAAACTCGGTCCAAATGCGACACAGTAATCTGGCCTCATAAGAAACCATTACTGACTTGTAATTCCCTGGTAACCCAAACACAGAGTAAACTGTGTATAAACTCATCAGATCTGCTTCCCTCGCACAGTAAACACACACAAGCACGCACACGGTGAGGTCAGGCAGTGTAAGAAGGCCCCATATGAACCTCGCTGTAGTGCCAGGCCTTACACCTCACAGATAACAGGCCATTTTTATGGGCTGGGCTCGCAGGGACTTTCCACTCCCGGCTTTCATACCCTGCTGTTACTGATGGGGAGAGAAGCCCAGTGGGGGAACGAACTTCACACCCCTGACAAGCTTCTGCCCTGCTGTGGGAGGCGTGTGGCCATTTGTGGCAATTGTGCGAGCCTAGAATTTGATAGGCTCTTGATAAACTGTAAATTTGTCTTTTTGCTTAGACGGCATAGCCTATTATGTAACAGTTGAGCTCATGTTGATCTCAAATTATGGGGCCAAACATTTTATGCTAATTTTGATTAGATTAACTTGAAATAAGCAGATGTTTTGTTGTAGATGTTCCCTATCCAAAGGGGTTTATTTAAACTTACAGATACAGATAGAGATACAGAGAAGTCATATAAACAGAGCTGCAGGCAACTCATTTAGACCTTGTGTACAATAACAAAGGAACCGTGGATGTCAAAAAATAAAATTGACACAATTTCTCGAGACTTTTCATCATTTGTCTTTTTTTGGACGTGTGTAATTACTGTGAGGGGAGTTAAGGGAACCAAAAGAACATTTGGTTCAGAAGAAGTGCTTTCATAACACAAGAGACTTGAGTCCTCAGTTATGTTTTTTTTTTCTGTTAGAATTGTGTACTTTTTGTTTTGTTAACAACGGTAAGAGTAAAGATGAATCTTGTCTGGAATAGCACAGCTCGATTGTTGCTCCTAGACAGCAATGAGGTTAAATTGAGATCAAAGAGAAACTTTAGAATCTTAACGTGTTTTGTAACTTGTTATCTCCAGATGTCACAAATTTGGCAAAAATGTACCCATACATACAATTCACTGTAGTTTGCAGCTCAAATGACCACTACTGGCAGTAAAACACCAACTTTTCACACAAATTATGATTACAGTCATCGTGGCTTATTGCCTGAAGGTGAGTCTGCTCTGAGAGCTGACATTGAATTGCGCTCAGCTCTCTGAGTCCATCCAAAATCCGAACATATGGGTTCATGAATTATAGACTAACTCTAGCTGTGAATTAGAGTCTCTGAGATTATTACGGCCATTGTTGTGGTCCCCGTCCCCAGCGTAGCGGCAGTGCTATGCTGTGAGGGAGGTTTAATGATGTAGTGCTGTTTTATTGGGTTATTAAGTGTCAGGGCTATTAACCTTGAGATAATGTTGAATTAGAGAGTTGAACCCATGCAGGCATGCATTTGGTGCCTTGACGTTCAGGCACTTTCCAGAGTGCATTTATCTTTATGTGTAGGATTCAAGCAGCCTGCCCTGATCGGAGGAGAGCGTCGGGGGAAGACAGATGCAAAATGTTAATAAGGTGGTAGAGACGATGGTATGCTAATGATTTTTTGCGGTTTCTCACTTTCTCATCCTCATTCTCGAGCCACCGTGGCATTTTGTAACCGCTGTGCTTGTTCAGACTTCACTATGGCTTGGATCTAAACCTTTGTGGCTCTTGTGAGGTGCATTCCAGTCAACAGCCGCAATAAAAGGCTAATTTGTATGCTGTGAGACCCTCTGGAGGGCTGATCTGGCAGCTTAGAGAAACTGTATCATGAACAAACACAAACAATCATGCATGTTGTCGCGTCCCTGTATAGTGAAATGCGTGGAGAACTGTTGCATGGCAGTCACTGAGGTTAAATCATAGCCAACTCTCAAAACAGACCTTGTCGTTCACCATGAAACTGGTTTAAATGGCTGTTTGCCATTTTCCCACTGGAATGCTGATGTAATCCGGGCAGAACATTTACCGCGGGTTAAATTTGAGAGTCTAATTATTGCTAAATACAAACCCGAGGTCAAGGAAAGCTCAGTCTTTTTCACTGAGGCAGCAAGCTCAAGACTCTCACAGATACGAGGCATGTTCAGGCATGTCGTCTTGATGAAAACCTCTTCTTTGTTGGCCTGCAATGTCTTTTGCATTTGTGTGGTCCAAAATATATTTCCGTTCCCGTGTTTCCTGAGCTTGTCTGTAAACCTAGTGACTGAAAACATGTGCCTCAACCTTTTTTTTGGCAAAGTTTGACACTTTTTGGATCTTACAAGCAGCAAAAACTACATTGGTAGTCAAGTTATGGAAAAACTTTGCATTCAAGGTCACCTGTGCGATCATGTCAGGATCTGTTGTATCCTATAATTCACAAATTTTTTTAAAGCAGGAGTAGCTGTGTATGTTATATGTAAGTTTAACATACAGGTACAGCCATAAAAAAGTATGCTCATATTTTAAAAAAAATATACTGTAAGTAAGATGCATTTCCTTATGCATCTCTGGAGACTCCAAGTGGAGATCCTCTGGTTTGGACTCACTCTGAAGGAAACATGATCCAGACAGTTCACAGTCACCTAAGGTTTCACTGTTTTTACGTTTGACCCTGTCTGTGGTCTTCAGGTAGCTATATGTGTGTAATAGGGTGACCATATGTCCTCTTTTTGGACCTCAAACAATGCATCCGGCTGGGATTTCTAGATCAACCAAAATGTCAGAGATTCGGCTTTTTCTTTCTACAGTTGCCGTTTTTGCATTGCTTTAGGTCCCACTTTCTCGCACGCCACCATTGGTCGATCATGTACGTAACGCAAACACTGGTTAAACTGCATCTCAGTCAATACCCTCAGTACCACGGCACGAGAGCAAGAGAGAGACAGAGCAGCGCTTGCTTATCAGTGGCACATGGCTCCTGAACAGCGAATGGGCGTCACTAGGCCTAAACTTCAGCCTAACCCCCCTAATTTTTTTTAATTAACTTTACACTAATTCGTGATCGCTTCAGTCCCCTTTAAAACATATGAAACCGGCTTCGGCTTCGACCCGTCTTGTTATAATCAGCACGTTCCAAGCAGAGAGCACATCAGAGGCCTGTGTGTGTGTGTTCATCTCAGCCTCATTGGTCTGTCACTGCTCGTCAATGTCAGAATATTTGAGATGACCAATCAAACCAAAGTAGGCGAACTTTATGTTCTCAGAATTTTAGCAGCGTGACTCGACGCTTCAGTTTATGGTCAAGTGCGAGATTAGATGTAAATTGCTAACAGCGTAAAAAAAAAAAAAAAGCCCAAATGTAAAATCACAGATGATTTACAGAGAAAATTCCCGTGTTTTTGTTTCGGTCGGGATCCATGTAAAGCAGAATGCATGACCTGCAAAGCTGGCACGTACTGTACGTGTCAGTGTCAAATAAAGGTGCTAGCGACCTAGAAGCCCACTTAAGGAAAGTATACAACACAACATCAGGAGGAGGATTGAAATATTTTTTTTACTGAAATAGTGTAGTCGATTTGTTTATTTTATTTTAACCTATGGCCATGAAAAGAAACAGTGTCATGTAAAAGGTGTTAATTAAAAGCTAAATTATATATATATATATACATACATACATACATACATACATACATACTTATTATTATTATTATTATTATTCTATTGTTGCGGGCCAAACGTTGAATGGAAAGGATGAATTACTTTCTGTATTAAAGTACAATAACATAGTTGCAAGGTTGTGAATGCATTTGTCAAGTATTTTTTGATGCATTCACCCCCAACCACGCCCCCACTCATCAACCACGCCCCGTCCTCTTTTCTGAAAACTAAAATATGGTGACTCTAGTGTGTAATGCTAGTAACATAATCATATTTCTCTGAACAACAATAAAACCTTTAGTAGGTCAGACTAATGATTGTACAAATAATGTTTAAAAAAACAAAACAACATGTTTTTGCTGAAAGACGGGTAGGAGGTAGGATGTCATTCTTTAGAAGATTTACCAGGGAAGCAAACCTGGCTGCTCCTTGAGTCTTTCACATTGATTGTTCTTCGGTGAGGTTGAAGAGGTGAGGACTTCAAAGAGAGCTGGCCATTTTAGACATTTAGAAATCTAGTAAGTGCATGATTTAAAACAGCATGAAAACACCTCGAGGGACTGTCCAAACCCTCCCAGAGCTCTGTGCGATAACATCAGCAAACAGGCCCATATTACTTGCAGGTTCATAAAGTCGAACCGCCACTCCCTACTGGTTTGCCAGGGCCTAATTGTAATGTAATAACCCTCTTCGGTGTCTGACCTTGCTGTGGAAACCTCCTGGGTCTACAGCTCAGGGCTAGACTCTTCAGCAGGCTTGGGGTGGACTCAAGTCTTGGGAACGTTTTGTAACTCTGAAGTTTTAATAGCTCATATGGGTGTTTTAAATGCCTTGTTTAGAGCTGTAGATTGCTGGGTGTTGTCTTGTGATTCTGAGGGTAGGCAGATATGAGCAAGGGTGGATGAGGCCGCGAGGAGAGACTGACAAGTACATTTAGTCATTCTGCAGACACTTTCATCCCAAGTGTCTTACAAATGAGGAACATCACTAGCAGTTTATCACACAAGATCAACAACACTCAAGTTTAAAGAGAAAGCTGGGGCAGTACAGAAGCTACAGCAGAAGTGAAAGTGCAGAAAAGTACGAGAGAAAAGAGAGAAGGAGCAGAGAGGATAGGCGGTAATCTGCAGAAAGGGAAACATGAACAACCCCTGTGATGCAGAAGCTGCTATTTGTGTTTGGGTGTTGCTGTCTTGGTTTTATTTATGTGCAAGTCAAGTCAAGTCAAATCACCTTTATTTATATAGCGCTTTTTACAATACAGATTGTATCAAAGCAGCTTCACAGTGATAAAATGAAAATAATACAACAAAGTTTGTTTCTAGAAGAAAATTGCGCCACCGTCCACCTTAAGTAAGGAAGATCAAGAATGACACATCTCACTTTAATCTAGTACAGCATTCTCTTCCCAGCATGCCTTGCAGACTTAGAAGTCTTATTGATCTGACTGCACTGTCACTATTGGATGAGAACTGGACTGAACTGGATGATGACATCACTGTTTTCTGCAGAGCTGCTTATAGCTGAATTGAACTCATTCCATAATTTATGAACTTTACAAAGTTCTTGAACCAAACTGAATCAAAACTATACTGACTTCAACTGAATAATGACTCTATTGTCTTTTTAGGGCTGCTTTACAGCAGAATTCTGTTTGCATAATTGAAAAAAAGCACAATAAAAAGAGAGTATATGCTCAGATGGGTGACAAATGAAAGGAAAAACCAACATAACATGTCTTAGTAAGGGGTTGGGCCACAACATGCTACCAGAACCGCTTTAGTTCACAATTTAAGTCCCTGGTGCTCTACTGGAGGCATGGACCACCATTCTTCCAAAAGATATTCCCTCATTTGGTGTTTGATGATAGTGGTGGAGAATGTAGCTCCAAAATCTCCCATAGGTGTCTTTGATATTACGATCCTTTCTCAAATGTGTGTACGTGTGATTCAGAGAATGAACGTACGCACAAAATCCTGTATGCCGTTTATGCCAGAAGAGAAATTTATAAATTGCAAATGATCTTGAAATTGTGCTCAGCTGAATGGCTTCACATCTCCGCCTTTTAAATGCCACATAATTGATGTCATTAACATATAAAAGAGCACCCGTCAGCGTCCAAATCCTTTACTTGAATGGCGAGCGGCAAGAATTGCTTATATTTCCAAATGCATGCAGTTCTCCGACTCTCTGCCACAAGGAAAAGTGCGTACATCTGCTTGGAACCTGACATAGCGCTAAGCACTTTTCCACGTCAAAGACCGTTTTTATAAATATGGCCTAGGTTTTAGCATACGCACACTCTACTTCAAATCTCTGCATACACACATTTTATAAATGAGGCCCCTGATGATTGCAAAGGACATCATATGATTGAAATCATTTTCAAAATCATCAAGCTATTGATTGACCCCCCAATTTGTCACCCGTCTGTATTTTAAATGCTGTTTTTACGTTACATATTTAATCAATAATATATAAGCGGCTGTGCTACAATGTGCACCCCTTCAGCCGTGACTATTTTTACAATATAGCATAGCCTTCAAAGCCTATTATGAGTAGTTGTAGATTGAGAAGCTACAGTAAGTGTTTTTGAAGTGTTTTGAAGTGTTCAGTTCAGTGATGATTCAGTTCAGTGATATGACTAAATTACATTCATTATGAAACAAGTTCAATACAGCTATAAGCAGCGTGTCGTTATTCAGCTCGAGTCAGTTTACTGTTGATTCAATTTAGTTCAATAAAGTTATCAATGTTGCAAACTTCAGTTTTGAATTTTTTTTTACTGTGCTATAAAGCAGAAGACAATAGTGCCATTATTCAGCTCAACTCAGTTCAAGTTTGTTTCTCTTCCATAGTGTCAGTGCAGTTAAATCAGTAATATTGCTGGATATTAAGTGTCTCCATCTAAGCAAGCCAAATGTGACTCCATCAGTTGAAAGAAAGGGAGAAAAAAAAACATTGGGAGAAACCAGGCTCAGTCAGGGGACGAGTTGTCCTCTGGCCTTATTGAACGAACAGGTGTGAGATTGACCGGGATATGTCACACAGGCATTAGGAAGGACGGAAGAGTTGTAGTCTGTCCAGCAGGCTGAAACATGAAGATAGAGCTACCGTTGAGCCAGTAACGGCAAGTCCTCGAGTCCTGACATGCAGATTCTAACCCACTTAGTTCTAGACGATGTTCTTATTTTTAAAGATCACACACATTATTTACATAATTGCCCGTTTCCAGCAGGGCAGACGCCACACATTCTTTGGTCACTCTGATTCATGTTACTGAGCCATTTGCTAACCCTCAGAGGCCGCTGTCTCTGCACCACTATTGTTTGCATGACTGCTCTCAGAATAACAACATTATTGCCATTAAAGAAGTGCTCCTGTAGGGTAACCACAGGGGAGATTAAGCGAAAGAGTTAAACGATTGGATATTTAGCATACTACCATTGGGATCGACAATTGTGACGACCTCTGACCTCCCTTTTCAGGAACCAAACGGTTTGTAGCCAACAGGGTCAAGAGGTGGCTAAACCATTGCCATAGCAGGAAAGGACATGGTGGATGGTGTTTACTGATAGCATTTTATAGAGGGCCCGCATCTCTCTAATTAAATCCGGAGTAGGGCTAAGTGTGCTAGCGGTTGAGACATCATAGCCCTCTCATGCAGTTTGCGCGTGTCGCTCTGCCCGGCTCCTTCATCAGCCGTGACATCTACTTTCACTCATGTCTCGACATGCATACTGTGTTTACAGGTGCAGAGCTTTACAGAAATCACACAAGTTCATAAGGTAAGGTCGTTAATGCAAATTAAGTTGCAATTACTGTGCTCTATGTAACGTGGCTATAATTTGATCATAATCATAGATGTACTTCTAAGAGGACTAGAAATAGCCTGGTGAAATATGACTCTTGTCTGGACAAAGTCTGATTTGTTCATGCTCAGAAAACATGAGACGGTGAATCAGAATAGGCCACACACACACACACACACACACACACACACACACACACACACACACACACACACACACACACACACACACACACACACACACACACACACACACACACACACACACACACACACACACACACACACACACACACACACACACACACATATAATGTATAATGGTAGAGAGTTCTTGTTGTGACTTGTGTCAGTGGTTGCATGAATCTGTTCCACACCTGTTCTGGTGTTTTGCTGTTATATCTTCACAAGCAGACCTTATTCTACCATACCATATTCCATCAAACCATAATCTCAAACACTTCACAAAAGTGATGTAGAATGTAATAATTCTGTCATTGGCAATAGGATACACATTCAGCACCTTTACTAATGTTTTGTTTCAGGGATGAGAGACCCAAAAGTCCTATTAATATTTTTAAAAAAAAGTTATAGATCAGCTGTTATAGATCAGCATAAAAAAAATTAAACTCTGACTCTGGGTTCGGGACAAATTCTGAGCTCAGAGTGTGAACTAGTGAAAGTCAAACAGAAAGTCAAACTACGTTTATATGTTTTTAAATAGCCTTTCAGATTTGTATTTGCTAGCGAAGATCATTCGCTATTATAGTTCTCTTACGAGAGGTCTCTCGTACTGCGTAAGATATCTTACGCTAGGGGAAAATCCTTTTCCGCGAGATATTGAAGCCAAAAATTATCCTTAATTTTGTAATAATGCAAAACGCGTTGCAGCAGCAATGCAGACATAGGCGAGACAGCTCGCGCGCCTATTGGCTGCTCTGCGGCAACTGCAGCAGCCTATCGAGCGAGGCCTGGCGTGACGTCAGACCCAATCAGGGCACTTCGCGCCCGCTGCGTCACGTCCCGCCGAAATGGGCGTGGTCTAGGCCTATAAATATCGCTCGCAGGCAGCTATTATCTGATTTTTCATCCTTCAAGCGAAGCACACGCATCGCTGGAGCTGGATAAGAAGCCGCGCCGTCTGAGAGAGAGCATCTTCAGCGGGACGAGTCACTGAAGTCGCTGGCCGCGCCGCCTTCCTTGCCTTCCTGCTGCGCTATCCGGCGTTATATCCTTTCTCTGCTACTGTGTTTATGTATGTGTGTGTGCTCGCCGCCGCGACACACACTCCCATTGCACTAAAAGAGCTGGGCGTCTTTTTCAAGACGCCCCTTTTCCTGATCACGCAGCTCTCGCGCTCGCTGACGGCGACTGCCCTCACTGCGAGCTAGTTACTGCCTGTGGTGACTCTGAGGACTCACCTGGCATCCTTCTCCGAGACTGCTCCTCCGCCCCCCCACCCCCAACCCGCAAAGCTTGCCGGTTCGCCCGCTTGCCTTGCCTGCTTGGGGGACGATACCTGTTCTCCCTCTGTTCGAGCCGCGCACACCGCGCCGCTCACAGAGGATGTCAGGAGCGGGCGGTCACGGGGCTAGCTTTCTCTCTCCCTCTGTTCAAGCCGCGCAAACTGCGCCGCTCACAAGGGAGGCTGGAAGCGGACGGTCGGGGTTAGTTTTTCTTTACGTTATAAGAAAGCTACCCTGCCTCTGCGCCCCATTCATGCGTCACTCACCGGCGAAAGGAGAAAGGTGTGTCTTTAGTCCCTCCGAGGATGGACTGACCTTCAATTTCTCATACATTTCCCAGTTCCCTGATCATGCGACTGGAAATATCAATATTGCAGCAGGCGAGCCTGTTTTAATACAAGCGCGCCTGCAAGCATACGCCGAAGAAAGCATGTGACGCTGTTATATGCGTGCATCCGAAAGCCTTTGTGTTCCCCCCTGTGGCCCAGTGGCGGAATCATTGGTTTTCCTCACGAGAGACCGGAGTTCGAATCCCGGTCTAGCGGCAGTTAAAATTATGCCGCCAATGCTTCGCTCTGTCAGTTCCCTGAAAAGCGACTGCAGATGTGCATTTTGCAGCCAACGAGCGCGTGGCACAACCCGCTCGCCTGCACCCAAACACCGTTTCTATGGTTTCCGTGCGTCACTGGCGAAAGGAGAAAAGAGCGTTTCTGGTCCCTCCCGCGGACGGACCGACCTCCTCTTTCTCGTACATTTCTCATTCCCCTCTGAAGTTCGGGCGACTGGAAATGTCAGTATTGCAGTGAGCAAGCCTGTTGTAATACACGCATGCCTGCAAACAAACGCCAGCACGTTGACGCTCTCTTATAATACTCGCGCTGACTGAGTTATAATGTGTCTCCCCCTGTAGCCCAGTGGCAGACACTCAGGTTTTGCACGCGAGAGACCCGCGTTCGATCCCCGGGTCTACCGGCAGATAAAATTATGCCGTCAATGCTCGCTCTGTCAGTTCCCTGAAAAGGCGACTGCAGATGTGTATTTTGCAGCCAACGAGCGCGTTGTACAACCCGCTCGCCTGCACCCAAACACCGTTTCTATGGTGTTCCGTGCGTCACTGGCGTAAGGAAAAAAAGGGGAGTTTTTCTGGTCCCGCTGCGGACGGACCAACCTCCTTTTTCCTATACATTTCCCATTCCCCTCTGGAACTCAGGCGACTGGAAATGTCAATATTGCAGTGAACAAGCCTGTTGTAATGCACGCAGGCCTGCAATAAACGCCAGCATGTTGACGCTCTCTGTTTCTATGGCAACTTCTCGCTCGTTCAGTTCCAGTAAATGTGACTGTTCCAGTGTATCCTGCAGTAAACAAGTCGGTTCTGTCACCCGCTTGCCTGCACACAAACGCCGTTTTTACGGCTACCCAGATAAATCCCATAAGCGTGAATTTTTCTGGTGTCCCGGCCACGGCCGATGGTGCTTTATGTGTAGAAAGAATGCCCAGTGCCCATCTCTACACACAAGCACAGCCCGTCACACAGGGCTTGCGCACATGAATCGACTCAGATCGATTGCGCTTCAAACATGGTGAATGTGCCCACTACCCAGTGCCCACTAACACCACGTTATGCATGTCTCACGGTTTCTGTAAAAACGAAACCAACGTGCACTCGCTTCACTCAAGCGAACGATGCTTTCGGTGTGATATGTGCCCGCTGTCCCGCGCCCACATCCACACAGACATGACAGTTCCTACGGGAACCGCCCAGCCCTCCCCCTCGCGGTTGACCACCGCAGAGGAGTCGAGCGCGGGCAATCTGCCCGCTGTTATCAGCGCGCCCCATGCCTCAAATGTCACGAGCGCCATGCTTGTGTTACAGCACGCCGAAGCTTCTCCATCGCTGAGCGAGCGGAGCGCGCTTCGTATTCAACCCCTAGCTATCCATGCAGACGCATGGGCAAAGCTACCCGGGGTTTCGAAGTGGGTGCTGAACATTATAGAAAGAGGCTATTCGCTGCAGTTTCGCCGACGCCCTCGCCGCTATGTGGCGCGCGTCGAGACCACGGTAAAAACAGAAGTAGCACACCTACTTCGAGCCGAAGTGACGAAACTATTGAGCAAAGGGGCCATAGAGCCTCTCTCTCAAGTTCAGAGCGAAGGAGGGCTATACAGCAGATACTTCCTGGTACCGAAAAAAGACGGGGGTCTCAGACCCATACTAGATCTAAGGCAACTGAACAAAGTGCTTGTGAAGCGACAGTTCAGGATGCTCACGACCAGGCAAATCCTTGTGCAGATTCGCCAAGGAGATTGGTTTGTGTCAATAGATCTGAAAGACGCGTATTTTCAAATACAGATAGCGTCACGTCACAGGCGATATTTGAGATTCGCCTTCGAGGGCCAGGCATATCAGTACACAGTCCTGCCGTTCGGCTTGTCCCTGGCACCCCGTACATTTACGAAGTGCATGGATGCGGCGCTCGCACCCCACAGAATGAGAGGCATGCGAGTGCTAAACTATTTGGACGATTGGCTGATTCTAGCGCAATCTCGCGCAGTGCTCATAGAACACACGACCATTTTACTCGATCACCTCGAGGATTTGGGTCTGAGTGTCAATTGGGCGAAGAGCTCCCTGTCACCCAGTCAGAAAATATCTTTCCTGGGCACAGAACTGGACTCACTATCCATGATAGCGCGACTATCACAACAGCGCGCGGTAGACATTCGACGCACAGCGAACTCTTTTCGTTGCGGCGCGTCTGTCCCGCTCAAGAGATTTTCAGAAGATGCTAGGTCTCATGGCCTCAGCATCGTCAGTGCTCCAGCTGGGCCTGCTCCGCATGCGCCCGCTGCAGTTTTGGCTGAAAGCGCGAGTCCCACGCGAAGCGTGGGCACCCGGTTTGCTTCGCCTCAGGGTCAATCAGAAGTGCGTCACAGCTCTGAAACCCTGGAAAGCGAATGACTGGTACCAATCAGGTGTAAGCCTGGGGACTTCCTCGAGGGTGAAAGTGGTGTCCACGGACGCGTCCACCTCGGGATGGGGAGCGCTGCTCGAGGGCAGACCGTTCTTCGGCCAATGTTCAGAACGGGAGAAGCTCCTGCACATAAACTGCCTCGAAAGGCTGGCAGTAGACAACGCGCTGACGCGTTTTTGTCCCCAAATAAAAGGTCACCACGTCTTGGTCCGTTCGGACAACATGTCTGTGGTGTCCTACATAAATCGCCAGGGCGGCATCAGATCCGAGAAACTGTACAGGCTGGCAGAACGCCTCCTGGTATGGGCTCAGTGCAACCTGCGCTCGCTCAGAGCAGCGCACGTGCCAGGGATCTTGAATATAGGACCGGACAGACTGTCCAGGAACAATGTTCCGGCAGGCGAGTGGTCTCTACACCCACAGACAGTCCATCTGCTGTGGAAGAAATTTGGCAGAGCGGAAGTGGACCTGTTTGCGTCTCAAGAAAACGCTCACTGTCAAGAATTTTTCTCCCCCCCCGTCTCTCTCCTGCCTCAGGTGATAGAACGGATCAGGGAAGAAGGATGCTCAGTACTGCTGGTAGCACCGTTCTGGAAAAACCAACCTTGGTTCCCAGTCGTGATGCAGTTAGCAAGTACTGCCCCGTGGCCAGTACCAATGAGGAGAGATCTCCTCTCACAGGCCCGCGGCTCGATCTGGCATCCTCACCCGGAACTATGGTCCCTTCATGTCTGGGCCATCAACGGGTACATGTTGGACTCCCTAAAGGAGTATTAAACACGATCACGCAGGCTAGAGCTCCGTCTACAAGACGACTCTATTCTTCGAAATGGTCGGTGTTTTCGGGCTGGTGCACAGCCCGTGGTGTGTCACCCACAAACTGTGGTGTGACGGAGGTGCTTTCCTTCCTACAAGAGCTGTTGGATGGGGGCAGGGCCCCCTCCACGCTCAAAGTTTATGTGGCGGCTATAGCAGCGTTCTCAGAAACAACGCTTGGTCAGTCAATAGGAAGGAACGATTTAGTCATGTGCTTCCTTAGAAGGGCTAAGAGACTGAATCCTCCCAGACCTCCCTCAGTCCCCGTATGGGACCTTTCTACGGTTCTGGAAGCCATGAAAGGTGCGCCATTTGAGCCTTTACAGTCAATCGATTTGAAACACCTGTCTTTCAAGACGGTGTTTTTGCTGGCTCTCGCTTCAGTGAAGCGCATAGGGGATCTGCACGCGCTCTCTGTGAGCGCGGCGTGCATGGAGTTTGGGCCCAATGACTCAAAAGTTATACTCAAACCTAAGCACGGTTATGTTCCAAAATCCCTCAACACACCGTTTAGGGCGCAGGTTATCTCCCTGTCAGCCCTACCGGTCCCTGATGAGGAAAAAGACGCGAGCCTCCTTTGCCCAGTCAGGGCATTACGCGCTTATGCGTCTCGCTCGTCTGTTTTTCAGACAGACGGAGCAGCTTTTTGTTTCGTTTAGCGGACGTTCTAAGAGACTAGCCGCGTCGAAACAGAGCCTATCCAGATGGATAGTTGATGCTATAGCGCTGGCATACGCCTCCAAGGGCATGCAGTGCCCATTGGGTGTCAGAGCGCACTCCACGAGAGGCATGGCCTCTTCGTGGGCCTGGTCAAGTGGGATTGCCTTGCAAGATATTTGTATGGCGGCAGGCTGGGCCTCCCCGTCTACATTTATAAGGTTTTATAACCTAGAGGTTCCCGCCCTGCAGGCCAGGCTGCTGTCGGTCTAGATTTACCAGTATTATCTGACCTGATGCGATCAGCTCAGAATGCTGCGTCTGCTGAGCACAGCTCAATGTTCGACAGTATAAAGCTGGGCAAACTGTGTAAGACCCACATTTCCCCATCAGTTCAGGCCGTACCCCGCCCTGTCTGTATGATGAAATTTGCGTCCCATCGACGCTGCTATATGTGGAAGAGTGAGGCTGCACCCCTCCCTCTTCCCGGACTCCCTGTGAGTTCCCTGAGTGATTGTGCACTATATGTACCCCGGGCTTTCGCCCTTGGGTCTTTGGTGTCAGATCTCAGCATGCACGGCGTTTTACATTGGGTCCCCTAGCGTAAGATATCTTACGCAGTACGAGAGACCTCTCGTAAGAGAACGTACTCGGTTACTAACGTAACCTCGGTTCTCTCTAGAAGAGGGAACGAGTACTGCGTATCTTGCCGTGCATGCACACGCTCTGGTTGCTTCGATGATGAAAAACCAGATAATAGCTGCCTGCGAGCGATATTTATAGGCCTAGACCACGCCCATTTCGGCGGGACGTGACGCAGCGGGCGCGAAGTGCCCTGATTGGGTCTGACGTCACGCCAGGCCTCGCTCGATAGGCTGCTGCAGTTGCCGCAGAGCAGCCAATAGGCGCGCGAGCTGTCTCGCCTATGTCTGCATTGCTGCTGCAACGCGTTTTGCATTATTACAAAATTAAGGATAATTTTTGGCTTCAATATCTCGCGGAAAAGGATTTTCCCCTAGCGTAAGATATCTTACGCAGTACGAGAGACCTCTTCTAGAGAGAACCGAGGTTACGTTAGTAACCGAGTACGTTTTTTCTTCTCAGAATATTTTTTTCCAAATATTTTAAAAGGGAAATTATCTCTGGGAGGCCAAACAGAGGGCAGTCATTCAGATAAGACATGAAATGCTGTTTAGCACAGTTTCTCATCAGTCTCATTGAAGCTGTTGCTGTAATATAACGCAACAATAACCAGTTACAACTACATAGGATGTCCTCATGCTGAAAACCCTTAGTGTTTAGCAGACACACTGACTACGTTTAAATGCAACCAAATAATCTTTTGGCAATCCGACTGATGGCTCAATCGGACTGAAAAGCCTTGTAAACACCTTAATCGATCCGATTGAGCTCGATCCGAATTACATTTTCGATTGGATTGGAAGGGGTGGTTTATTCATTTTCTAATCTGATCGAGAGGACATGTAAACACTTGATCAGATTGAAAACCGAAACCGGAAAGGACTGCGATGTGCAATGATGGCGTAATGACATATGACACACGGAACAAGCTGCAGTTGTTGTTATATATAATGTCATCAATGACTGTTGTGTTAATCTAAAAATTCCCCTAGCACTCATGGTCTGTGAAGTGGAGCAAAACTACTGTAGCCTACGTCCCACCAGTCCTCACTTCATACTCTCATCCACAGACACTTTGTTTTGGGCACGGAATGTTACAGGATTCACTCCTGTTTATCTGAGGAAATGCATCCATTCCTCTGGGAACTGGCATTGTCTCCGTGTTGTCCTCCTTACATTTTATGTGTTGGAGAGATGTTCTTCCTTCACCTCAGACAGCAACACATTTGCAAATGTTGAGTTCAGAGTTTGAGATCAAACTCCTTTTACTGTCTTAATGCATCTTGCTCCACTTGGGTTGTGAACGTTTCCTGTTAACTTTTAAGACATGAGGAAGTGTCTGTTCGTTTATAGTGTGCTGAACTGTTTTTATCAGCATTCTGATATTACTAACACACGCCACAGCCACACTCACCCGTATATACATATAAACACACACACACACACACACATACTGAAACACAATAGACAGATCGACATGAGGGACACTGAATCCTGCACCCCACCGCCTCTTGCTGAATCAGCTCAAGCAAAAGTAGGTCACCAACACACGCATATCGTCAGGAGCGCTGGGAGAAATAAACAGCTAAATCAGATGTGAATTTGGTTCAAATTTGATTAAAGCGGAGGAAACATGTGCCCCAGGATCCCTCCACACAACAGAAATGATCAAATCAGGCTATTCTCACAGCGCTAATGACTGCACATTAACATGGCAGAGGTCTGGTGTGAGTGATTGTGCATTTTCATAAACAGATGCAGAAGCTGCTCATGACCTCTGACCCCTACCTTTCACATAAAACAGTGTTATGTGCAGTTCATGATCATACACGGTGATTCATGTATGTTAATATGCTAGACTGATTTAATAGGTCTGTAGTGGGTGAATTTGAAATGTCTTTTCAGGGCATTTTTCTAATGCTCATTCACTCTGTTTATGCTAATACCAGTTAATAACAGCTAATTGCTGCCAGTTGATGAGTTAATCCCCTTTTCATATATAAAAAATGCAAAACAAAAAAGGAAAAAAAGGAAAAAACAAAAACAACAACAGGGAAGAAAAAAGCAACAAACGAAACTAAAACTAAAATAAATGATTTACAAAAAAAAAAAAATCAGGCCTGAAACCCATTTGTTGGAGCTCATCACATGAGGTGTGTGCCAATGAATAATAAATGCTTGGTTGACTTGTGTCTGTGGACTAGACGGCAGCTCATGAATTATGGATTGTTATTCTTGGCTAAGCATTCAAACGGGACGCGATGATGGCAAAGTGGCACTAACAGCACATTTCTGTTTACATTTTTCTCTCTCTCTCTCTTTCTCAGTGTTTGATCTGCGGAACTCGTCACTCTTTCTCTTGAGGAGGATTCATTAGCCACATATGCGCATGGCGTTAGTCAACGGACTCCTACATCAGCACTTTGACAGCCGGGAATTGCTGAAATATGACGGAAAAGGAGTCAAGGATGATGTAAGAGATGGTTGCGTTGTGTAGTGATGATGTGTCACACTGTTACTTACATGAGCGATGTAAATTATTTATCACAAGGAGAAAAATAATCTTACATTTAAATAATGCAAACAAACGAACAAAAAAACAGTTGGTGCTCTTTGGAGTTGGTGCTCTTTGACTCAGTTATGTCACTTCTGCATTGTTGTTTATCTCTGTTGCATCTGCAGTTTTACTTACAATCTTAACCAGTGGAGATTTGAAAAGACGCACAATAAATAAAGTGTAGGCAGTTAGAGAGTCAAACAGAGAGAGGCTGTGGTTGTGTTCTCCACCCTTTGACATTGGGCCATCGAGCCATAACTCCCTGAATCTCTCTTCCAGAACAGGGAGTGTCTACATCTGATCTCATCACAGTTTGTGGCTGCAATTAAAGGCAGCTAATCTGAGCTCAGTGTGCATGTGCTGAGGACGTGACAGACGCTCAGAGTCGTACACTGTGCAGTAGTTGGCGCCACAATGTTAGGTTATGGGTAGTTGCCAGGGCGTTGCTATGGTGTTCTGAGTGGCTTCTAGGGTGTTCTGAGTCTCTGTGATATCAGGTCCCTTCTTCCAATGGGATTTTTGCAGCTGTTTTCTGGTCCAAAATGGGTGTCTGATCACTTAGTAGTAGCAGCAAACTATCCTCAACAACATGAATAATTTTAGGAATCATTCATATCTGAAGCACAAACACTGCAGGATGATGCACACACTTAGTTTAAGTGATGCTTCCCTGAAGAAACTGTACAGTTTTCATTTGTGTTTGTGGCCAAGGCAGTTCTTTTGTGGTAAATGTGGCCAATCAGACACAAGGAGAGTTAAACTTTGGTATCAGCAGTGAGCTAGAAATCAAAGCTAAAATTGATATTTTGATTCGTGCAATAACTAATTTAAAAATTCAATCTTCCTGCATGAAGAAAGAAAGAAAGAAAGAAAGAAAGCAACTGTCATCCAATCACAATTAACCTCCCCAACTCCCTCAAGTGTTCATCCACCACAATTTAGTCCGATTTACATAAAAGGAGGTACTAAATCTCATGTGTAAGAGAAGTGTGTTTGGTTGACATGTACAGTATCAGTAGCATGCAGCATGTAACTCCTCTTCCACCCATTTAAATGTAGGTGTACGACAGAAATAATATATTCACGTCCATAGAGAGAAGAAAAAAAAAAAACTTGTCATATGGGCAATTTGAGGCGCCTGAAAGCATGAAGCAATTTATCCTGGATTGGATGGATCTTTTTGTGTTATGATAATGTCCACATAATTTATTCTGGTGGATTGGCTTTTCTTTAAAGCCGTCTGACAGACAGACACAAGGACGCCCGTCATTCCTGTTTGATTCTCAAGGTAAAAACGACTTGCTAAAAGAGGGAATCATTCTGAAATGCCGTCTAAACACAAATAGCGAGTAATGAAGTTGGTAGGAAGAAAGAATAGGCACATTTTGGGTGTCGGGAGTGCTCTTGCAGTCAGTCAGGACTCTCCTGCACCCTTCCCACCGCCCTCCTGTACGATTGGAGGCTGTGTGAGCAGAATACTGATTAGCTCGTTTTTTGGGGGATTCATTTCCATTTGGAGACAGGGAGCGGTCCCCCCTCTCAGCACTGCGGTGGGCGTCCGCCTTCCTCTGCAGTCCTTGTTCCCCTCCAGTGTTATTGCACTGCAGAGCTGACTTATTTACTGACGTAATTGCATCCACTGATGTGAAAAGACATATAAATTCATGCCTAAAAGTTAACAGTGTAGAATGAACCTGTATCCAGAGTAACGGCCCAGTATTAGTATTCATGCAGATCTGCTGTAACGGTTTTTTATATTGTGTTGTTCACATACTGGTGAAATTCTTAAAATGCTTTCATTGGATTGATTGAATTCTTTGTTTCACAAAGAGCCCTTCTCCAGAACACACTAGCTGTGACCAAAGCTTTATTGAGTGCAATATTGGATTGAGGCGGATTGATTTAGAAGAATCGAAAATAGATTTTGAATTGAATTAGAGGATTGACCGTTCTCTGTATTGATTTGCAGAGTCACCAGTTTGAAGAAAAAACAAGTGCATTATTTTGGTTACTCTTGAGAAATAAATAAATACATGCGCCTGTATAAACAGATATTTGTTTTATTCTATGAAACATCCAAGCTAAGACTCACTCTGTTGACTGAAACCGGAGCACGTACATTCTCACATCATCAATGTAGATTAAGATAAAAGGTTTTGCTGTTCACAAAAACCGACACTATTGCTAGCTTTTAATGTAATGGCCAAGTGATGAATACACACATTTCCAGCGAGAGCAGTGCTGTCATGCGTGTCCACATTATATATTTCTATTGCAGTGTGATTGTAGGAACCAGCGTGTACATTTTTCTATATAAATCAGCAATATAAATGTTTATTATTATTGCACTATTCCATATGCACTTTCCTCTTTCAATTATTCTATAGAAAGTGCTGGCACAAACCATCAGGCTATGGTGAACATCTCCTTGTGACGGAATAGAATTTCTTTTTTTATAGCCTCCAGCATGTTGAAAAAGCTGGATGTAGTCAGGAGATGCTATTTGGATTTCAAATTCTTTATATTAGCATTAAAAACAGAATCAAATGAGAGGCCGTATGATGAGACATTTTCCTGACGGATCACGTGCGCATGTGAGTCTGTACTGTAATATATTTAGTGGAGACTTCTCTGAACTCAGAGCTCTAATAATGTGCCTTTCAACCATGTGCCGGAGCACTTGAACTGGTTTGGTGAAACAATGACCTTGGTGGTTTGAGGAATGGATGAGATTTTAAATAAAAAATCAAAATTTATAATCAGGCGTGACGCTCCTGGCACAATTGACACTCTGACAGTGACTGACATGCAGGGACAGAGAGAATGCGTGAGTGCAGACCGCGCTCATCCCGAGAGAAGCTTGATTGCCACTCACACTCACACTCGTGTGTGTGTGTGTGAGAGAGAGAGAGAGAGCGAGAAAGGCACATTTAAATTCCAGACCCCTGAAAAACATGACTGGCTTTCACCTGCTGTCACCTTCCATGCCTTGACAACAGCAGGCGTGCAATTAGACGCTCATGGAAGACATCCCAATTTACAGCTTCAAAATCCCTTGATTTCTCTACACCTCTTTCATAACTGATTAAAAACAGACTCCTTAGTTAAGACCTTCAGAGCGCCATTTGTTTTTGTTAGAAACGTTTGCTTTCATGAATGTGATCTGAGAATAAGTGTTATATTATATATATATATATATATATATATATATATATATATATATATATATATATATATATATATATATATATTTATATACACACACACACACATTTTATAAGGTTATGAAAGTGTAAAATGAACAGTGTTACTAGGGCCAGCCACAACATAAATGAATGTGTGCTAGCTCACTCACAAAGTTAATGTTTAACAAAAGTAGATTTTTTAACAAAAATATAGGGGAAAACCAGAAACAAAGGGATTCAATTCAGGAGTGGATAAGGCCAAAATAACAAACAAAAACAACTAGTTTTAGTACCCTCTAAATTCCCTAAAAGAAAGAAAACAAAAAATGCAACGCAACTTCCCTATCTCCATTAACCCAAAATATAGAACAAACGATATATGTGAAACAAATGGCAACACACTCCCTACTTCCCTTAAACTGAGTATTTACAGATAATATTTACGCAATATAACAGAAGGCAAAAGTAATGCTAAGAATTGTAAATTTAATTGAACAAAAGCAAGTTTTATAAAGAGGAAACCAAGGCCGAGCAGAACAACTGGCACGAATTCAGCTTCGATAGTGTGTTTTGGGTGGTCCTTATCACCGGAACCAGGAACAGACCAATCAGGATCTCAGCTGGCTTGAGTGCAGGCCAAGGCCAGACCTTTATCCTGCAACAGACACACTCAAAAACACAACAACAAAACATTTTAAAAAAAGACATAAGACGTAACAACAGAATAAACACTAAACATGCTGCTGAATGTGACCTGTTTTTATCACAGCTCAGATGCACTAAACATAAATATTTTTTTTACATTTGTTGTTTAAAATTTTTCATGCCTGAGTACAAACTTGTTTTGTGAATTAATTATATTACGTTCAGTGTTAAAAGCTTAATCATACAAGCACTCTAAATTTTCTGAATTCTGATTCTGAAACCAAATGGGCCACATTTGAAACATCAGCACACACACACACACAAATATATATAAAATAATATATATAGTAAAAAATGTTGATTTTGAGGTTGTCATGGCTGACACTTTAATAGGAAATCTAAACTCTGTTTCTCCATCCAAAGTTCGTCACTAAAAAAGCAGTTCAGTCTAAATTTTGAAATGTGACATTCACAAGTGAGTTCGTAATGACGTAGAATCTTGACTGACGCTCCTCTCTCAGGTGAGTTCAGACAGAAGGAGATGCTGCTGCCATGTTCTGTGTGTTTCTGTGACCATTTCACTGTTCAGTACTTGCCTGTATTGCGGAGCCGTGGTGACATTTCATGCGATGAAGGGGCTTCTCATGCAGTTAGTCTTTAGCCTGTAATCTGTGAGTGCTCGGTTTCAGCACTGCTGCATATGGCAGACAAAGCCTCTCTTTCAGATTCACAGGCCTGACCAGGAGCTGTGTACAGATCACTCTCCTCTTCCTCAGACTGCTGCAAACACTGGACTCACTGTGTGTAAATTACAGCACAAAGACCACATTACAGCACTATCACATTCTGAAGAATTAAGGCACCAGTGTGACAGATGAAACAGCTGAACTCTGGGGCAGTTGAGGGGTTGTTGGCTGTCTAGAGCAGTGCTGTATTGGAAGAATTCATATTATTATGAGAAACAGCTGAGCTACATTACATGTAACTCCATGGATCACAGAAATGGGAGCGGGGTCGCCCTGGCCCGGGTTACTTTTGAGGCCCGGTACAAATATGATATAAAAAATACATTTGTATGCACGATTATTCATTAAAAGGTTGTGATCTCAAATCAAACATGAGATTACAACATTGATACAACAATTCAAACATTGAAATTACGATCACACTGGAATATTTGAAGCTGCTTTTGCGCTGCCGCTGACCCAAAGAGAACAGCGGTCATGTTTGCAACAGTTTCACAAACAGTGTTTTCAACAACACAGTATTGCTATTTCTGTTGCAAACATCAAACAATAATGAACGTATTGGGATAAAAGTTTATAGTCCTGACATAAACTGATATTGCAGCAGCAATCAAAATGAGTGAATGACCTTTGAAACGAATGCGCTTCAAATAAAGATGGTATCTATTACATTGTTTTGCCAGTAGGTGACGTCCATTGACTGTTAAAATGTATTTGATGCATCATTGAATCATTCATTCAAGAGATAAAAAAAAAAAAACACACAAAAAAACAGATTATACAGAATCACGAATTACTTTTAAAAGAATATATCTGACATATAATTTATACCATTAGTACTGTTTCTAGTATTAAAATGTACAATCTTACAGACTTTATGTACAATAACAAGGATTTTTATGACAATTAATAAAGGATTCAGAAATGTTATTTTAAAGACGTAGCACTTCTCATCCAGTGTTCAAAGTTCTGCAAACCACTTTGCCCTTCTATCCATCTTGCTATAAAGAGCTTGAACATTTAAAGCGGAAGACCACAAAACTACAGTGTGATCTTACAATAAACAGAACTTTATCGTGCTTTGGTGTGGATGTTGATATTGTCACACGTAGTGGTACACACATGTAGACAAAGGTTCAAGTGAACACAGTCTTTATTTATAATCCAAACACTCAGGAGAACATAGGAATAAACGTAGGAGAACCGCAACCACAATCAATTACAAACAAGAACCGATAAGGGACTGAACATAACAGGTGCACCATGGAAAAAAAATGAGGACATACAGTAATCAGTTACCCAGGAAACCAAAACTAAGCTGAGCAGTGAAACAGGAACTATCACAATAAGAGTTCCTGGAGCCATTACAAATAGAAATTTAACGTTGTATTCTTAATACTAGTCGCAGTTTCAGATCGTTTTGATTCATATTGCACATAAAAAATAAAAATAAAATAAAAGTTTACAAGGTATACCGGGTTTCAGGAAAAACTGAGTTGCAAAGTGGTTGAGAACTATAAGTGTAGTCAATAATTATTTCGTTTAATTTGCAAAGGCAGATATGAAAGTCATCTTGGACTGACTCCTAGTGGGATGGATGCAGAATCACTCAAAATGTTTCAGTTATGCCATTGTGAAATGCACGATTTACAGTGTAAATTTTACTGAGTAAAATGTAAAGTGAGTACTGAGCTAACAAAAATTTTCTAAAATTGTTTTGCTAACTTTCGCATTAAGTTATACAAGTGTTTAAGTTATGAAAATTTTATTTCTGAATGTTATCTGAATGTTCAAAACACCCCAAATTTTTTTTCCCAAACGTTAAAAAAACTAAACAAATCTTGGCTATGCGAAAGCTAAGGCAACATTCCATTTTGCAAACATTATGGAAACGATTCTTTTGAATGTTCTCTGAAAGTTCTGAAACATAAAAAGGTTAAAAAAAAAACTGCTGAAATGACTGCCCTTACGAAAAAGTTTATTCAAGTGTGCTATTAGTATACTTTTTTAAATCTAAAATAAAGAAAGTATACTTTCAGTGTACTTTTTATGCACTTCTCAGAAATATACTTGATGTACTTCTCAGAAATATACTTAAAATTGCACTTAAGTATACTTGACTTATACTGCCAGAAAGTATATTTGGACTATACATGAACTCAGTCTTTTGATTGAGATATACTTAAAAGTATAATGATTCTACTTATAAATATTGATTTAGACAGAAAACAGATATGTTCCTAATTCTGAGTATTTTTGTGTAGGTTAGTCCACTGTAGTGTACAGAGGAATTTACTTCAAATCTACTTTACTCTTTCCCCACCATTGACAGAATTTTCCAGCTATCCATGTTTTCACAGTTATATGGTAGGAGGCACTATATTACAGATCTTCTAGTAGCAGAAACAAGTGATGGAAGCATTGCTTCTACAAGTATTAAATGTACTACAAGTATTACAATAGTACTTATAAGTTCACTTACAGTACAGATGCAGTACAAATGAGAAATGTAGTTGTGAACTAGTTGTGCACTTAAAGTTTACTACTTCACTTATACACTTAAATGTAGGCTATAGTTTGATATACTAAAAAGTGGGCCAATTAAGTCCCAAGCAGTATTTTACTAAGCAGTACATTGATATTAGTATACTTACTACATAAAGTACACTTAAAACTATTCTTGAACTTTACTTAAAGGGATACTTCAGGATTTAGCATTAAGCTTTGTATTAGTAGAAAACCTGTAGTATTTTCGAATTACCGTGCTTTCCACCCTCATATCCCCCTGAGACAAGAGATTTATGTATTTTTTGTCTGGAAAAAATCCTCCGATGACGCACAAATCGTCATTTTGCGTCATCGGAGGATTTTCTGGCCAGAGTCTAAAGACTACAGCCAGTAGGAGGAGCTGTTCCGCATGTTTTCAACCCGCCCATAGAGGGGGGGATCTCACTCACAGAATGTACACAGTGTCAGACGTCTTTCTTTGGAAGCTAAGCTAGCAGGCTCTTGTTCTGTGGAGAAAGCTGAATAGTAGGAGAAAGCTGAGTAAGTAGGGGTTACCATACTCTTTTTCCCGGACTTGTCCGGCGGGCGAGATCGTTCAAAATGTACGGGATTCAGCTTTTGCTTTCTGCAGTCGCCATTCATTGTTTACATGCACCTTTTGTTTCAATCTAACTGAATTTATTCCGATTGGTGAATCTGAAGTGATCGGTTGATGTGCGTTTTAACATTGCTAAGAAAATTCCTGCTCCTCCGTGAGAGATGCGATACCCGGCGCGTCTCAGTAATGACGCCACCGGCCTCGCGCCGTTCTCCCGCGGCCGTCAGCCTCGTCCTGCTCGCCACAGTAAACATGATGAATGGCGACTGTAGAACGCAAAAGCCGAATCCCGGACATTTTGGGCGATCTCTAAATCCCTGGCAAACTCATCACGTAGGCTAGCCTTGTTGTTTTCAACTGCGCACTCTTACCGGTAGGCGTGGCCTCCTAAGGCAGCGAAGCAAGTGCATTCTGGGAGTTGTTGTCTTTCATCCACATAAGCCAAAAATACATTTTCTGGCTTTTCTCAGTCTAGAAAGCTCCAAATTCAAAAATTTCTTCACATTTCTTCTACTTAAATGACCTATTTTAAATACACATTCATCTTCCCAGAGGTGAAGTATCCCTTTAAGTATACTTCATAAAATAAACTTAAAGTATACTTAAGGGTGGATCTCATACGAGGGATTTTAAGTGTTCAAATGTTTCAGTAAATGTGTAAGTGCCTGATTTAAAGCATATCTTTCCCCCCCCCCCCCCCCCCTCATATTTAATGCTGATAATCAAACGTCTGAGTAGCCACTGTTCAAGAGGCCTGAACTGAGAAACAAACTGTAATATTTTTGTCTCACGTGAGGCTGCAAAAGAACACAACTTTAACTATTAGAGTTCATGGTTCATATTAGTATTTAATTTATGGAACTTTTCATGCCCTGTATACAGTATTTCAAAAAATCTGCACATTTAAAACTGTAAGCTTCACATCACTGCTGATGAAAACTGATGATGCCTCAAGTTACCCTGCTGTTTTTTCTCCCCGTTGTACTCGCTGACCTGAGTGTGTGTGTGTGTGTGTGTGTGTGTGTGTGTGTGTGTGTGTGTGTGTGTGAAGGTGCACCTGTTCATCTGTCATCAGTATTCAAGTGTGGTCTCCACTGTCTATTTTCCATCCACACTTACTCCAACAGCAGACCACTCGTCCAAGGACTACAACTATTTGGGGCGGCCCTCTCCGCTGCCGGACAATAAAGGCCTCACGCAGTGTGTCTCCGAGGTGATTACATAAAGGAAGCTGCAGCTGCAGGGGCAGAGGAAGAGAAAGACAGCGTCTGTGCGAGCTGAAGGGGGGTGTTAACACAGGGTGGACTAAAACAGTGCAGTGTTCAAGAAGAGTGGGGATGGACAGCAGGGGTCCTAAACACTGAGCTTTCTTCTCCGGGCCACTCCACATCCCTTTATACAGGCAGATCTGGGTCAGAGGGCACATTCCTTCAGCATCACATCATTCGGAAAACACCGCTGTCCTGCGCTCAGTAGTCCGCTGCCATCAGGTCAAGAGAGCTGTGCACCGGTCATGATCAGTGTTTTTAACATTAGTATTTTACCATTTTTAAAAACTGATGACAAGAAACACTGCACACTGTATGTGAATGTGTCAGTTAAAAATGAAGCTGGGGGAAATGTGTTTGGCCATGCAATACTCTCCACCGTGATGACAGGATAAGGTGTTCAGATGAGTTTTTAGTGTGTTGCTATGCAGTTACTAGTAAGTAGGAACAATGATATTGTTGCCTTAGAAAACACTGCTACAGTAATATAGCGTACCAGTCTGGTTCTGAAAGTGAAAACTCATCAATTGCGGGGAAGCGTTGTGTTATAAATAATGGGAAATCTTCAATGGCGGGTTAGAGTTAAAACCGTTTGGTACACAGTCTTGTATCTTTGTCTTTTTGTCAGTTTTGTTAAATGCTTTTGCTTCATATCAAAGTAATGTTGTAATGTTGTGATTTAAGCTTATAGTTGATTGGTTTGGTTCATAATAACCCCTTTAACAAAGACTCTTTTAAAATTGCTCTGGTAAAAATGAATGGAAAAAATACTCCAGAACCAATACTGCTGAAAAATTTGCTCTATAAGCACTTTTATAATTCACCATTTTTTAACAAACCTTTGATAAATCGTGCAACATTTTTTTTTTCTTTTGACTGTCTGTATTAGCATATGCATGAACATGTAGGTCTGGTCATGCTAGTGAACTGCTAAGCTTGTGTTGTTGTGTTGTCTTTTTTTGTCATTACCAATCAGAGGGGGAAGTCGTGAGATGTGACTATTTGTAAAGAATGTTTGAATTGGCCGACTCTAGTCAGCGATGGGAGCTGGGCCATTTGGCTTTAGGAAAACCAGCTGCAAAATCTGAAAAAAGGAGATTTTTTCTATTGCAAAAAAAAAAAAAAAAATCTTTTCAGTAGCCAGTTTGTTTGTTTAAAACCAGGAAGTGTGCAGGATGTTCCTCTGATGATGAATCTCATGTTTATATGAAATGGCTGATTGCGGTGCTTTTTGTTATGCACCGAGTCCTATTACACAGTTGTTTAGCAAAGGCTTCAGCTCGCAGGCAGTTGGAGTGTGAACTCTGTGTGTGTGTCAGGCCTGCTAGCTACAGCCTTTCATGTCAGGCACAAGTAAACAGGAACCCCGGGGCCTGTCTGTGGTCAGAGGTGGAAACCAGGCCACTGTAACCGCCAGTAAGGAAGGATGAGGTAGGACAAGAGAGACAAGCCATGAGCCTGACTTCTTATTGATCTCTTATGAGTTTTTGCGAGATTTTTTGTCTATCCCGCACTTTAAAGTACTCTTTTCTTTCTGTACTGAAGAGGACATGAACAGACAACTTGCAAACAACTGGGACGTTGGATCTGTCAGCATTCCAGAATTAATGAATGTCTGTAGCCGAGCCAGTGTGTCTCGTTTATAGCGGTTCTGTCTGCCGCCCAATAAAGATGAATGCACTAAATCAGGGGTGTCGAACTCGATTTAGCTTGAAGGCAGAGAGGACACAACATCACTGTGTTATTTTCTTCTTCTTAATCTTTGGTGTAGTCATGTAGTAAAGGCAACATGAGTGATTTAAGAATAAACGCATTGGACAAATAATCAGAATATTGGAGGAATGTGGTAATGTGATTACAGCCCATGGGTCATCATTTTTGTTTTGTTTTATTACTTGTTTTATAATTAAAAAATTAAGAAGAATTAACCATAAATGACAGAGTATTTAAGTTGTTTCCGTTGCTTTATGTGGAAAAAAAAATCCAAGTGATTGAACGCCTGGCGTACGCACGCACATCAGTTCTAGCATTGCTAACTGGGCATCACAGCCTATACGTCATCAAATTCAAAACTGAGTGTCTATTTACACTAAGTGCAAATAAATCTGATTGGGCCAGACAAAATTACAGAAGACGCTAGATTGTCAACAGCCTTTTGATGAACTCGCTCTACTCCCTTTTCCCATCATATATCAGATTGGAAAGAAAATATACGAAATTGGAAATAAAGTGTCTAACGTGTGTTTAAAATAACGTGTTTATCAGTAAGGGTTAGGGGTTGGTGTAGGGAGGGCTTTATTGTCCCAGTAAGGCGGAATCCATTTAATAATTTTATTAAATATAATAATTTGCACTGTTATTATTTCATACCGTTTAATACAACAACATTGAGGTGCAAATAGTATCTGCCACTATTTATAATAAGTATAAGTAGCATCTACTAACACTTATTGCAAAGAAAACACTGCTATTTTCACTTAGTGTAAATAGAATCTATTGCTACTGGCACCTAGTGTAAATGGAATCTATTGCTATTTTTAAACTTAGTGTAAAAAGCAGCTATCACTATATGTACTTAGTGTAAATAGCATATATCGCTAAGAAAATGACAGATTTTGTCAAGAACTGCCAGACAATTAGGTTACACCAAAGACTCGCTGATCAACTCAGTGAAAAACAACTCAAAGGTTGTCTTTTTGCACTGCCTGCAGAATACCATAACAATCATAAGAATGCACACTTTTTTTGTGACTAGTTTGAGCAGAGTTCATTGCTTACATTACTGAACATTGGTTTCACTTTAGAGCAGGCGTTCTCAAACTTTTTGGGGCCCATAGGGTAGAACATTTTTAGTTTAATGTTTCACCGGATATGCACGTAATGTCTTACGTAAGGAGATGTGCTTGAGTGCTGTCAGTCATGCATATGAATGTAAAAAAATAATGCAGTCTGAAACTCATCACACGTGATCAGGGGCGTCGCTAGACCACGGTCAGGCCTTCAGGGGCTGGACTCTCTGCGAGTCAGTGACTCTTTCCTCCCTCAATACCACACTCTTACAAAAAAGGTTAAATGTTTAAAGGGTTATTTCGATTTGTTTCTAGTGATAAAGTATGTTTGTGAGCTGTTTAATTCATAACATTTAATTCAAATTAAAAATGAATTAAAACAAAATCATACATTAAAACTAAATCCATAAGATGATCCTCTAATGTAAATCCCTAAAGGGTTCTATATGTGAAGCGCCAGACAGAACCCTTTAAAGTTATATATAGAACCCGGTCGTAGGTGTTTGAGTCACTCAGTTCATTATTACTGTTATGAATTAGCATAATTAAAGGGGTTTGGCACTCTGTGCCCCATACAGAAAGAGCAGATGAATATTAAGAGTGGCCTGCTGATGGCACATGTGAAGCACATTCCATTCCTCTGATGTCATGTCTGAGAATTGCAGCTCTCACATTACACTGTCAAAGACATGTTGTGTTTTCAAACACACTCTATAACCTCAAAAGAATGTCTGTTTGGTGAACGAGTTCTTTAGAGTCTCAAATTCGGTGTAATCAGGGAGAAACTCTCCTTGTGTGCTGTTATGGTGACTCTAGTTCACCTCACTGGAATGAGTCATTTGAAACGTCATGAGCGCTGGAGTCTGTGTGAAAGAATGTGTGCTGAAGTGCTGAGTGTTCAGCTGATGACATATCTGCTCCACAGCAGGGAGGCCTGGGAAAGGATCAGAAGAACAAATAGTCATGATGTCTTTGTCTCTGCTATTGGAAATATTGACATTCCCCGTGCTTGACCTTCCATCACAACTGAATCAGGAGTCACGGCTGACGCAGGTCAGGATCAGTCTGCTCATGCAACATGTTGAAGTTGAATATCCAGGTGTTTAAGAGCACTGACTGGTTTATAGCCCTACGAGTTCCACAATGTGAAAAACGTGTGTCTCTGTGTGAATGAGCGATGCAGTTTCCTATTTGTTTGTGTCAAAAAAATCACCAAAAATAGGAGATTTAAAAAAAAAGTTAATTTAATTGCAAATGTTGTATGCCTGTGATTTCTATCGTTTTTAATAACAGATTTGTATTAAATCATAAATCCAGAAAAAAGAAACCACACAACACAGAATTTCTGAAAAAAAAAATAAAAATAAATAATCAAAGGGCCTATTATTGTAAAAATTTACAAAATTGTAAATTATTGTAAAATGCTTTAAACTTTCATGAATTCAGTTGATTAGACATTCTTTTTGATTAATACAATGTTATTAAACCGTTAAAAATAAACAGAATCCCAAAAAATTAAAATAAAATACATTCAAACAGAAAATACAGAATTTGGGGGAAAAAAAATTATAAGATTTCATAGGGCCCATTGTTATTAAATTGTTTTAGTTACATCATTTCAATTAATTAGACATTCTTTTTATTTTATTTTGTTTGAAGTAAATTAAATTCAAAGGTGAAGTAAGCGATTTCTGAGAAACGCTGTTGAAAGTGGATCGGACCGAGCACCAAAACACACTTGTAACTAATCAGCAGTAAGGGGCGTATACGCTCATTAGGGGGGAGGTACCTGTGTTGCAATGGGCGTTTCTCAAACGGAAGGCTGCATCTACCGAGACTGTGGGTGCTTCTCAATTCTTATTTGTGCATCCTCGTTTCCTTTCCTGGCTTCCTTTCCTCACGTCTCAGCTCCACCCCCTGTAGGATGCAAGGGAAGGCTGCGAGGAAAGAAAATGAGGACGGAGGAATCGAATGCAAGCTTTTTTATACATTGTTTTATACAGCTCAGTACCGACTCGTTTTCAGTCAGTATTTTTTGTGAATTGGAATGTGTGCAAAGTGTGTGATTTAAGTGTGTTTGTGTGTGATCCTTTTGAGTAGGGGCGTGTTTGTGTTGGTGATTTCAAATTTAAACAGAACAAACATAATCCAGAAAAAAAAAGTAACTGATTTTTGGAAAAATTTGATAGGGCCCTACTGGTGCATTAAAGTCCAACTAATGGCTGTCTGAAATGCACATTATACGTTTGCAACATTTTCTGATTTACACGGTAAAGCAACGTTATATTTCTATGATTCATCAGCATAAAGCTATAATACTAATGAATACCACACTCTCATTCCAGCAGGAATAACTGTGTGTAACTGAAGTTCACTCGGTTGTTCAGGCAGAGCTTAAAACACTTTTTTAAACACTTAAAAAAGTCCAAAACCTCTGATGGCCTCTTGTTTATTGCTGTTACTGAGGAGGGAGGTTTCAATGAAGAAGTTGAAATATTGTTTTAAAGTCATTTGAAATCTTCCATTTAGCTTAATTACCCTACAGCTGGTTTTAGTTTTATCCACGGCAGAACTTTCTCACCGCTAATTTGAACTGGTTCCACTGCTATTGAGTGTTAGAGCAAAAACACCCTCCAATTCAGAAACCAGTGCTGCATCAGCGTGTCCTGGCTGACCCCACAAGAGCAGAAACACAGAAGAGCCACAATAGAGACGAAAACAAGATCTTTGTCTCATTTGCACTCTTAGCGGCTTCTAGGCAATTGCTTACCCAGCATTGTAGAGGCTTTGAGACTAACAAGATGCATATGCAGATGTGAGTCTCTCTGAGGTTGGCGCGCTCTCGTGAGACACATTTTATTGTGCTGTTTCCCACCAGCAGAGGCTCATGAGAATCTTAATAACTTGGGCTTCCCAAAACTCCACTTTGAATCACCCTGGCTAATGTACACACTATGAACCTATGATTCATTTGGAGAAAACACAAAGCAGAGAATACGATTTTCAAGTCAAAACAAAAGGTCATGTACAACCAGTCATTGTCATGACGAAATGTGGCTCATTTCTGAGTGAAACAGGATGTTAACAGATGGTGCCCCCTGTGGTAGTTGGTGCCCTATGCAGAATGCGTACTCTGCGTATATGGAGTAGCGGTATTGGTCATTCGCCAGGATTGACAAGTTAAAGCTAACTGGATGGGTAAGACGGTTAAATGGATAGTTCACCCAAAAATGAAAATTACCCAGTGATTTACTCACCCTCAAGCCAGTTATATTGAAAAAAAAAAATCCTGGCTCTTCCAAGCTTTATAAGGGCAGTGATTGGCCGGTTTCTGTTTTAAAGTCCATAGAAGTGTTTCCATCCATGATAAAAGTAATCCACACTGCTCTGGGGGGTTAATCCTCTGGGGTCTGAGGTGTTTTCTGGGCCCTGGAGGTGTTCTGACATGCACTGACATTTGTGCTTATTTCTGTTACTTGTGACATTTTCATGGCTAAAGTCTAATTGCACTGTATTTAGCACATAATATGTCAGCAGCATGTATTGTCAGTGAACACTGAATTGTCACTGAAATAAGGTCATGAAACCCATACTGATTATTTCTTCATAAGACTTTTGAAAATTGTATCACGTAGCCTAGAATATTTGCTCCAAAACTATGTGAAAATCATCCTGCCTACTCATTCAGATAAAACAATATATTGATTTAAAATTTGTAAGACATGTTTTGTGTACGCGAGGAGGCGTGAATCATCATGAATATTGATGTTTCACACTTGAAAAAGACAAAGACCCTCCCATGATGGCCCTATCAGGACCTATCATTATGAGGAACCTTGCACAAAGAATGAGGAGAGATTTAAAAAAGAATGGCTTTTTGATTGTTTGGATTTATTTACAACACAACATAATCCAAAGATACACAACGAATGACAAAAAAAAGCACATTATTGAAAACACTGATCTAAAGAAAGAGCCTTGAACAGTCACACACCTTTGTGCCATTCCTGAAACATAGTACATACCTGTCATTTCTAAGGTGTTTGATTTTTCACTTTACCATGTTCATGTACAGAGACTCATGTTAAAGTCAGCAGGACTTATCAGTGGCATCTGGTCCCTGTAAAAAAAAAAATAATACAAAAAACAACAACAACAAAAAAACATCTGTGAACATGCTGATATCAAGAGAAACTATAGGGCTGCACGATTTTGGGAATACATTTCAGATTTTTTGCAATTTAAATGTTACAAAATACACACACACACACACACACACACACACACACACACACACACACACACACATATACATATATATACACTCACCTAAAGGATTATTAGGAACACCTGTTCAATTTCTCATTAATGCAATTATCTAATCAACCAATCACATGGCAGTTGCTTCAATGCATTTAGGGGTGTGGTCCTGGTCCTGGTCAAGACAATCTCCTGAACTCCAAACTGAATGTCAGAATGGGAAAGAAAGGTGATTTAAGCAATTTTGAGCGTGGCATGGTTGTTGGTGCCAGACGGGCCGGTCTGAGTATTTCACAATCTGCTCAGTTACTGGGATTTTCACGCACAACCATTTCTAGGGTTTACAAAGAATGGTGTGAAAAGGGAAAAACATCCAGTATGCGGCAGTCCTGTGGGCGAAAATGCCTTGTTGATGCTAGAGGTCAGAGGAGAATGGGCCGACTGATTCAAGCTGATAGAAGAGCAACTTTGACTGAAATAACCACTCGTTACAACCGAGGTATGCAGCAAAGCATTTGTGAAGCCACAACACGCACAACCTTGAGGCGGATGGGCTACAACAGCAGAAGACCCCACCGGGTACCACTCATCTCCACTACAAATAGGAAAAAGAGGCTACAATTTGCACGAGCTCACCAAAATTGGACAGTTGAAGACTGGAAAAATGTTGCCTGGTCTGATGAGTCTCGATTTCTGTTGAGACATTCAGATGGTAGAGTCAGAATTTGGCGTAAACAGAATGAGAACATGGATCCATCATGCCTTGTTACCACTGTGCAGGCTGGTGGTGGTGGTGTAATGGTGTGGGGGATGTTTTCATTGGCACACTTTAGGCCCCTTAGTGCCAATTGGCCATCGTTTAAATGCCACGGCCTACCTGAGCATTGTTTCTGACCATGTCCATCCCTTTATGACCACCATGTATCCATCCTCTGATGGCTACTTCCAGCAGGATAATGCACCGTCACAAAGCTCGAATCATTTCAAATTGGTTTCTTGAACATGACAATGAGTTCACTGTACTAAAATGGCCCCCACAGTCACCAGATCTCAACCCAATAGAGCATCTTTGGGATGTGGTGGAACGGGAGCTTCGTGCCCTGGATGTGCATCCCACAAATCTCCATCAACTGCAAGATGCTATCCTATCAATATGGGCCAACATTTCTAAAGAATGCTTTCAGCACCTTGTTGAATCAATGCGACGTACTTCAGTAACACTACACTAGAGACAAATATATGGATTATCATATGTTACTTCAAATGTTTCCATTCGTTATGACGTTATGAAATGAGATAGTAAAAACATGAAGCATAATATTTGGGGCGTTTTTGTTATGAACTGCTCCGAGACACGAAGGTTGAGATCCAAATGCAGCTTTAATTAAGGGGCAATCCAGACACGTAATCCAATATACAGGCAATAGGTCAAAACACAGGTAGGCCGTCCAAACAAACAAATAAACAAACAAACAAACAAACAAACAAAACAGGCAGGGGTCAGAGGCAAAAGAGTAATCCGTAATCCGTAATCCGAAAATCCGTAATTTTCGGTTCCTTGCCACTGTTGCCTTTGGCTTGCTCAGTTGGGGATATTTTGGGGATATTTAATTTAATTTTATCAATCAATAAATTCCTCTTGAAACAAACTTTGTTGTATTATTTTAATTTAATACTGTGAAGCTGCTTTGATACAATCTGTATTGTGAAAAGCGCTATACAAATAAACTTGACTTGACTTGACTTGACTTGACTTAATCCACGGAACAGGCAAGAAATCCAAAAAAAAACCAAGAGACATGAAACCAGGGAAAACGCTCGGAAATGCAGTGCAACAACATACAAAACTTCACCGTGAGTGAATGAGTGAACATGGTATAATTAGGCTGAGACTAACAGGGTAATGAGACACAGGTGAATGCAATCAGTGATGATGAGTCCGGGCAGTGAGTTATGGGCAATGTAGTTTGTGAGGAAGTGATAATAGTCTGGTGTGGAGTGCCCTCTGGTGGCTCTCAAGGGCACTCCAGCTGGTGACCGTTACAGTTTTGCTTTTCAAACGCACAGCGCGAGTGACTCAAACCCACAGTGCGTGCAGAGAACATTTACTGAAGCGATCGAGCCGCTCCAAACTATAAAACATTATTGTTACCATATTATACATATCTACGTTTGAGCAGATATCCACAAACACAGTATTTATTAGGGCTGTCACTTTTGAAAAAAATCTAATCCGAACGGATATCGAATATCAAGCAATGTATTCGAATATATTCGAATATCTACGAGTAAAATGTAAAATGAAGTTAACGAACAACTCGATCCATCAAGAAACGCCACATGGTCGCTGAATTTCACTGAGCTTCATGAAGAGTTTTTCTTTTGCGTGAAAAAGCCGTTCGCCGGAGATGTGTTAAAAGATAGCGGAGTGCATTCATGATTAGGCTACCGGTATAATAATCCTCCTGGCACCAGGTCTGAGTGAGTAATGTACTCTCTTACCTTTGATCTTTGATTAACATGAATTCATTTAAGACTTTATTTAAAAATGTAAGACTGCTCTTATGAGGACACTCGACAAAATGGACATTTGGCATAATGTGTGTGTTATATGGTTTGTTCAAGCCCAAAAGAGAACTCGATACTGACACGCGTCTTTTCTGTGGGTCGTGTGTGTGTGTGTAATAGGCAGGAATTACAGCGTGGTCTCTTTAGTCTTGTCGTTATCTTCCATTTTCAAAACAAGCTGGCTATTATTCGCTTGATTTGGTCATGGGCCTAAGCTACTATACGTTTAGAGCGGCCGCTACTGGATGAGATGGCAAACAATAAAATAAAAAGCAAACGGTCTAATCATAGACTGTAAAAAATGCGCAAAACATGGCACTAAACCGGATAGTTTATTTATAGTTCGATTTCGGATATTTCACGTCATGTTCGAATGCATAATCGAATATCGAATAAAAAGTGACAGCCCTAGTATTTATCAGTAAACATGGGTCTAAACATTATAATATTCACCATATAAGAGTAAACACTTATACTAGCCTACTTTTATCATGCTGTGTTTTATTATCGAACATAACAACATCCTTGTGTCCTATTTTATGTATATAAATTTTGCATTGAAAGGTTGCCTACCTGTCTAGTTCACATTTCAACATGTTTCTGTCTATATATAGATACATATACATGTATGACATTAGGATTCATATTTTTACTCCAATCTCATTTCATAATGTACATTTTAGTCTGGCACCAGTTTAACTTGTAGCTACAATGTAAAGTTTATACAACAATAACATGCTTTCTATAATGAGTGGACATGTCTTACCTTAAAAATCTTTCTCACCTTCAAATCGTGTTCTTCTAATTATTCTGAGTTAAATCCAAGGTAAACAGCACAGCACAGCACAGCACAAACACAGTCTTCCAAACTCGATGAAAAGCAGAGGAGAACGTTACTGGAGTCTCTGATTCTTTGTTTTTGAGGTGATGGGCGTTTACAGGTCTGCGTTCCTTCACGTGGACTATTTGCATGTCAATCGCTTGTGCGTGCATGGGTGTGGTCACATTAGAGGTAATGAGGATGCGTTTGAGAAACTGTACGTCGTTGCTTTCATACGGATTACTTAAACAGAGAATATTTGTTTTTGATTAGTTTCAGAATGAACTTCACATTGAGAGAGACGGCAGAACATGCATCATGTTTATTTTCTTTATTTTACAAAAAACACAACATTTTGTTTTTATTATGAGTGTACACAAATAAAAGAAGACATTTAACAGTTTTGAATGATGTATAACACTTATATGTAAGATCAAAATCAACAGAGTATTTTGAGTCTCTTTTGCACTGATAAGAAAAAAAGCGAGCTGGTCGCGTGATCGCCGACCCCAGAGGGTTAATAAAGGCCTTCTGAAGTGAAGTGATGCGTTTGTGTAAGAAAAAACCCCTAAAATAACTAGCTTCCTGCAGACAGCCTACTTTTTTTGCGTATTCTGTGGGCGGGGATTATTTAACATTGTAACTTCACAAAGCCAGAAAAAAAAATGCATTGTAGTCCAAACAAGTCATTCGTTGTAGTTCTTGAAAAGTGAATTCTGTTGACTAAAATATCTCCCTTTTGAGTGGACTTAGAGCTTTGTAACCTTGCAGATCTGTTTTATGCTCAAACAGAAACATTACACTAACAACAGTTGAAAAAGTGAAAAAGCATAATAACACTGAAACGAGGTTAGCTGTTGTGGGAAGAAGGAGGCTGGAACCGACAAACGTTCACAAACTTTAATTATAGAATAAACAAACACAAAACGAAAGTAAAGGCGGCAGCCCCTCACGGACGACTGCCGCACACTCATAAATAAAACATAACGTAATCGTCGCTCCTCCTTTTATGCTTCTGAAGCTCCTCCGTGATAGATACGAGGCTGGTGAAGCGCACAGGTGGCGCTCATCATCAATCACGCAACTGGTCTCCCGCCGTTCTCTCACGGCTCTCGGCCCCACTCTGCTTGCCCAGGGGGCCAGACGCGGCGGCTGCGGCACCTGGGGGTAAGGACAAACAAGACAAGAGAAAAGGAGAGGGAAGCATGTGGAGTGACAGAGACAAGAGAGGGGAGAGTGGAAAGGAAAAGAAAACCGTTCTCTCCACGGTGGCGCTGGATTGGTGGACGGCTCGACACTCCTCCGTCGCCTGGTGGACGGTGACGGCTCCTCCGAGTTCGGGCAGCCGGCAGGAGTCCCCCATTCCCTGCTCCTCCCCATCATGGTGGACAGCAGTAGGCTCCGGACCACGGTGAACGGCGGTGACTCCTGCGCTCCCTCGCGGACGGCAGCCGCCCCTTCAGAACTCAGGTGGCCGGCAGCGAGTTAGTCCCTCCCCCCGGCAACTCACTCCAGCGCACCGCCTCGATCGTCCATGGCGGCAGGCTCTGCTCAGACGTACTTGATGGCACTGCAGATTCCCCACTGCGGCGAGGGCTCTTTGACTGCGTGTTCCTCCTTCCTCCGGGTTGCGGGTTTCTCATACCCCTTTAATATTTAGACCACTTCTATTATTGATTGCTATCAGGATGTGAAGAGAGTTTCAACCATTATAAAAAAGAAAAATATGAAAAAAAATTGCCTACCCTACCAATAATCGTCAGGCAAATTTCATAATCGTGACAGCCCTACATTAATCTTCAAATCACAAATGAATTTATTTTTATTATTCTCATAACTTTTGTCCATCCATTTTAAACAGTCCAAAAAAACAAAACTTTCACGCAAATACATAAAGACATCATTGAAGTAATCCATATGAATTAAGCAGTTTTATCCAAGTTTTTTGAAGAGACAAAATCCCACAAAATTCAGTTTATAGGTGGCACAAGTTATTAGATTTTGATCAGATGGTTATGTGGACAAACATTTTATTTTTTATCTATTTATTATTATATATCTATTTTTTTTTTATTAATTAAAAAGTACGCAGAGTCAACTTTTACATGTTGACAATTTGTCTATCTGCTGTAAACTGCTTCTAAATGGTCCGATTACAGTTTCTGTTGGACATGTAATACGTATCTATCCTTTACAACTATTTTCCTTCTGTAGTTTAGCAGTCAGTTGTATGTGCCATTTTTCAGACAGACAGCATGGCATTATGGCATTGCTAATGTGTCTTAATATTTTCCTTCCAGATCGGACCAGCTGCAGTGTTGATGAGAGGAACGGGATGATTTGCTTGGTAGGTGCTCTTGTTTTCATTCTATCCATTACATGAGTGTGCAGCTTGACCACTTCTTCAAATGGTGTTACGAATGGGATCACTGTAGAAAAACAGGAAGTCACAGAAGCAGCTGTTTGTTTTGACATGTTCACTCAGACTCATGATTAGTCTCTTCTCTTTCGATTTAGGGCTTCCAGATCTTTGGTCTCAAACTTATGTGGGTTTGGAGGTGTGGGTTAAGTGTAGTAGTTGTTTTCACATGACAAATAAATTGTATAAGTTTTCATAGTGTGGCCCAGTTTTGAGCCATGAGTACAATATTAAATTTTATATTACAATTTTACATCAAAACTAGTGATGCCTGATTCACAAATTAATCAGAGTTTGAGTCAGTTCTTATCAATGAATCAGTCAAACAGGTAAGCAAAACGATTCTTTCTGAATATTATGGACAGTTCACAAATCGTTCTGAGTGATTCTCACTTAAAGCAACAGTAAGGAGTGCTGGATAAAACTGAAACCAACCCGGCTAATTCATTACATCTTAGCAATGAAGAAGGTCCAAATGATTTTCAATACTTGAGACGTAAAAGCACAATGTATATTGACATTTGCAGGTGTCCGTGTCCCTGTATATCAGAGTAGAGGAACCTGTTGCACACATGGATTGTGTAATGAGACAGTCCGTTCCATCAGAAGCTGTCAGAACTTGCTGTCTAACTTGTTCTTCAAAAGACCCGAATCTATAAGCTTGAAGACTGATGTGATATAACATCATGAGGATGAGTGATTGCTTCATTAGACTGTCATGAGTTGCATTCTGCTCCATGTTCACAGCTGCAGCTGAGTACAGTGTCTCTTTTGATAACTCTGTCAAATCTAAAGTTCACAGACAGACACTTTCTCACATTTCAGATCACTTCCTTCAATCTACTGCAGATTCACTGCAAAATAATGAGATTCCTGGATGAACTCTGGCTGGTGTTATGAAGAGACAAGCAAGGCCTGTTTGCAGGAACTGGCTGACTAACAACAGTTTATAAGCTGGAGTTCCCCTTGTGTGCATGTGTGTTTGTTCAGCACGTTCTCATTATCCGGCTGTTTTACTTATGCTTGGGAAGTGCATGTCAACAGGAGTCTGCCTGAGGGAGACAGGGAGAGTCTGTGTGTGTGTGCACATATCCACCAGGCCCTGTCTGTCAGGTCATTGGGTTTCTTGGAGACTCCAGGGGTGTGTGAAGGTCGGCAGGGAGGGAGGAGGTGTGTGTCGGGTGGCGTGCCGAGTGTTGACAGTGTGTGTGTGTGTGTGTGTGTGTGTGTGTGTGTGTGAGAGTGGTGCCAGGACAGGAAGTGGAACAGCATGGAGATGCTTCTCCTGCACAAAGCCTGTGTAGCATCAGCGACTCTCCTTTATTAACAGATGCGAATGTTTTTCTCCATCTGTGTGTTTGTGTACAGAATGAGACACTGTAGCTGATACAGTGTCATACAGTCTGCACACAATGAGCTGTTGTTTGTTAGGTTTGTAAAAGGGTCATGTGTGTGATTTATTCTTTCTGCATATTGAAGCTCACTGTAATCCGGTTCACAGATAAATAGTTAAAGGATATTTACTGTTGTTCATGGCACACTGGCGCTGTTCAGTGTGTCATGAATGGATTGTGTGGCTGTGTGACATTTTCACTGCTCTACGCATCAGAATCCTTGCTGGGTTTGCTTCTAGTGGTTGATTTTTGGCAGTTTTTTAATGACCAGCATTGGCTGGTAAATTTTTATTTCCAGTAGGTTTTTCCAGTTTATCTGGCCAATAAGAGCTCTAAAGAACCAACTAAATACTCAAAAGTTATATTCACTATTTTAGAATTATACAATGCAAAAATGTTAAACAGATTCATTTTTTTTTATCATGTTCTTAATATAATGAATGCCCTATAATTAACTATTTAATCAAATATTATGTAAAATAACTTTTAATTTTCTTTGCATGTGTTATTTATGTTTAAATTAAACAGTGTGATTGGATTTATATTGGTCATCAGGTACCCAGGATATCAGCCATCAAAAAAGATTCTCTGAATCTTAAACATGTTTACTGTTTGAATGTAAATATTCTTGTTTTCATCTCGCATGAGGGGTTCACAGTGTTTTCAGAGATCTTGTCTTGGTTCATATGGTTGATCAAGAGAAACAGAAGCACTTCACTGTTGTGTTTGTGATCTGGTGGTGTCATTTAGCTCACGTCCCACGCTTGGTGTCAAACTTTCCAGCACTGATCCAGGACCAGCCTCTGTAGACCTAACACAGCCATCTGAAAAAAGCATGAAGCTGACTTCAGATCAGCAGCTGATGTGATCACAGACACAGATAACTGAGCCTCTTCCTGAGGAAGAAAGAGTGCTAACTGTGTGGCAAGAAGGCCTCCTCCAACCGGATGTTTGCACCGCTCAGTCAAACACCTGCATTGGGACGCAGACGATATGTTAAACACATGAAGATGTTTACTTGGCCTGCTGTGGTTGAGAGATCTGCTCAAGTGAAACCACGTGGGTTGCATGTGGCTCTCTTCCAGAGGTTGCACTTTTAAATATTCTGAGAAAGGAGAGCTCTAGAGTCTAAAATACCAGATTAGACCAAAATCTGCATGCTAGTCCCAGGTGTTTTTTTGATGTTGGTATTGATGGTTTACCTGAACAGCCATACTGTTTCAATTAAATTAAATTCAAATCTATTTTTATGGCGCTTTTCACAATAGACATCGAATGCACATTACAATTTAGAGTAATCTGTTATCAGAGGTAATTGTCTAAGTTATGTATTTCAGAAATGTACATTTACAAAATCACAGTTAGCTAAAATTTTATTCATTTAAACAATGTAATAATTTAAGGCAGAAACAATGAGGTCATTGAAGTAATGAATACTTGTTTGTTAACAACTGATTATGACATTTAGAAAAACGGAGCATTGGTGCATGTTGATTCAGAGTTGCATCTTCTGAGGTCTTCGCAGGAGTTGGCGTCTGTTCACTGTTCAACAGCAAACGTGACTGATGAAGCAGCTTCACCTGCATAGTCACTGTGTTGAAGATGGTAGATCTTGCAAATAGCACCGCTGGTCTTTTCATCAGGACAGCCGGCATGTTTAGTTTTAGGGTTTTTGTTAGAACATATAATGGGCAAGGGAGGCAGTGCTTCCTCAAAACAATTGGATGAGACAATAATCCACTGTTCAAAAACAACACAACATAAAAAAAAATTCTTATAACAAAAACTCTCATTTAAATGCAAGAAAACAATACACAAAAAACGAATAACTTAAGCAAATGTTTAAAAAAGATTAAAGTTCAAAATAACTATTAAGATGTCACTATTATGTTCTGTTAGTTTCTGTTTTCATGGACATTTGTTTTTAATTTGTCATTCTTTGCAGATTCCCGCCACTCATCTGTCTCCTTGGTTACCATCATTATTATGTGTCAGCTGTGTTTGATTAATTATCCTCGTTTGTGTTTAGTACTTAAGTTGTTCCTTCTCCTGCACTCCTGCCACACAGTTGATATTGGTATGAATTCATTATTTGCGCTAACCTGTGTGGACTCTCATAATTATGGTCATCCTCTCCAACAGAGCTCAGCCAGTCCTTCAGCCCAATCGCTACTGGATGTTTGCAGGTCATGCAACCACCAGCAACGCCTATCGGCTTTCAGTCTAGGATCCCTCCACTCCACTCCATCTCAGCCCGTCAACCTATCGGCTTCGTATTGGCTCCTCCCACCTTCGGCTCCACCAGAGACTCTCAGCATAGTGGCTCCTCCGGGTTCCCTCATCCCACCGGCTCCCCCTTGGTCAGTTGTCACATCACTTCCGCTACTTACTTATGGGTCATCCGCTGCGCTCCGTCCTTCCACCCCTTAGGCTGCAGCGGGTTCCTCCTTCCCATCGGCATCGCCTCTGTCCTCAGTCACACCGTCATCAACCCAGCCCTCAGGTACTCTGGCTCCACCTTCGACGCTCGTCGCCGGAGACCCAGGCGATGTCACTCAGCTCCCTTGACCCTCGGTCTGCGCCATCAGATCCACTGGCTCTGTCTCCGTCGGTCATCGCCCGGATGTCGACAGCCAAGCAAGCAACATCTTGGCTCCTCCCTCCCTCATCTTCGCCGTGGGCTGTCGACATTGGAGAGCTCTGGGTCTGTGCCATCAGGAACTCTCCATCGTTGCTGCTGGGGTCTCATCGTCCTGGCATCACCAGCCCTTCGCCACATCCTGCCATCATCCCTCCTCGTCTGCCTCTCACCATCCCTTCACCATCACCTCGTCCTCCTCCAAAGCCCCCTAGCCCTCCTGCTGTTGTTCTGTCACAGCGCGAGGTTGGGGATGTGATGTCACCATTATATATACAAGCCCGATCTCTCCGCTGTCATCTAAATCTTTTAGGAGGTTGGACTGGTATGCCTGCATGATGCCCATCGAATGCAGGCATGAACCAGCCCGACCCCCCATCATATATGCCTTGCCCACCAACACAGAGATTTGGTGGGCAGCGTCAGAGTTTTGAGGGATGACGCAGCGTCGGGTGAAAGATATGATGCTAGTGTCTCTTCAACCCGCGGCATCACCCCATAGCCATTCTCTTTTGAGCCCAGGATGGAGGAATAATTATGTACAGTTAGGCTCAATAATCTTGACAAGAACGGCCTTTTCCACGATCGCGATACCTGTTTGTGGAGATCGGGGAAGAAAGGCAGACTCCTACGTGAAGGCTGTGACCGAAACTGCAGGAAGCGCTCATCAAGTTTATTTTTCTTCTGCACCTCCTGCTTTTATGATGGCAATTTAATGTTTAATTTGGCCACTGCTCTGGTCACAACCTCCAATAGCTCCTCAAAATCAGTAGAATGAGGTGGCGAGTCCTCTAATTCTCCTACCTCAATGCTTAGAACATCTAACTCCTCAGAGCTAGATAGTTCTAACATCAGGTTCTTATCCCGGGCAGAAGAAGCCGCAGAGTGGGCTTCCGACATCTGAATGGGAACAACAGAGCTGGCTGCTGAGAGCTGAGAAAGGACCGAAGGTGTCTCAAACTCGTCAGCCAGCTCCATTTGCAATCCCCATGATTGTAAATGCTGCACCGCCTTGACGGAGCGTTCTGAGCGGCATCAGCTCGCAATTCACACAGGCAGCGCCATCAAGCACTGCCCGTGCATTCTCCTGCTCCGAGGCACATAACACAAGCGAGTGTGTGTCCCCATCCGTGATGTATCTAGGACAGGGAGACGCACACTCCTTGTATTGCCTCTCACTCGCCATTTTTTTTTTTTTTTACTTCCTTTGAAATATATAAGTGAAAGCTTTGTACCGTAGGACACACAAGTCAAGTCAAGTCAAGTCAAGTTTATTTGTATAGCGCTTTTCACAATACAGATTGTATAAAAGCAGCTTCACAGTATTAAATTAAAATAATACAACAAAGTTTGTTTCAAGAGGAATTTATTGATTGATAAAATTAAATTAAATATCCCCAAAATATCCCCAACTGAGCAAGCCAAAGGCAACAGTGGCAAGGAACCGAAAAACTCCATCAAGTGACCTAATGGTGTCCTAAAACTCCATCAGGTGACCTAATGGAGAAAAAAAAAAACCTTGGGAGAACCCAGGCTCAGTCGGGGGCCAGTTCTCCTCTGGCATTTATGAGCTAGAGGCCGGATTGTAGTTTGAACTGTAGGATTATATGAATGCCTGGCTGAAGAGATGCGACTTTAATCTAGTTTTAAACTGGGAGAGCGAGTCTGAGCAACGAACAGTATCAGGAAGACTATTCCAGAGTTTTGGAGCCAAATGTGAAAATGCTCTCCCTCCTTTGGTGGTTCTGGATATCCTAGGTATGACCAAAAGCCTTGAATTTAGTGATCTTAAAGAGCGCGATGGATTATAGGGTGATAGAAGATCCGTTAAATAGACTGGAGCTAAGCCGTTTAGGGCTTTATAAGTCAGTAGCAATATCTTATAATTAATACGGAGCTTTATAGGTAACCAATGTAGTGATGATAAAATCGGTGGTATATGATCATATTTTCTTGATCTCGTAAGAACTCTAGCGGCGGCATTTTGGACTAACTGTAGCTTGTTTATTGAGGATGCAGGACAACCAGCTAATAAAGCATTACAGTAATCCAGTCTCGAGGTCATGAATGCATGAACTAACTTTTCTGCATCAGAAACTGATAGCATATTACGTAGCTTAGCAATGTTTCTAAGGTGGAAAAAGGCTGTTTTTGTAACATATGAAATATGATTTTCAAAAGACAGGTTGCAATCGAGTATAACACCCAGGTCTTTTACTGTAGAGGATAAAGTAACAGGACATCCTATGATGTTAAAGTTGTATTGTGCGAGGTTTTGTGGGCGGTTTTTTGAACCGATAAGTATTACCTCTGTCTTGTCTGGATTTAATAAAAGAAAATTACGCGTCATCCAATCTTTTATATCTTTAACACACTCTGTCAATTTGGAAAATTTAGCGTTTTCATCCGGCCGTGATGAAATATATATTTGAGTGTCATCAGCATAACAATGGAAACTAATTCCATGTTTCCTTATAATATTTCCAAGTGGCATCATATATATGGAAAATAACAGAGGGCCTAATACAGATCCCTGCGGCACTCCATAGTTTACTGGAGTTATGATCGATTTTTCTCCATTTAAATAGACAAAATGGTAGCGGTCAGATAGGTATGATTTGAACCAGCTTAATGCTTGTCCTTGAACACCAGTATAATTTTGTAGTCGATCTAAGAGTAATGTATGATCTATAGTATCGAACGCAGCACTAAGATCAAGTAAAACTAGTATTGAGATACAGCCTTGGTCAGAAGCTAAAAGTAAATCATTTGTGATTTTAACGAGCGCAGTTTCAGTGCTATGATGCGGTCTGAATCCAGACTGAAACTTTTCATAGATATCATTTTGTTGCAAGAAAGAGCCCAGTTGAGCGGACACCACACCAAGTAAGACTGACAAGAGCAACACAGAATGCTTGCTGAAGAGCAAAAGCGAACACTGTTATGTGCCGGCTCCCCTTTGTAGCTTCCATGTACAACGTCACATGTAACATCATGGCGCAACACCAATCGAGATTGAGCTAGTTCCACACGTTTCAGACGCTATTACGCTGGAGGCTTTCCCTAAAGTGTGATCTTCAACACAACATGAGTTACCTCGAAAGGGAACAGAAATCATTTGGAGAAGGGATATGGAACTGTAATGTGGTCAAGACCTGCCTGGAACTACTTTAGCCATGCTTTTCATTGAAAATAATTGCACAACTTAGAACGTTCGTAAACCAATCAGATTCCATTGTGCTCTGACTGGCCTATAACTCATGCAATACATCCCGCCTCTCGTTTTCATGCGCATTCCACATCTACCAATCAGTCTGTCAATCAATCAATAAATATTGGTATTAATAAGAAGACTACTTAAAAAGTATCACAGTTTTGTCAAAATCAAACTCGCAATGTCTTGAAAACATGATCAAGGTCTATTTTAGTGAGCAATCAGTTTGGTGTCTGTGACCATCATGACACCTGCAGTATTTACCGAGCTTTGGGTGATGATCTGAAAATAAGTTACCTATTAAAAATGCAAAACTGAATAAAAAAAATAAATAAAAAAAATTATAGTGTAAGTAATCTTTACATAACTTGGAAAATATATCAACATTAGGTGTAACTGTAACATGAACTTGCAATGTATTAAAACAAAAATCGTCTTGGTTACGTTTGTAACCCTCGTTCCCTGAAGGAGGGAACGGGAGACATTACGTCGGCGTGACGCTGTAATTGGAATCACTTCAGGGAGCCCTATCATCTTCGAGTGTCTACAGAACGAGCCAATGAACGTTGGCGTGCATGAATCACGTCATGCGCCCCTCCCCGCAGCGTGGGTATAAACACGGAAGCGATCGCACGCACCTTTGTTTTTGCTGAGGAGCCGAGATCGTGATGGCCGTTACAGCGATGGTCAGCAACGGTGGTGACGGGACGTAACGTCTCCTGTTCCCTCCTTCAGGGAACGAGGGTTACATACGTAACTGAGACGTTCCCTATCAGTCGCTCACGTTCGACGTTACGATGTAATTGGGATCCCTATGGAAAACGTCCATCCAGCACCCTACGCAGGACTCTCAGACCCCCACTGACTGGGGCGGAAGGCCTGCATATAGGGAGTTCAAATTGCTGTTCCGTTATAACCCACACAGCGGAACTCTTGGATAACACTGGGAAAGCGTGCCTTTCCAGGGGAGAGGGACGCTGCGCAACCTACATTCCTGCCCGAAGTGAGGTAACATGTGGAGAATACATATATGGACTGGCCAGTTAGGGGCAGTACAACATATGGAATGTCACTGGGGTGTCTCCAGCCTGGGAAGGGGCAGACTACACCGGGCAGTGATGGCAGAGCGGACTCTGTTAGGTGTCGCGCAGCCCCCGCTCTACAGATATCTGTCAGCAAGGCGCCGTGTGCCAGCGCACAGGACAAAGCGACACTCCTAGTGGAGTGGGCTCTCAACTCGAGCAGGCAAGGCATGCTTCGGACCTCATAAGCCGAGGCGATGGCATCCATTATCCAGTGGGCCATCCTCTGCTTGGAGACAGCCTTTCCCTTCTGCTGGCCTCCGTAACAGACAAAGAGCTGGTCTGAGGTCCTGAGGCTTCGCGTTCTGTCCACGTATAGGCGCAGATTGTGAACGAGACAGAGAAAAGCCAGGGCTGGGTCTGCCACCTCCGAAGGCAGCGGTTGCAGGAAGGGAGTGGTAGGAACCTTGGGCACGTATCCGGGCCGGGGTCTCAGGATCACATGAGAGTAAGCCGGGCCGAATTCTAGACACGATTCGTCGACCAAAAATGCATGCAGGTCCAATGCAACCAGGAGCACTGTCTTACAGGACAGAATCTTTAACTCTGCTTATTGCAAAGGCTCAAAGGGTGGTCTCTGAAGTGCCGAAAGGAACAGAGACAAATCCAAAGAGGGTATCGAGAGTGGGCGAGGCGGATTTAGTCTCCTCGTCCCCCTCAGTTCGTGCTCAACTGCATCGTAATGTGCGGCGATAGCGGCAACATACACTTTAAGGGTGGAGGGAGACAGCCTTCACTCCATCCCATCTTGCAGGTAGGAAAGCACAGCTCTGATCGAGCAAGTTCGGGGGTTCTCCTGGTGAGAAGAACACCATTCAACGAACAGGTTTCACTTCAACACATAGAGAATGACATCCTGAAAAGGAAGCAGTGTCACGCCTATGTTGCTCTTTTAGTAGAAAACAAACAAATAGAAATAAAAATCTCTTTCAGTGCTGAGACACCCAGGGATATCCACGGTGTAACACACACTCAAATGGAACGCCCACCGAAACCAACACACACACACAGAATGTAATTCTGTGTAAAAAACAGTTTGTGAACTGTAAAGCTCACGGCCACCACTGATCGCGCCATCACGCCAATACTGGAACAGAGTTCTTCTGGTTTCCAACTTTGCAGAGTCTCTATGCAGCACTCGAGAAGACAAGTGAAACCACTCGGCTCCGAAGTGAAAGACAAAGGTGTGTGCGCTCGCTTCGTATTTATACCTGCGCTGTGGGGCGGGGGGCGGGGCGTGTGACGCGATTCATGCACGCCAACGTTCATTGGCTCGTTCTGTAGACACTCAAAGATGATAGGGCTCCCTGAAGTGATCCCAATTACGTCGTCACGTCGACGTAACGTTGAACGTGAGCAACTGATAGGGAACTGAATACTTTGCCTCCTAATTTTAGAACACCATTGGAACGTACTTATCAATTGGCTTTTATAGCTTAAAGAAATGTGAAACACGTTCAAAACAAACAGTTTCAAATATGAACCTGTGGGTTAAACCAATAAGAATATTTTCAGACTGTTGGTACATCTATAAGTATACGAGAAAAACTATCATGTCTATTTACTGACATGATTCCCGACTGATTTATTGCCTTTTAATAATTGTTTGCACTGATAAGACAAGACAATGATATGCAGACACACTGTGCAGTCTCTGGTGCGTCAAGACGATGGCATGACGGTTCAGCGGCAGTGCGATCGCGTCTCTCCCTGCGAGGTGCCACTTACGCTTGCCTTTTGAAGTGCTTGCCTTTCTTTAACAGGTGTCATAAAAGGAAAGAAAATCCTGTATGCTACTTCAAAGGCTAGAGTGTCATTAGGGCTAATAGGAATTTAACAGGTGGAGGGATGAAGAGAAACTCAGTGTAAAGACTACAAGAAGACTCCCGTTTTGTTTAGGCATCACTGAGCTTTGTGACCATATCTGAGTTTGGTATGTGTTGTTGCCCTTGTTGTGCTTTATCTTTCTGTTGTCATGTGTAGTCTAAATCCCTTTGAGCATTACTTGGACAATTTAGTTGAAATTACTTTTAGTCAACTTATGACATAAATTACTTAAAGGGATATTTCACTGCTGGAAAGATGAATGTTTATTTAAATTGGGTCATTTATGTAGTAGAAATGTGAAATTATTTTAGAGGTTGGTGCCTTCTAGACTGAGATTTTTGGCTCATGTGGATGAAAGACAACAACTCTCAGAATGCACTTGCTTCGCTGCCCTGCTACACTCCCAAACCACACCTACCGGTTACATAGGGCAGTATCGGAAGAAATGATACAACTAGGCTACTAGTTGACTCGAAACTGAAAAGACGCTGTTTTATCGTGAGATCCCACCCCCTATGGGCGGGTTGAAAACATGCGGAACTAGCTCCTACTACTGGCTGTAGTCTCTAGCCTCTGGCCAAAAAAGCCTCAGATGACGCAAAATGACGATTTTTGCGTCATCTGAGTTTTTTTTCCAGACACACAATACAGAAATCTCTTGTCTCAGGCGGACATGAGGGAGGGAAGCACGGTCATTCGAAAATGCTACCAGGTTTCTACTTATACAAAGTTTAATGCTAATCGGTGAAGTATCCTTTTAAGACATTCATCGGTTTGGTCTTGATATCCAGGAACTCCAAAAAAACGAGTATCCAAGGATCAATACACCCTCATATCTCATACATATCTTGCCTAAAAGCTTTCTGCATGTTTATAAGAAAAACCACCAGCTTTCAAATAAACAGTAAAAATAGACCACCCTGGCTGATGCAATTCACAGAAAGCTACGGCACATCCATCTGTGCAGAATGTGTGCATTCAGACTCATGGCTCCCGGTGGACTCCACTGGGTGCTGGGTTTTGTCCTGCAGAGTCTCCCAGATGCCCAGACTGACTTTACAAGCCGCATGGACGGCCATTATGTAACATACTGGTAGTGGTCAGTGCTCACAAACAAGTCAGGTCAAGTCACCTTTATTTATATAGCGCTTTTTACAATACAGATTGTATCAAAGCAGCTTCACAGTGATAACATGAAAATAATACAACAAAGTTTGTTTCTAGAAAAAAACTGCGTCATCGTCCACCTTAAGTAAGGCAGATCAATAATATTGTTGGATATTAAATGTCCCCAACTAAGCAAGCCAAAAGCCAAGACAACAGAGGCAAGGAACCAAAACTTCATCAGGTGACAGAATGGAGAAAAAAACCTTGGGAGAAACCAGGCTCAGTCGGGGGCCAGTTCTCCTCTGGCCAACGAGTGAACAGTGTATGATTAGGATTCAGGCAGCATTACAGGTCAGAAGTCAGATTGGATCAGAACATTCAGAATATTTATCAAACACTGTGACTCATACACCACCGTCTCTGTGTGAATTAGAATATATTTCAGGGTATGTGAATCAAGTGCTAGTTTTAAACACTTTCGGATAGATGCATGGATATACAGATCTTTGGCAATAATTCAAATTTTTAACAATACATTTATATATGTCCTAGAGATGCAGTGGCAGTTATTGAAATAAATGAAGCCATGACGTTAATTTGCTGAAAACTCCAGAGTATGTTGTGCTTTGGATGCTGGTTCAAGGCAAAGCTTTCAGTGGATTCCACCACCAGGACTTTAACAGACCATATACACCCACATGTAAACTTCTGTTCTGCAATTTCACTTCTCTAGATGTGTAAACCACTAAAATGTGCTGTTGCGGCACTGCTAATATTGTTGGTTCCATTATGATAAATTACTGTTAGTGGGTTTTTTTTTACCCCTCTTGCAAAAAAATGAATACAAATTTAAATAAAAGCGTCTGCTAAATAAATAAATGTACTGTAAATATATAAGCTGGTGAACAGTGGCTTTGCTTGCACACCAACTAACTAACTGTCAGGACTAATTGCATTATCCTTCCTGGACTGGTCTTTGAGCATAAAATGTCTTTACAAAATGCTTTAAGTGCTGTATTTGGAAGGAAACCGTTGTATTACTGCTACTGTCAAAAGTGTTTAAAAAGAGTTTATAAAGCATATGTTTTTGCCTCATCTATATTTAGCATCGTACTTGGTTTCTTCCTGTTCCTTCGACTCTCGTTTCTTCTCTGCTTCTCATCTTCGTGCTAATTGTGCGACGTCTGACCTCTGAAGAACCAAGCATAAATACTGCGGCATGGTGGCAGGGTCACAGGTTAGCATTGATCGGCCGCTCAGCAGGAAGCCACTTTGACATTTGCAGGTCTGTGAGGTGTGTTCCTCTTCAGCATGCTGCATGGCCTCTGGTGCTGCATTCTCATGAACCGTAGGCTAATGTGGCTACAAGTACCAAACATGTATTTCCTCATAACAATCTCCAGAGATCATTCCCGTCTGAAAGCTGCAAACGAGTTTTGGACGTTTTTTGGACTGGAGTTTATGAAGTTTATGGGTATCTGTGTGTTATGATTTTAGGGGTGTCCTGTATGTTGTGCATATTGGGTCAGATATTAAATTATATTTCCATTACTGAAAAGCATATATACACAACAGTTCATAGCATCACCCATGATGGATGCCATATGTGGTGTAGTGCTAAAATACTATCGCACTCGTTATTAAATATTTGAAGAACTCTATAAAAACTCCATAGTAACCATTCCTAGAGACTGCACGTATACTGATAATATACTGATAAAACAAGTTGCAAGGGTAACCATACACTGATTTACTTTAAAATGTCATGTTTAATTCAGTGTGTCATTTCTTTTTAATTATTTGTTAAATTTACTAGCAATTTCTGAGTAATAAAGGTTTCAAAGTAGAAAGACTGAAATCGTATTTTCTTATAACATACTCAAGTAATATTTGTTTTCTTTACAAGTTACAGTACATATTTTTTTTACACTCATGATTGTCAAAACTCTTCACACAATGAGCGCAGCATCAGTCTATTTGGGCTAAACTGTGGATCATTTATCATTGCTTTGGCACGAAATGCATTCAATCAATGACGATATCTTTCAAATAACATGAGTTCTGTTCTAACACAGACACAAACACCTCCAAAACTCGGTAAACCTGCATGCCTATTTACACGTTTACTTAAGTTTTGAAAAGAGTAAGTTCAATACCTAACATATTACAAGACTGAATAAGACAGCAACTTACTACATTTTTACAGTAATACCATATTGAAATATTCTGAATCTAAAAAGGTTGGTCGTCAAGTAAGTGTTTAGGGTTGAACGACAAGATCAGACAAACGTGTGTTTGGTGCTGGCCTATATGGATGAACTGATGAGGCTGACGGCAGAAAGGTGTGGTCATTGTTGAGTGTGCACAGGTGGTAGCCAGAGAGGATTATGGGAAATGTAGCGTGCTGAGGTTACTGGTCTGGAGGATTGTGACACATATAGTGCAATTCATTTTAACAGTAGAAATATGTCATTCTTGTTTCGTAAAGAAATTATACAAAAGAAAACTGAATTGTTTTAAAAAGTATAGAGAATATAGAGATGATAAAAATCTGTATCTTTCCATTCGGTTTCTCTGTATAGTATCCATAATTAGACAAAATTTGATTGAAGGTAGGATAGGCAATTTCAAAGAGGCTAGCAATAGCTAGCTTTAAAAGCAAAATATCCCACCCTCCCTTCAGAGCGCTTTCCAAAGCCATGCCTCCTCCAAAGCACATGAACGCACAGCAGAGTCTGCAAAACGTCACAAGATGAGAGACAGCATTAAATTACCCTAATGTCTCAAAGCACATGATATTACAATAATAATGAATGTAAACAACTTACAGAGCTTAAGTTGTACCACCTGACTAATGCTGATTAATTTCGGCGTTGATAGTGTTGACATAGAAAAGCATAAATCTAAGTCTGAGGACCTGAACAGCACTAGGTAGAATGTCACGGATTGCCATCTCATAATTACGGTTACGACATGGTGTGAACAAAGCACAAGCTTGATGTTTCGGTTCAGGAGTAACTGTAAAAAGTGTCTGCTGTGTGTTTGACTGTCTGTCTACAACTCTGCATAGCCTTCCGCGCGATGACGTGTGAATTTTTTTTGGTCCTGAGACTTCCACAGAAAAAAAATATTTAGACCACTTCTATTATTGATTGCTATCAGGATGTGAAGAGAGTTTCAACCAGTATTACAAAAAGTATTTATAAAGTAAATTTCCTAGCCTACTTTTAAATCTAGCAGAATAATAATAATTATAATTTTTTTAAATCATGGTTTGTTCTTTGACAGAATTGATTCTAACCTGTTTTTTTTTTCCTTCTTCTTCTTCTTTTTCTTTTCTTGAATGTCAAAACAAAAAGAAACATAAAATAGACCCTCATCTGATAACGGTGTGTTTTATTGTAGAAGCTGTGTATAGTGTGTGTGTGTGTGTATGTGTGTACGCTGCAAATCTGCAGCAGAACTCTGACACCTGCTGTACTGCTGTCATATCCCACTGTTGTTGTTGAAAAACACAGTCCTGTATTTGAATTCAGCCTGAGAAAAAAAAAAAAGAAAGAAATAACTTTACTAGTGTATGAACAGATACATTTGTTATTCAGGTTTTTGGTATGTATAACTTTTTCTTTTTTATATATATTTAGCTCAAATTCAAGTTCTGAATCCCTGATGTTTTATAAAGAAAAAAGCATTAATAATTCACCTTCTTCACAAAGCATTGCGGGGAGGTGTCTGCTGGTTGGTGTGAGGTCTGGTTCTTGTATGTTTTTATTGGATACATGTTTTCTATGCAGAAAATACATAAAGCTATCTCATACAAGCCGTTTTCCATTAAGTTGAGGTTTTACATGTTTAGTGATGAGAATAGAAGATATCCATATTGGTAGGCAGGTTTTTGGGTGATGGCATTCCTTATCTGATGGGAACAAGAACCACAGGGACTATGTGCAGAATATAATTTATTTCAGTAACAACAGTCTATGATTGTCAGTCATAGTGGCTTATATTTTATTGATTGATTGAAGTGAAATTAAATGAGCAATATCACACTCGTAGCCTTGCGATATCGCTGTATATCAGCATGGTTGTGATTACAGCCATGCTGATCCAGCCATGCCATGCTCGTGCCTATTCGGCCGTACTAAACGCACTCATTAAATATTTTAAGAACTCTATAAAAACTCCATAGTAACCATTCCGAGAGACTGCACGTATACTGATAATATACTGATAAAACAAGTTGCGAGTCATTTTAGACAGAATCGTCTGTTCAATGTATAAATATGAATGTTTGTGTTGACTATATGCTGAACTAGCCTATACATGTATAGAAAACAATCCAATCTTCATTGTTGAAAGAGTGTCAGGTGTCGTATTGTACCATATTTCCAGCACTCATCCATTCATACTGATTCGGCTGTTGGTTCTTCCTTTCTATCCGTCTCTCTCTTGTGCAGCTTGTGTCACACAAGACGATCACATTTCGTCTGTCTGGAGCCGCGCGGCACAGCCTTCTTTCTGCATCTCATTGGCCGTATCTGTCCTCAGCTGGGCTTGACCCACTAAACTTTGTAGTGAACCTGAATTCCCTTCATCTCATTGGCTCCTGTTTGGTCATGTGACTGCCCTCACATCATCATGCCCTCCCCATGCGTCTCCTCCCGTGGTGAAGAGCGCCCTCCAAAAAAAACGGAGACTTTGCACCTATTCAACAACTCGATGAAGAAAAATGTGAATGGTTCTGCGCTCCCTGCAAATAAACAGCCAAACAGTTATTATTGTGATTTGTACCCACAAATCACAATAATAACTGTAAACAGCCTGTTTTTGGTCTGAATCAGGAGGAACACAAACACTGCTTAGTTGTGGCTTTGACTAACAGTTTCACATTAAGAGTTGTAACTTCTTCATTGTTCAGTTATATGTCTGGATTTATTAAGCAATTGCCTGATTTCTCACAGACTCACAGTCCTTCTCATTTCCTCTTCCAGTTTATCTCTCCCACTCGCTTCACTTTCTTATGCTCTGCCTCCCCCAACACAGCTGCTTTGGATCCGTTCAACACATCAAGTATTTGTGAAGAGTTTTCCAGTGTGTAGGAGCATTTGGGAAGATCACATGTAACTGTGCTGATGGGATGTCTATGAATCAAAATCACCAGCCGCCTGTCCAGGTGCTGAATTACAGTACTGTGGGAGTGCGGGTCATCACATCCTTTATTAGTAAAAATATAGAAATATCCTTAAGACAAAATGCATTTAGCTGGAAAAGAAATTATCTTTAATTTAGGTAACACTTTTTGTTCACTGTTTTGAACTTGTTATAATAATGAGTTATATAATAATAACAGTAAATTATGTATTGTAAGTGAATTGTATCCTCACTCCGGATATACATTCACAGATGTACAGCTGCAGTTTAACTTTATTACAATAGATGAGACATTAGTGTGGATCAGAACCCTGATCCTTCGTACTGAATAAAATCAAATCCAGCTCTTGAACTATTTAAGAGGAATCAGTGCTCGCTTAAATCACAATATGACAGGAGGTTAGTTTGATGGCACAATGCACTGTTGAAAGGTTCTCATTTTAATGTTTTTGTTTACTTTATTTCTGTTAGGGTTAGGGTTGACTTGGAAATAATGAATCAAATACATAGGCTCATTGGAAAAAACGTGCCTCTATATTTTTGCAAAACTCCAAACGCATACCAAAAACATACAAATCACTGCAATTTCCAGCTGAAAAGAACACTAGAGGCAGTAAAACACCAACAACTTTTAATCCTTTTCAAAATTATGATTACAGGGCAGATTATCTATTAATAAAGATATATTTTTATGTTATGTGCTCAAAATACTTTTACGTTTGTGCATCATTTGCCTCCACCTTTAGAACAAACAGTGTTTCATATAGGCCCAACATATATGTATATTTGTTTTTTGTTTTTTTTATTATTATATATATTTTTTTATATACACAGCTTAAATATACAACCATGTTGCATTTCAGCCTATAAAAATGCAAGCCCTTAAAAAAAAAAAAATTCATTAAAATGCAAGCACGGTATACAATACACTATGGGCCCTATTTTAACGATCTGAAACGCAAGTATCAAGCGCGAAACGCAAGTAACTTTGTGGGCGGGTCTTGGGCGCTGTTGCTATTATACCGGCGGGATAAATTACTCTTGCGCCCGACGCAAATCTAAAATGGGTTGGTCTGAAGTAGCTTCATTATTCATAGGTGTGGTTTGGGCGTAACGTGAAATAAAACAATCAGAGCGACATCTCACATTCCCATTAAGAGCAGGTGCGCTTGTTCCATGGCGGTTTGCTATTATAACGGCGGATTTGCCAGGCGCACGCCAGGAGCGGTTCACAGCCGAGGAGACCGATGTTCTCGTCGGGGCCGTAAAAGACAGAGAAGTCACATTGTATGGGGATGGGAGAAACCCACCCAAATTAGCTTCGGTTAAACAGGCATATAAAAATGTGGGTAAATGTGTAAGCTAGATTTATGCCTATTTTTTCACATCTTCATGGACACAACAATGATTTCCCTCGTGTGTTAATATTTTTCCTTGTAATAATGTATGGTTTTCTAAAAATGAGAACTGCTGCGTCTGTGTGTGGATGAGATAAGCAAAGTGCATGCGCGTTGTGCACATGCTACATTGATTATGGCCAAGCATGCGCCCTTAAAATAGCATATGAATAACATGCGCAACGCGCCACTGACTTTAGACTAGGTTTTTCCTTGTCAGTGGCGGAATTGTTTTCTAAACCTGCAAAATAGCACCAGGGAACGTTTGCGCCGGAACACGGCTCCTCTTTGCACCGAACCGCCCCTGGGGAGCGCAAGTTCATTTCCTAATTTACCGACGTGCGTCTGTGGAGGGAAAAGTCCGCTGTGCGCAGGTGCATAATAGGAATGATAGATGCGTCAGTGTACAAAGTGAATTGCGCTGGGTGCAAGATGGGGCCCAATAGCTTTAAGAACGCTGTGTTTCCAAGAAACCCTAGAGCCTAGAAAAAGCATTTTAATGAAAACGTCCAAGTTAGATAAGCCCAAGCCACACATATAGCATTACAAACAAGCATGTTGCCAATACCCTGATAGCGTTTAGCAATGAGCATTAAAAAGGAACTTAGCTTTGTGAAGACTTTCATAGATGAATGGAGAATGAATCACATCGAGTCATGTGTCAATAATGCAGCGATGCGAGCAGCAATGAGCAGCTGAGGTCACTTCCAAATAAGGCAGCTTATAATCAATGCGGCAAATCTCATGTTCAAGTTCACGAATTTGAATAAATCTGAGGTGAGATCCTTGTGGGAAACGAATTCCTCTTGCTAAACTCCCGATTGCATGATTCCTTGTGAGATGATGTGGTTTGCCTGCCCGAATTTCACCATTTAATTAGCTCCTGAGAAACGCGATAGCTGCTGATAATACTGAAGGATATATGTATACAGTGATAAGCGTTGTATTCCTTTAGGTAGATGTGGATCAGCTGAGAGTCAGCTGATGCGAGCTTGACTAACGTGACCAGCCAGAACTGACACTACGCTTGATAATTTTGCATTAATGCTGCATTGTTCCAGGTTGATTGTGGCCTGTGGAATGTTGTCCACTCCTCTTCAATGGCTGTGTGAAGTTGCTGGATATTGGCAGGACCTGCGTATACGACAGCGTATACGCCGATCCAGAGCATCCCAAACACTTTCATTCATGCTGACTGCAGGAATGTCCACCAGAGCTGTTGCCCGTGAATTGAATGTTCATTTCTCTACCATAAGCTGTCTCCAAAGGCGTTTCAGAGAATTTGGCAGTACATCCAACCGGCCTCACAACCGCAGACCACGTGTAACCACAGCAGCCCAGGACCTCCACATCCAGCATCTTCAGCTCCAAGATAGTCTGAGACCAGCCACCCGGACAGCTGCTGCAACAATCGGTTTGCATAACCAAAGAATTTCTGCATAAACTGTCAGAAACCGTCTCAGGGAAGCTCATCTGTATGCTCGTCATCCTCATTGGGGTTTCGACCTAACTGCAGTTCGTCATCGTAACTGACTTGAGTGGGCAAATGCTCACATTCGATGGCGTCTGGCACTTTGGAGAGGTGTTCTCTTCACGGATGAATCCCGGTTTTCACTGTACAGGGCAGATGGCAGACAGCGTATATGGCGTCGTGTGGGTGAGCGGTTTGCTGATGTCAACGCTGTGGATCGAGTGGCCCATGGTGGCGGTGGGGTTATGGTATGGGCAACGAACACAGGTGCATTTTATTGATGGCATTTTGAATTCACAGAGATACCGTGACAAGATCCTGAGGCCCATTGTTGTACCATTCATCCACGACCATCACCTCATGTTGCAGCATGACAATGCACGGCCCTGTGTTGCAAGGATCTGTACACAATTCCTGGAAGCTGAAAACATCCCAGTTCTTGCATGGCCAGCATACTCACCGGACGTATCACCCATTGAGCATGTTTAGGATGCTCTGGATCGGCGTATACAACAGTATGTTCCAGGTCCTGCCAATATCCAGCAACTTCACACAGCCATTGAAGAGGAGTGGACCAACATTCCACAGGCCACAATCAACAACCTGTTTTTTTCTTTTTTCGGGGGGTGTCCCCCCGACCCCCCCCAATACAGTTAAACTGCACATTTTAGAGTGGCCTTTTATTGTGGCCAGCCTAAGGCACACCTGTGCAATAATCATGCTGTCTAATCAGCATCTTGATATGCTACACCTGTGAGGTGGATGGATTATCTCGGCAAAGGAGAAGTGCTCACTAACACAGATTTAGACATATTTGTCAACAATCTTTGAGAGAAATAGGCCTTTTGTGTACATAGAAAAAGTCTTAGATCTTTGAGTTCAGCTCATGAAAAATGGGGGAAAAAACTAAAGTGTTGCGTTTATAATTTTGTTCTAAGTACATATTATTGTCTAAATTTTATACAGAAATGCTGATGTGTGTGTGTGTGTGTGTGTGTGTGTTGTTTTATCCTTTAGCTAACAAGTTTGCTTAATTTGTCAGATGAAAATTGAGCATGGCTATGATCTCTTTGTTCAGTTTCAGTTTGCCCATGTTTGCTGTCATTTGTTCCCTAGGTAGTTAATTAGTTCACCACAACTGTCCTGTTACTTTAAACTTCTACTTTAAACTTCTAACATTTCTCTGTATGTATATAAGCCCTCAGTTAATTCTGTTCTTTGTTCGTGATATCGTTTGTTGGTTGTGTATTCTCCTGTGCTAGTCTGAGTTTGATTATTATTTTAAAGTTTGTTTCCTTCCGAACAATTATTTGTAGATCAAGTATTACTGCAGCTAAGCTGTGACAGATCTCGGAACCGATACAAGAGAAAATGGACTTACCGGCAGCCCAGCTGCTTTGCCTCGAGCAGGAGCAGCAAAGACTCGAGGACCACACTCATAGATTCCTTCATCTGGCGAGCCTTACTGACTATCCCGATTGCTATCCCACTCTGCGCATTCTACTACACCAGCATCAACGAGCACACAAAGGCTTGCTTGCCCGATGTTGGTCCTCTGGGGATCTTTTTTTTTAGTGGGTGCTGGTGAACTGGTCCCGCCCAGCTCCAGGTCTCCTGTATCTCCTATGATCCCTCCTTGCCTCCCTCTCCCACCTCCTCTTCAAACTTCAGCCAGCCTCTGCTGTCTCCCGTCAGTCCCTCAGCTCCTCCTACTCCTATGCCTTTCCTCTGTGGCGTGGATCCACCTTGTGCCTTCCGGCATCCAGCTCCTCCTGGAAGAAGGTATCCCTTGGCTCTGCCTTCAGCCGCTGATCCCGTCACTCCACCTTGGCCTGTCGTCAAGACTCCTCCGCCTTGGCTCCTCCCTCCCTCGGCTCCACCTGGGACCATCAGACTTACGGCTGAACTGGCATCCCTCGATCCTGCGGTTCCACCTCGGTCGGACATCGCCTTGCCTGCACCACTGACTTGCGAGCCGTCCACTGCGCTTCCTCTCTCCACCCACCCTTACAGCTCCATCTGGCTAAGCCCTCCCTCCGGCACCATCGCGGCCCTCAGTTGCTCTGGCTCCGCCTCAGCCCTCCGGAAACCCTGGTTCCACCTCTGGGAGTTGTCGCTATGGCTCCTTCGTGGCCTTCGAAGCCTGCATGCTGTTCTGGTCTATCTGCTCTCTGTCTGCGCTCTGGGCTCCCTTTCCATCGGCTCTGTTTCCATCCGTTGTCCCCATGACTTTTTCGAGGAAATCCTTCTTGCTGGGTTACGTCCCTCTCCAGCTCCATGTCCTCCACCAGAGCCCTCTTCCTCCCTCCTCAGATTAACTATTTATGGCGCGAGGATGTGCAGCAGGGGGAGCTACTTTCAGGGTTATATTTCTGTTTTGTTTAGTTTCAGTGTTTAGGTTCAGTCCTTCAGTGCTTAGTTCTGTTTTGGTTTGCCCGTGTTCACTGTCATTTGTTTTCCAGTTAGTCTCTTAGGTAGTTAATTAGTTCACCGCACCTGTCCTGTTTCTACGTTAATTATCTCTGTATGTATATAAGCCCTCAGTCAGTTCATTCTGTTCTTTTGTCCTGCGAGGCTTTTGTTTGGTTGGGTTTTCTCCTGTGCTAGTCTGAGTTTTGTTATTTTATTTATCCTTTATTTTTCCAAGAAGAGTAAAATAAATCCTTACCGAAATAGCCATACTAAAAATTTACATTAAACTTCACATAAACGTAACACACAAGACAAATTCTAAACAGTCAAAGCAAAAAACATGAATCATAAATCAACAAATTAATTAAAACAGCAACATGGTTTATTCATTTTACACTGCAATACATTTTTAAACATAGTCAAAGAAGGAATTGTTTCTAGTGGAATAATAGCTTGAAATTCATTCCACAGCCATGAGGCATAATAAGAGAAAGCTGATTTTCCGTGCTCTGAGTGTATCCTAGGTACTTCTAATTTAATTCCACTTGATGACCTGGTGCTATAGTTCTTTCTACGTAAGCATAAAAGACTAGTAATGTAATTTGGAAGCAAACCTAGCAATGCCTTTAGAGTATATACTAATATATGTGATTTCCTTCTTTGATTTAAAGAGGACCTGCAAGCATTTGCTATAAAATGCAGTGCAGCATGATAAACACCATCCAGCCTTTTCAGTAAATATATGGAAGCGTGCATATAAATAACATCACCATAGTCTAAAATGGGTAAAAAAATAAATAAATAAATAAATACTCTGTATAATTCTCTTTCTAGCACCAAAAGGATTTTTTTTCTTTCTTTTTTTTTTTTTCTTAAGAAAAAGTAAACTCAAGCTTGGTTTAAGTCTTTTCACCAAGTAATCAATATGAACATCAAATGCCAACTCCTCATCAAACCATATTCTTATATATTTGTAAGTTGTAACTCTTATAGTAAGAATAGACGGAGCAGTGGTCATTGAATGGCTGCATGTAAAAATAATATAGGCCTACTTGTTGTTTACATTTAAATCTAACTTCAGTTTTAGTAAAGTAAACTGAAAAGAATTTCAATAGCTTGAGACAAAGGGGATGCAGCTGAATAAATAATTGTATTGTCAGCATAAAAAAATACTGCCCTTATTCATTAATAAAAATATAAAAAAGTGGTGCCAGTAAAGAACCTTGCTGGACACCCTTTTTGACTGTTAGCATGGATGAGGTGTAATTATCTACAGCAACACACTGAGTTCTATCAGATAAATAGTTTTTAAACCAACTCAAGGCCGAATTACTGAGGCCTATACTTTTAAGCCTCTGTAACAGTAAGGCATGATACACTAAGTCAAACACTTTTGTCAAATCGACAAATAAGGCCGCACAGTGCTGTCTCTTATCGAGAGCAGTGATTAAATCATTTGTAACTAATGTAGTAGCTGTTGTCGGACTATGGTCCGCTCTAAATCCTGACTAAAATGTATTTAAAATATTATGACTAACTAGGTATTCTTTCATTAGATCATTTACCATAGATTCAAAAACTTTTGCTAAAACCGGGAGTTTAGAAAAAGGGCGATAATTATTCAAATCAGAGGGATTATCTCCTTTTAGTAATGGTATAACCATAGCTGATTTCCAAGATGGCAGAATAACATTGGTGGATAGACTCAGATTAAAAATCGATTTCTTATAGTCTAAATGTGAGAGCAGTTTATGAACTTGGGTGGGTAATATAGGGGTAAAGGAAAATAAATCTGATTCCCTATAGTTAGTCGACTCATCAATTCCCTGTTCATCAATGAACAACGAATTACTAGAGTCTATCAAACTAGCTGAAATAAAATGACTATTAAACATATTAACAATATTAACCTAGTCTGTAATTATTCTTTGGTTCACTTTTAAAGCCTTTGGAAGATCAGTAGATTTATCAGTTTGATTAAAATATTAATATTTCCTTCTGGAAATGTTTCGTTGTATGATTATTACTGCAGCCAAGCTGCGATATAACATTATTTTTATATAAAGTAGATAAAGAAATGTATTTAGTGGGAAGAGAAACAGGGTATTTTATAAATTGACAGTTTCCACATTTCAGAATGATAATGATACTAAATATTGATAATGATAAGTAATCTTAGCATAGAATGATTTCCAAACGATCATGTGACACTGAAGACTGGAGTAATAATGCCAAAAATACAGCTGTGCTATAACAGGAATAAATTACATTTTAAAATATATTATTTTAATTGTAATATTATTTCACAACATTACTGTTTTTACTGTATATTTTTACTGTAGTGTAGTGTATGTTCTGTATGTCTTCCATCCTTTTTATTTCTGCAAGATTAATGCAGTAAATACAGGTCAAAATATTGTGGTCAAAAATTGTGCATTGCATTTCATCTCTCAGAATGATAACATGGTAATTACTAATGTCAAGAGAGCAGTATTTACATTAAAACGAATGCCTCTGATTAAATAAGGACCCTACTGAAATACATGATATTCATATTCAGAAACCCTTTAAGAAACACATACTTATGCAAGTTAAAAAAACTAAACCAACACACTGTCAGAAATAGGGGTACAGTAGGAGTCCATTTCTGTCCCCCAAGGTACAATCTACACGAACGTACCCCATAGGGCTTATTATTGCTTATTATTGGACCTCAAGGTACATATATGTACCTTTTTGAGGGTCAAAAAGCATTAAAAGGTACATATATGTACCGTTTCTTTTAAAGGTTAAGGTACAATATTGTACCCTTGAGGGTACAGCCCCAGTGACAAGCCATTGTACCCCTAAAGGTACAATTATGTACTTTATTTTCCGAGAGTGCATCATAAAGTCTGTTCTTAAACTGTTTATCTACTTTCTTCACCACTCAGAATGTGCTGCTTTTCTCTGTTTGTTTTCTCAGGTGGGATTTTTATCATTTTTATTCAGCAACCTCAATCGGACATAAATAACTTATTTTCCCACTTTTGATGGGCAGTATGGCAGTTGAGTACTTGGCAAGAAGCCTAAAATATGCATAAATCCAGACTGACTGCCAAGAGCAGGACCACCTGTTAATGCAAGACAAGCTTCAAAACTGCTGCTCTTATGCTCTTCAATGAACATCCTATTTTGGCTTGTTCTTCTATTGGCAGTGATGCAGTAGGTGTAACACTAACAGAATCAGAAAATGTCCAGGTTTAGGAAATGCTTTGGGAATAGCTACACAAACCTCCTAGGGGCAAGATTAATCTGTTTGGCTCTTTTATAAAATGTCATATCAAAATCATCCATGTGCAAAGACCCGCTTTGGTTCTGTCCATCTGAAATAAACCATCCGCTACAAAGAGCTTGAATAGTTATAAACATGCATTCATAAACAGAGAGCAACGGCACAGATTAGGTCTCATTCATATCTTAGTTATTTCTTCTAGACAGCAATTCGATTACATGGAGATTTTTAATGCTTCTCAGATTCCCACATTCATTTGTATAGGTTTCATTTGTTAACATTAGTTATTATAGTTAACACAGACTAACAATGAACAATACTTAAACAGCATTTATTAATCTTAGTTCATATTAATCTCAACATTTACTAATACATTTTTAAGATCAAAAGTTTTATCTGTTAACATCAGTTAATGCTCTACATGAACAAGAACATTTTAATTTACTAACATTAAAAAAGGTCAATAAAAGCTGTAATAAGATATTGCTCATTGTTAGTTCATGTTAGTTAATGCATTAACAAGTGTTATTATTGTAAAGTGTATCTGTTTTTATTTCTCTTAGGTTTTTTTGGAGAAACATCTGAGATAATGTTATGTTATGACGTAAACCACTTAAATCTGGAGGATTACGCCATGGGAAATGTGTTGAGCTAGTAAATGAGATCTATAATGATGATCGTCTGTTTCACTGCCGTAATTAATGGTGAGGAGATGAAGGCAGAGCAGCTCCATTTAAAGGTCTTGTGTATGGAAAGAGCGAGAGGACATCATACAGTGAAATTTAGCAGCGGCCAGAGCCACGGCACAGGATGAAAGAGAGATTTCATCCACTGGAAGCAGCAGACAAAGCGGTCTAATTCCCACCGCCTGCTTCCTGCTCAGCACATGAAAGCCAGAGGGCCTGCGTCTGCTGCCTGCCGCGACCATGGGTGTTCAGGGAGGCAACTGATCCTTGGGTTTTACCCGACCGAGAGGCAGGGGTGTGGGAACTTGCTCTCAATATCTGCTCTGCTGATGAACTAGGATCGGTGCAGTTCTAGGCACAGCAATGACACGCACAGTCTCAGATCTTCATTAGAGGCAGTGATGAGCTGTGGCAGACAGGACCAATAAAAGCCTTGGGAAGAACATCAGTCAGTAAAGTATCAAATATAATAAAATGTAATTTTATCCATTTTCATTGGATTTTGTCAGAAAACATGTAACTTTGAATGACTGTCAATCAAGAAAGATGCTTCTGGAATATTGTAGTTCAAGGGCTGATCGGACTTTACTAACCAGTGGGGTTTACATCCTCATTCTGGCAATAAAACTCAGGATCAAGGTTATTACTGTTAACTTTTACAAGACGAGACAAAAACTAGCTGTGAAAAATATGAGCAGACCAAATTTCTGTATAAATCCTGCTTTGAATGTTGTGTAAAATGTTGCATGGAATTGAATGTGGCAGTTTACTTAGGAAATGTTTTAAGAATGATTAATAAAGTTCTGCTTGTGTTTCATGAATGAAGCTCATCAAGTAAACACAAATAAAATAAAATGCAAATGGAGCCCCAATAAAATGTCAGGCTAAACTAATTAATTTGTCATAATTTTAATCGATGGATGGTCTGATTTAATGAATCTAGTCTGAATTCAGACTATTAGAGTATTCTGTCATAAATAAAGTGCCCAATGAGACGAGTGACTGCCTGAGTGACATATAGAACAATCAACCACAGATGTTTGTTACATTTTTTTATTTTGTGTGTGTGTGTGTGTGTGTGTGTGTGTGTGTGTGTGTGTGTGTGTGTGTGTGTGTGTGTGTGTGTGTGTGTCATAAAGGGGTCAGGGCTTTGCTGGTTATCAGGGGCCTCATATATAAAACTTTCTGTAGATTTCATCCTAAAAGTATGCGTTCACAAAAGCCAGATTTTGCGTATTAATAATAAAATTGCTCAAGGATTGAGTCATAAGACATTTAATGTGCCTTTTAGCAAAGTAAGCTCCCGTGTTACTCTTCATGTAGTAAGACTTTTGTAAGTTAGTTTTGATAAAGGCTTAGTACATTACTATTTCCAAGAACAAATTATGTGCCCTATCCACATAAACTGTACAACTCAATTCTCTTATTGTGTGTCAGCAATTAAGATTAACATTGAACTTATTTCTGTATAACTTCACTCTCAATATATGCTCAAACTCTGCATTTATGGATTGTTTTTTACTTTGGTGCATCAGAAATACTTGACTTTGTGCCCAATTTGTTAAGTCGTTGAGGTCTTTTCTAGACTTTACAGCAAATGAGACAAATGTGACAGCTCCTCTAGCACAGTGTGTGATGTTGTTGAGATCTTTTTCTAAAGAGACAAATATGAGAGCTCCAGTTTCTCTAGCTGAGTAAAAAATAAATAATCTGAGCACAGTGTGTGATGATGATGAGATCTCTTCTAAATCTTTTGAGGAGACAAATGTGAGCGATCCAGAGTCTCTAGCTAAGGAGAAAAATATGAGCACAGTGTGTGATGATGATATCTTATGGAAGTAAAATAATGTCAAATGTTTTTGAAATAAAAAGCCTGTTGAATTGCACTACTTGAAAAAAAATAGGCATTGCATTAACCATGCTTGCATTTTAATGCATTGTATTTTTAGGGCTTGCATTTTTATGGGCTGAAATTCAACATGGTTGAGTAATTAGGCTGCGAATATTTCAATTAAAAACATTTCAAACACCTTTTCATTATTAAAAATTCAATAATCCATATTCACCTGTCATATTTCACTTCCAAAATATTCAAACTGTTTAAAAATACAACCAATTATATTCAACAGGCAATTTTCGGTCCATTTTATTTCGCTTTGCAAATTCGCTTCCACAAATTCAGTGGTTTAAATTCGACAGTAAATTCAACATTGACCAGGAACTGCAGGAAAAGCAGTAGATTACCGAGCATACTCTCCATCTGCTGTTAGTCGAACTCACCATCAGATGGTGCAAAAGCGCTTGTTGTTGACGAAGACATTCATTCATAAAATGAAAATGATTATCTGTGTCAGTATATGCGGAAAAGATGATAAACACACAAAAGCTGTGTTTATGTTTCATTCAATAACTTAATTGTTACTTTCCCTGTGTATTCTACATGTCATCAGCTTTCTCTACCATGAACAGGATTATAATCGGTTTCCCTCAATACCTCATACTCAAGGATTCCCCTTCCGTCGGGACAAAACGCTTAACGTAGCTTAATGGACTAATACAGTGATATGAAAGACCAATCTTGCACCTTATTGGGGATGTATGCTGTAGGCTACTATATATAGGCTACAGGCAAGCAGATGGACTCAGAATATGAATTTAACGCGCAAAGTTTCATGCTGAGCGTTTCGTGATATAGTTGGCATAAAATCAACACTTGATCAATTAATACTAACACTTTCTATTCTATTCTATTCTATTCTATTCTATTCTATTCTTTTCTATTCTATTCTATTCTCTCTCTCTCTCTCTCTCTCTCTCTCTCTATATATATATATATATATATATATATATATATATATATAGTATGCCTACGTGTATTGCATTAGCTTAAACTGTCATAGCACTTGCATATTGTCCTCCTATTGTTAGTTTAACTGTAAATCGCTTTGGATAAAAGCGTCTGCTAAATGACTAAATGTAAAATTGGCTTGATATTGGACATTCGCACATTTAGGGACCGTCTCTAAAGTTGCATACAACATTGGTATACACGTTTCTAACTTCAATAGCAAACTTAAATTTATTTGAATAAATATCAAAAATCCAAAGGCTGCGCATTATGCCTGACACTAAATGAACACTTTACAGTTGGTTTTATGACTGTAAGTCGTTCTATTCAAATGCTATCGGAGTTAGAAACGTGTATACCAAAGTCGTATACACTTTAGAGACGGTCCCTAAATGTGCGAATGTCCAACATCAAGCCATCTTTATGCCAGTCTATCACTGGGAAACGCTCAGCATTAAACTTTGCGCGTTATTCTGAGTCCATCTGCTTGCCTGCGAGTTTGTTTTTTTACATCACTGTAGTCCATTAAGCTACGTTAAGCGTTGTATATGTCCAGCAGGGGAATCCTGAAGTATTGAGGGAAACCCTAATAGTATAGCCTGCATGCAGCACATCGCCACAATATAAAGTTAAGGCAACTAAACAACCAATAGAAATATATGTCAACCTCAAAAATGTAACATTGGATCTGTATATCCGCATCGGGGAATAACATTATAATCTCGTTCACGGTAGAGAAAGATGCATGTAGGCTACACAGGAAAAGTAACCGTGAAGGCACTGAATTTAACATAAAACAGCCGTCATAATAATCACAAATACACTTACATTGCTGTAAATGAGTTTTATGAATGAATGACTTGCTCTAATTTTGCTGGTCTTCGTCAACAACACACGCTTTTGCACCATCTGATGGTGAGGTCGACTAGCAGCAGATGGAGAGTATGCTCGGCAATCTACTGCTTTTCCTGCAGTTCCTGGACGTCAATGGTGAATTTACTGTCAAATTTGAACCACTGAATTTGTGGAAGCGAATTTGCAAAGCGAAATAAAATGGACCGAAAATTGCCTGTTGAATATTATAGGTTGTATTTTTAAACAGTTTGAATATTTTGGAAGTGAAATATGAATGGTGAATATGGATTATTGAATTTTTAATAATGAAAAGGTGTTTGAAATGTTTTTAATTGAAATATTCACAGCTTAAATATTCAACCATGTTGAATTTCAGCCTATAAAAAATGCAAGCCCTAAAAATACAATGCATTAAAATGCAAGCATGGTTAATGCAATGCCTATTTTTTCAAGTAGTGCAATTCAACAGGCTTTTTATTTCAAAAACATTTGACATTATTTTACTTCCATAATATCTCTTCTAAACCTTTAAAGGTTTAATTATTTTTCTCTCAGGAGACAAGTATGAGAAGCAGGAGTCAAGACTCAAGTCTCCATTTGATGTTAAAGTAACCTCATTTTTGTCTAGGAGAAACATTTGAGATGTTAAAGAGATGTTCTTTCCTCTGGGATAGCATGCCACAGAAAAAGTGTCCAAAAGCAGTGTATCCACAAATAAAATTGAACTTTAATTAACTTCAATTTAAAGGTGCCATAGGTGATTCTCTGGAGAAACATTTTTTGTTTGCTGGTTGAAAGTCTCCTGTTAAGCGGTCTAAATGTATTTTTATAAATATATGTGTCTGTGGAAGGCGTAGGACTGTAGAATGCTCGTTCAATCGTTGCGTTCGGTCTGAACGGTCCTGTGGCATGTGTTCCCTGTCGGTTAATGTGTGTTTGCATACCACTGCGCAGGCTGTTCACGCAGACATAATAAGACATCAGCGCGTTCACGTACGCTGTGCAGACAGAGCGAGAACAGCAACAAGCAGACTCTCATCATGGAACCCTGCACTTATATTTTAAAAAATACCTACATGCAATTACAGCTGTAATTAATATCTGTAATTACATCTATAACTACACTTTTGACCCTTCCTTTACACCTTACACTTACCCATACCCATACCAACAAACCTATCCCTAGCCTCACCCGTATCCCTCCTCAATAGCAGCACAAGTGTTTTGCAATAAAACAAAGTACATTGTACAAGTATATAGTAGTTAAAGACACCTAATATAAAGAAGCAAAAATATAAACTAGTGCATTTTTCTAATTTAATTGCCATGTTTAGTAGATATATTAAGCTGCATTGGTTTTGAAAGGGCTCTCCATTAAATACTGTGTAAGCTCCACTTGGCATTATATCTGTTGGGCACTGACCAATGCCAGCGACAACCTTATTCCCAGATGAAAGCTCAGTGCAGGACAGGGTGACTGTTAGCTTTCCCATTCACATCAGCTCTCTGGACAGCCTCCTCTGCTTGAGATCTGTGAAAACCTTTGCAAGAGATATTGTTCTCTTAGAGAGATGATGGATGGATATAAAGATAGATGGATAGATGGATGGATACTGTTGTCTGTATTCATCAGCACCTCACCAAGAGAGAAGGGAATGCGTTGCTTTTCAAGTCAGATACGCGAGGCTGTGTGAGAAATGTCTTTTTATTTTTTATTTTGTAACTAGCTATATTCTACTTGTTATCATGAAACAATAAGAACTTCCAGACGCTTCAGCAGAGTGGATGTCTGGAAGATGACACCGACATGCACAAACACACGCCCACGACTCCCACCGAGAGCCACAGTCGGCCGGCTGTTGTTTTGCGAGACTTAAGGGTTTGGGAGAAATAATGAGCTCATTGCTCTGGCCCCAAGGTACCGCTGGCAATTACCATGATCCATGCTCCTGCTCAGTGGGAATTCACTTCCCTCACAGGTTTTCTGGGACAGAGAAAGAAGACCTTCGCAGGGTGCAGGCATTCTTTTATTCTGACATCTGGATTCAAGGGGGGCCACATATTCAAAGCAACACATCGGTTGCTAAATAAGCCCGCTTTATGCACATGGTTCTGATGAAAATGGCTCCTGTCCAAGAAGAAACAAATGTCCTTGAATTTGAAGTTAAGCACTTTGCCAGAGCTTTAGCGCAAACTTGACAAAAAAGATCAACAAATAGCAGCTTGCGCTCCCTCCACATCTGAACCAATGTGGAAACAATCAGGTTGTACAGACGCATTTCCACTGATTCTGCAGTTGGCATGGGGTTTGTGTGAGTAGCAAAGTCAATAAACAATGTTAGTGCATCAAACTGTTGTTTTTGGCAAACGCAATTCATTACGTGTCAGTTGTCACATCCAGCAGTGGACAGTGGCACAGAGAGTCGGCTGCTGGCAATGTTGAAATCATCCGCTGCCGTCCACTCAATCTCCCTGATAGCCTCATGCATAAACGCTCCTCATAGTAAGTGAGACTGACATCATTTATAATTGACACTTTTTAATCTCTGGCCTGAGGCGTGGATGAGGAAATTGTTTCCACAGCCATTTTCGGGCTCTTTCTCACCGACAGGCTCCCAGAGCAACACTACGAGTGTAATGCTTTATTACCGCTGTGCATTACATATGTCTCCTATATTGCATATGCTGCTGTTGGAATGATGGTAGAGTGGGATTTGTACTTATACTGTGGAAGAACATACTGAATAATTGTTTCTCATCATAATCTGAAAATGTATCCACAAGCAACAATCCTCAGGGTCCAAACACATTGGAAAAGTTGTGGAAATTTGATTGCCATTATTTGACTGAATTGCCATTCCGAAGCTGTAGATGACGTCAGCATCCTTGATTTTGTTGTGTCCTCAGATTGTAATCATGTCCCTTTTTACCATGTTTCACTAATCTTGTATAATCCTAACCCTAACTTTTCCCAAGGTATATGTTGATAAGTTTACATGGACCCTTTTTAGCTTAACATTTCTACAGCTTAAAATTCCCTGAATAACTTTTGCTTTCACCAGCTCAATGCGAGGACTTTTCCCGTTGACAGTACTTAAACTTTGCATGAACAGCCAGCATCACTACACTATGATATTTAATCATGTCTGTTTATTTGTCGTGAAGATCCCAGATGTCAGGGCTGAGGTTTCCATGTGTAATGAGAAAATCACATGGCTCCATTTTTAACCCCAAGAAGTTGGCAGGTGCACTGCTCAGAGTCGCTGATGTTTCACAGCCCTGTTATTAGATTCAATATTCTCACTTCAGCAATAAAGAAAAGGCTGTTTTTCATTACTCTGTGAACTTATTAACAAGCTTACTTTATCCTTAAAGGCTCACACTTAATTGCATTTGGAGAGGAAACGAGACTTGGCTTGAATGCCTAATGAGGACTTTTGAATATGATAAAGGGTACTTTTTGGATTACATCTTTTATTTATAGTTAATTTTACTGTATTAGTCAGAAATGGCAATCACTCACTCTTTTTATGGAATTCTGCCACCATAAGGAGCCTCCGAAACAATAATAGCTTCAAGGATTTCTGTAAAATACTACATTTGACACTTCAATGCTCATTATATTTTTAGAAGATGGCCCAGCCTGATTGATTCAGGCCACTAGCGTAACATCACATAAGCAGTCTTAGCTTGTTAACATGAAGGATTTCACTGACTAGCAAACATGCTTCAAGTATCCATGTTTAGGGTCTCGCACCTGTCAGAGAAGTGACAATTTATGAGTGTGTGATGCTCCTCTTCTAGGCGTTGTGTGCAGAAAGTCTGAATGATGTTTAGGGCCCTATCTTACACCCGGCGCAATGCAGCGCCAAGCGCGATGCAAGTGTTTTTTGCTAGTTTCAGTCAGACGCAGTTATCATTTTCACATTCTGCGTTGTTTAAATAGCAAATGCATTTGCACCCATTTGTGCGCCCAAGGGCATGCTGGTCTGAAAACGAGGTGTGTTCTGGTGCATTGCATTGCTATTTTGATGCAACAGAAATAGACTACGCCATTGATCAACTGAAACCTGGTCTAAAGTCAATGGCGCAATATAAATTTTTTTTATTTAATAATAATAATAATAATAATTCGTTACATTTATATAGCGCTTTTTCTGAGACCTCAAAGCGCTTTACATAGAAGGGGGGAATCTCCTCAACCACCACCAATGTGCAGCATCCACTTGGATGATGCGACGGCAGCCATATTGCGCCAGAACGCCCACCACACACCAGCTTACTGGTGGAGAGGAGACAGAGTGATGAAGCCAATCATATGAGGATGATTAGGAGGCCATGATAGACAGAGGCCAAGGGGCAAATTTGGCCAGGATGCCGGGGTTACACCCCTACTCTTTTTCGAAGGACATCCTGGGATTTTTAATGACCACAGAGAGTCAGGACCTCGGTTTAACGTCTCATCCGAAGGATGGTGCTCTTTTGACAGTATTGTGTCCCCATCACTATACTGGGGCGTTAGGACCCACACAGACCACAGGTTGAGCACCCCCTGCTGGCCTCACTAACACCTCTTCCAGCAGCAACCTGGTTTTCCCAGGAGGTCTCCCATCCAGGTACTAACCAGGCTCAGCCCTGCTTAGCTTCAGTGGGCAACCAGTCTTGGGCTACAGGGTGATATGGCTTAATGAGCGCGTTAGTAATGTGCGCCTATAGGCGGGTCCACAACACGCGTACACTCTGCTTATTAAACACACAGGGATGCACAGCAGCACACAAACATGCCAAATATTTCAAATAAAAGGATTACAATGTAAAAGATTATTATTGTGTACATAAAGATATGGTGGAATCCGGCTTGTCCCGTAGATGGTCTGCTTGCGCACTTTAACATCGTGCACGAGCAGATCCGTTTGCGCTCTGGAGACACGTTTGGTCTTTGCACTATCAAATTCCGTCATGTAAATAGCGAATCTGCCAAGGTGCAAACGCAACTGGCATTTAAAGGGAATGGGAGATTAGACTCTGATTGGTTCAATGCATGTAAATCCCAAAACACACCCATTACTCATTATGAGAATAGGGATGACCCTTTTAGACCATGCGCCTGGCGCCCCGATTAAACTTTAATTTTTCCCATCGTTAAAATAGCAAAAGTGGATTCGGACACGCCCTTAGTGAACTTGCGGCCTGCGCTTTAGACCATGCGCTTAGATCGTTAAAATAGGACCCTTAGACGTAATGGTCAAATCAGACCCCGGTGGTTGGACCACAGGCTCCTCTCAGTCTCAACAGAGACCATTGCAGCACCTACTGACTCATTCAGGCTGGACAAAACCCCTGCTGTGAGACCCTATACATTCACCTTTACTCATGCCGACGTGACCAATTACTGCAGTGCCCCTATAATTTAATTTGTACATATGTGGCACAGTGATGACATGGTTTCGATTAAATTTTGGCTCAGGCTGCTCTGAGAACGTAGTGACTGTATGGAATACATGGTCACATGACCCCTTGTTGTGGCCAGTGCTGTTTTCAGCTAATTGTGATGATGTAACTATTGGTTTTCTGAGCTTATGCATGTGTCAAACTCACAAATGTTTGCTAGACCACAAAGGAATGACACCACAGTTTGTGTAACTCCGAGATATGGTTGTTTATGCATATAGGATTCCAAGCCAATTTGTTTTCAGAAGGGAATACTGGCACGCTACTTACTAAATAATGCAGGATGTATTGCTCATCCCTTGTATTAAGTTCAAATTCTGTTATGATTTGTATGTAGGGTTAGGGTTATTGGATTCAATACAATGAACCAAAAATCACCCTATGAAAAACAAAAAATAAATCAGTATTTCTCACACATTACAAAAAAACATAAGAACGTATGATTTTTTTAAATCAAACTGGATATAGAACTATATTTTTAACATTTTTGTTTTCAAAATTATACAAATTATAATTATTATACAAAAACAATACAAATGATAAATAATATTAATAGTATTGTGGCTAACATTTATTCAAACTTTTAACATTTTGAACAAAACAGGTGTAACCAAAACAGCACTTTTTCTGTGTGCTTTTTCTGAGGCAACAGCAAACTTATTGGTTTGATTCCCAGCTAAATGAACACGCATAAAAAAAATAAAAATGATGTCTTCAATGCAACATACACCTTATGTAACAACAAGAGGGTAGTTTAGAAACTGACACAACCAAATACATTAAAAAAAAAGTCTGTGCAGCATGCCTTTAACCATAAAATATGCAAGTCATATTGACCCGCAAACATCATAATTGTAATAACAAATTTGTATGCATTTTCCACAATACATCACAGTTAACACTTTGCAGGCATGTTCATGATCCTAAATGAGAAAAAGAAGTATGTGAAAAAAGAACGCAACAATTGTCCTCATTAGGGGTATGCAGAGGAGCCTATCTGTGTCTGTAGAAATCTCCAAATATTTGTATCTGTATTTGGATAAAACCAAGAGTGGGCGGGGCTTAGTCAAATTACATGAAAAGCCTCTTTTAAACGTAATTCTGTTACCTTCATTCATTTCAGTTTACAAATGTGCCTTGTATAACTTGTATAAAAAAATGTATTATGATTTATTTTTTATATCTTAAACACCAATATCTTATAACACCAATAATGCTAATTGTTAAACAAATGGAAAACAACTCTATCTTATTATTTTCCAAAGGCATTTTGTGTACATGTCAGGACAATCATCCACAACCTCAAATAAAAGGACTCTATATAAAACAGCTGATTATAGAACATGGAACTTGAAAGAAAATATTCAGTGGTTGCTAAACATTGCTAAAACAACTTTAATGCAGCAAATGCAAATCTGAACAAATTATAAAGACTACAAAATGCTTGCCAGCTCCGGGAGAGAGTGAGACAGAGAAACATAGGCACATTTTTTGTCATATCGTAAAAGGTTTAAAACATTTAAATAGACATATCAAGTAGTAGACCATGTGTATGATTCAGTATCTTAGCTGATATAACTCCTGGCAGGTTCTGATATCTGAGAGACTTACAGAGACGGAAAGTGTATTTTTGATTTGCGATCATGCTGTGCTCATTTCATTCATAGAGTTTGCACCCATTCACTTCACAAACTCATTATTGCATAGTGATTTTAGAGGTTTATGTATAATATTGGACTATCCCCTGCTCACCAGCTATCCAGCAAACACGAGGAGTGACTGCATCTAACGAATATATGTTTCCTATTATTCAGTAGAATTCATTATTCATCATTCGTTAAGGCATTATTTTCGAATAGGGTATTCAGCTTCAGACACATCCCTAGTCCTCATCACATATTTAATTCGGAGAGTGGCATTTGGTTATGATCTCTGAAATAAGATGTAGCTAGTTTGTTCATTTATTTCAACTTTGGGAGAAAATATCTTCAACAGTCAGGCGACTGACTCTGCTTCTCGTTTCTTTGTCACAGTGGAGACAGAAGGGATAATTACATTGTGGGATATATTATTCCGTGAGTGCTGTTGTATAGATTATTTGGGGCAAATATAGTACTGTAGGTCCTTTATTCTATGCATACTTAAAATTCACAAACTCTACACCGCAAGAGAAGTGTTAGCTCAGCCCAACTCCTGATGTCATCTGCCGGTTGGGTTTGTGTTGGTGATTCACATGATGTATATTTTATTTGCAGTTCTTCATTATCCATGGACTCAGTAAGATATATTGCAAACCATGATGTACTTTGTTTTCTTCCTTCAGAAACTGCTTTTTGGCGCCTGGCTCAGAATGAACATTCATCACTGGTGGGCAGGACACAGTGAGAAACAGTAAACGGCCAAAGTTCACGCTGAAAGGAATGCTGAACTCCTCAAGAGGAGCCCGAGAAATCCAGCATCAGCACAGAGGAGCCGGAGGAGCTCATCGCCTCTCTGCTCTGCTCCAGCCCAAGAGGCCCATAAACAATAGCTTCTCCTCACTGGAAGTCTTCACAGCGGCCCGGGCCGGATCCCAGCAACTACATTACTATTCCAGTTGCCACAGGGTGTTGAGCCAAGGCGAACTGCGACCCCTGGCCTTATTTTCAAAGCTGATCTCTGAACCCTATTGTGGCTCAGCGATTCACTCTGAATCTAGACGTGCAGAGAGGGGAGCAGGTGAATCGCTCTTTCTCTGCTGCTGTTTTTGATGTGGAACATGGTCTGAGGCGATTTCTCAGTGTGTTCAGAGAGCAAAAGCAGGGAAGTCAAGAAATGTGGCTTGAGACGTCGAGAAGTACACAGCTAGCAATTCAAATGTCTGAGAAAGTTTTGTGTGTTTTGATGTCTAAATGCCTTATTCAAATGCTTTGTGAGGAGCACACTTTGCTTCCTCTTGTATCGATTACGGTTTTAGGTGATAAGGTCCAGCATCTGAAAAATAACCCGAGGAAGCAGAATTAAGTAAAAATATGTTTCGAACATCAACATGTCTTCTTTAATTTGAAAGCATCCTCAAGTTAGCATTGAAATAAATGCAGCTAAATGTTGTTCATGTAGTTTTGTACATCACCATTTTACTGCCTCAAATTCTTCCTGCTGCTCTGTGTGTGTGTGTGTGTGTGTGTGTGTGTGTGTGTGTGTGTGTGTGTGTGTGTGTGTGTGTGTAAATCAATTTGGGCTCTAGGCTGATCTGCCTTACAGGCACCTTTTTCTTTGATTCGGTTCCCACCACAGCCTAGCCGAGGACTACAGTCAGCCTTAAGTTCTTTGAGGGATTTGTACTCCCGCTAGTCTGAGCTCACCAACACCTGCATTGACTATATCACAGGCTCAGAGAATTAGCAAACTTGGGCTCCATTCTGTGGGAATAACGGTGGAAGAAAACAGGCTTTCACTGCAGACCTACCTGCAGGGCAAATGTCCTTCAAAGGCCGTGATCAGAAACTACGGTTTATAATGAATTCATGTAAAATACAAAGAACATTTGTGAGTGTTTTCTGCTTTCAGTCCAGCATCCACTAGACAAACTTTTGAACTTGAATCTATAGGTTAATGTAAGCTGAAATTGATGTCAGCTGAGACTTGATTTGGTTGTGTTCTTGATCAAAAAAAAAAAAAAAAAAAAAAAAAATCTACTCTACATCTGTGTTGAGTGTATTTTAAATAGCTGTGCAATTTAAAGATTTTTGCACCACAGTGGCACCAGATGGAAGTGCAAACAATGCCTGCTATGTTTGGAATAGCTCTTACTGTTGCTGCACTACATAGGCTACTGCAGTATGTTATACTGAGGTTGTGAATTTTCTACGGAATACTGTATTCACTGTATTACACAATGCAATGCTCTCAATCATCCCATTCCAGTGAGATGGATTGATTTTTCATCTCTTTGTTTATTTGATTGATTTGAACAATTTTTTACATTACCATATTTATTTCCCAGCTGATTACTGGTCATTCCACTTGCTGAATTAAACATGGAAAGTGATGAGGTCATGTGTACTGTTTATTGTGGAATAATTTTACTGCCTCAAATACTTCCTGCTTCTCTCTGTCTCTCTCTCTGTCTGTCTGTCTGTGTGTGTGTGTGTGTGTGTGTGTGTGTGTGTGCGTGCGTGCGTGCGTGTGTGTGTGTGTGTGTAAATCAATTTGTGCTCTAGGTTGATCTGCCTTACAGGCACCTTTTTCTTTGATTCGGATCCCACCATAGGCTGTTAAACTTTAAGTTCACTATTGTAATAATAATACTATTGTACTATTGTAATAAATTTAATATACAGTACCGTACAGTATTCAGTGAGTATAAGCTATGCTATAAGCTTTTGTATTTCAAACATGGCCGCTGTTTTCAAGCAGTCTTCAATTGGTCAGACAAACACACAGTCCTGCCCCAAACTCAAACTATTGGTTAATTCAGTGTTGAAACATGAGTGCTACTGGTTTCAAAGTAAAAACACAGCTCAATGTTTTCACAATCAGTGAATACCTTACATGTATTGCTTATGTTAATTAATTATGATGTTTACCATTTTAAAGGTCCCGTTCTTCGTGATCCCATGTTTCAAACTTTAGTTAGTGTGTAATGTTGCTGTTAGAGCATAAATAATATCTGTAAAATTATAAAGCTCAAAGTTCAATGCCAAGCGAGATATTTTATTTATCAGAAGTCGCCTACATCGAACGGCCCGTTTGGACTGCATCCCTCTACTTCCTTCTTTAATGACGTCACTAGAACCGTTTTTTGACTAACCTCCGCCCACAGGAATGCTCCCTCAACTCTACCGAAATTCGTTTGTGTACTTGAGCACTTCTTATAACTTACTTTGTTTACTCAGCTCTTACGGTGATTTTCTGAAGTAAAACTGATGCTTCATCTTTTGTGTGATGTACAATAAACTTTATTAAACGCATCAGTATATGTTTGATCATCATTCGGACCTGATCCGAAACAGCAGACTTGTAGGCTATTATATAAATAATGGATACATACAAGCAGATGACAAATACGTTATAATAACCGTAATTAAACTACTAAACTATACCTGTTTCATCTCTATACAGCACTCTGACTCTGTAGGCATTATTGTCCGACTCGAAATGAACACCGTTACTGAGAGTTTCTGATATTATCATCATTCCGTGAGATGAAATTGTCCCGAGAGACTGAGCGCGAGCTCATGAAGCTCCGCCCCCTGTGCCGTGCAGCAGCAGCTTATTTGCATTTAAAGGGCACACACTAAAACAGCGCGTTTTTCTGAGCCCCAAAAAATGACAATTTAAACATGCTGTAAAAAATTATCTGTTGGGTATTTTGAGCTGAAACTTCACATACACACTCTGGGGACATCAGAGACTTATTTTACATCTTGTGAAAAGGGGCATAATACAGGACCTTTAATGAGCATCTAAAAATAGTTAAGGATATACATTTCAAAATAAGAGTCCTGGTCTATTTTAGGCTTGTTTGCAGTCTAAGCAGTGAAGGTACTAAAACCCTATGGATTTGCACTGTTTTGCCAATTACTCTTTTTCTGCCGTAAAAGTGAGGGTCAGATGGTGTAATGTTGTCATAATACACAACACGACTTTCAAAGTATATACAGAACTGTGCAAAAGTCTTAGGCACATTATTATTTTCACCCAAAAAAACAACAAGTTTTAAGCCAGTTATTTATATCTTTTGCTGTAGTGTGTCAGTAGAAATATCAGTTTACATTTCCAAACATCCATTAATTGTTAGAATCCAGTGAGATTTTTGTATGCACAAGAAGTCTGACACCAGCCTGTATACTCCACACAGAGATCTGATCTCACCATTTTGAAAATATTTTGAAAACATTACTATAAATTACAGCAACTCCTCCCCCTCTGAAAGGCAAAGGGGGAGGTGTTGCTTTAATTTATAGTAATATTTTCAAAATTACTAAGAAGTCTAGTTTCAAATATAATTATTTTGCAGTGTTGGTGCTTAATGTATAGTGTAAATGATAAATCACATTTGAGAATTGTGCTGGCTACTGTATACAGGCCACCAGGGCACCATATAGACTTTATCAAAGAATTTGCTGATTTTCTATCAGAGTTAGTGCTGGCTGCAGATAAAGTCCTAATTGTTGGTGATTTTAATCTACATAGATAACGAAAAAGATGCATTAATAACTTTATTCTACAGCTGCTATAAAGCCAAAACAGTCTCTGTAACTTTAATTTCCTATTATCACTGTGTAGGTGTAGTAGGTTTGTATGTAGGTGCAACGTCACTTATAGTCAACAGTGACTAAAGGGGACCATCAAAATAAAGAGTTGCGAGCATAGTGAGACAATCAACATCTGCTTGTTTTTGTACACCACAAATCAGATTAATGTGTTATAAAAAAAAAATAAAAAAAAACCTGTGGACCCTTTTGAGCCAATAATGTGTTAACAAATGTCAACTATGTACTTTTTTCAAAGCAACTTACAAAAGACAGTCTTACAGCTTTAGCTTTAAACTTGTACTGTAGGTAATTATGTACAGCCTCTTAAGCCTCTATTAAAACAAGTTTTAGAACATAATTCTGACTGTTAATTGTGGATACATAATGAATTTCCATGCTGAATTGTCATGGCGTAAATTGTTCTTTTCAGAGGATAATTTGAGTTACAGGCCTTGAATTCCGTTTTAAATTAAAAGTGTTTATGATGATGCCTCAGAAGAAACAAACACACACTTTCAATCAATCACAAAGCTTTGGAGAGAGACAGAATAAAGAGAATGATTGTTCCTCACATTTTTAGCAATCTGATTGCATGCGAAACAGCACCGCCTATCAACAGACACTGGCACTGCGGTCACACGCTCATACAGTCCAGTGTCATGATCCTGCCTTTCAGGACCGCATTTCCTGGACCCTAGTTTGTGTGTGTGTGTGTTTACTAGCAGTTTATATTATTTTCTAACACTTATTATTCAATTCTGTATTTGTATTACTCTTTTCAGGAATGATTTACTGTTTTAATTACTTAAATTTAATTCCTGTAGGCTATTCTCCTAACCAACCCCTAAACTAACGGTTGGAAAGCTTTTTGAAATATTTAGCCTAATTTATTTCAATTTATGAGCCCTTATATTCTGGTTTTAAATTTGGTTCTCTTTTTTTTTTTTTCAAAGAGGATGTAAGCTATTCTCTGTATATGCAAGATTTCCATTTCATTAGCCGTGGTGCTTCTCATCTGATGTGCGACCGGCTTAATTAAGTGCAGTAAACAGTAAAACTGTTTGCGCTACAAACTAGTGTGTTTATGATTACAATAATAAATTAAAATAACATGACAACAAATACCAGTTTGCAACATCAAGCAGCATAATAAACTGATTTTGCACAGCTAAAATAACTGGAGGCGGACACCGGAAACCACGCACATTCAAGTTTAAAATGTTATGAGTATGTTAAAAATAAGGTAGAAGGATAACAAAAATATAATAATTTCCATCGTTTCAGGTTTGAATCAGGTCTCTTCTGTTGGAATAGAATTAGCTAGGGTCCTAGAAATGTGTTCCTAGAACTGCAGCCTCCAGGAATATTTGTTGATACAGTCTGCCAACAATAAAGAAATTAAGGATAAAGATCAATCACATATGATGTAGTTCACAGAAAATCCTAGGCCATTTAATCTTCAAATATTTAAAGAGTATCAGAATGATCCAGAAACGGTGCTTATCAGACTAGCTGGCAGAACTCGAAAGCGTGCATGTCTGGAGTTTATTTAGCTGGAACAGAGTTAGTTAGTTTGCTTGGGCTTCAAAGAAACATATTCTCGTGATTGAGGTCGACTGTAATGATGTTTTATGAACGTGCTAGAGGGGGAAACTCCAGAGCTCTCACTTTGAACCTCAGGGGTTTCTGTTCGTTCCCTCAAACTGTTTTATTGCCTCATAAAAATGCTGGCGTGTCCGTGAACTTAGATTTCCCATTTTAAATGAAAGCTTCACTTAAGTTCACATTTACCTGTTTAATTGCCGGTACTTGGGCGTAATTATCGCTGAACCAACAAAGGTGTGTTAGGTTTGTTTGCACGTAGATCAGTTTCCAACACATGTGTGTGTATGTGTTTGAAATGACCATTTGTATTGGAAATTAACTCATGCTGCAAGACAAAATACAGGCGTATCATGTTTTTGCAGGTTTCTTTGGTGTGCTTGGATCTTCACACATCTGGTTTGAGTCACGCTGAGAGCAGGCTTTTCATGAATCTCTACCTGCATGGAAAGATAGAGAAACAGATCTCCATGTCTGTCCCTCTCACAGTTATTCAGTGCTGAGGAGAAAAACATCTAGATACCATCAGTATCACATCAAAAGTGCATGCGGGAACAATTTTCCATTTCTGCCTGACAGAGTTAAGTCCTCACTGGGTCACCTGTCTGTTGGATCTGACTAAAGGCACCATGATCTCACACTTCTGTGTCCCTGTAAAGTGTTGCCGAGGCCTGCTTCTCCCCGTGAGTCTGCGCTCCAGACCATCTGCCTGCCTGTCTGTCTGCCCGCACGCATGTATCTCAGCTGGTCAGTATATTTGTCAGCGCCCCATGTTTGAATCACCCTTTTTGAGCAATGAGAACATTAAATATATCTGGTTTCTAGTCATCTGTTCTCAGCACAGAGTCAAAAACATGAGAAATGTTTAAAACATATGGGCGGCAGTGCCTGTCTTTCTCATGCTCACACTGCATCTACATAAATACATGATCACCAAAATGCCAACTGGGACATTTTAAGGCTTCTTCAACTTAGAAAACCAGTTTTACACAAATGGTTGTCTGTGCAGAGCCTTTTGTATACTCTGTTTACTTACTGTAGAACACTTAGCATTTGTAGTGTAAATGCTCATTTATTCTGATGCATCTCAGACAGCAGTGGAGCTCCGCCTACTCACCTGTCAATCAAACACTGAAAATAACCTGCAGATCAGAACATTCTGAAACATTCTATACTTTATACAAAGTATTCATGACTAAAACAACAACGCATACTCTGATGGACAGATATTGCTTAATTGTGACTAGATAATTCAAGTGTATTTGACAGCAACAGTGTGGCAATTTTTTCTGCAGGTTTTTTTTTTCTTTTTTTTGTGGCCTTTATGACAGTCAGTAGTAACTGATTTAACTCCTTAACCTGCGCTGCATTGCGAGCGGCCCCAGATTGTTGTTGTTCACATTCACTGAACGTTGAAACATCACACTCTTACTTGATTGTGACAAACTGTGTATCATCAGAAAGTTTAAAGACTCCAGCTTCGATATTTGACCACTGTTTATGATAAAACTCAGATCCATGACAGTAATTTCTTAATTTATGTTAGTGCAAAATTATCATTCTGTAACTTACAATATTTTGAATAGAAAAAAGCACGCACTCATATTCAGTCACGTCTGCTTCGGTTTATTGTGTTCACACAGCTTCACTGAACAGTGTCCGTTAAAGTGTCAGTTTACCGAAAAATGAAAACTATCCCATACTTCAGAAGGCCTTTATTAACACCCTGGAGCCGTATGGATTACGTTTATGATGGATGGATGCACTTTTTTGGGCTTCAAAATCTCGGTTACTATTCACTCCCTTCATAAAGCATGGAATAGCCAGGATCTTTTTTATTATAATTCCATTTGTGTTTGGCTGAAAGAAGAAAGTCATATACACCTAGGGCGGCTTGAGGGTGAGTAAATTCTATTCATTTCCCACTGAATTATGCAACTTGAAGAGCTGAAGCAGAGTACACAGTTCTGTCTGTCTGTTCTGAGTTATCACCTCAGCGAACACTCATTCTGTCTAGCGCTGTCAGTCATAATACATGACTATAATTCCTGCCCTTCCTGATGATGGTGTTCTGTACACTTCCTCATTCTGAGCTCCGTAAAAAAGCAAAAAAAAAAAAAAAAAAAAGAAACATTTCTACACATGAGACAAGAAGCTTATAAACACATGATTACGATAGTATATGATTTGTGTGTGATTTTTATACAATTTGGGGTATTTTCATACCAATAATGGTTGTTTACATTATAAATGCTAAGCAGGTGTAGCAATTTTATTAGCAAAATTATTGCTTATAAAACATATTTCAACAACATTATATGACTAAAATCCACATTAGATCGCAGTCGGAAGTTATGACAAACACTGGTGGATATTGACAAACAAACACTGGTTGGTGTATTAAAGTGAGTTTTGAGCAAAAGAATAGTATTAATCGAATACATTTTCTTATGTAGCTTGATGCTACTTGTAGCTCTACTGCACCTGCTGCAGAGGTGCAGTTATATTTCATGACGCATTTTAACAGAGTAATTCTTAGTATTGAACAGTAAACTCTCATGTGTTTGCTTTCTAAAATATGTTGGTTATGACTTATGGTCTATTCAGAATGACTTATGAGGAGCAACCTTTTTATTTTGGGTTTGTCATTTATGTCCCACTTGCCAAAATGGGGGATGTGGGAGAAGGGGTTAATTTAATAAAGTGGTCTCATGTAGAATATGTAAATGAGAGTGCCCTGACTGACCAGATGTGTGATCAGATGTTCAGAAATGGATATTAACAAACAGCCAGTATAAGCTGGGCCTTTAGCTTGATCCACAGACACTTATTTGCAGGAATTCAATCCAGGATAATGGTAACTTACATTTCATTCATGGTGTACATTTGATCAGCTCATGCATTCCCTGGGAATCAAAACTTTGGATAAAAGCATCTACCAAATGCATACATGTAAAGGTTTATGCCTAACACACATGCCTGACTTTGCTAAATAAGTTAGCTGACCAGCTACGTGTCTTGGTGAGGTGAAGCTCTGGCCACTGAAACAAACACAGCTGATGATTTGAAGTGGTTGAGAGTGACGCTCATATTAATGGGCCTCTCTCAGGAGTTTATGAGTCCATCCTGTGTATCTGCTTCTTAACATCTCATGGCATGTTTATTTTAAATACCTGGAACTGGAATGGGATAAAGAGGCTTTTGGGGTTTTTACCACCCTGAATTTCCGTTTCATTCAGAATTTCCATTTTAAAAGCTACAGGCCACAATTTATGAAGCTCCTTTGAATCAACATCTCATGGATGTTAAAACATAGATTGTTAAATGAAACGTATGTATAGTCAGACAGATCTAGGTGGCAGGTAGTGAGGTTATGATTATGCTGAATTTCATTCCTAACAAAGGGCACGAGGGGTCGGCTGACGTGGGTTTGACTCAAAGTACATGAAAACAGAACAAACAGGCGTGGTGAAGAGGCCACGGAAACGGTATTAATCCACTCCTAAAGGGAATATTTCATTGCACCACATCTGGCAAAACATGGTGGGACACACATCTCTCTCTCTCTCTCTCTCTCTGTCAGAGTGGTGGGAGCAACTGGGCAGTGGGCACCCCTGTGAAAAAGAAAAACAAATCATAATCAAATTACAAAGCAATGGTCACCAAGATACAAATTTTGTTTTTCTACAAAATTACTGCCTTGATCAACAAAATAGATGTAATTTGAAAGCTTAAAATCTGAACTTTGCAATGAATGTAGCCAATTTGATGAACTCATAAATAGTGCTGATCAAAAAAATAATTTATGAAACACGTTTTTGCACTATGTACTGCAATGTGTCAAAAAAAAAAAAAAAAAAATCATACAGCTCAGATAGTCATGTGTTAATATGTCATTTGAAAGGTCCTACTGAGTAGAAATTGTTAATTGTAATTGTTTTGAGTTTTGACTAAACTTGATAAATAAATAATATAGGCCTAGGGATGATGCATTTGTCACGTTTTCACCAATAACTTCATGAAACATGCTCCGATTGTGGAAAATCATACAGCAGATTCTCATGATTAAAATGAGTCCAAAATCAACATAATTCATTGCGTCAATAACGGGATATTTATGGGCTGAAATATGTGCCACCAGAAACTGAATTTGAATCAATTATATTTGAATTTGAATTGCTAAACTTGAATAATTGCATTGGAAAACTGAATTTGAATCACATAATTTGAAATTGTATTGTTTAATTTGAATAATTGCATTGAAAAACTGAATTTGAATTGTATAATTTGAAATTGAATTTATTTGTTTGGAACTGAAGTCCAATACAATTTGATCCTCACTGAAAATTCAACTCTCTATATATCCTCACATTCAGTTCTCACAATTCAGATTCAGATCACTAAATTCAATTTCAAGTTACTGTGACAGACATCCGGGTAGTTGGAGGATGAAGGAAGAGCAATCGAGCGCAGATCGATAGATAGAGTTATCCCTTATATATATATATATACCTGAATCAGCCTGAAGCCTATAACTATAGTTATAGGCTTCAGGCTGATTCAGGCAGATATATAAGGGATAATGTATATAGCAGGTGGTTGTTATAGCGAATAACAACCCCGACAGGTCTTGAATCAGCCTGAAGGGGTTGTTATTCGCTATAACAACCGCCTCACTATACATTATCCCGCTTATTACATGGCTACCTACAAAATAAATAAATAATTTGACCCAAATTATTGATTTAAAAAGGAGTTTATTGATTTAAAAACGATTGTATTGCTTCCGCTAAAGAAAATAGTCCGTTCCGCGTCCATAGCAACGCTCTGTTTTTCATGGCAACGGTGTGATATACTTTGCAGCGCTCTGTTATCAAGAAATAACACACCGCATTCTACATTGGGATTCAACCAAGCCATGTAATAAGTATATCACACCGTTGCCATGAAAACAGAGCGTTGCTCTGATCCTCCCGATCACCACTATGTCTTTGGCCGGTCCCATCTGGATCAGCGGGGACCGGTGCAGCACCGAGGTGAAGCTGTGTTCCTGCCCGGGAGAAGAGACGCTGCCGCGGGCCACGGAACTCTCTGCCTCCCGCCACCGCCGGACCTCAACACATATATATTTTTTTTTTTTTTTGTATTTCTTTCGTTCGAACATCCATAAGCAGCACAACAGTCTGGCATATTTAGTGTTGAGTGATGATCCTGCGACACTGAACTCTATCTATCGATATCGATCTGCGCTCGATTGCTCTTCCTTCATCCTCCAACTACCCGGATGTCTGTCACAGTAACTTGAAATTGAATTTAGTGATCTGAATCTGAATTGTGAGAACTGAATGTGAGGATATATAGAGAGTTGAATTTTCAGTGAGGATCAAATTGTATTGGACTTCAGTTCCAAACAAATAAATTCAATTTCAAATTATACAATTCAGATTCAGTTTTTCAATGCAATTATTCAAATTAAACAATACAATTTCAAATTATGTGATTCAAATTCAGTTTTCCAATGCAATTATTCAAGTTTAGCAATTCAAATTCAAATATAATTGATTCAAATTCAGTTTCTGGTGGCACATATTTCAGCCCATAGATATTCCTCACAAAGTTGAGTAATGACACATAAAACTTCACAGGTGCTAACTAAAATCAAATGTAGCTTTCACATGGCGTTTTCACTACTTCATGAAACATGCACAGATCATATAAAATTACACATCATAACTTACAGTGGATGCCACCGATTGAAATGAGTCCAAAATCAACATAATCCATTGTGTCGATCACGAGATATCCATCATGAAAAAAAAAAAAAAAAGAAGCCCATTGGGGGGGGGGGGGGGGGGGGGTCAAGGGCTCTGCAAACAGCAGGGCTACCTTGGTTCCAAATGCTGTAACTTTTGAATAGTTTGTTACCACCATAAAATTTTATCCAGATGCTGCTCTCATGTAGGGGAAGTTTCCTCCAACCTTATTCCTTCCTGAGTTATTTGCATGTCAAACAAGAAAGATATTTAAATTTTTTATTAAATCAGCAATTTCTTAGCATGAGAATGTCCAAATGTAATATAAATTTTTTTTTATAAATAAAATAAAATAAAAGATTTCTAAATCAAACGATACCTACCTTTTGATTCTCCTTGCTATAGAGGGTATGCATTGACATCACTTTCCTGCCGGAACACTCAGTCGGACTGAGTGGCAAAAAGAGCTGCAGCGTGACTGGATTTAATATGGGAAACTGTGGAAACGCAGGTAAAACAAATGAGTTATCAGTTTAAACTAAAGATTGGACTCAATATAATGCCACCACTATATCGATATAGTGCCACCGACTCAATACAACTCACCAAAGATCCATGGATATTGACATGCAGCCAGGAATCGTGTTTCCTGACATTTATCGTGTTTCCTGACAAGCCCGATTTCGACGCTGGGGAAATACATAGCAAATTTGCCTGTGAACGCTGAGTGTATACAGTATTTGTTTTATAATGTCATGCGTGATTTTCACTTTAATGCAACATAATGTAAATTTGCAACAATTTGCAACAATTCATTTGCAACATAGCGAAATTCGCCAATCAGCAAGGAGCAGCCAAACACAAACCTGTTCTTCTTCTTTGTCCTTCAGAGCAGATGTCCTGTAGCTGACACGAATCAGGACTATACTGACCTCTTTTGATCTGGTGCAGTCGTAGTGCACGTGCGTTGAATGTGTTTATATTTTTTAGGTAGAATCGGGTAGAAATATCTCCTTAAAGCAACAACTGCACATGTTCACTTTTTTTGAACTAAGTGACATGCTGTGGTAAGTTTATCTGGGCAAGATGCTTGTTCTTAAAGGGGTCATATAGTGTGATTTCTTGTTTTTGCTCTTTTTGCTTTAGTGTGTTATGTAGCTGTTAGTGCAAGTATAAGATATATGCATATTTACAAAGCTCAAAGTCTCAAACCCAAAGAGATATTCTTTGTAAAAGTCCTAAAACGTTTTGTTCAAACACGCCCGCACAAATCCACGTCAGTGTGTGGGGGCAGAGTTTCATAATACCGGCCAAAAGTATATGCAAAGAAAGAAAGCGTAACGTGTGTTTTTCGTTGCAAAAGCCAAGCTACTTTGTTTGGCCTTCCAAAAGAGGACACAATTAGAAAACAGTGCTTAAGTTTTATTTACAACAGTACAACTAAAATTTCCGACTGTGTGCTGCGCATTTTTCGGAGGACTGTTTCCAGAACCTGAGAGAGTCGGCTGTGCACAAAGGCTGATTCTAAAAAGTGGGGAGATTCCATCTTTGCATGCACAATCTGGCGCTTCTGACTCACACAGCCTGTAAGTATGTTTTCATATTTTAAGAATTTGCCACTGACTATTCAAACGTGAGTTTTGAGCAGTATTGAGTAGCGCTTGCTTGTCGTTTCTACGATCACAAATGCAGACATCATTTTGTTTACAGAGTGTTCTCACACCTGTAGCGCGGTGCAATGCGTAAAAAGACAGTGTAAGTCATTATAATCAGTAATTATGTCCCCAATGAAATAAAACCTTACCAATCTGATACGATCTGGTCCAGTCACATCGATCTTGATCGATCAGCTTGGACATCTGCATTTTCCGGATCAGATTTGGGCTCGAATTGATAAGGTAGAACCGACATTATCACCTGTCATTTTTGCTTTGGGGGCTGATATTTCAAATAATAGTCTAGATGGGATGTACCCAAAAAGTGAAAGTGGGGAGCATTTATGGGTACAAGTCGGGAACCGGCCTACTTTACATATTTCAAGGGTGCTGAATCCAAAAAAACTGGTTCCCAAGCGAAATTGTGAGTTTTTGACCTTCTAATTTGCATATCAAAATGGCCGCCAAATTGCCTATCTTGCTCAGTCGTTGGACCATTTTCCCCTATTTTTTTTTGTAAGTAGGCAATCAAGATGAGGAAATTAAGTTTCTAGATCGATAGTCAAGGGTCAGAGCAAAGATATAATGGAGGCTCACTGCCTTTTTTATGTATATATATATGCAAAATACCAACTTTTAAGGTGAAATTAAGCATCATTTGTGTCATTTTTTAAGGCCGACATACATATTCAATCAATATCACTCTTAAATGTTCCCAGTGTATATATGATATGTGATGTATTCCATATTACATAATAACTATGAAAAACACCATTGCAAGTTGGTGCAGAGGAAGAACTTATCTCTCACAGAACAGTGCTTCTCAGCAACCTGGAAAGCCTGGGTCTCACGGTCAACTGGACCAAAAGCTCATTACTGCCCAGTCAGTCAACCTCTTTTCTGGGTTTGGAACTGGACTCTGTGGCAATGACGGCCCGGCTGTCGACACTATCCGACGCCTGGCCGCGTCTTTCCAGTTGGGCAGCGCCGCACCTCTAAAAACATTTCAGAGGATGCTGGGTTGTATGGCATCAGCTGCAGCAGTGCTTCAGCTGGGTCTACTGCGTATGCGCCCACTACAACGCTGGTTGAACGCTCGAGTGCCTCACCGAGCCTGGGCGTCCGGCGGCATTCGACTGCAGCGGGGAGTGACAATGGGAGCCATCTCGCACCGAAAAGTTATCTCGACGGAAGCATCCAACTTAGGTTGGGGCGCTCTTTTCGAGGGCAAACCGGTCTTTGGTCTGTGGTCAGACCAGGAGAAATGCCTCCACATAAACTGTTTGGAGATAATAGTGATCGAGAACGCGCTCAAGCGCTTCCTCCCACATATACGGGACCACCATGTGCTAGTCCGCTCAGACAACATGTCCATGGTGTCCTACGTGAACCGACAGGGTGGTGTCAGATCCAGGAATCTGGGAGCCGTGCACGTGCCAGGCCACCTGAATGTCGGTCCACACACACTGTCCAGAGACAACATTCCCCCGGGAGAATGGTTCCTGCACCCCCAGACAGTCCAGCTACTGTGGCACCTGTTTGGCAGGGCGGAAGTCAACCTTTTTGGGTCAAAAGACAACGCTCACTGCCCAACGTTTTTCTCAAAGAGCGAGGACGTGCTGGCCCAAACCTGGCCCAGCCGCCCGCTGTATGCTTTCCCTCCGATCTCGCTGTTACCACAGGTAATCAAGAGGATCAGGGAAACGCGCCACTCAGTGCTCCTCATAGCCCCGTGATGGGAGAACCAAATCTGGTACCCAGAACTAGTTAGGCTGTCGCACTCAGCCCCATGGCCGATCCCAGTGAGGAAAGATCTTCTCTATCAAGCATGCATGCCTGGATAATTAACGGATACCCGTTGATTTGCCAGAAGGGGTCGTAAACACGATCACGCAGTCTAGAGCTCCTTCCACGTGAAGGCTCTATGCGTCTAAATGGTCAGTGTTCTCCAAATGGTGCGCTACTAAGAGCCTGGATCCACACACACGTGGGGTTTCATGGGTGCTCTCCTTCCTACAAGAGTTGTTGAACAAGTGCGGGTCCCCCTCCACGCTCAAAGTGTATGTGGCGGCTATTGCAGCGTTCGCGCAATAGGAAGGAGCGAGCTTATCATTCGCTTCCTTAGAGGAGCCAGGATGGTGAACCCCCCGCGGTCCCCCTCAGTTCCTATTTGGGATCTTTCTCTGGTCCTAGAGGCCCTGAAAGCGTTTCCCTTTGAACCGCTAGAATCTGTGGATCTGAAATACCTTTCGCTCAAAACCGTTTTCTGACAGGTCTGTCGTCAGTAAAACGCGTGGGGGATCTACATGCACTGTCTGTTAGCCCCGCATGTCTCGAATTCGGACCAAATGACTCCAAAGTCATCCTCAAACCGAGACACGGGTACGTCCCCAAAGCGATTGGCACTCCCTTTAGGGCGCAGATCATCTCCCTGTCAGCACTGCCAGCATCCGATAGTGAGGACAGTGATAACCTCTTATGCCCCGTCAGGGCGCTGAGAGTTTACATCACACGCTCCGCCGCCTTTAGGCAATCTGAGCAGCTCCAGCTCTTTGTTTCGTTTGGTGGGTGCACCAGGGGTCTCGCCACCTCGAAACAGAGCCTGTCCAGATGGATAGTGGACGCTATTGCAGCAGCTTATGTGTCCAAACACCTGCAGTGCCCTTTGGGCATCAGAGCCCATTCCACTAGAGGCATAGCCTCATCGTGGGCTTGGTCCAGCGGGATTTCTATTCACAACATTTGTATGGTGGCAGGCTGGGCCTCCCCCTCTACATTCGTGAGATTTTATAACCTGGAAGTTCCCGCCTTGCAGACTAAACTGATATCAGTTTAAGTGATATGTATGTTCTGCCCAGTCGTTCATGTGCAGACTACTTTCGTGTACTACTAGCTTTTCTGGTGAGCTGCACTAAGGAATGAGATTCTCTATATACAGACCGGTGGAGCCACTCTGTATTTTCCCCATCACGCGCTTGTGCACTGGTGCTGGCCTGTGTTGCTGGCCGCCTATTCTCCACTCAGCTGCGCTAGGGGTTATACTCTCTATACATAGACCAGGTGAAGCCGCTCTATATTCTCCCTATGATGTGCTTATGTACTGTGCCGGCCCGCGCTGCTGGCCACATTCTCCATGCTTATACATAGACCGGCAGAGCCGCTCTGTATTCCTATGAAGTGCTTATGACATGTGCTGGCCCGCGTTGCTGGCCGCCTGTTCCCGCATGTTGCGTTCCCCGGGCTCCACTGGGACTCATGCAGTGGATGCTCGGCGCGCACGGCATTGACAAGGGGTTCCCGTAGCGTAAGCAACTTACGCAATACGAGAGAACCTCTCGTAAGAAGAACGTACTCGGTTACCTAACGTGGCCTCAGTTCTCTCTAGAAGAGGGAACGAGTATTGCGTAACCTGCCGTGTCGCGCCATGAGCTTATTCGCTTCAGTCTATGAAAACCAGAATTTCAGCCTTTCAGCCTCTTTTATACACGCTAGCCACACCCATTCTGGTGGGCTGAGGCGCATGGAGGGCGCAAAGCGCCCTCATTGGGCGTGACGTCACGCAGGGCTCACTAGTAGGCTGCTGCAGTTGCCATTCAGAGACATGGAAGCGTCTGAGAGCAGCCGAGCCTATAAACGTTAGTGAGTACCGGTACTCCATTACAAATATGTACAATTCTGCGAAATTCCATGTTAAAACTAGATTCCGCCTCCGCAATTCCGTCCGCAATTCCGTGATCGTGGAAATCATATGGCCCTAAATTTTGACCCACTATGGTTGAAAAAGTATCATTTTGGATAAATAGGGTAAGAAGTTCAATCAATAACTAAGGAATATTGACATTGTTTGTCTAAATTTTTTTTAAAAAACAGGAAATTTACCAAAGCGTGTGAAACTGTTATGATCCTCTTTGCTGTTACATTCACCTCAGGCAAAGGGTCCTCAGAGATGGGACTGACCATGCTATGTCCTGATCTAAATATTCAACTTGGGAAGTTTCATGGTGGTCTCTTTTTGAATATTTTTCCCTATTCACCTGGGTTTTTCCCGTCTTAGAATTTAGAGAACAAATGCTTAATTTGCATAAAAAAATAAAATATCAGACAACTTGCAATGGTGTTTTTCTTAGTTATTATGTAATATGGAATACATCACATATCATATATACACTGGGAACATTTAAGAGTGATATTGATTGAATATGTATGTCGGCCTTAAAAAATGACACAAATAATGCTTAATTTCACCTTAAAAGTTGGTATTTTGCATATATATACATAAAAAAGGCAGTGAGCCTCCATTATATCTTTGCTCTGACCCTTGACTATCGATCTAGAAACTTAATTTCCTCATCTTGATTGCCTACTTACAAAAAAAATAGGGGAAAATGGTCCAACGACTGAGCAAGATAGGCAATTTGGCGGCCATTTTGATATGCAAATTAGAAGGTCAAAAACTCCAAATTTCACTTGGGAACCAGTTTTTTTGGACTCAGCACCCTTGAAATATGTAAGGTAGGCCGGTTCCCGACTTGTACCCATAAATGCTCCTCACTTCTTATAGAAGGCCATTTTTCTGAAATCCGTCTAGTCTATAAGGGACGTATCCTGGCCTTAGTTATATTATAGTTTACTTTGTCAATACTGACACCTTGTGGTTACTTTAAGAAGTACATCGCCTTTAATAATATATCAGCCATTTTGGATCTTAGAGCTCATGGTGGAGAGTATAGAGGTGCATCCACGTCCATCCTTCTTGTTTTGCTCTTGAAATGGCACAATCTGTAAGTTAAAAAGACTAATCTAAGTGGTAAAATATGATTACATGTATTCTGATATATATTAGGGGTGTCCCCGACTATGAATTTTCATAGTCGAATCAGAATCGTCATGTCTTGCTTATAGTCGACTAATAGTCGAATCATGTGTATGGGGGTGGGGCTGGGGGCGGGGCTTTAACATTTCAAAGCCGCGATGTACAGAAAATCACACAAAGATATAGAAGAAAATGTATAAAAACATTTTGGATCAATAAAACTAAGAAATAACATAAATAACTCCAGAAAGGCCACAGACAGGATTTGCATTTCACATACAAATCAAATTAAATCGACTAAATACCTGTGCGAGCAGGCTCTATACACCATAACATCGATAAACCGAAAAAGTAAACAATTAATTTACTAAATTAAATTAGAACAGAATATACCTTTCTAATAAATAAAAATACAAAACGAAATAAATCAGAATCAAGTCACAAGATGAGCAAATTGTGTGCAAAATGCCTAAAGTGCAGGGGAACATAATCAAAACACAAGCCACAAATAGTTAGATTAGATAACCCTGACAGATCAATAAATAAAATTAAAATAAATAAATTATTAAAATAACGATAGTAGCCAGAATTTTCAACTTTGTCTTTTTAAATGCAGAAACAACAATAAATGCTAAACTGGAGTGGCAGTCTTTTTAGCTAAAAATGTTCACACTCACAGCATCCAAAAATCTAATTAGAACCGTCTGAAAAGTTTTGAAATCACTTGTACCCTAACGTTACCTGATCGAGAGAACAAATCCAATCTTTCACTCTGTCTGTGTCCGTTGGAGTCTTTTCAAATTGTGCGCGCGGATAAAATAAATTCTAACGTGAAACTTGTTAACGTTGGCCGGCAGAAGTGCGATCATGGTTTTCCTGATGCTAAATCCAGCCTTGGAGAATATCCTTTCTGACGGTGTACATCCACACTTTATATTTTCTTATCGCAGACATTGTTATTTTAAAGATTTAAATCCTTGCCGCCAAGACGCCCCTCTGTCGGTTACGGATTGAAAGTGAAACTTAAATCTGTCACGCGGACGCGGGGTGTTTGGATTTATTCACGCACGTTAAAAAATATTTATTAAAAGCTTATTTCTTTGCACATTTTTATATACAGCATTAATAGGCTGAATATTAACGTATTGACAGAAAACCGGTAGTTCTATGTGAAATCAGACATTGAGCGCCCTCATATAGCCAAAGTGGCATGATCCTCGTTTCATAACACCTCTGCGAAGATTCGACCGTGAGATCGGTAGTCGAATCAGGCTCCTCCAATCGAAGCATCGAATCTTCGACTATTTGGGGTCACCCCTAATATATATACATACGATTGAGAACGATTTGCATGTGACATGTTAAATGTAGCCCGAAGCACATAATTGTGATGCTTGATTGTTCTTCTTGACACAGCTATCTTCTAAGTTATGTAAGGGTGATTTATGTGCATCTTAAATAATGTTTTGATTTATGTGAACTGAATGTAACATTGTAAGTGATATTTTTTTTAAATATCATTGTTCATTTGTGTTACAGTTTCACAAATTGGGCTTCAGTAAAGCAAGTTTGACCCTGACAAATGTCTATGACTTTTACTAAGCCTTTGTTTAGCTCGCTGCAAAAGCAAACATAAGCTGAAGGCAGAAGAGGACGTGACATTTCCGTCACACGTCACAAGGTTTTTGGGCCAATGACAATTCACTGGATCGCTGGCCAAAACCATATCAACTGTTAAATAGCATATCGTCACCTTCTTAAAATAATTGCCTAAGTCATTTTTTTGACAATTTATTTTATGATGCTGGCCAACTCTGATGCTGAGTTGGCCAGCATCATATGATGCTCATGATGTTGGCCAACTCTGGTAAAATCGCCCACGTCCTCAGTTGAACAGATCATGCAATTCTACCCCTGTAGTATAATGGCCTATGCCAAGAGTTTGGCTTAGGCCATTTTATTTTGCCTAAGTCAAAAGACAATGAGATGGCAAGCTTTTCAAGATGGCAGCTGCATCAAGAAGAACGAAAATCTACTCAACCTCTGAAGTTATTTCCATGATTCAGGGCTCACCCCCTATTGGTAAGTGATGAGGTTGACTATAATATAGGCTAGACTATAAATATTGCATAGGTTTTAGTCTTTTTAATGAGTCTTTTTAGTCAGCATTTTAGTCAGGAAAATAGCTAAGTCCATGAAGCTAGCATTAGGCTTTCTGTTAACTCTTTTCTGTCTTTTTAAACAATACTTCATCTACAGTTTTTGTCTATTTTTTTCCACATGACATTATCTTATTAAGAAAGATTTGAATAGGCTACCGTATTGTAATCAAAATGCTAGAAATTATGTGCATAACTAAAAAATCTCACTTGAACATAATATAAGTAATCATAACACCATTTGACCAGTATTATACTATGCCTGTTGTGCAGTGTCAGCTTGTGCACCCCTAGGGGCGCATGCACACCACTTTGGGAATCCCTAGTAGTCCCTCATAGTTTAATACAAGTGACCACAAGACAAAAAAAAATTTCCTGAATGATCACACATTTGTAACAGTACTCCTCAAAGGGTTGAAATGTTTTTTCCTTTTTTGTAGGAGATGCACTTGACAATCAGGTCAATAGCAGGTCAAGAGCAGGCAGGAGCACTGATCAGGTCTCATCCACTGAAAATGATTACGAGACCATAACTCTAATCCTAGATTATGTTGATTATGTAACAGGCCAAGACTAAGTTTCAGATGGAGCAGAAAATACCTTAAACACTCCCGTTGATGTTGTTGAAGATGCCAATTCACACCATGAAGAGGACATATCTGATGATGTCATCAGAGATCCAGACTATACCCCATCCTGTGATGAGTCCTCTGCCTCTGAAAATGAAGACAGCCTAACCATGGTGGCAACAACTCCAGAACAGCAGGATGAGGATGTTGCTTTAAACAATATGGTCAAAAGGAAAATAAATAAATGCCTTAGTCCGGGAACATGGAAACAAAATTAATCCAAGGAGAAACGTCTCAAAGGAATATCATAAAAGAGCAAAGGTGGCAAAGAAATAAGTGCGAAGTTCAGTCAGCGTCAAGCCATTACAGAAGAGCAGAGGATATTTCAGAAGATTTGGGCAATGAACACCTGGAAAGAACGTCGGTTATACGTCACCACTTTGGTCACAAAGGTTAACATCAAGCAAAAGAAAGTTGCTGAGGGATCCCAACGCAATTCATCATTGTCCTACCAACTGAAGCTTCAAGATGGAACAATTCTCAAAGTGTGCAAGGCACTTTTTTCATCTACACTTGGTCTCCCTGAAAGAACCATTACAGACTGCATGCAAATCTTGAAGCTGATGTCAAGGATTTCCTTAAGGACTGGTTGAGGGACCTGCCCACTGTTGATTCACACTACTGCAGAAGCACAGAGACTTACAAACACAAAACGTTCCTTCACCCAGGCACAACCATCTCCCAACTACATCGGGAATATCAACAGGCAGCTGCAACTTCTGGAGTGAGGGCCGTTGGAATACGATATTACACAGATGTATTCCATGAAGAGAACTATTTTGTATTCATTCAGCGAAAAGATCTGTGATGTTTGTGTTTCATTCAAGCATGGGAATATCAGTAAGGCTGAATATGATGCACTTGATTGATTCACTTCCGCTGCGAAGATCATTAGTTATACACATACACTAACACAACACCATTCTAACAGGAAAACCTTTAATGTGCTCCGGCCGCCCATCCGCACAAAACAGTGCCTGGTGTCTCGAGAACGCACTCCCTGAAATAGGTTTGAAGATGCAAACGATTATCCGTTATCTCTGCGCAAACCTCAAAAAACGCAAACCCGCGAAAACGCTGACATGCACATGCGCATTACGTGTTCAGTCCAAAGGTATGCGCGTTTGAATATATATGTGTGCAGGCGTGTAGTCCTTCTTTACAAATCAACCCTCAATACTTGTCTGGCCTTAAAAATTTTATAATACAGAATTTTTTTGTCGTGTCTGCATAGCCATGCGAACCGGAATTATCCTGACAACATTTTTGCATAAGTCTACAGAAATTCTGTACTGAGGTAAAGGGAAGGGAAGGAGGCCTTCACAGGGGATGGACTGGTTGACACTTCAGGACTGCATTGACATCATGTCCAGGCGCACCTGTGTTTTGTACGTAGATTCTGTAATAGCGCCCCCTACTACCGTGAAACCGTGAAAACATGGATAGCCGGAAAATTCAGTCAATGGCAGGGAAAGAGGTTATGAAGTCGTGTTATGCTTCCGTCAGCTCGTTTTCTGATTTGGTATTGTTTCGTTCCATGTGACAACCTGCATGTGTGTACGTGTTCTGCCTCTGTTAGAGGCTGTGTATAATTTACGATGTACGTTTACATTTATGAATATTATAATTTCGTAGTTGTTTAATATTCTGTATAAGTTTCATTTTACTTGCCGCTATTATGCAAGTTCCTATGTGAGGACTTTTATTTTGACGCGTTTCCACGAGCAATGCGCATCGGGTAACAGGAAATAACGAGCTCATGGTGCAGTGAACGCGTGAGAGATGTTTCTGTTGCATTTGCGTCAATCTTTCTTCTAATCCCTGCCGTAAGCATTGGCTGTAAGTTAATTTGAATCATTTATCTGTTTAGTGTATATTGCAGGAGTTAAACGTGATATTTAAATGTTTATGTTATTGCAGATTGGCGCTAGTGCGCTGTATGGATAATGCTTCTAACCTGAGTTAGCAATGTATCTATATACATTTTACTTGTTACATTGTTAATAAGTATGTCATTTTGATTTCTAATAAGTTTTTTATATTTCTTTCATTTATTTACAGTTTTACTCGGTTCAATGGCCGGTATTTTTGCCCATGTAAACTGCAATACTATTAAAGGAGCAAGACGCTCATATCCTGGCTCTTGAACAGAGTTTGGCTTGCTGTTTATATATATTCACACTTCGAAAGCAAACATATATAGAGAACAGTACAGTACGTATTTGTCCTCGGGATTTCTGATCGTAAAAATTAAACTTGTTCGATATGTATGATTTGAGATGGGTGCAGCCCCGTTGTTCTTCCGAGCAGATTCAATCACTCTTAACACACACCACAGGAAAATCTGATAAGATAATCTGTAGAACCATCAAAATAATTGGGTCTTTACCTAGGATTGGCGGGAGGGGAGAATTGGGCCCAAAACCGTCCCGATTATCTTGTAATGTGTGCCCAGCTGTAGCTGAAGGGCAACTGCCGTAGAGCAGTTCTTACTCTTCTCCCGGAAAAATGCGACCTGACGGACATTAGGAACTAGTGTCCTGTGTCTCTTCTCTTCACCGATTACAAACTGCTCTCCAAAGCATTGGCAAATAGGCTAGCGGAGGTAATGGAGCATGTTATTCATCCAGACCAAAGCTATAGCTTACCTGGTAGGTCTATTTTTGATTAAAAAATAATTAGTACGGGATATTCTGTATGTCCTAAGTTGTTTAATTTAGATTTTGCCTTGATTTATCTTGATCAAGAGAAGGCCTTCGATCAAGTCCAACATAATTACCTTTAGCAGCTTTTGGTTTTTGCCAAGAATTTGTGGAAAAGATCAGGATTCTATACAGTGATGTTGAGAGTGAGCTGAAAGTGAATGGTAAGTTGTGTGCATCCAGAGAGAAAGTGAGTATTGTAAATGTCACTTTAAATCGAGTTGAGTTGATTGCTGCTTGCTGAATACTGAATTACTGAATAGAGATGTTAAAGGAATAATGATACAAAATGGATGCTAATGTGCAGTATAGCAGTACTTAAGTTCACATCCAGTGTAAAGTATAATATTGCAAGCTGTTTACAATGTTTGACAATGCCCTGCTTTGTTATATTCAAATTATACATTGTGTTTATGTGCGGGGGAAGCCAGTAGCCTATCAATGACATTTATGTTGATGTTGTTATGAACGTGAGCCTATAAATATTGTGAATTGTGATAAGAAGCATAAACAATGCGATTGTTAGAACATATCCTTTATTTTGTTTGTAACAGACCACATATGCTGATACACTTCTAAGGACATAAAGCACAAGACGATACCACTCTACCCCAGTATTCATGCTCATCTCCTGTATGTGAACAGAGAACACTGATGAATGCAGTGAATGCACTACAACCTGGCTCCCCCTCTGCATATGCTTGTACCAATAAATCTGTTCAACTGGATTCCTTAGTGACAACTAGCATCTTAGTCCTTAGCCTTCCGGCATTCAAGCCTTTGCGACTGATCCAGAATGCAGCAGCGAGGATGGTCTTCAATGAGCCGAAGAAATTGCTCAAGACACTGTTTTTGCTCATTGCTCATTTGCTCATTGCTCATTTTTGAAGTTGCTCAAGACACAAGACACAGTTTCGAGACACTGATGTTTGCCATCAAGACAACCACTGACTCTGCACCAATACCTAAATTTGCTAGTTCAAACTTATGCTTTTCCAGAAACTTGCGTTCTGCAAGTGAACAACGCCTCGTGGTGCCACCCCAAGGAGGCACAAAATCACTCTCACAGACCTTTTCCTGTACTGTTCCCAGTTGGTGGAATGTCCTGCCTATCTCAATTCGAGCCTTTTCGAGTCTTTAGCCATTTTCAAAACATGTCTAAAGACACATCTTTTTTGTCAGCACCTGACCAATTAATTTAACTTAACTTTTCTAGCACTAGAAAAGCACTTAACTTTTCTATTCTATTTGTTTGTTTTTTTCTGATAAAAAATACAAATAAATCTTGCTAGACTATGTACTGTGCTAGACTAACTGAGACTTGTTACATTACTTGTATACTGTTGCCTTCTTGTTGGTCTGATTGGTTCTATTGTTCTCCTCGTTTGTAAGTTGCTTTGGATAAAAGCCTCTGCTAAATGATTAAATGTAAACGTAAAAACAAATTGAAAGTTTCTGCCTCACGAATTAACAAGGCCCTTTGGTTGGTCGGTTGATTGAGAACGGAGTTATTGTTTCTATTGTGCCACTATTTATACTTAACTGTGAAATTGAGTGAGAATGACAAAATTTGCTAGCGGTAATTAAAATTATTCTGCTAGGTTGTAAAAATCAAGCACATCCTCTCATTTAGAAGCCAAGTGTTTATGTCAGGTTGTCACAGCAGTCTTATGGAGAAAGAAGAACCAGATGCAGAATGACCAAGGGATGGCATTTTATTGACAAGACAAGGCACAATAGGGATGGTTAAGAGTGAGGATGATCCAAACAGTAGGACAGGGCAGTCAACAGGAGAAAGGGAAGACAGATGAGATCCGACCCAGGCAAAGCTAGGCTGGAGAACCGAGGAGATGGAGTAGCACCAGATAATGACAACACTGGAGATAAGGCAGTAGCTTGAGGAACCAGAGGCTGGAAACTGAGCTGTACAGTCTCACTGCTTGGTCTTAAGAGCAGCAGCCAGGGTGGATCAGGATGGAGGACAGGAACAAACACAAGCCGACAAGAGAGAGAAAAAAAAAAAAAAAAAAAAAAACTTTATTTATTAATTTTTTTACTGCAGATAGAAAATAATAAAAAATATAAAAAAGGAAAATACTAGGATTAAATAACTGGAACTACAAACAGAGAAAAGACCAAATCAAAATATAAACCAAAATAATGCATAATAGAATATAGAATAAGGCTTGAGAAAACTAGAGCAAAAGACTGGAACTTATTGTTTCTCAAGGTGACTCAAGTCAAGTCACCTTCATTTATATAGCACTTTTAATAATATGGATTGTTTCAAAGCAGCTTTTCAGTGATAATAGGAAATTACTAACACTAACACAACACCGTTCTAACAGAAAACACAACACGCTCTGGCCGCCCATCCGCACAAAACAGTGCCTGGTGTCTCGAGAACACACTCCCTGAAATAGGTTCGAAGGTGCAAACGATTATCCATTATCTCTGCGCAAACCTCAAAAACGCAAGCCTGCGAAAATGCAAAGCACATGCGCATTACGTGTTCAGTCCAAAGGTACTGTATGTGCATTTGAATATATATGTGCACAGGCGTGTAGTCCTTCTTTACAAATCAACCCTCAATAAACTACTTGTCTGGCCTTAAAAAAATTATAATACAGAAATTTTTTTGTTGCGTCTACTTAGCCACGCGAACCAGAATTATCCCGATAACATTTTATCTGTACAGAGGTAAAGGGAAGGGAAGGAGGCCTTCACAGGGTTGTGTACTGGTTGACACTTCAGGGCTGCGTTGTCATCGTGTCCAGGCGCAGGTCCTTCATCAGATCTGGATACGGCCTGGATCCGGCGGACTGCGGTAAACCTCGGATAAACAGAGAGACTAATATTAGCGTTGACGCCATCCTTCTTATGATGTAACAAGTACATCAGGATTTATGGGAAGTGATCCCGGTTCCAGCTGACCTAATCTATGCAGCCTAACATTGAATTATAGAAGTCTATAATGTGTTATGTGTGTGCTAGGTCAAAGAGATGTGTTTTTAGTCTAGATTTGAACTGACAGATTGTGTCTGCTTCCTGGACAATGTTAGGAAGATTGTTCCAAAGTTTTGGTGCTAAATAGGAAAAGTGTCTACCGCCAGCAGTTAATATTGATATTGCGATCTCAAAATTTCAGCCAGTTGATAATAATCAACTGGCCGAAATTTTGAGATCGCAATAGACGTGGAAGGACTATAATGCGTTAAGATAACTAGACTTCAGCAAACTCAAAAGAATAAAATGCACAAAAAAAAAAAAAAAAAAAAACTAGAACTGGCAGGGAACACTGTGTAAAAAGATCAGAAGACAAGCAACAAACCAGCAGATACATGAGGTAAACGAGCACAATAAAAAGGGACCAGAGCACATGAGGATCAGGTGAGCACAATTACTGACACAAGGACCAGACAAGGACTAAACAAGGGGGCATGGTAAAGGGAAATAATGAGCCGGTACAAGAGGAGCAAATGGCGGAATCCTGACAGTTTATGTTTTTGAAATCGCCGATATTTCTTTTTGCCTTCAACACGAAGGGAAGTCCTATATATTATGTGAATACTGGCTAGAATATTTTGACTGTGGACATATTGGACATAAATATATGCTTGTCCACACAAAACACAGATTGAAAGAAATGAAAACACAAGCAGCAGAGACTTTTGCATCATAGACAGTGAACAGCGATTGTGGCATTTCCACAGAAGCCAATTCAATTAATGTAACAGACCTTAATTAACTTATGATTTGGGTAAACAAAATTACTTATGCAGAATTACAGCAAATGTGCATGCATAATTGTCGCTGAGTTAGGAATTTTGCAGAATTACTGGTCAATCTGTACCAGAGGTCTTCAATCCTGCAAAGTTTAGTTCCAACCCTAATCAAACACACCTGAATCAGCTCATCAAGCAATTCAGAATCGCTTGAGTATTCAAAGGCAGGTGTGCTAAAGCAGGTTGGAACTAAACTCTGCAGGACAGTGTTTAAAGATAATAGCGCTAGCTATCTCTTGATCGTGTTCCCCACAGCGGGCGGATCTTTTTAATGAACTTAGGGATAACAAGCCCCACCCATTTACAGGGACGATTTTCCTGTCATTTGAAAAATCGTCTCTTATTGACTTGCTATTGCTTGGCCCTCTGTAATTTCATAGCTGGTCCAGCAATCACAGAACTGAAAGCATTAGGTAGAAAAATTATAATATGGAGAAAATGGGTGTCTAGTACTATCTACACAACACATTATAAACTGAATAGGTAGATTTTAAGGGTTTATTTTGATTTCATTAAATATTTAGTTGTTTATTGTCACTTTATGAATTCCAAAAATAACATTAAAACTGATGAATTTTTATTTTAAAAGTGTTTACCTTTTAAACTATTATTTAAAAGTTTGTAAATAGTATTTTGACAATAGTTTTGGCCCTGAGGGCGTAGAGGACCCTGAAGGGTTCCCCTCTGATAAATAAAATTTGATATATACACTCACCTAAAGGATTATTAGGAACACCATACTGATACTGTGTTTGACCCCCTTTCACCTTCAGAACTGACTTAATTCTACGTGGCATTGATTCAACAAGGTGCTGAAAGCATTCTTTAGAAATGTTGGCCCATATTGATAGGATAGCATCTTGCAGTTGATGGAGATTTGTGGGATGCACATCCAGGGCACGAAGCTCCCGTTCCACCACATCCCAAAGATGCTCTATTGGGTTGAGATCTGGTGACTGTGGGGGCCATTTTAGTACAGTGAACTCATTGTCATGTTCAAGAAACCAATTTGAAATGGTTCGAGCTTTGTGACATGGTGCATTATCTGCTGGAAGTAGCCATCAGATGCTGGAAGTAGCCATCAGATGATGGGTACATGGTGGTCATAAAGGGATGGACATGGTCAGAAACAATGCTCAGGTAGGCTGTGGCATTTAAACAATGCCCAATTGGCACTAAGGGGCCTAAAGTGTGCCAAGAAAACATCCCCCACACCATTACACCACCACCACCAGCCTGCACAGTGGTAACAAGGCATGATGGATCCATGTTCTCATTCTGTTTACGCCAAATTCTGACTCTACCATCTGAATGTCTCAACAGAAATCGAGACTCATCAGACCAGGCAACATTTTTCCAGTCTTCAACTGTCCAATTTTGGTGAGCTCGTGCAAATTGTAGCCTCTTTTTCCTATTTGTAGTGGAGATGAGTGGTACCCAGTGGGGTCTTCTGCTGTTGTAGCCCATCCGCCTCAAGGTTGTGCGTGTTGTGGCTTCACAAATGCTTTGCTGCATACCTCGGTTGTAATGAGTGGTTATTTCAGTCAAAGTTGCTCTTCTATCAGCTTGAATCAGTCGGCCCATTCTCCTCTGACTTCTAGCATCAACAAGGCATTTTCGCCCACAGGACTGCCGCATACTGGATGTTTTTCCCTTTTCACCATTGTTTGTAAACCCTATGTGGCGAGGTGATGGATCGGGTAAATTACAGTTACACTTATGAGGAAAAGTATAACTAAATGGAGAGCAGACTACGCCACCCCGTTTCACTAAACGGATAAATTTATACAAGACACGCTGGTTCGTGACCACAGACGACAAGAGACGTGGATCAGAATACAAAAATACTTTTTTTATTTTATCAACAATAATTTAATATATAAAAACTTTGAGGTGGACAAAAGTTTTGCACTGTTAAGTGTGCACCAGGCCAGAAATAAAGAAAAAAACAACAATAAAGAACACAAAAACACTTTTGGGCTGAGGCTTGCCAGCAGGGAGCTAGCTGGACAGTGAGTGTCCTAAAATCACACCACTCATCAAATTCCACTCCACACAACACTCACACTCACTAGGTGAAAGACACACAGGTGCCAACGGTAAAACACTCTGTGAAGGAACCACCACCAAAAGAGGACAGACAGCTAGCTTCCCTGCACGGGGCGGGCCTTCAGCTCCTGAAAGAAGCAAAAAAAACAATATAATATACTTTCACAGTTGACTGCAAACGTATGAAATTATAATAAAACAACTTCAACAAAAAAATCAATACTCTGCAAATTACTGGGCACAGTAGTTAACCTGGCTGGTGGTGACCTAAAAAGTTCACAATATGGCCACGTTACAGCCGCCAAAGGCTATGAACAAGAGTGAAATGAACCACAAAAAAAATACAATTAAACATTAAATCACAAAAATCGAATCCAGGATTACAAAAACAAGAAATTACAAAAAAAAGAAAATGTTGCTCCCTTCACAGTCTTTGAGGAACGCACAGGGCGAAGAGCTCAAGGATAACCAAACAGCTGGTGGTGATATACATTAAGTGGGGCTAAATTATACCATCACATGTAGCTACGTCATGCATGGACGGGCAGCTCGGAAACTAGCCACACACTAGTATCACCAGCGTTTACCACCATATGCAGATGCAATATAAACTAACGGAAGCAAATAATGAATCACAATGGTCACAGTAATATTAAATGGCAGCAGAACAAAACAGTGCCGTCTTAGCGACATTGTCAATGGAGCATTTTGCCCCCGGTCCACAGTGATGAACCGCTCACAAGTGGTTTAATGCACCAATGGTAGATCGCTAGGCCCACAGAAGATTTAGTTACTCACACGCAGTCTCGTTCACAATAGGCAACCCGCAAGTGTACAGAGATGTTGCATCTGCTCAAACACATTGGCCGCGCTCGGATAGGGACAGCCTGCACCCAAAAGCAACGTCGCATTGATTCGAACAGTAACCTGGCTCCCACGGAACTGCGCACGCACCCACAACAACGTCCGTGACGATGACGTATACCCGGTGGCCTGAACTCCGCCTTAAGTAAACCAGGGGTGGCCGCCGATAGGCTGTCACCCCCGTCACTCAACACAAATCACAGGGCGGAATCTAGCCCACCTTGCCACAAACCCTAGAAATGGTTGTGCGTGAAAATCCCAGTAACTGAGCAGATTGTGAAATACTCAGACCGGCCCGTCTGGCACCAACAACCATGCCACGCTCAAAATTGCTTAAATCACCTTTCTTTCCCATTCTGACATTCAGTTTGGAGTTCAGGAGATTGTCTTGACCAGGACCACACCCCTAAATGCATTAACCCTCTGAGGTCGGCAAACGCGCCCCCGCGTTTTGCTGGATTTTCTTCACATTGTAGTACAATAAACTTAAATTACTCCGTCATTTATGGTTATACAGAAAAAAGAAATATAAAAAAAGAATCTGTGATATTTCTACTTTTGTATGTGTCCACTTACAATCAAATCAAAACATTGTGCTTTTGTAAAATAAAGAAAATAAACAGGGTGTGCGTTCTGCCTCTCCGTCGCGGTAAACTTTTTTTTCTTGAGCACGTCTATAAACTGAAAAAAAACTCAGCGAATAATTGTCACACATTTATGAGCCATATACCTTTATACACATTTAAGTGTGTACTTTTAAATGATCGGATTCAAACTGAAAACAAATATTCTCTGTTTAAGTAATTTGTATAAAACCAACAGGATGTCCAGTATCTCAAACGCTTGCTAATTACTTTTAATTCGACCACGCCCACTCGCGCAAAAGTGATTCACATGCAAATCGTCCACATGGGACGCGAACGCCCTCCTTACCTCAAACACAAAACACCAAAACACTTCACAAGTCTCTGCTTTTCGTCGAGTTTGGAAGACACGTCAGCTTACATTGGATTTAACTCAGAAGAAGAAGAACGCGATTTGAAGACAAGAAAGATGTAAGGTAAGAAATTCTTACTTATTAGTTTATGGTATTGTTGCATAAACTTCACATTGCAGTTGAACTGTTGCTAGATATATGGTGAATATTATACTATATAGACCCGTGTTTACTGTTAAATACTGTTTGTGGATATCTGCTCAAACATAGATATGTATAACCATAATGTTTAATATTTTGGAGCGCGATCGCTTTTAAATGTATCATATTTTGGAGCGCGATCGTGTTTGAATGTATCATATTTTGGAGCGCGATCCCGTTTGAATGTATCATATTTTGGAGTGCGATCGCGTTTGAATGTATCATATTTTGGAGCGCGATCGCGTTTGAATGTATCATATTTTGGAGCGCGCTGTGGGTTTGAATGTATCATATTTTGGAGCGCGATCGCATTTGAATATATCATATTTTGGAGCGCGATCGCGTTTGAAAGGAAAAATGCACCAAACATTAGGCTTTATGTTTTTACTATTATCTCATTTCATATCATCATAACGAATGGAAACATTTGAAGTAACATAAGATAATCAATATATTTTTCTCTAGCATTGTTACTGAAATCTTTTGGAAGATTTATAGGCTGCTATAGGTTATTATAATTATTTTATGCAGTACTGCACATAGCTTATGCCTTCAAGGCACAACAAACATGGTGTTCATTATATTATATATTGTTGGAAACATTTGTGTGTGTGTGTGTGTGTATTCTGTGAATTTTAAAAAGCAATTTTAACCAGAAAAATCTAAAATGTATTCCCAAAATCGTGCAGGCCTAGTTTCTCTTGATACCAGTATGTTCACTTTTTTTTTTTCTTTTCTTTCAGGGACCAGATGCAACTGAGTCCTGCTGACTTCAACATTCACATGAGTCTCTGTACATGTACATGGTAAAGTGAAAATCAAACACCTTGGAAATGAAAGGTATGTACAATGTTTTTAGGAATGGCACAAAGGTCTCTGTCTTTGGATCATTGTTTTCAATGTGCTCTTTTGTCATTTGTTGTGTATTTTTGGATTATGTTGTGTTGTAAATAAATCCAAACAATCTAAAAGCCATTCTTTTTTTAAATCTCCTCATTCTTTGTGCAAGGTTGCTCTGAATGACAGGGCCTGATAGCTCCTAATAGGGCAGTTAGGGGAGTGTCTTTGTCTTTCTCAGGTGTTGAAGGCTTACATATTCATGAGATGATCACGCCTCTTCGCATATGGCTTTCTCACACAAAACACGTCTTAGAAATTTTAAATCAATATATTGTCTTATCTGAACGAGCAGTCAGGGTGATTTTCACATAGTTTTGGAGCAAATATTCTAGGCTACGTGATACAATTTTCAAAAGTCTTGTGAAGAAATAATCAGTATGGGTTTCATGGCCTTATTTCAGTGACAATTTTTTTGGTATTTTCACAAACCACGCATAAATGTCATTATCTCAAAACTACAAACTTTTACATACATGCTGCTGATATATTATTGTAGCAGAGTTTGTGCTAAATACAGTGTAATAAGACTTTAGCCATGACAATGTCACAAGTAACAGAAATAAGCACAAATGTCAGAGCATGTCAGAACACCTCCAGGGCCAGAAAACAGCTCAGACCTCAGAGGGTTAAGGTGCACGATGATGCAATTCTCTTCTAGAAACAAACTTTGTTGTATTATTTTCGTGTTATCACTGTGAAGCTGCTTTGATCCAATCTGTATTGTAAAAAGCGCTATATAAATAAAGGTGACTTGACTTGACTATAATGACAGTGGATGGCTGTTTCTGTTTTAAAGTTCATAAAAGTACATCTATCCATCCTAAAAGTGCTCCACACGGCTCCGGGGGGTTAATAAAGGCCTTCTGAAGTGAAGCGATGCGTTTGTGTGAGAAAAATATCCATATTTAAAACTTTATAAAGTAAAATAACTAGCTTCCGGCCAAACGAACATACTGATTCCACTTAAGTCTAAAGCGCAACATATGCGAGTAATGCAACGTACTGCTGATATTTATGCTACGCCATGACGCACTATGCTACTTCTGATATCATGAGTTGTGTAAGTTGCGCTTTAAGACTACGTTTGGCCGGAAGCTAGAATTTTACTTTGTGTAAGAAAAATATTCATATTCAACAGGTTACGAACTCATCGCTTTGCTTCAGAAGGTGTTTATTAACCCCCCGGAGCCATGTGGAGCACTTTTATGATGGATACATGCACTTTTGTGGACGTTTCAAAACAGAAACAGCAATTAACTGCCATTTTAAAGCTTGGAAGAGCCAGGACATTTTTTAATATAACTCAGATTGTATTCGTCATACACCTAGGATGACTTGAGGGTGAGTAAATAATGGGCTAATTTTAAATTTTGGTTGAACTATCCCTTTAAAACTTATGTTAAAAGCAAAAAAAGCAGCAGAAAAAAAAATTGGCAAAAAAATGGTAATGGCATATAAAAAAAAGATGGTGTTCCATTACAAAACTCAACACTATAGAAAGTGTATGGCACAGCATAAAACATTTACAGAATACAGGGAGCCCATCAACACCCAATGTCCATGTCATTATTCACATCATTGATGATGATAATGATAATGATAATGATACTTGTTATTTTTTATGTGTTCATGTACATATTAGCCCTCATCCTTCCCTCGGGTCATTTTGAATTTAAAAGTGAGTGTTCATCAGAGGGGTCCAAGACCCTAGGACTTTTGTCGCACTTGAACCACGGATAAATTTTTTTTTTAAATGGATTCGAGTAGTTTTGTGGTTGAAATTTAAAAAAGTAACAAATTCTTCACTCGCGGGCCAATTTGACCCCCTTAGAAATGAATGGAATGCGAGCAATGCCTCAGTACACATAGAAAAAACCTTAAAATGCTCAAAATTCAAACTTAAAATGCTAATTTAGAAAGAATGTGAGGAATGTGCTTAAATGACTATTTATTTATTATTTATTGATCAAATCTAGTAATTTAAAGTTAAATAAAATAAAAAATCTAATAAAATAAAAAATCACAAAAAAAATTGCATTAAAAAATAGAATAAATATTATCAAAATGAAATAAAATAAGCTTTCTGGACAAAAAAAATAATATTAAAAAAAATAATAATAATTTTAGGGCTTCGGGTCATTTTGATCCGCGAGGGGAAGATGTGTTACAAAGTGCGAGGGAAGGATGAGGTTTAGGTGATACCATTCACTATTAAAATCATGCACTGAACTGTATAAAATATTTCCATAGATTATTTATTTTCAAAAACTGAATCCATAAAGCTTGCTTAAATAGGGTGAGGGTCAAAAGTGCAAAATCCAGCCATGAATCTCTGCTTCTCTAATCAAACATTCTGATGTGGAGCTCTAGATTGACCTCGACTGTGGGCGGTTGACACAGACACTTCGTCGAAATATGCTATCACTTGTCTTAAATTATGTAGTGTTCTTCTCTTTTTGCAAAGTTACCTGCTATAGTACATCATAAGCAGCTCTACCGGAGTTATGACAGCAGGGTCTCCTAGCAGGGGGTTTCCCAGCACAACCCAGCTAGCTCTAATGCATCCCGACATCCATTCAGAACAATGCAGGCTAGACCTCACCCTGGGAAACATATGCCAACACGGCCACAGTCCAGCCCATTTGTGGACCGCATGAGGAAAAGGCCTAACATTAATGCAAACAGACTCATGTAGTGCAAAATCAGCTAATGCCCTTTCACCAGACATAATGCCATGTGAGCAGACGGCTTCCTTGGGCTATCTATATAGGTCAGTGCCGAGTGTCCTGTAATCTCGTTTCGGATGAGCTTCCATGTTATTGGCTTGGGAGTGTTGCTTAATCAGAAGTGCTGAGATTGCAGTAGTTATATTTCTGGGAGGCAATCTTTCAGAGCAGGCACAAAGTCTAATATTTTTAGATGTGCTTTCATTAGCGATGAGATTTATGGCAAAATTGACATTACAAATCAGAGTATTTTAACCATCAAAGTGTTAATTTTCAAAAGAATTTATTTTAAACTTTAAGCATTGATTTTAAAAGCCTTAGAATTTGTTCTGGGGGAAAAAGCACAGTTAAATCAATCATAGACCAACAAGCATAACAATGACAAAAAAGGTAAAATTAAGTTTTCCTGGACTGATAAAAACTTTAATTCTATAACAGATGCTGTTTCAAAACACGTTCAAAGTTTGGTTGCAGTCTGACTCAAATTGTACCTGTCTGGTTTTTATCAAGTCAGACTAAAACAACTCGATAGTAGCTCAGCTTCATCCTGTATATTTAGCATTAATTGGTTTACAATAGGCCTCAGCACTGTGTGCGCATGGTGCACAAAGGACAGTGGTGACCTTTAGTCATGAGTATTTTCACAATGTATCACAACTCTTGAATATTATTGCTTCATTATGAAACTCAAATATTTGATACAGATTCATCAACTGTTGTATTTATATGTTAGTACACTAAACACTGATTACTCATGTCGTACCATTTTGCACCATGATATGGTATATCTATCCATCCATCCATCCATCCATCCATCCATAATAATGACCAGTTGACTGTACATTATTCTTTAAATATTGTACATTTATGATCTTTAATTGCATGTTAGTTTTATGCCTGTCCAGTAAGTCCTAACCGTTCACGTCTATTAGCTCATAAGGCTTGTATTTCCTTCATACCATCTGCTTGAAAGGCAAAGGCAGACAGGTGGACAGTGAAAGACCTGGACGAGAGAGGGACCCCTTGACACTAGCCTCTGCTCTCAGTGCTCATGTGGCCCTGTGGTTCACGGAGAAATATTGTTAATCAATGTCACAGCCTGCCTGCCTGCCTGCCAAGTGAGAAAAAAAAAGTTCAAAGAAGATAAAGTTCCTCTAGTGCCAGATTCTTTAACTGGAATCATTGTACAGATTCGTCCGCTTTGAAACCAGTGAACTTCAGTAAATGTAAGGAGGTTCTTCCCTTTTCATTTGGTTAATGTGTCCTCTTAAAAAGTTCTAGGGGGACCAGAGGAGAGGTAAACATAGACAGGTCAGCCAGGTTTAAAGGGGTGGCAGGATGTCTGACGGCTGGTAACGGGGTGCTGTCATCCACTGTAAAGACGGCAGGACTCCCTACTGTCTGATTTTAATAAATCCATGTCAGCAGCTAACTAATATGTTACTTCTCAATGTGGACAATTATGCAGATTAGCTTGAAAAAGATTGAGAAGTTTTTTTCTCTGAGGTCTCTCTTTAGTCTGACGTCACTGAGGTCAGATAAATCCCATCAAATAGAGACTCTTTCACCTAGATATTATCATATAGACACTGTGCAATGTTGTTTTCGTCAACGATGACGATAACGAAATGATTTCGTTGACGCACCTTTTTTTTATGACGATAACGCGACGATGACTAGCTAAAAATGGCTCTAAGGTGACTAAAACATGACGAGACGTTTTCGAGTTTTCGTTGACGAGACGAGACGGAACGAAAATGATTATAAGCATGAGAGAGACCGAGTGTACGCGAGAGAGACCGAGTGTGTCCGAGCATTAGTTTAGTGGGCTAATTGGTACAAAGTAATATATAATTATTATATAACTTAGATTATAACATAAATTATTATTTAAAGCAACTGCCATGTGATTGGTTGATTAGATAATTGCATTAATGAGAAATTGAACAGGTGTTCCTAATAATCCTTTAGGTGAGTGTGTATATATATATATATATATATATGTACTGTATGTATTAACATTATAAGTGAACCTCAAGGAACATATTAATAATAATAATAAAAAAAATCCATGTCATGACCCCTTTAAATGTATATGACTAACAACAACTTAACTAAGAGGGCTACATTCTCTCTATCACTTTCCACTTGAAGGAAGTGATGGTAACACTTTATTTATTAAGCAGATTCTTAAAGCTGCAGTCTGTAACTTTTTTTGGGGTTAAAAATTATCCAAAATACATTTTTGAGCAAGTACATAACCAGCCAGTGTTCAAAACTATCTGCTTGCCTAACAATTTGAGAACAAAGTGTAATTTGCAAGGTTTGACATAATATGATAAACAAATGTTAGATTTAATCAGCACGATTTACTGCAATGCTTTTTTCCCCCTTAATTGGTCAGAACAAAAGTGGATGTTACTTACTTGTTCAGATGACATTTTCCGATGAAAATTCTTATGTTGGGCATACTTCCAAAAAGTAGGATCTGTGATTCTGAGGCTACGTCTACATTAATCCGGATACATTTGAAAACGGCGTTTTCGTTTAGAAACGCTCTCCGTCCACACTAGCGTTTTCAAGCGTTTTCGGACGTTTCAGTGTGGATGAGAAACTTTTGAAAAACGCCTGAAAACGCTCAATTCACCTTTACTGCGCATGTGTAAAACCCCACAAAAGCTCACTGATATGATTCAGATGGAAAAATAAATAATGAAGTTATCGCGCAATTCTTCTGACAGGATAATTTTATTTAGTAAAATATCTCACCATTCACTGATGCGTCCAGGTCGCACGCAGACACCATATGTTTGGTCTAAAACGCGACTGCTCTCATGTATCACCGCAGGACAGCAAATGTGAGTAGGCTAAATTCTGTCATCTTTGCAGGACTGTGATATGAAGAGTGTGCAATGTAGAATATTTTTTAGCAACAGTGTGAAAGTGAATAGCACATAACAGGCACAATACTGGTATAAACATGAATATCTATTGGTACAATATGCGTCACATGACTAAATTTACGTCATCGTTTTTAAATCCCTCCGGTTTCACAGTCCACACTACGACGCAGAAACGGCGTTTTCAAATGTATACGCTTTGGAGTGCGTTTTCAAAAAGCTTCGTTTTCATTAATAAAAACGCCGTCTCAGTGTGGACGGAAGGCCAAAACGGAGAGAAAAAGATGCGTTTTCAAACGAAAACGTATTAGTGTGGACATGGCCTGAATGACAGTATCCACACCGTCGTGTTGACTGAGAGCCGCACATTCTCCTCAAAACATTGGATTCATCCGCACTGTGCCGTGTCGAGGCACAAACCAATACAGATAAAAAATTATCAATTACCAAAAATTATCAAAAAATAACTGCAATTGTAGATTTCAAACAGAGATGGCGACAAAGAGGAAAAACTACGGACTGCAGCTTTAAATAACGATATGCATGACATATATGGAAATCATCGCAACCTGCTGTTTTTTTTTTTTTACTTGAAGCCTTTATCTTTGATGGATTATAAACAGTAGCGGTTTTAGGCACGGGCGAACCGGGCAATCGCCCGGGGCGGCATTTTTGGGGGGGGCGGCACCGCCGGCACGAGCAGAAAAAGAAAAAAAAATCTGCGCCGCGAAGCGGTTTTCTATTATCTATCATTTCACTGTGTGGGGAATTGCCAAATTTGCGCCCCCTGCAGCTGCAGGCGCCCCTGCTTGCTGAGAAGATGCCGTGCACAGAAGCTGTTTGTTTGAGAAGGGGAAAGGGGAGGGGGCGCGGAGGCGCGGAGGCGCGGGCGCGGATGACAGTTCACCTCTGGGTCTCTCCCAAATGGAACGGACAAGGGGGGGGGGGGATCCATATAGTTATCGAAGTCAGTCACACCTCGACTTTCTTCCAGATAACGCACATTTCATTCATAATATTATAAATACGGGCCTCTATATTTCCTGCTCATTTTTGTTTTTCTGAATGGTCTGAATGGCTAATAAAAATAGGTAATACAAAACGATTACTTGGTCACCACCACCAAGGTGAATTGGTTTAGTCTTGACTTCTGGTCGTGACTCGTGAGCGTGAGTGACAGTTATGGGGGGATCAGGGGATCTGCTGATTGTCGAAGTCGAGGGCCAAATAAGAGATGGACAAGAAAGGTCAAAGCCATCAGGTGCCCAATTTAGAAACGAGCGAAAGATAAAGGTATGCAATGCAACTATGTTTACTCTATATGATTACGGTATCCATGTCATGAATGAAGGGGCAATATTAATTGGTGGGTATAACTCTTATTTGTTAGCCTTTTTGCTATGATTCTTGCTATGCTTAACAATAATTCGTTTTTAACTCAAACACGAGATCTAATTTCACCATAATATTGTTCTTTGCAACAAAACTGTTGCAAGTTCAGTTATTACACTGCAAAAATGCTTTTCTTACTTAGTATTTTTGTCTTGTTTCCAGTCCAAATATCAAACATTTCTTAAATAAAGATGCATAACGTTATTTTAGTAAAGTAGTAAAATTACATAAGATATTAAGTCTTGTTTTCAGGGGAAATAAATAAAAATGGAGTTTTTGCTTAAAACAAGCAAAACATTATCTGCCAATGGGGTAACAAAAATTATATTTGGGGGACGCGGGGCGCTCGAAAGGGGTCTCGCCCAGGGTGTAATTAAATGTAGAACCGCCACTGATTATAAAGGTGTTCATACATGACGTTAACTGACCAGATAATATGTATTATATTAACAGATAGTTCCAGTCCTTGATGCTGATTGGTCACTCTGAGTTTTATTACAGTAAAACATGGCTATGACCGCTTAATCGAACAAATCTGTGAGTGACTGCACCCTTAGTGTGACTGCACACTTGCCAGCAAAAACAATAATTATGTTGTCAAAACTGTTCCATGTAATATGTATTTCAGAAAAAAATAATTTTGTTTATTATTTATTTAATGGAACCTGAGTGACCCCTGCTGCCATTATGTCCCCTGTTAAAGAAAGTCTTCTTATGAGGGAGAAACATTGCTGTGTGTGGAAGCTCAAAGTTTCTGAAGTGTAGAATATTATTTAAGTTTTCTGTTTCAGCTATGGATGGTACTGAATGTTCATTGAGTTATACTATTTAATGTTGCTTTTTGAATCTTAGACAAACATGCTCTGTCTTGTGGATATGTAATATGATACATTGGTATCATATTATCCTTCAGTCGAGACTGCATTCACAATAAAGAAAGGCCTCTCGTGCCTTATTGCTTACTGTCATGTTCTGTTTCTGTTGGTTATTTCCGCATTTGCCTGCCTGTTTGAGTTCTCATTAATCTCCTTAGTTACTGATTGATTAGTTATTCTGTTCAGCTGTGTCCTGATTACTCCCCTTTGTTTGCCTCGTGCATTTATACCCTGAGTTTCTGTCTGTTCCTTTGTCTGTTCTTGTTTATCTAAGTGGCTGTGTATTCTGATGCTCCTGAGTGTTATATTAAAAGACTGTTGTTATCGTATTCCTGTCGTCGTGCACTTCATTCACCACAGCTACCTTTTCACTTACATATTTCACTGTCACATGGACATCACTTTAATGAACTCTGAGGTAAGATGACGTAAGAGTAGAACAGCCTTCTATCTATACCGTCTTGACTTCTTTGCTCGCTGTTTTGCTTTTATTCTCATGCACTGACTTATTCACTAAGCTGAACAGCCAATCAGAGTTCTCTCTCTAAACGGGGATAGGAAATATGGCTTAAATCATCATAACTTGATATCTTATATCACTGACTCAGAAACCTTTATTTGAAAAAAACAACTTAATTCAAAACAGATTTACAATACTACTTTTTCATTTAAAACTGCTTTTTTAAATCAACAATTCATTTCAAATACTTAAAGGTATAGCGGAGGATCTTTCCAAATTTTAGATAAGACCCGCCCTCTCCACTTTTTGAAAAGTTTGATTGATTCACCAGAATGATTGACAATTAGGAGGACCAATAGTTTAGACTACCCACCAGGAAGTAAAACATCCTCCGCTATACCTTTAAGTCTTGACAGAAATGATCACATTTTGTCCCCCCTTTTTTTCTCTTGCTTGGCTTCTTCATTTTGTTCCTCTTCTTTTTCTTTCTTTCCACTGATGAATCTGAAGAAGAAATCATGTCTCTTGCTATTCTGTATTGATAGAAAATGCAGTACACCCAGAAATACATCCTAACCATTTACTCATCTTTTACACTCATGCCATCCAAGATGTATTTGACTTTCCTTCTTCAGATTAACACAAATGAAGGTTTTTAGAAAAAAAAAAAATACATCTCTGGGAATACATATAATGTGAGCTCATTTGTTCCTAAAAGTTGGAGCATCAATCAGCACATAATGCAATAACTGTAGTAATCCATACGACCCCAATGGATGGATCAATGTCTTCTGAAGTGAAACGATAGGTGTTTGAAAGAAAAATTGCAATATGTTAATTGCTTCAGACCAACGGTAATAAGTAGTTTTTCAAATAAAGGTTTCCGAATCAGTGATATTAGATTGTGTGTATGTATTTGTATTGCACTTACCCTGTAACTAAATGGAAACAGAGGGTAACAAGCACCACTTACCCTGTAACTACATGGAACAAGAGTATTTGTATTGAAAAAGAATTGCAATAGTTTTAGTTTTACTTGCCTTGAAACATGTAAGCCCAAACTTAAATATCTGCACTTTTGCTATAATAATAATATATATATATATATATATATATATATATATATATATATATATATATATATATATATATATATATATATATATATATATATATATTTATATAAATGCATAGATGTGTACCCTGTCATTTAAAAAAAAAAAGCCTATACAGTATGTATTGGTACACAGTTACGCAGTGTATGTTCTCGCTAAATTGCTCCCAAATGTAAGATTGTTGTATCAACATAGTAGAATAAGTACCCCTTAGTTCTATAATACTTACAGTAAAAATATATTTTTTATTTATTCTCCTGGTTGTTACCCCTTTATTACCCAAACTTTACATATTGGTCCCTTATACTTACATGCAAGTACTTTATAGGTACACTCATCTTCATCTTAATTGCGCAGTACTTTCCGGGCTGTAATCTAAATTTCTGCAGCTAGTGGCAACAGTGAGCCTGGATGTTAGAGGGCACGTGTGTGTGTGTGTGTGTGTGTGTGTGTGTGTGTGTGTGTGTGTGTGTGTGTGTGTGGCCTACGGAGCAGCAGCTGGCATTAACTCTCTGAACTTCCTCATTAATAAATGATCACAGACCACCATCTGGAAAGGGCCCAGGTCTTCTGCATGTGTGTGTTTGAGCGGAGCAGTGAGGTTTCACCCTTTCAAACCCGGCTTCTTGTCTGACTGGCTGCTGCTGGGGTCAGAAGAACCACAGACAAGAGAAAGGGATAGTCAGGCAGGCTCATTATAGTAGCATTTACATAATCACCTCCCTCTATAGGGCTCATCCCCCCTCCCATGTCTTTTTCTCCTGTTTCATACACAAATGTTTTTACCCTAGGTGACCCATCTAAACTCCAGCAGTGGCTCTCACTAGGCCACATGTGTGGAAGCACAGCACCAACTTCACTCCACCAACAGAAGGATGATTCATATTATCTCTTCCTGTGGATGAAGTTCATGTTGCTCTGGAGGGTCACAGTGATTTTGCCAAGTAAAACATGTTCCTGGGTCAACATATTTTTTTGTTGCTGGAACAGCATTCCTGTCCAAAATTTTAGTCTTAACCCTATCCCTACCCCTAAACCTAACCCTACCCATAACTTATCCCTAAAATCAGTGGGAAATGATAGGTGAATAACACTGAGGTAGAAGCAAGTTTAGGTTGTAAGCCTAAACTTGACATAAACTGTAAGCTTTTCCCTCAAATCTAATTGTTGATTGGAATGTTGTTCCAGTATAAACACAGATGTTAATCCAGGATCATGTTGTACTTGTTAAAATCATGTTCACCTGCTTGTCGGCTGGTCTGAGGTCTGAACATGTCTTGAAATTCTTTGAAACAATAATATTTGTAAAGCATATTTTCTGAAACAGAATGTAATAGATATTTGCCTGTATACACTAATGGATATGTCTGTGGGTGTTGCTATGTGGTTGTGAATGCATTTCACTTTTAATAATTATTAAATTATTATTAAATAATAAATATGTAAATATGTGTGTGTATATTTTATTTTATTTTTTTGTATTTTTTTGGACAAATCAGAAAGTTATTGTATCAATCAAATAATTTATACCTTAGATTAGAAGATAAGAAAGAACGTTGGTTTGGAACATAAAACAAATATATTGCTATGTTAGCTGTGCCACTGCACAGATCTTGTGCTGTGCTATTATCAGCATGTGAGCATGAGCTACAAACCTGCTCAGAACATATTTAGACTGCAAATAATTTCCCCTTCAGCTAATGAAAGAACGCTGCTGTCCTCTCTTTAACATGCTATGACAGTAACACATTAACTCATTTAAATCCAACACTGACTGAAATGGTGAGGTTACAGATGCATCCAAGCTATTTCTCAGAATTTACCAGTCAGTGTTTGCATTTCAGGAGAGTGGTTATGGCTATTTCCATTTATTCATGTGCTTGATGTTGGTGTTTAATGTACTTTAAAGACTCTTTAGCATCATCACAGAGCACAACAGAAACTTTCCTTCTGAGGTTGAGTTGCCAGTCAGCGGCATGAATCTTTCATGAGGGAAACACGGGGTCAAGCCCTCGCCATTGTGTTACTCACAGGAAGATCTCCACAGAGGGCTTCCTTTCATTAGCATTGCCTCTCTCTGGCTCAGACTCATTCCTTGACCTCTGTTGATTTTCATTTTCCAGAGGACGGCAGGTCTGCGTGTTTACGTTTACTTCACCCCTGAGTTTTATCAGGTCTTGCTGCATTTTAATATTAATTAGACAGAAAAAGTCTGTGATTAGTATGATTATGAGGGTCTTAACCTCCAGGGCTCGCATTTTTTACATGGACCGTGATGGTTTGACTCCAGCGAGCTGCAGATTAAGGGCTCTGACAGTTTGAGGAAGGCATGCAGGTTGAAGTGGCACTTTTCTGCTAATCGCAGACGTCCTTTGGTGGGCTTCTAAGTGGCATGGTAACATCTCTTTGTCTTTCTTCATCGCCAATCTAATGAAATATGCTGCAAGGATTTCCATGCTGGTTTGGGCCGGTTAGTGTTTGCTGGTGGAAAAAAAATTGGTTAACCATGATGCTATTGAAAGGATTCAAATGCTGCAGGTTCTGTGGAGACCAGCAGTGTTGCCAGATCGGGTCGACGATTGTCTGTAAATAAAATGTCATATGCTTGAAATAATATAAATACATTCAGATTTAATTTAATAATAGGAAAATAATGTTCTATTTATTATTTAATTTAAATATATATTTTTAAAAATAGGACATGCAGTAGTTAAAATTTCTGTCTTGCATTTTATCTCAAAAGGATGGATGTCATTTAAAAAATATGGAAATTAGTCATTAGTAATAAGTTAATGCAGCCACTTATTTACATGCAGTAAACATAAAGCTGCTTGGTTTATATTTTAATGTATATAATTTTATATAGCTAATACATATTTTAAAATTGTATTGCATATATTGCTGCCACAATAACGGCCCATTTCAAATGTTTACGTGCTTTTTTTCCTCTTTCTCATTTTTGTTCGCTAAGGTGGAGCAGTGATGAAATATTATTATTTTAAACAATTCCCAGCATTTCAGTAATAAGTGTACATCTTTAAAACAAAACAAATTAGAGTGAAGCGCAACAGTTATTGCACGTATGGTGCTTGGCAGTGGTCTAAGTAGATTTAAACTGAATTCTGAACTGATTCCTCCTGTAAACTCAGAGATGTGGATTCGGACGGCAATTAAATTACCACATGACCTTGGTGTTTGTCAAAAAACAGTAGGTCAACCGGCCAGGGATTTTTACACTGGTGGTGGGAGAAAAACAATGACATTCTGGATTCAGACGGCAATAAAATCACTGACTAACCCCTGTAAATGTTGAAAATACCTTACGACCCCATTAGAAACAATTACTGTCTGAATAGGGCTATAAACCTGCCAGAATCATTCACTGCCAAAAGAATGTGATAGAACTTTATTGTCATGACAATCAAGGTGTACAAGTACCATTTACCTCCTTAAAACTAAATAATGATGACAAAATAAAATTATAAATTAGGGAATGAACGTGCTCCCGGGGGCGGTTTAGCGAAAAGAGGAGGCGTGTTCCGGCGCAAATGTTCCCTGGTGCTATTTTGCAGTTTCAGAAAACAATTCCGCCACAGACCAGGAAAAACCTAGTCTAAAGTCAGTGGCGCGTTATTCAGATGCTATTTTAAGGGCGCATGCTTGGCCATAATGTAGCGTGTGCACAACGCGCATACACTTTGCTTCTCTCATCTACACAGACGCAGGCAGCAGTTCCCATTTTTGCAAACCATACATAATTACAAGGGAAAATATTCCACATGAGTGATATCATTGTGGTGTCCATGAAGATGTGAAAAAATAGGCATAGATCTAGCTTTATTACCCAAATTATTGTACGCCTGTTTAACCGAAGCTAATTTGGGAGGGTTTCTCCCATCCCCATACAATGTCACTTCTCTGTCTTTTACGGCCCTGACGAGAACGTCGGTCTCCTCGACTGTGAACCGCTCCTGGCGTGCGCCTGGCAAATCCGCCATGGAACAAGCGCGCCTGCTTTTAAAGGGAATGTGAGATTACGCTCTAATTGGTTTATTTCATGTTACGCCCAAACCACACCTATGAGTAATGTAGCTACTTCAGACAACCCATTTTAGATTTGCGTTGGGTGCAATAATCATTTATCCCGCCGGTATAATAGCAACAGCGCCCTAGATCCGCCCACAAAGTTACTTACGTTTCGCATTTGATACTTGTGTTTCAGATCGTTAAAATAGGGCCCAAAGTCTTATAAGTCTAAATTTGCAAATAGACTTTAAGCACACACCTTAAAGGAATAGTTCACTTTAAAATGAAAATTACCCCATGATTTACTCACCCTCAAGCCATCCTAGGTGTTATGTTTTTTTCTTTCAGGCGAATACAATCTGAGTTATATTAATAAACACCCTGACGCTTCCGAGCTTTATAATGGCAGTGTATTGCAACCATTGCAACCATCAGTTTGAAGCTAAAAAAAAAAGTGCATCCATCATAAAAGAACTCCACACGCCTCTGGGGGGTTAATAAAGGCATTCTGAAGCAAAGTGATGAGTTTGTGTAAGAAAAATATTCATATTTAAAACTTTATAAAGTAAAATAACTAACTTCCGGCCAAACGAACATACAGATTCCACTTAAGTCTAAAGCGCAACTTATGCAAGTAATGAGACGTACTGCTGATATTTACACTACGCCATGACGTGCTATGCTACTTCCGTCGTCATAAGTTGCGGAAGTTGCACTTAGCTAGCCGGAAGCTAAAATTTTACTTTGTAACGTGTTAAATATGAATATTTTTCTTACACAAACTCATTGCTTTGCTTCAGAAGGCCTTTAATTAAGTATTTCAACTGTCATCTCCCACCACAGGTGTAATTCACGTTTTGAGAGTTGGGTCACTCTTCCACTCTTCAGTGTAGATTCAACGTACTGTATATTTATGCTACTTTGGCAAAGCGATCAATTGAATATACAGCTACAAGTTATCGCGCTAAAAACCTGTCAATTATGAACGATCACGCCTGCCTGCTGATTGCTGATCGGCTAAAAGTGCATGCTCGTCTGCGACGTCATGTGTGTACAACACCAATGGCAGTCGACTCTTCTGTGGGCCTGTGTGTTTAAATAACATCAAGATGACGGATTTTATGGAGTATATGCACACTTGAGTTTTTATTATTAACCATTAGCTTATACAATTTAAATGTTTGAAAACCGCAGAACTGACCCCAAACCAGCCCAAACGGCTTGCAGCACTCTTGTGAAACAGTTCACCCTTCACTTGCTCTTCATCTCCAGCATCCCAGAGCTGCTCATGACAGGCTCATCTCCAGGAGAGGTTAAACTTACAAGCTCTCTGGATGGAATGACTGCCATAATGAATTTCGCTGATTGTCCTTTAGTCTATTAAAGTTTGTATAGCATTTTGAAATGAAACATAATTATATTTTTCTGATGTGCTAAAATGTAACAGAAATGGAAGGTTTTTTTTTGTTTGAGATACTAATAGTTTGATCTAAACTTGACTAATTCTTCTGTCTCTATGGCAACAAGGCTACATTTATCAATGGCTATTTGTGATTGCATCTGATGTAACAGGAGATGAAGTAACAGAGATTGTCTGATTGTTACAGACAATCAGTTACATCAGTTTATGAAGAGAAACGAAGCGGACAGACAATCAGGATGATCTTTATTTTATTTTTATCAATGTGTAAAATCATCATGCGATATACTTCGTCAATTGCACATAAAATCTAATTGTAAGTTCCACAACATCACGCAGCAATATTTAGCATGGCTGAATGTGATTGCACCTTCTCTCTGTAGAGCATCTGCTGTCACTGCAGGATTTTACCAGGAGCTGTCAGAGCAAATCTGGTCCAGTGGTCCAGGGGCCCATGAAATGACCGGCCCTAACACTAATTAATCCTCACCTGTCAGCCAAACTGATAGTGCGTATAGATCATTAACTACATAATGATCATCATAATGGAGTCGGAAATGATAATTACAGTAATTAAGGCTCTTATCTTGTCAGAAATATTAGCAAAATTGTGTTTAAGATGATGGTATGACTTGCCATCCTACTCATTAAAATAAGAGATTACACCATGTCCTAACTGAGCACAACCTGATAACCCAGCTTACACAAATATCTTCTAAGAACTCTTTGCTAACGTTCCCAAAAAATTATGAAAACGTGATTTATGAATGTTCTCTGAACGTTTAAAATATCCAGTTTTTAAAATGTTTTAAAAATGTTTTATGTGAACATTAAGAGAACATTCCATCTTATCATTTTGCTAAATGTTTCTATGAACATTCTGAAGCAAGTAACATTTAAAAGTGTTAGATGAACATCCAATGAAAACATTTCAGAAAAAAAATAAAAATAAAAATAATTCCATGGACGATGTAAATGCTATGGTTTTGAGAACATTATTAAAGACCATATATATCTTAACAAATGTAACTGGAAAAATGCTTGTTCATAACTTTGAGAGAACCTTGAATAAAGTTCTGAGAACGTTCCATAATAGATGGGAAATCAGACTTTTTTGTCAGGTCAACAAGCAACAGGTTTCTTGGTTATGTATGTCACATGTGTTCTGATTGGCTGTGGTTGTTTTGCACCATGGGATATTTTCAATTTTCTTTGTGGACAAGTCATTTTTGTGACAAAATCACACCAATCATGGTTAGGTCAGGTGTTTAATGAGCAATGTAAGAGGCAACAGTGAGAGACTTTAGGTTTAATGTTTTCTAACATTACAGACAGAGCAGCTGTGACTACATTGTCTACAGTATACGTCAAGTCAAGTCATCTTCATTTATATAGCGCTTTTAACAATGTAGATTGTTTCAAAGCAGCTTTACAGAGATAAACGTATAATTTATGGTAACAGAGATTGTTTTGGCTTTATATCGGTTCTTTAGTAAAGTTATTTTCCAGCTAAGGTTAGTTATGATTGATTCGCTTCCGTCGCAACAATCATTTGTTATTAAATTAGGGGCCGCTAAGACGACACAATTCTCTCTACATAGACTTTAAACGCGAACCTGTGAGAAACGCTGATGGCGTTCACATGCGCATTTAGAATTGGTTCTATAGTTATGTGCGTTTGAATATATGTACGCAGGTTTGTAATTCCCTACAAACCAAGCCTAAACAAAGTACTGGTGTTTCCTTATAATTTTTGATACAGAATTTATTTTATTTTATCAATTCGGGGTAGATACGCGAATTGAGTTTCCCGACAACGCTTTATCTGTAGAGTGGTAAAGGGATCCTCCATAGGGAGAGACTAGTTGGCACTTCAGCACTGCGTTGTCATCGGGTCCAGGCGAAGGTCCTTCATCAGATCTGGATACGGCCTGGATCCGGCAGGCTGCGGGAAAACCTCGGGATAAACAAAGACACTAAAATTAGCGTAGATGCCATTCTTCTTATGATGTAACGAGTACATCAGGATTTATGGGAAGTGTTCCCGGTTCCAGCTGACCTAATCTATGCAGCCTAACATTAAATTATAGAAGTCTATAATGTATTATGTGAAAGCTAGGTCAAAGAGATGTGTTTTTAGTCTAGCTTTGAACTGACAGAGTGTGTCTGCTTCCCGGACAATGGTAGGAAGGCTGTTCCAAAGTTTTGGTGCTAAATAGGAAAAGGATCTACCGCCAGCAGTCGATTTTAATATTCTAGGTATTATCAACTGGCCGGAATTTTGAGATCGCAATAGACGTGAAGGACTATAATGTGTTAAGAGCTCGCTCAAGTACTGTGGAGCTAAACCATTTAGTGCTTTGTACGTGATCAGCAATATTTTAAAATTGATGCGATGTTTAATAGGGAGCCAGTGCAGTTTTGACAGAACCGGGCTAATATGGTCATACTTCCTGGTTCTGGTAAGAACTCGAGCTGCTGCGTTTTGAACTAGCTGTAGTTTGTTTATTAAGCGTGCAGGGCAACCACCCAGTAGAGCATTACAGTAATCTAGCCTTGAGGTCATGAACGCATGAACTAATTGTTCCGCATTTGTCAATGAGAGCATATGACGTAATTTAGATATATTTTTAAGATGGAAAAATGCATTTTTACAGATACTAGACACGTGACTTTCAAATGAATTGGTATCAAAGAGCACACCCAGGTTCCTAACCGACGACGAAGACTTAACAGAGCCGCCATCAAGTATTAGACAGTATTCTAGGTTATTACGTGAGGAAGTTTTTTGTCCAATAATTAGAAACTCTGTTTTTTTAAAATTTAGAAGTAGGAAATTACCAGTCATCCAATTTTTTATATCCGCTATGCATTCCGTTAATTTTGTGAATTGGTAAGTTTCGTTAGGTTTTGAAGAAATATAGAGCTGAGTATCGTCGGCATAACAGTGAAAGCTAATGCCATGTTTCCTAATGATATCTCCTAATGGTAGCATGTACAGAGTGAACAGCAGCGGTCCTAGTACTGAGCCTTGTGGTACGCCATACTGAACTTGTGATCGATGAGACATCTCTTCATTTATTGCTACAAACTGATAACGGTCAGATAAGTATGATTTAAACCATGCTAGTGCAATTCCACTAATGCCAACATAATTTTCGAGTCTATTTAAAAGAAGAGAGATGAAGTATACCCACTTCGAGTGACCGACGATGACTACCCACAATATGACATCCAGTCACTACAGTAAAAGTGTTAGGCCTAAAAATAATGTGATTTGGATTGTGATCTCTCACTGTTGATTTACTGTAAGACTTTGAGAGCTTTTGAAAAGCTACACACTACTTACTCTTCTGCATAATACATTAGAGTTGATTGTCAAAGAGTTCAGTATACTGTGAAGTTCTCCTTCATCTGATATGCTCTCATTTGATGGGCTTCGCACAGGACCGTAGAGTGATCAGCGAACAAAGCCAGATAACTGCTCGAGCTCAGAGCACTTTAAAGCTTTTTCAATCATCTCAATGTGCTTGCTTTGTTTTATACATTTTTGGCAGACAGAGGATTCAACCAAACAGAGGGCTGGACCGAAGATACCTGACAGCTGATGAAACAAACAGAGGAGAGATGGTTTTCTTATTTGTTTGGTTTGTTGTTTCTTCATCTCTCTTCCAGACATATGGACCTCAGTCTATCACTCCCTCTCTTCAACATGTTTAAACTATCATACATTCACCAGGGAAGTTCTCACCTTGCCAGTTTTGTAGTGACAAAAGCAGCATGTCAGATGTGTGGCGGACCACCTGTGGTGAGAGACGCTCCTAGTCTGACAGCTCAAAAAAGCGCTAAAACCTGTCAACTGCCCTAATGATGAAAAGAAAATTTGAGATTTGCTTGACTACTTGAAAGTACATTCAACATTCAAATATTACTAATGAATATGCAACAGTGGTTTGGCATGATGATGGTGTGAGGGTCATTCTTTATTTCTGTATGCAGTTTTCAAAATGAAGAATTCCACAGCAGATCCAACAAATTCCCCCTTAAGAGATGATGCAACATAGCTTTTACACAAGAACAAATTATTAAGATATAACAAAAAAATATATATTTACAAGATCATTTACAAGATTATGTATTTTACACACAAATGTCTAATGAATATTAAAGTTATAATTACTGCCCATTAAAGGGGTCATAGACTGAGAATTCAAATGTTCCTTGATCCTTTGACAGTTAAGAGTTTGTTATACTATAAAAATACCCTGTAAGTTTCAAAACTCAAAACTTTCGTTATTCCAAAAACTCCTTTTATTGAAACCAAGGCCAGCAAACGACAGGATCTAAAAAGTGGAGACTTGTGATGTCACAGGGCAGCTTTGGCTCCGCCCACTGGAGCGTTAGTGAACAATGACATGAGAACAAGAAAAGATCGATACAGGATCAATAATACCATTACCTTCTAAACGATGCTAATGCTAAATTTCGGTGCAGGCTTTGCAAACAGACTTTAACGATATGGATCTGCCAGCAACGCCACAAACATGTAAGTAGTCATGTTTATTCTAATGCCTGATCTGTGATCAGTGATTTCTGATGTAATTATTCAAGTTCAGACAGATTATCTCTCAAAATATTGTTCAATACTATTTATGCATCAGTAAATCAAGCCATTGAGTAAACAATTAACTTCACGTCGTTTCTCTTTGTAGGATGAAAATAATCTTATTGAAACTGTTATTAAATTATATAAAGAAAGCAATCAAAGAACGTTCCCTTTCCAATTGCCCAAGCTGTCAATCAAACAGCGCAAGTTTATCTGGACACTTGCCAAAACTGGTTGAAATCAATCATCACAAAATCATGAAGCTGTTACAATGTACAGTACAACGGAGCTCTTACTGTATTTACATTGTGTTTGCATTGTTATTTGGTGAAAGCCAAAGGTGTAAAGTCCAGGTTCAGAAAGTAAAAGTCCTCCTCAGTAGCTATTGTTCCAATCACCTGGATTTGCTAATTAGCACCGTTTTTCAGCCATGAGATATAACTAATTAGTGAAATCAGCTTGCTGGGTTCATGGGTGGAATAAATATATGGCAGGACTTTTACTTTCTGACCCCTGGACTTTACACCTCTGGTGAAAGCATTTGTGAGAGTGCCGAAATTACGTTGCAATGATAAGATCTTTGCATATGCTCAATGCTCATGTGATGGAAATAGATCATTATGATCAATACTTTTCACGATTCCTTAATCTCGATAGCTGTAATAGCAAAAACGTAGTAAAAGTTTTAGAGAGAGTTCCACATGTAATACTAGCTATTTCATATGCAAACATGTCAGCCAATCACAGCAGTGGGCGTTTACACTGAAGTCTCACAGCAGACTAAATCCCTTAAAACAGAGCGTTCAAATCAGGCTTGGAAAAATGCCTTTTATTTATAAATGACAATTTTTGATTTGAAAATCATACTAACATTATAAGGGCACCCCAGGAAACATTATAAAATAATAAAATAATCCAGTCTATGACCCCTTTAACACCTATTTGGCCATCTGTAATTTCATATTGATTTGACTGGTTTTGGATCTCTATTATAAACACTCTCTAACTATAGTTGCACTATAGTTATTACAAAGTGATAGTTTAAATGTTCCAAAGATTTACTGATATGAACAAAATCTTCAGTACAAGTAATTTAATACCACAATATAGTTATTTTTTGCGTAATATTCAACCTAAAATATTTTATACATTACATGGATTAATGTCTATTACTTTCCTGCAAAGTTCAGCCCCAAATCTGATCAAACACAACTGAACCAGCTAATTAAGATCTTCAGGAGCACTTGACAATTACAGACATATGTGTTGGATCAGGGTTGGATCTGAAGGATCCTGTTAGATCTCCAGGAACCCCTGATCTATGAAATACTTTACAAATGACCAATAGGCCAAAATATTCTTTTCCCATCATACAGTAAGACAACCAAATAAATTAAACTATAAAACCACAAAATATGATCATTCTGATTAGATGAGCCACTGTTGTAAAAAAGGTGGCACACTGTGATGCACATCAGTTGAAATCTATATTAATATGAATAATGTTGTTATAAACCACCTACATTTAGACATGACATGTGTCAAAACTAAATGTTCCCCATTATATTCAATGAAGCTTGTCTAACTTGTTTGAATAGTAAGCAATCGTTTTCTGCATAGTGTGTGATTTTTTTAATATATATTTTTTATTTTTTATATCAGAATAAAGGATGAACCTCCAGCTGTTATTTTACCCAGAAAGTTGGTTATAAGGTCTAAATCCATTTTGAAGCTGCGACAGACAGCGCAATGAGAAATGTGGCTTTAGATAAGGTATTAAACAAAGGTCACCATACATGAGAAGAAGCATTGTGGATAAGAAATAAAATATCCATAATCATACATTCCCATCCGGACGGGATTAGATTTCTCAGAGGACACCTGAATACTGCAGAAAAAAAGTAGGCAATTTGCTGTGTAAATTTTACCCAGAGAAAAAACCATAGATGTGTTCGATTGGGACGTGGTTGAAATCACAAAGTACGTCTGTGAAAACCTCCTGAGGGAAAACCAGTTCCATGTGAACAAGGCTTATTGCTAAACAATGTTTTTTAGTGTGCAAACATCCACAACATGCCTAAAATAAAGTAAAAGCTTTAAGCAAGAAACCTTCAAGACAAATTTCACATTTGCATTTGATATAGGTTACTTATTACCATTATCACACGTGATTAGCATACGCATGCAACTCCTGAAATAAGGTGATTCTTATATTCTAGCTTCAGGCTCAGTCAAAGAAACTAATCCGTAATTGTGTACGTGCTTGGCATACTCATGCCGTTACATCAGCGACGCCAGACTGATGGGCCGTGAAGGATCCATAACGAGCCTGACGTGCTCCTTTCTCTCCCCCACTTTCTTTTCTTTTAAATTTCTTGCTGTTAAATGGATTTATGATCAAAGCGTCGTAGCAACGTATTGTCTGCTGCAACGTTAGTCACACACTGCTGGACTGGATTTGATCTCCTTGAGGCTTAAGGGACTAAAAAGTAGACCGAGGGCAACATGGGAATAAGAAAGAAAGGATTGAAGAAAGATGGCAAAGGACAGAGTGAGATGTATTTAGTTTTGGGATCATCTCTGTATCTCCCACTTTGAGTATCTTGAATGTTGGAGCTTTGAGAATTGCCCACCAGAGCCAAAACGTGGTTTCAGTGTCCAGTGATACAAAAGCTTAAAGCTACAACTAAAGGCCCTTTCATGTGGGTTGTGTCAATGTTCTCCGATGCAATAAACGCAATGAGTGAAAAGATTGCCAGCTCGCACTATTTATACTGAAAAATGGTTGTGCATAATCTGCAAATTGAGACTTTTTACCTAGATCTAATATATATAACATACATCTTGGTCAATGAATAAACCATGTAAATTAAATTAGCCATGATTTATTGATATTTTCCAAAATGGTGCCAAGTGCTTCGGAGTAAGCTGGTTAGTGGCTTAACTAATACCAATAGTGAGCTTTACAGCAGAAAAATGGTTTCATTACATTACAATATGCATAAGTGCAAATATTCAGATTATTTAAGGGGTCCTATTATGCTTTTTTGCTTTTTTCAATTTTAGTTGGCGTGTAATGCTTCTGTTTGAACATTAAAAAAAAATATCTGCAAGGTTACAAAGCTCAAAGTCCATTCCAAAGGGAGATATGTGATAAAAGAAGCATACACATCCAGATCAAGGCCTCCCCTGTCGAACTCTGACCACAACACTGTGTACTTAATTCCAACATATAAGACTCTGTTGAAAAGACACAAACCTGTGATTAAGAGCGTTAATGTGTGGTCAGAAGATACTGTTGAAACCCTGAAAGGTTGTTTTCTTTGTACTGATTGGGAAGTTTTCCATAGCGATGATATTAATGAAACTACCATGGTAACGACAGATTATATAAAATTTTGCACTGATAATGTGGTACCCAAAAAGGAGGTGATCACTTACGCTAATAATAAGCCTTATATAACTAAGGAAATTAAAATGTGTATTAATAAAAAGAAACGGGCTTTTCGTAATCAAGATCGCCTCGCAGTAAGTTTGGCCCAGAAGGAATTGAATGGACTACTGAGTGAGGCCAGGAATAAACATAAAGAACTACTGGAGAACAAGCTAAGCATGTCTAACCCTAAACAGCTTTGGGATTCTATGAAATCCATAACTAATATGCAGCCTTCAAGGAAATGTGTATATACTCCTGATGATTTACAGAAAGCCAACGATTTAAATAACTTTTACTTAAGATTTGAGAAGAGCGGCCATATTCCTATGAACAACACTAGTGATATGGAGTCTTCTGGTGTTTATAAAGAAAAGTTGCTGATTGATGCTAATCAGATTAACTATTATTTTAAACATATTTGTCCTAGGAAATCGGCAGGCCCTGATGGAATTTCAGCCTACATTTTAAAAAACTTTGCAGATGAACTGACGCCAGTCTGGCTCCCTATATTTCAACAATCTTTGGATACCGGTATTGTTCCTAGCCTTTGGAAAAGGGCTGTGATCATTCCGGTTCCAAAGATAGTCAAGCCTATATCAAATAATGATTTTAGACCGATTGCGTTAACGTCTGTGATTATGAAATGTTTTGAAAAGTGCATTGTGTCTATGTTAAAAGCAGAGGTTGCTACCAATCTAGATCCTTTACAGTTTGCCTATAGACAGGGGAGGGGAACTGAGGATGCTATTAGCAGCATTATGCACTTAATTCTGAAGCATTTAGAGAATCACAAAGCCTATGCTCGTTTACTTTTTATCGATTTTAGCTCTGCTTTTAACACCATTCAACCGCCCTTGTTAATCACAAAGATGGAGCAGTTGAGTGTAAACCCATCAATCACAAAGTGGTACTTATCTTTTTTAACTGATATAACTCAGTGTGTAAAAGTAAACAATTGTCTCTCACAACAAAAGAACATTAGCACAGGTGTTCCACAAGGCTGTGTCAGTTCACCAATTCTTTTTACACTTTTTACAAATGAATGTTCAAGTAAGCATTCACAAAACTATATTTTTAAATATTCTGATGACACAGCCATCTTAAGTCTACTTTACGGAAATGATAATCCAGGAAACATCTACCAGCCAGAAATAAGTAGGTTCGTTGATTGGTGTGATAAAAATGATTTAATAATAAATATAAAGAAAACGGAGGAGATTATATTCGACCCCAAATGTATGGGTGACCATCGACAAGTGGTCATACATGACCAAAACATCACCCAAACGCAGACTTACAAGTATTTGGGTGTTTATATAGACAGCTCACTTACTTGGAAAACACACACAGAATGGGTTTGCACTCGGCTGCACCAGAGACTGTACTTCTTACGTAGATTGCGTTTTTATGGAGTTAATAAGAAAATCATGATGTTGTTCTACAAAGCTGTTTTAGAAAGTATAGTTAGATATGGTATTACAGTATGGTTTGGGAACCTAAATGTACAGCTTAAGTCTAAATTAGTACATCTGGTGTCGACAGCATTAAAAACTGTTGGACAAGGAGATCAGTTGAATCTTCAACATTTATATGAGAGTTGCATCCTGAATCAGGTACAGAAAATTGTGGAGGACCAAACTCACTTTTTGTACTCGCAGTATGAAATGCTCCCCTCTGGTAGAAGATATAGAGTCCCAATGTGCAAACTAAATCGGTATAAGAATTCCTTTGTGCCTGTATCTGTACGATTATTGAATAATTGTGTATCCTATTAATTTTAAATTTGTAATGTCTTAACTCAATTGTCTTTTTTATATGTTTATGCAGCAACATGTAGTCCACAACAAATTTCCTTTCGAGGACAATAAAAGTATACTACTACTACTATATTCTCTTTAAAGGGGTGGTAAAACATCTATTTTTGAAGGCTTGATTGTGTTTATGGGGTGCACTGAAATATGTGTTCATGTTCCTGAACTAACATTATTAACTGTTACAGGACATTTCAGAATGGTATGTTTTTTTGTTTGTAGTTGTCTCATACTTTTTAGATACACTGTCATTTGTAAATGCTACTGCTGTTTATGTTAGCTTTTGATATACGGATTTATCCTTATTAAAGCTTTAGTACAGCAGAATACATAATTGCGTTGTAGCCTCTTTTTTTTTTTTTTTTTTTTAGAGGAAGTTTTCCTCTGTAAAATGTGTGGCACAGACAGCTATATTGAGATTATAATTTTCATCCAGCGTCCCTACCCAGCAAACACAGAACGTTGGTGCAACGTACCCAACCTTCTAACAACGTTTTAACAACATGGCCAAAAGGTTGCTATAACTACGTTGTGTGGTGAAGGTTGTTACAGCGTTGTCACAATGTTGACATTGAACTACCGTTCAGGGCCATTGCTTAAAGGGGATATATCATGCTAAATCCACTTTTTTAGCCCTTAAATGCATTTTGTTGTATATTTGGAGTGTTTAGAAGTACAGAAAAGTTGAAATTATTCTCTTCAGGTGCTTCGTTGATATCTTTATATTCTGTTTTGGTCATATTTTTCAACCTGTTCCAATTTTTCTGTTCTCTATGACGTTTTTTTAACTATTAAGTCACAGTATTTGCAGCGGAACTGCCAAATAAGGACATTGACTTCCGGCCCAACACTTCCAGCAATCCGCCATTTTTATTTCTCGCTGCAATTTTGTAGTCCAAGCTAAAGGATGCAGAAGTTACAAGAGGGTAAGTTAAAATGTTCGGTTGTTGGATGTAGTAACCCGCACGCTTCATTACACCGTCTAATGTAGATGAACTGCCGCGCTTGTGACAGGGCGCATGTTTAACTGAAAGAACGAGCAGAGAGAGAGACCCGGTCGCGGGCGTGCGCACTCTCTCTCTTCGGAGCCAGGCGAAAGTGTAAACAAGACTTCACCGTCTCCAAACTAGACGCTGTCTTGCTCTCTCTCCCTCGCACATATTAATCAAAATAAATCGACACGGTGGTAAAAGGTCGGAAGACCAAAGTTTCATGTGTAAATACAGTAAAACACCATTGCGATACATCCATATGAAGACGTTGTTCTGCAGGTTTGTCGTCTTCATTTTCATCTCGCTCCGGCTCCGACTCTGGCTCGAACATGTAAGGCTGGTTGGACAAGTCTTCCATTGTTGACATTTTGTTAATAACGTGTGAATAAAACGTTTCTGTGCCACTAGATAATCGTATCTCTGCTATCAAACTACAAAAATGGCCGAACGGGGTGGAGTTGAACCGAGTGTCACCGCTACAACCTGGAGAGGGGGCGGGGTATGAAGTGTCTCAATTGTATTTAAAGAGACCGCACCAAAACGAGATGCTCTCAGACGCACATCAGAAAAGGGGTAGAAAAGGGGCCTGTGGAGCTATAATAATGAGGAATTCAGACCCAAGCATTGCAGTTCCGCTTTATATAGACTACAAATGTATGATTTATATGTAAAAAGGAACGATTTAAAAGCATGATTTGTCTCCTTTAAGGTTGTGCGAGGGTTTCTGGACAACCACTGGACTACACATGTACTCGTCACTGCCCTGAAGCGCGAAAATCAGCATTTTAAATTCCAACCACCTGTTGGGCTCATTGTGTTGTCTCGTTCTTCATCGAGCAAGGATACGTGAGTATTGCGTTTAGCCTACCTCAGCTATCAAACACAACCTACAGCTTTAATTTCTAATGTGATTAATGTAGCCTCGCTTGCACTGTTTAGATTTTCATTTGATTTTTCCGCTATTTAGTCTCATTCGTTTCTTTGCTCCTCTATCGTCCGGCTTTCGGCTACTGTCTGCCATACAGACCCGGTTTTGTTCATTAAATGTTCTGATCTGCTTTTGCTTTTTATGTTTTATTTATTATACTTAAAATAAATTTGTATAGGCTATTCGTTTATTTCTTTTTTTTCCTTTTTCACAAATGTATTACTTTTGGAAGTGCAATTTGATTACCATATGCAGTTTTAATAAAGTTGAATTAACGAAACCTTCTGTCATTTTTACTCTTCAAAGTGTCCACTTGCAGGTGTTGATAGCCCCATTAAATAATAATATAGTTAACAATAAACGATAAAAAGTATATAATTATCTAACAAAATGGGATATAGCAGCATATAAAAATATTGTCAGAACGTCGTCTCTCAGTTGCTGAATGTCGCGCAACAACGTTGCTACAGCCCTGTCACGTCTTACAATTCTACGGTGTATCACTGGGGAGCATGGCAGCCCAAAACACAAACACCTGTTTAGATTCTCTCACGCTGTGCCACGGAGTGAAAGTGGTGTCCGCAGTGAATGTGGAGGAGTGCATTCTGGCCGTTGGAAATGTTGTTGGTCATGAGTGTATTTTAGCGGCATCTAGGATGAATAATGCAATGGTTTTGTTTTTAAATTCTGTTGAGAAAGCAAACGAAGTAGTGGAAAGAGGTGTAGTTATTAGTGGTTTGTTCACCCCAGTGCTTCCCCTTTCTACACCTGCTAAGAAAGTCACTTTGTCTAACGTTCCGCCGTTCATAAAGACGAAATGCTGACAAAAGAACTGTCACAGTTTGGAAAGATAGTCAGTCCCGTGAAAAAGATCGTTCTTGGTAGCAAATCAGACCTGATCAAACACGTGGTATCTTTTCGGAGATTTACTTACATGATCCTGAGAGATAATCGAACTGAACTCAACCTGAATTTGAAACTCAGAGTTGATGACTTTGATTATACTGTTTTCGTAAGTACTGATGTGATGAAGTGTTTTGGCTGTGGGAAAACTGGACATTTAGTACGTGCTTGTCCAGATAATAATGGTACAAATACACAAGATGTCTCAGGTGAAACTGGTGGGGAAGTCAGGAATGCAGGCACTGATAATGTTCCTGATCCAACTCAAACTGAACCCAGGCCATCCACTAGCGGCCAAACTGAAACAATTCCTCATTTACAGACTGAGGCGAATCAGGTCATAGATGGGAATAATGAGGAGAATGATTTAGTTATCCCTGTTGTTGATAAAGGTGAGCCCAAGGCTGATGAGAGCATGGATATTTCACATGTTAATATAGTGTTTGACTTAAAGTCTCCTTCAGAGAGTGTCAACTTAAGTGATTATTTAATGACGGACTTAGATCATGCAGTTTTCAAAACCCCTTTAAAGAGGAAAAAGAATGACAAGGTCTCTGAATCAAAACAAGCTAGAAAAACAGAAAATGAAAAAGAGTCTGATGTTGATGTTGGTAATGAGAGTGATGTCTCTGATTCCGGTGCTTCTAGTTGTTCCCAGACTGAATGGACATGCGTAGAGTATGATACTGATGAAATCAAGAAGTTTTTTAAATTGTCAAAAAACTTGAGGGGAGTACAGGTTGCTGACTATTTCCCAGACACAAAACGTTTTGTGGACAATACGAGGGCCTTCATGACTGAGGGATGTTTCACAAATAAAGAAGAAAAATTTGTGACAAAACTCCAACAACAATTGAATAATTAATGGCAGTAAATCGGCTTAACTCTTTGGCCCTTCTTGGCTGTTTTTTTCTTTATGGCCTAAGTTTATTTTTTTATAATTTTCACATGGGTGACATTCGCATTGCATTCTTAAATGTGAATGGAGCAAGATAATGTATAAAACGCACGTTAATATATAATACTATGAATCAGAAACAACTTGATGTTTTACTTTTACAAGAAACGCATAGTGATACAACAAATGCTGATGAATGGGCAAAAGAATTTAAAGGTCTCTCCTTTTTTAGTCACAAATCCTCACTTAGTGGTGGTGTCGCTATTTTATTTGCTAATAGTTTTACTCCCTGTTCTACTGAGATGGAAGAGGTTGTGAACGGTAGACTGTTAAAGATTCGAGCCCAGGTTGAGAACCACACTTTTATTTTTATATGTGCATATGCTCCAACTCTACCAGCAGAAAGAATGGTGTTTTTACATACTCTTTGTGAAACATTGGACAAATGTAATGGTGAGGAGCATTTTTTTTTAGGTGGAGACTTTAACTGTGTAGAAAGTAATATGGATAGAAATCATGTAGAGCCACATTTGCTTTCTCGTAAGCGACTCAATCAGATGATTAAAACAAATGATTTATGTGACGTATGGAGGAGTTTAAATGGGAATTTAAAGTAGTACACATGGGCACATGCTCGTGATAACAGGTTGTCATTAGCACGACTGGATAGATTATATTGTTTTAAACACCATCTTAGTAGTTTTAAAAATTGTTTCATAATCCCAGTTGGTTTTTCAGATCATAGTCTTGTTATATATATATATATATATATATATATATATATATATATATATATGCACAGTAACTTTACACTCTGTCAAGCCGAAAAGTGCTTACTGGCACTTTAACACAAATTTATTAAGTGATGCACATTTTAGAGAAACATTTTCATTTTTTGGGGAGAATTTTAGGTCCTTACAAAAGTGGTGGGAGTTTGGTAAAATACAAACTAAACAACTATGTCAACAGTATACTCACAATGTCACAAAAGATATAATCAAATCCATAAAAGTATTAGAAGATGAAATTCTTAAATTTCAAGAAGCGGCACAGTCATGTGGAAATCAAACACCTTTTTAGGTATAATGTATGGCAGAATAGCACTTTTGGGAGTACTTTGACTCGGCGCAGTAAAAAGTCACGCCTGATCCGCGCTGAGTCGAAGTATTCCCAAAAGTGCTATTCCGCCATGCATTATAGTTATCCTTTTTATCCCGCTTAGAAAAGCGCCACGTTTTATTTTGTGTCACCATACTTGGTCGTATAACTACTCGTGTAACTGTTTTTAAATAGGGAAAACGTTGATGTGTTTGGTCACTTCTAAATTCATTGCTGTTAGATACCATTGAATATACTGGGCTAAGCTAAAGTGCTATCAAAGTGTCACCGCGCGCCAGAGCGATTAAGGGTGCTTTCACACCTGCCTCATTTAGTTCGGTTGAATCGCACTAGAGTTCGTTTTCCCCGTTGGTGTGGTTCGTTTGGGCAGGTGTGAATGCGGCAATCGCACTCGGGTGCGCACCAAAAGCGGACCAAACAAGCGTACCGAGACCTCCTGGAAGAGGTGGTCTCGGTACGCTTTGAAACGAACTCTGGAGCGGTTTGTTTGTGGTGAGAACGTGATCCGACCTCGAACAGAACCAACTGCCAAAGAACTGCACATTTTTGAACTAAGCCAGTTGCCGTAGTCAGCTGCGCTGTGCATTATGAGATGAGGAGAAATGTTTGTTGACAGTTTGCAGCTCGCGGACAAACTTGGAGTTGTGGGGAGGTGCGGAGCCTGATAGAAATTATTATTAACATTATTTTTGAGCCGCATCCTCGGTTCATTCTCAAATATTATTATTTGTCTAAAGTGGTGTAGACAAACTATATAGTAAAATATGACTAAGGATACAATCAGCCCACGCAGTCGTCTCTCCATAGTAAACAGTGGCGTGTTGTCTGCCGGATTTTCGACCTCTTTGTTTACTTCCGGGAGTTCTGTTGGAATTTTCCCGCACGTTAATTATGACCAAACGAAGTGAAGTTATTAAGGAAATGCGTTCCGAGTAATGTGGATGTTGCCACGTGACTGCATTTTGGTTCGTTTTATCAAATCATAAACTGATTCGGACCGGAGCGATCAGTGTGGTGTGAAAAGGAACCAAAACGCCTTAAAAATGCTACAAAGTAGAATTTTTCGCCCTTGGTCCGGACCAAATGAACCGAACTACAGATGTGAAAGCACCCTAAGTGCACGCACTGAGATGCGAGAGGTATGTATCAACTCGTCTTAGTTAAGGGAATAACATAGTTTAATATGAAAAAACGGTGGAGTATCCCTTTAATGAGAAGTTTTCTGTTTTAAATATGTTCAAAGACAAAAGTATGAGTGTCATTTGTTGAATTTTATTTTGGGTAAAGCCAAAATGGCCATTTATATTAGTAGAAGAGATAAAATTGAGCAAAAAAGTGAATATACTGTAATGTTGAAAGGGTGTTTGCAGCTATGATCAAATCAAGGATTGTAATTGATTTTCGTTTTTATAAAGTAATGGCCTCTTTAAATGTTTTTGAAGGAATATGGTGTCACAGAAGAGCTTTGTGTTCTGTCATTGATAATGAACTTCACTTTGCACTTTTTTTTATAAAAAAGAAACAAAAAAAAGACCTTTGTAACAAAATATACATTGTTTTTATGTAAGTAATCTTTTGTTAAAAAAAGCTCTCTTTTTGTTAAAAAAATCTCCCTCTCTCTCTCTCTCTCTTTCTCTCTCTCTCTCTGTAAGATTATTTGGTGTAACCAATGTATAACCATGTTCTAGATATTTGAATTGATTGTGGAATTGATCTCTGAAATATTAAATTGTTACATGCGATTATTCTAACTGATTTTGACATTGTTCATTTAAAGCCACACTAAGTAGAAATTGTGTTTTTGTCAAACAGCGACCCCTAGAGTCGCTGTGGAATACTTGCACTGTCGTAAATATATTATAACGTTTTTACATGATTGCAGCTAAATCACAAGTAAATAGTCTATAGTCTAGGCCTACTGTATAATTTAATTTGTGTTGTTTTTATTGGAATGTAAACATTACAAAATGCCAGATAACATCAATTAAGTTAAATGTACGTCGCATTACTTCATAACATTGGCCGTTATGATGTCATTAGACATGATTATTGCAATTTATCATAATAGTTTGCAAATTGTGCTCGTTTACACTATTTACAACCTCTACGTTAGGCTTATTTATGTCCTGATAATTATGTGAGATACTGAAAGCTGTTCTCATGATAATCGCAGGAATCAACATCAAACGGCGTTGTCTGATATCCCTCAGGACTACGTGATAAATACACCTCACAACACCCGAGTTCAGCTGGCAAACTAATTCGTGAGGCATAGCTATCTGATTTATCAAAACGATTCCATTTACACCTGGTCACATAAATGTATTTTTGCGAAACGGATTTAAATTCGATCTTCAATTCTCGCGCTATATGCAGATTTAATGGAGTGCACGTCACCGAAAGCAACAGACATGAGCTGCATTTTATAGATCATCAGCTAAAATTTCAAAATCAAAGACCGCAATAAGAGAGAGCAGTAACAGCCCTGGTAAGATCATTTCGTTTCTTTACTTTTAATGATGAAGATTGTGTGTTAAGCGTCTGCGACTTACTTTCACTTTGATTTGCGATAGTTTGCACGTTGGCCTGATGCAGTTGCTCATCTGCGGTGATGCGTGTTCCAGCGCGTCGTCATATCTGGATATAACATATAGCCTATAACAAGCTCTCACACGTTTTTTTTTTTTTTTTTTTTTTAGCATTTTTGGGAGGAGTACAATTTACATATGTAGTTTCAACAACCATATGCATTTACACTTGTCCAGTTTCGTCTGGAATGCGTTTCAGATCTCCTCCTGAAGTGGTTTGAGGGATCGGATTCAAATCCGTCTCAAATGCGTTTCGGAGGGCATTTAAACCTGGACTTTTCACGATCGGATAGCTATCCGATCTGAGAAAACGCATTAAGTGGCCAGGTGTAAACAGCCCCCATGACAAAAACAAACGCTGGTTGGCCTCTCACGTCCAAATTTGACGAAGTGGTGGGGGAAGTGACGTATGCCGTAAAGCAGTCGAATTTTGTAGTTCTTTTTGTGCCCTGGTTACTACCCGAACCCCGAAGTTACATAGTGCCAGTAAAAGCGATACAGACCCTGTCAGGCTATGGCAGACGTGTCATTCAACCTACTGTAAGTCGATGTACCATCACAAGGATCTTGGAAATATATTATGAAGGTTGAAAAGTTACATAGTGTTGCTTTAATGGTTAAAAGGAATGGTCAAACATTCGCTCACTTTTAGTGAGGCACAGATATTATTAAAACCTTTCATTTATGGAGTCAGATGAAATAACGAGTAAATATATGATTAATGTATTGCAAATCTAACTAACCGATACTTTGCATGAGTGAGGACAGAACATGTGATAACCTTCCCCGTGTATTGGCGAACCGAGATTGGACCAATATTGCCTTACAGCAACAACACTCTACCACAAATACTGAACTCTTCTCTAAAGCAACACAACATGGCCTCACCCCCTTTGTTGCGTGTTCCCAGGGGCGGGGTTTATGTAAATTTTAGGGTTAGTGATGTCATCACTAGCTTTATAAGTCAGTAGCAATACCTTGTATTAATTACAAGGTATTGTTACTGACTTATAAAGCCCTAAACGGCTTAGCTCCAGTCTATTTAACGGATCTTCTATCGCCCTATAATCCATCGCGCTCTTTAAGATCACTAAATTCAAGGCTTTTGGTCATACCTAGGATTTCTAGGTCCACCAAAGGAGGGAGAGCATTTGGCTCCAAAACTCTGGAATAGTCTTCCTGATACTGTTCGTTGCTCAGACTCGCTCTCCCAGTTTAAAAATAGATTAAAGTCGCATCTCTTCAGCCAGGCATTCATATAATATTTTTAATCTTACAGTTCAAACTACAATCCGGCCTCTAGTTCATAAACGCCAGAGGAGAACTGGCCCCCGACTGAGCCTGGGTTCTCCAAAGGTTTTTTTTTCTCCATTAGGTCACCTGATGGAGTTTTAGGACACCATTAGGTCACTTGATGGAGTTTTTCGGTTCCTTGCCACTGTTGCCTTTGGCTTGCTCAGTTGGGGATATTTTGGGGATATTTAATTTAATTTTATCAATCAATAAATTCTACTAGAAACAAACCTTGTTGTATTATTTTAATTTAATACTGTGAAGCTGCTTTGATACAATCTGTATTGTGAAAAGCGCTATACAAATATACTTGACTTGACTTGACTTGACTAACCCGGTGAAAAGCTTGTTGTAGTCTCTACCAGCCGTTTGTTGTAGTCCTTAGTGATTTCTTTAAAAGAAAATATCTCCCTTTGCATTGAATTGAGCGTTGTGACTGCAGACTTTGTTTATGCTCAAACAGAAACATTACATACTAAAGTTAGAAAAGTGAAATCATAATCAACCACCCCTTTATCAGAAAACACTTTAAGAACTACAAGGTACTTGTGAAATCACAACGTCACTCATTTAAATATTCCCCACCCACAGAAAATGCAAAGAAGAGCCTGGTTGTGCTGCACTAGAGAAGACAAAGAAAAGCTGCTTTAGTAGCATGTTGTTGCCATGTCAAAGATATCCTATTTTTTTCCACCCCAGTTCCAAAACCCCTGTATGGACGAACTTAGAAAACGTTCTAAGATTAATCTGGATTTTTTTATTTTAACACTGTTCCTGAACATTATAACCCCAATGTTTATCTGTGTGCTGCTCTTTTTATGGAGGTCAGCTTTCAGAACCTAAGAGAGTAGGGTAGAGTGGGGCACAACCTAACACATTTTGGTTTTGGCTCAATTAAATTAAATTAAAAAAAAAAAACCATTAAGTTAGATTAATCTTTTAAATCTTTTTTTATACAAGCAACATACATCTCTGCTACAAATGAACACTAAAGTTTTTTTTTCTAGGACCTACCATTTTCGTACAGTTGCACTGACAGTGACAGAATTGCAAATGTTACAACTTACCCCATATGCGGGGTTAATAGTAACAGACAGGTTAGTTGTAACACTTGTGTGTAACACATAATTCAGTACTATTTTATCTGTATAGTTTGATATTGTTTGTGCATCTGTATAGATAGATATCCAGACATCCATCCCTCATCCAATCATCCATGGATCAATATCATGTTTAGAGATATAGGAAAGGGCTGCACAGTTTTGCAATAAATAAATAAAATCATCAAATATTGTAATTGCAATTGAATTGCATTTGTGTGTGGCAGTTGCATGCAAAATTAGTATTATTAATAACAGTAATAATAATGAAAACTACAATAAAACTGCCCTACAATGCCGACCACACACAAATGCTTCTCCTGAAAGACAGCACTCCCCACTTTGTCGGGACAATCAGTTGTTTATGGATCACAACCTGTAAGCGTTTTATTATGTGTTGTGCTTTCAATTAACTGTTCCAATTATACGTTTTATGTTGTTGCTACGATGTAAACAGTAACTAACCTGCTAGCTAATATTGAATAACAGTGTTGATGTAGTGTTTAGCTACAGGGCTCACTTTGGTAAGGAGGAAGGAGGTGTTTCATCGAAAGAGGAACTAAACATGCATTTGAGACAGACTGGGAAGAGAAGAGCTGGGGGCTCACACAATACCACTGTGGTCGCAGGTGGTGACGCATGCTCTGGGTCCGGCTGTTTTCTGGACCGGGGGTAGACACTCTCCAGACACCGGATGATAGTGACCCTCCAGTTTAATCCAGAGGTGTCTGGGAGGTCTATGGAATGGTGATAGTTCACTCCGATGCAGTCGAAGGGGCTGGTGACGGCAAGACGACAAGCGTTCAGTGAACATTAAAAAAAAAACATAGCTGAGCCACCAGTTGAAGGCAACCCTGTATCACATGAAATACGTTCTGAGGAAACTATTTTGCAAATCGCAATTACGTTACATGCCAACATATAAGCAGTGCTATTACGTTGGTCCTTAACCTAACATAAGCAGTGCTATTACGTTGGTCCTTAACCTAATATAGCCAATCTATTGCAGTGCTATTACGTTTGTCCTGAACATAATACATCCAAAGCAGGTTTCTTTTCACACGTAGTAGCTAATGCTGTTCATTTTGTTTTAATTATTTACTCCCTTTTTTCTCATTGGGCTACAAAATATTATCTATGCCAGGGCGAGTCAAATGGCGGCACCCAGATAATTTTTATCTGGCCCTCCAACTGGTTTTTGATGTTTAAAACCCCTCGCAATCTGATATCAAAGTCCCCGCAAAGGTTTAGCGCGTTCAGCGGTGAGTTTAACAACGCACGTGACCATTCAGCGGTGAGTTTAACAACGCAGCGGTGAATTTAACAACACTCAACTGCAGGTAAAACGGCATTCAGAGGTGAGTTTGACCAAAGCAACCCCAAAGACGCTTGCAAGTAAGCAGTTTTAGCGTTTTCTTGCACAAGAAAACGCTAAAACTGCTTACTTGCAAGCGTCTTAGAGCGTTGTTAAACTCACCTTTTAATGTCGTTTTGCCTGCAGTTGAGGGTTGCTTTGGTCAAACTCACCTCTGAATGCCGTTCTCTTACGAGAGGTTCTCTCGTACTTGCGTAAGTATCTTACGCTAGGGGAAAACCTCTTTTCCTCGAGATATTGAAGCCAAAAATTATCCTTAATTTTGCAATAATGTAAAACGCATTGCAGCAGCATGCAGACATGGGCGAGACAGCTCGCGCGCCCATTGGCTGCTCTGCGGCAACTGCACCAGCCTATCGATAGAGGCCCCTCATGACGTCAGAACCAATGAGGGTGCTTTGCGCCCATTACGTCATGTCCCGCCGAAAGCGGGTCGGGCTAGGGCTATAAATACGGCCCAGAGAGGCTGGTTTGGTCAGTTTTTTATCTCTTCAGCGAGCCTACGCATCGCTGGATCCTGAGAGGAAGCCGCGCCGTCTGATTCAAGCACTCAGCGGGATTTGTTCTGCATCTGAAGCTGCCGGTCGACAACTCGCCGCCTTCAGTCGCCGTTCCTGCTCACGCTTTCCGGCGTACATATCCTTTTCTCTGCTACTGTGTTTTGTGTATGTGTGTGTTCGCCGCCGCGACACACACTCTCATTGCACTAAAAGAGCCCCTTTCCTGAGGACGCGCAGCTCTCGCGCTCGCTGACGGCGACTGCCCTCACTGCGAGCTAGTTACTGCCTATGGTGACTCTGCGGACTCACCTGGCATCCTTCTCCGAGACTGCGCCTCCGCCCCCCCAACCCGCAAAGCTCGCCGGTGCGCCCGCTTGCCTTGCCTGCTTGGAGGATGATACCTGCTCTCCCTCTGTTCGAGCCGCGCAAACCGCGCCGTTCACAGGGGATGTCAGGAGCGGACGGTCACGGGGCTAGCTTTTTCTCTCCCTCTGTTCGAGCCGCGCAAACTGCGCCGTTCACAGGGGAGGCTGGAAGCGGACGGTCGGGGTTAGTTTTTCTTTACGTACAAGAAAGCTACCTTGCCCCTGCGCCCCATTCACGCATCACTCACCGGCGAAAGGAGAAAAGAGTGTTTATAGTCCCGCTGGACTGACCTGAATTTTCTCACTCATTTCTCAGTTCCCTGATCAGGCGACTGGAAATATAAATATTGCAGCGCCTGCAAGCAAACGCCGAAGAAAACATGTTGACGCTCTTATATGCTCGTGCATCTGAAAGCCTTTGTGTTCCCCCCTGTGGCTCAGTGGCAGAATTTTTGGTTTTTCACACGAGAGACCGGTGTTCGAATCCCGGTCTAACGGCAGATCAATTATGCCTCCAATGCTTCGCTCTGTCAGTTCCCTGAAAGGCGACTGCAGATGTGCATTTTGCAGCCAACGAGCGCGTTGTACAACCCGCTCGCCTGCACCCAAACACCGTTTCTATGGTTCCCGTGCGTCACTGGCGAAAGGAGAAAAGAGCGTTCATGTCCCGCTGCGGCCGGGCCGAATTCTATTTCTCACACATTTCTCATTCCCCTCTGAAGTTCAGGCGACTGGAAATGTCAATACTGCAGTGAGCGAGCCTGTTGTAATGCACGCACGCCTGCAAACAAACGCCAGCATGTTGACGCTCTCTGATAATACTCGCGCTAACTAAATGCCTAAATGCCCTGTGGCCCAGTGGCAGATTCTCAGGTTTTTCACGCGAGAGACCCGTGTTCGATCCCGGGTCTACCGGCAGATAAAATTATGCCGTCAATGCTCACTCTGTCAGTTCCCTGAAAAGGCGACTGCAGATGTGTATTTTTGCAGCCAACGAGCGCGTTGTACAACCCGCTCGCCTGCACCCAAGCACCGTTTCTATGGTTTCCGTGCGTCACTGGCGAAAGGAGAAAAGAGTGTGTTCCTAGTCCAGCTGCGGCTGGATCTACCTCCATTCTCACACATTTCTCTGGAAATGTCAATATTGCAGTGGACGAGCCTATTGTAATACACGCACGCCTGCAAACAAACGCCAGCATGTTGACGCTCTCTGTTTCTATGGCAACTTCTCGCTCGTTCAGTTCCAGTAAATGCGACTGTTCCAGTGTATTCTGCAGTAAACAAGTCGGCGACACAGCCCGCTTGCCTGCACACAAACGCCGCTTTTACGGCTACCCAGATAAATCCCATAAGAGTGTATTTTCTGGTGCCCAGTGCTCATTCCTACACAGAAACACAGCCCGTCACACAGGGCTCGCGCACATGAAATCGACCCAGATCGATTGCGCATTAAATGTGGTAAATGTGCCCACTGCCCACAAACACTACGTTCTGCATGTCTCAAGGTTTCTGTAAAACGAAACCAACATGCATTCGCTCTGCTCAGGCAGACAATGCTCTCAGTGTTGTAAATGTGCCCGCTATCCCACGCCCACATTCACACATAGACATGACAGGTCTTATGGGACTCGCCCAGCCCTCCCCCTCTCGGTTGACCACCGCAGAGGAGTCGAGCGCGGGCAATCTGCCCGCTGTTATCAGCGCGCCCCCTGCCTCAAATGTCATAAGCGCGACGCTTATGTTGCAGCACACTGAAGCCCCTCTGTCGCTGAGCGACCAGAGCGCGCTTCGCATTCAACCCCTAGCCATTCGTGCAAACGCATGGGCAAGGCTACCCGGGGTTTCGAAGTGGGTGCTAGACATTATAGAAAGAGGCTATTCGCTACAGTTCGGTCGACGCCCGCAACGCAAAGCGGCGCGAATCGATACTACGGTGAAAAAGGGAGTAGCACACCTACTTCGAGCCGAAATAGCGAAGTTACTGAGCAAAGGGGCTATAGAACCCTTATCACAAGCTCAGAGCGAAGGGGGCATGTACAGCAGATATTTTCTGGTACCCAAAAAGACGGGGGTCTCAGACCCATTCTAGATCTAAGACGACTAAACAAAGCACTTCTGAAACGACGGTTCAGAATGCTCACGACCAAGAAAATCCTCTCGCAAATTTGCCAAGGGGACTGGTTCATGTCGATAGATCTGAAAGACGCTTATTTTCAAATACAAATAGCGTCACGTCACAGGCGATTTTTTTTGAGATTCGCCTTCGAGGGTCAGGCATATCAGTACACAGTCCTGCCATTTGGCCTATCCCTGGCACCTCGCGCATTCACGATGTGAATGGATGCAGCGCTCGCACCCCTCAGGCTCCGAGGCATATGAGTGCTGAATTATTTGGACGATTGGCTGGTTCTAGCTCGATCACAGTCGGAGCTCATAGAACACAGGACCATATTACTCGATCACCTCGAGAATTTAGGTCTCACAGTCAATTGGGCGAAGAGTTCGCTGTCTCCCAGTCATACAATATCTTTTCTGGGCACAGATCTGGACTCGCTGTCTATGACAGCACAGCTGTCGCCGCAGCGCAGACTAAGTATTCAGCGCATGACAGAGATTTTTCGCCACAGCGCCTTAGTCCCGCTCAAAAAGTTTCAAAGGATGCTGGGTCTCATGGCTTCAGCATCCTCAGTGCTTCAGCTGGGTCTGCTTCGCATGCGCCCGCTGCAGTATTGGTTGAAAGCGCGCGCCGCGCAGAGCTTGGACCTCCGGTCTTGCACGCCTCAAGGTCGATCAGAAATGCGTCGCAGCTCTGAAACCTTGGACAGTGACCGACTGGTACCGGTCAGGAGTAAGCCTGGGGACTTCCTCGAGTGTGAAGGTGGTGTCTACGGACGCCTCAACCTCGGGATGGGGAGCGCTGCTCGAGGGCAGACCATTATTCGGCCAGTGGTCGGAACGGGAGAAGCTTCTGCATATAAACTGCCTGGAAATGATGGCAGTCGACAACGCGCAGAGGCGCTTTTTGTCCCCAGATAAAAGACACCACGTCTTGGTCCGTTCGGACAACATGTCAGTGGTGGCTTATATAAATCACCAAGGAGGTATCAGATCCAGAATCCTTCACAGTCTGGTTTCCAGTCCTGATGCAGCTGACGAGTACCGCCCTGTGGCCGATACCGGTGAGGATCTCCTCTCGCAGGCAAACGGCTCGATCTGGCATCCTTACCCGGAGCTTTGGTCCCTACATGTGTGGGCCATCAACGGGTACCCGTTAACCTCCCAGCGGGAGTGTTAAACACGATCACACAGGCTAGAGCTCCATCTACGAGGCGGCTCTATTCCTCAAAATGGTCTGTGTTCACTAGCTGGTGTACAGCGAGTGGCACTTCACCCTCACGCTGTGGGGTGCCGGAGGTTCTCTCCTTTTTTTACAAGAGCTTCTGGATAAGGGCAGAACCCCATCCACGCTCAAAGTTTATGTGGTGGCCATAGCAGCGTTCGCTGAACCACCGCTTGGCCAGTCATTAGGAAGGAACGATCTGGTCATTCGCTTCCTTAGAGGAGCTAAGAGGCTGAACCCTCCCAGACCTCCCTCAGTTCCCGTTTGGGACCTTTCCACAGTTCTGGAAGCCATGAAAGGTGCCCCATTCGAGCCAATACAGTCAATAGACCTGAAACTCTTGTCTTTCAAAACAGTGTTTCTTCTGGCTCTCGCTTCAGTGAAGCGCATAGGGGATTTGCAAGCGCTCTCAGTGAGCGCGACGTGTATGAAGTTTGGGCCTAATGACTCGAGAGTCATACTCAAACCAAAGCACGGATATGTTCCTAAATCCCTCAATACACCGTTTAGGGCACAGGTTATCTCCCTGTAGGCCCTGCCGGAATCTGAAGAGGAGGGGGACGCAGGCTTCCTTTGCCCGGTCAGGGCGTTAAGAGCCTATGTGTCTCGCTCATCTGTTTTCAGACAGACGGAGCAGCTCTTTGTTTTTGTTCAGCGGACGTTCTAAGGGACTAGCTGCATCAAAACAGAGTCTATCCAGATGGATAGTTGATGCTATAGCGCTAGCTTACACATCCAAGGGCCTGCAATGCCCGATAGTTGTCAAAGCGCACTCCACAAGAGGCATGGCCTCGTCGTGGGCTTGGTCCAGTGGGATTGCCTTGCAAGATATCTGTATGGCGGCAGGCTGGGCCTCCCCGTCTACATTTATAAGGTTTTATAACCTCGAGGTTCCCGCTTTACAAGCTAGGTTGCTCTCGGTTTAATTTTTCAGTATTGCCCGCCCGATGCTATCGGCTCAGGATGCTGAAACTGCTAGAGCGTCGATCACTGATCGTCTGTATACTTCTGTGGGCAGTGCGTAAGTCCCCCATATTTATCAGTCCAGGCCGAGTTCGCCCTGGCTGTGTGGAACACTTGATATAATATGCTCTTATCAGAGCTCTATATTACAGGAATGATGCTATTCTAGCCCCTCTTCCCGGATTCTCTGTGAGTCCCTTGTGATTAGGCACTGTATGAGCCCCGGGCACCTGCCCTTGGGACTTTAGTGTTATGTCTCAAGCACGCACGGCGTTTTACACTGTGTTCCCCTAGCGTAAGATACTTACGCAAGTACGAGAGAACCTCTCGTAAGAGAACGTACTCGGTTACTAACGTAACCTCGGTTCTCTCTAGAAGAGGGAACGAGTACTTGCGTATCTTGCCGTGCATGCGTCACGTTCTGATTCGCTTCAGCGATGAAAAAACTGACCAAACCAGCCTCTCTGGGCCGTATTTATAGCCCTAGCCCGACCCGCTTTCGGCAGGACATGACGTAATGGGCGCGAAGCACCCTCATTGGTTCTGACGTCATGAGGGGCCTCTATCGATAGGCTGGTGCAGTTGCCGCAGAGCAGCCAATGGGCGCGCGAGCTGTCTCGCCCATGTCTGCATGCTGCTGCAATGCGTTTTACATTATTGCAAAATTAAGGATAATTTTTGGCTTCAATATCTCGAGGAAAAGAGGTTTTCCCCTAGCGTAAGATACTTACGCAAGTACTCGTTCCCTCTTCTAGAGAGAACCGAGGTTACGTTAGTAACCGAGTACGTTTTACCTGCAGTTGAGTGTTGTTAAACTTTTCATGCGTTCTGCCATTCATTTACACGACAACTGCGTTTTGGTGGCTTGATAACGCAAACTTTGAAACAGGTTTCATGTATCACATCCTCGGGAGAAAATACGTTTGTAATATTTTATAATAAAATGAAACAGAAAACAGTTAGATTTTGAGGCGTTTGTGACAGATATGTATTTTTCATATGTTTAGACTGTTGTTCTTTAGTGGGCAGCTTCTCATACAGGTGGAGATAAGCCCTGGGGTTTTGTTCTGCCCAGATCAATGTGGACAGACAGTCATAACCGAACTCTCCTGCGATACTGCTGACGTTTCCACTCATCTGTGGGGACTGAGGGGCAACAGCTGAGTGATGGCCATATACCTCAGAGACGCTCCTGTCGGACTGTAAGTGGAGCAGAGCGTCAGAGGTGGGCTGAGAGAGGATGAAAACAGTGACCCTCGGGGCAGTGGGATGTCCCTCTGTTGCATCCAGCTGCCACACAGACATTGTAATTGGTGCCCAGCCTGCCTTCAGCAATGGTCCCAGCAGAGTTGAGCAGGGCAGAGGTTAGTTTGACATATTCGCTGCACTTTGGAATTTGCACTTACTTCCACATGGAAGACCTCACACTCAGACTCAAGTTAAGGTCCGTTCACACAACAACTATAACTATAACCATAGTGATAACTAAATGTCAGACGATAAACATTCTGTTTATTCTGTTCAAGTGCTTCGATTACATTCTGTGAACATAACTGAACTGTGTATTTTAAAATATGAAGGACTTTCCCCCAAAAAGTGATTTAAAAAATATTGTTCCCCTTTGTCGTTATCAGGGCTGAACTTAACTCATATTTTGACATAAAAATGTTGACCTTGTATGACCAAAACTGTTATATTTTTTCAGGAAATGGAAAAAACACTGTATTAAAAAACAACAAAAAAACAACAAAAAAAAAAAAAACAGTTTATATTGAGGCTTTATAAATGATCAAGCTCAAATGAAGTTACAAAGTTTTTGATCAGTGAATGTCGTGTTTTTTCCCACTATTTGAACTGCCACATCTGAGGCAGTAAGAGCATCACGTTACTGGGGGTTAGTGCGCGTGCACATGAAGGGGGGTGTGGGGAGTGGAGGAGAGAGAAGCATGAAGAGGGAAGTTAGCTAGAGGAGAGATGTCCTAGACAACGACAACGACTAACGTTAGAATGATATTTTCTTAAATTTTGATATGGCCGACACACAAGATGATGTTCAGATGAAGAAATATCAAAGAATAGGGAAAAGGAGAAGGAATGGGCGAAGTCCCGACTTTACATCGGAAAAGCCTTCGACTCGTTCATGAGTTTCAGGAAACAAAACAAATTTTGTTTGACAATACTTCGAATGTCAACAAGAAGTGACATCACCCAACATCGCTTAGAGCACCTTTAAGACAGTATTGGCTATAACTTGACAACAAATGCCAGACTAAGACACTCTTCTCTGCTCCTCAAATGCATAAAACAATTACCAATTAATAACAATTATTTATATATATATATATATATATATATATATATATATATATAAAAATAATATATAATATATATATATATATACAGTATATATATATATATATATTACATAATCTTTCCATTGATGTATGGTTTGTTAGGATAGGACAATATTTGGCCGAGATACAACTATTTGAAATCTGGAATCTGAGGGTACAGAAAAATTGAAATATTGAGAAAATCGCCTTTAAAGTTGTCCATTTCTATTGGCGATTGTGCTGCATCCACTCACAAAAATAAATGTTTTATATATTTAAGGTTGGAAATTTACAAAATATCTTCATGGAACATGATCTTTACTTAATATCCTAATGATTTTTGGCATAAAAGAAAAATCTATAATTTTGACCCATACAATGTTTTGTTGGCTATTGCCACAAATATATCCGTGCAACATAAGACTGGTTTTGTGATCCAGGGTCACATATCTGAATGAAAGATCCCCATAGAAGTCAATGGCAATTTTTTTTATTTGTTACTAGTAACAAAAGAATAGTTACTAGTCACTATTGAAATAAGTACTGGTATCTAATGAATAAGTACTAGTATCTATTTAATAGGTACTAGTATCTAATAAATATGTACTATGGTAAGCCGTTTTAACATTTAATGATTTAAACCGACTAGTCTCTATTTTCATGCTACTAGTACTTATTTTTTAGATACTAGTATCTATTCCATTAAGTACTAGTACTTATTCAAAAGATACTAGTACTTATTCATTAGATACTAGTACTTATTCATTAGATACTAGTACCTATTAATTAGATACTAGTACTATAAATTAGCTACTAGTACTTATTCAATAGATACTAGTACCTATTTATTAGATACTAGTATTTATTCCGAATGTTACTAGTAAGATTTTTTATTTTACTAGTCACAACTGCTTTTTTACTCGTCTTATGTTATGACTAGTCAGAACGGCCACTGGATAGTTCAATAAAAAATCTTACTAGTAAAATAAAAAATCTTACTAGTAACATTTGGAATAAATACTAGTATCTAATAAATAGTTACTAGTATCTATTGAATAAGTACTAGTAGCTAATTTATAAGTACTAGTATCTAATTAATAGGTACTAGTATCTAATGAATAAGTACTAGTATCTAATGAATAAGTACTAGTATCTATTGAATAAGTACTAGTATCTAATGAATAAGTACTAGTATCTATTTAATAGGTACTAGTATCTATTTAAGAGGTACTAGTATCTAATGATTTAGTACTAGTATTTATTGAATACATACTAGTATCTAGTAATAGGTACTAGTATCTAAAAAATAAGTACTAGTACCTAATAAATAACTACTAGTATCTAATATATATGTACTAGTCACAATTGGAATACATACTAGTCAGAACTGAATAGTTGATATCTGAATGACAGATCCCCATAGAAGTCAATGGCAAAAAAATGTATTTGTTACTAGTAACAAAATAATAGTTACTAGTCACTATTGGAATAAGTACTAGTATCTAATGAATAAGTACTAGTATCTATTTAATAGGTACTAGTATCTAATGAATAAGTACTAGTATCTATTTAATAGGTACTAGTATCTAATGAATAAGTACTAGTATCTAATAATAAGTACTAGTAACTAATGAATAAGTACTAGTATCTAATAAATAAGAACTAGTATCTAATGAATAAGTACTAGTATCTAATGAATAAGTACTAGTATCTATTTAATAGGTACTAGTATCTAATGAATAAGTACTAGTATCTAATGAATAAGTACTAGTATCTAAAGAATAGGCACTAGTACCTAAAGAATAAGCACTAGTAGCTAATGAATAAGTACTAGTACTTAATGGAATAGTTACTAGTATCTAAAAAATAAGTACTAGTAGCATGAAAATAGAGACTAGTCATTTTAAATGATTAAATGTTAACACGGCTTGCCATATATGTACTAGTATCTATTGAATAAGTACTAGTAGCTAATAATAAGTACTAGTATCTAATTAATAGGTACTATGGCAAGCCGTTTTAACATTTATTCATTTTAACCGACTAGTCTCTATTTTCATGCTACTAGTACTTATTCATTAGCTACTAGTGCTTATTCTTTAGGTACTAGTGCCTATTCTTTAGATACTAGTGCTTATCATTTAGGTACTAGTACCTTTTTAAAGATACTAGTACTTATTCATTAGATATTTGTTCTTATTTATTAGATACTAGTACTTATTCCAATAGTGACTAGTTCTTATTTATTAGGTACTAGTACTTATTCATTAGATACTAGTTCTTATTTATTAGGTACTAGTACTTATTCATTAGATACTAGTACTTATTCATTAGATACTAGTAGGCTACCTATTAAATAGATACTAGTACTTATTCATTAGATACTAGTACTTATTCCAATAGTGACTAGTAATTATTCTTTTGTTACTAGTAACACATACAATTATTTTGCCATTGACTTCTATGGGGATCTGTCATTCAGATATCAACTATTCATTTCTGACTAGTATGTATTCCAATTGTGACTAGTAGGTATTTATTAGATACTAGTAGTTATTCATTAGGTACTAGTACTTATTTTTTAGATACTAGTACCTATTACTAGATACTAGTATGTATTCAATAAATACTAGTACTAAGTCATTAGATACTAGTACCTATTAAATAGATACTAGTACCTATTAAATAGATACTAGTACTTATTCATTAGCTACTAGTACTTATTCAATAGATACTAGTACTTATTCTTTAGATACTAGTACTTATTCATTAGATACTAGTACCTATTAATTAGATACTAGTACGTATTAATTAGCTACTAGTACTTATTCAATAGATACTAGTACCTATTTATTAGATACTAGTATTTATTCCAAATGTTACTAGTAAGATTTTTTTATTTTACTAGTAAGATTTTTTTATTTAACTCTCCAGTGGCCGTTCTGACTAGTCATAACATAAGACGAGTAAAAAAGCAGTTGTGACTAGTAAAATAAAAAATCTTACTAGTAACATTCGGAATAAATACTAGTATCTAATAAATAGGTACTAGTATCTATTGAATAAGTACTAGTAGCTAATTTATAAGTACTAGTATCTAATTAATTATGTACTAGTATCTAATGAATAATAAGTACTAGTATCTAATGAATAAGATACTAGTACCTATTAATTAGATACTAGTACTTATAAATTAGCTACTAGTACTTATTAGTATCTTCTGCTCATCAAGCCTGCATTTATTTGATCAAAAATATTGTGATATATTATTACAATTTAAAATAATTGGTTTTCAATTTATTATACTTTAAATTATCATTTATTTCTGTGATGCAAAGCTGAATTTCCAGGATCATTACTCCAGTCTTCAGTGTCACATGTGACATCCAGTCTATCACATGATCCTTTAGAAATCATTCTAATATTCTGATTTATTATGAGTGTTGGACACAGTTCTTCTGCCTAATACATTTGATGAGTAAGAGGTTAAAAAGAACTGCATTTATTCAAAATAAAAAAATATTTTCTAATAATATAAATCTTCTTTACTATCACTTTTATAAAAAAAAAATTTTTTTTAAATGTAAAAAATACTGACCCAAAATTACTGACCAGTAGTGTATTGTTATTACAAAAGATTTCTATTTTTAAAACATTTGCTTCTTTTTTAATTTTTTTAATTTATTTTTTTATTCATTAAAGTATCCTAACAAAGTATCACAGGTTATGAAAAAATATTAAGCAGCAGAACTGTTTCCAACTTTGATAATGAATCATCATATTAGAATGATTTCTAAAGGATCATGTGATAGACTGGAGTAATGATCCTGAAAATTCAGCTTTGCATCACAGAAATAAATGATCATTTAAAGTATAATAAATTGAAAACCAATTATTTTAAATTGTAATAATCTATCACAATATTACATTTTTTTCTGTATTTTTAATCAAATAAATGCAGGCTTGATGAGCAGAAGAAACTTCTTTCAAAAACATTAAAAATAGTAATGTGTCCAAACTTTTGGCCTGTACTGTATACAGTATATATAGAAGTGAGGTAGGTTGAGTAGTATTTACAAATAGACATTTGGTGTTTGTTTAGAACTCTGTGACTGTTAAATTGTTGATGTTTTCTAGATGCCTACCTCACAAACTTGAAGTACAGTACAGACTACTGTGATAGACTCCTACAAAATGATTTCCATGTGGCACAGGAATCACAAAGATGATCTGAGATGTCATCGCTCTGCTGTAGAATTTCAACGGCATCAAAATTGATTCCATGCAATAATATTAGATCTAGAGTATGATTACGACAATGAGTACGTCCTGACATGTGTCGTCTAAAGGCCATTGCACACTAAAGGCCAGTCCGAAATTTTCGTATGCGTTTTTTCGTGTTCGTCAGCCTTAAAATTCGTCACGCACAGAAACCTTGCACACTGAGTCCGATGCGTATTTATTAAACCTTTGCGGAAAAAAACGCAAAAAATACTAAATGGATTCGTCAAGCAGTGAGGATGATTTTGTTGCCCTCTTTCTTCTTAAAAAGAGAAAAAGAAAGAGGAAATATTAGGTCCATCCAATCCTGAGATTGCGCCGAGAGGAAGGAGAGTTTCACCTCCTTATCAAGGAGTTGCGAAATTATCCCGAGCGATTAAAAATTTACCTCAGAATGTCAGTGGAACAGTTTGATGCTTTGCTAGCGATACTGGAGCCACATATTAAAAAAGACCACCACCAATTTCCGTGAACCAATCGATCCTGAACAGAGACTGGCAGTTTGTCTATGGACACACACACGTTTTTGTTTTTCATACAGTACTTTGTGCTGCGAGACGAAGTGTATCAACTTGTCAGACGCCATTCTGGATTTTGTCGTTCGCTTGTGCGGTGGCTCTGAATTGTCAAAAAAACTCTCAAAATACTGGCTGTGGATGCGAAAAACGCAGAAAATCAAACCCGATCCGAATTTTTTTATTACGGACGAAAGTTTTGTAGACAGTGTGCAAGCGTGATTGACATAAAGTGAGGTCGATTTTTTTTTTTTTTACGTGCGAAAATTTCGGATGCGATTTTCGGACTCAGTGTGCAATGGCCTTAACTCCAATAGAGTTCAGAATGTCTTTAAATGCCAATCCCAATGCATCTTTTTTGTTATCTACATGTATAAAAAAATCGATTCAGTAGCCAGCACAAATCTTAAACGTGATATATCATTTACACTAGATAGTGCTACATTAAGCACCAACACTTCAAATATATGGGGGTGGACTCATTTAAAGTAATGTAATTGTTTGGTTTTAGCCAGGTTTCTGTCAAACACAGCATGTCTATGTTATAGTCTGTAATCATATCATTAACAATAAGTGCTTATGAAGTAAGAGATTGAATATTCAGCAACCCAAGCTTTATCATTTGTTCATCCGTATTATATCTGCTTTTTATTTTTTTGAACATTGATAAAATGTTTACCCTTAAATGTTTTTTAGTTTTTTTTTGTATGTCTTAATTCGGGGAACAGACACAGTGTCAGTGTTGTTTTTGGCAGCCCTTTTAGTTTTAGTCTTAGTCTTAGTCTTTTGGACGAAAATGCTTTTTAGTTTTAGTCACATTTTAGTCACTTATAAACTTGATAGTTTTAGTCGTCGAAAACATAAAAAGGTTTTAGTCAAGTTTTAGTCGACGAAAACGCAAAAAGGTTTAGTCAAGTTTTAGTCAATTTTAGTAAAAAAAACCAAAAAGTAGTCTTTAACAAATTAATTTAGGTTAAAAAGTATTGGAAATGGGCTTAGGTTTGACAGGTTGTAGCAAATGTTGCAATTCATAAAACAACAGTTAACCTTAAAACCTTTGCATAATAAACTAGACTTTCTCATTGATGGAGATGCAGTGCTGCCAAGCTGTAGGCTACTTCATTGTCGCATTGGGCAGAAACCTTTTATCCCCATATTTCAAGTTATATTTTTTACATGAATTGATGCTCTTCTAAAATTTCAGCACATTGGCTATTTTCACCAGTAATCACAGTAATAAAGGAATGGTTTACAGTTTAAACAGCAAAAAACTTTGAGCTACTACAACATTACACACAGATAAAGTGGTAACAGTGGAATCACTGTTTTACTCAAAAAAAGCCAGGAATAAAAACATTCTTACTTTGGCAATTGTGGCTTTATTATATAATTAGTTAAGTAAGGCAGATCAGTAATATTGTTGAATATTAAATGTCCCCAACTAAGCAAGCCAAAAGCCAAGGAAAACAGTGGCAAGGAACCAAAACTCCCATGAGTTGACAGAATGGAGAAAAAAAACCTTGGGAGAACCCTATGGGATGATTTTAGTCTCATTATGAATAATAAATGCACACACAATTATCCATGTAGTAGATAATGTTGTGAATGTATTTTACTAACCACAAACAAAATGCCATTTAATTTGAATCTGTGGAATTCGGGATTGAATGATTGTGCAGCAATTTGTACAAATACAGACATGTTTGCGGATAAACATGTTCTGTTCTGCATTAATAAATCTCATGCAAAAATGAATCCGTGCATTTCTGGATCAGTCGGCACGCGTGCATTTATTGATTCCTTGTTCGAGTCGATCCTGTTCGGTTCATTTGGATTTTGAGACTTGCTTTCCGCAGTTTTCAGCATTGACGATCCACACGCAAATGAAAGGCAAGGCAGGCAGCTACCACTAGATGGCAGTCGCAGAATTACCGAGGTGGTAGTCTTCAAATTTATCTAGTTAAAAATAAAATTAAAAAAATAACAGTTTTAATTTGTATCAAGCTAATTGTGTACTGAATTATCTTTTGTCTTTTTCGATTACTTTATTTACACGGTAAAAATAAGTGTAGTCATGTGGCTTACGCTGTTTACTGAAGTGCATCATGGCATATTTCTGTGTTAAATTGTTAATTACATATACATTTTTTATTTGTTTTATTTTTATAGAACACTGTTGAGAATATGGCTCAGGCCCTAGTCACAGCCATCACCAGGGAGTTGTCAGCAGGTCACACTCAAAACACTGTTTCTGCACCTGTCAGGCCTCCTCAACGTGCCTCTAGCAACACCTTTACTCCCCCTATTACCCCCTTTACCAGCACTGATGCATCTGCCAGAGTCAACCAGGCTGTAAAGAGGTAGAATCATAACACATTATTTAATGGTTTGTTCATGTTTTGTAATTTTTTGACAAAAAAGTTTTATATTATATAATATTTTAATTATAATGTAATACTACTCATTCTCTGAACTCAGTGCCACTTGTGAATGCCACTTAATACTTTTGAATGCTGTTATTTACTTGCATTTTCTTAGACAGTTCCAAATATGTTTTATGTTAAATCTGAAGCAAAGAGAGGCAAAGGTCGGATTACCAGGACAGTGCCTATCAAGTGCACAAACCTCACAGTCTGTGTTCTACCTTCACCGACAACCCTAACCCCAAAGCCTACAGTAGAATTGGAACTGGCTCCGGCAGGGTTAGGAAAAAAAGTTGTGACAATAACAGAGGACTGCAAACATACGGATGTAAGTGCTTATATGTCGGATGATTTGGTATATTTTAATGCTTTTTGTATTCAAAAAGCTATATGCAGTGTTGCAATTTTTTCTATTACCTGGTGTAAATTTTAAATCTTATGTTTGACTTTTCATGAATTATCCATTTATTATCCGTTTTTGTATACATTTTCTTGTCATTACAGATGTGCCCTAGATGCCAAAAGGAGTTGCCATTGTCTGTATTACCTTATCATGGCAGTTTATGTGCTGAGAGGTATAAGTTTGATTTATATGCTTGGCACTAAAATCGTATTATAAGGATTTATGCAGTCAAGCCCGTGGTTTCACAGACAAGGCTTAAGCTGGTCCCAGACTTAAAGACAGCTGTTTTAACTGAAAGCATATCTTAAAATATGTCAGTGCCATATTTTAAATATGTCAAGTAATGTTTTTTTTTGTTGTTTTTTTTAAGGCATTTTTATCAAAGCTACTTAAATGTCCTAATTGAACTAAGGCCTAATGTTCTATGACCCATAGTACTAAATGCTTGTGTAAATCTTCTTTTTTGTTCAACAAAAGAAAGAAACTCATACAGGTTTGGAACAACTTGAGGGTGAGTAAATGACTAAATACATTTTTTTTAAATACATTTTTTTCTAAATACAAAATTATATTTTCTTTGTTTAACTGCTTCAGTACCTCTGGGTTGTCAATGGGATTTTCCATCTGACCAACCACCCACAGTTGGTTTGGTGAGAGATTTTGATCTGTTCTCAAAGGGTGGTCGTCCCATCCCTCACGGAACACATTGAGGATTGCTTGCAGTCGGGGCAAAAATACATAATGGCAGCAAAACAGGTGAAGAGTGCTGCTCAAATCCAGCATGTCCTGTTCCTCTGTGTGTGCACATTTGGTAGAACACGCTGGTGACTCCCATCCAAAGATCACGCCAGAGTCTCTCTACTCTTAATTTTAAAAAAGACAAATTACGAAAAATAATTACATTACAAGTCATTCAAGTAGTAGTTAAAGACATTTAACACTAGAAGTGCCATGGCGGTCATTTTGACCGTTTTGAATTTTATATCTGCAATAACTTTGTTGAAAAAATAAATAAAATCCTGCCGGTACCTGACTTTTCCTAAAAGTGTCTGTATTTTCATTTAAAATGTTTTTCATATAAATTGCACATAAGGCAAAAAAACAAATTAACATATTTACCTATTTCGGCCATAGACGGTCATATTGACCGCACTGAATTTCGCGGTATTATTATAGGCTATACCAATATACACAACAATAAAATGTGGTAAAAATACACAAAACATATTCAACAACAAATAATTTAAATGTAATGATATTCAGAACAGAACAAGAATGAAAAAATAACTATAAACAAGCCAAAATGAAATACTTTATAAGCGAAAGTGAAAGTAAGCGGCGTTAGGCTCACGTAATTCTCTAATTAGAATCAAAATGTTTCAACATTTGCGATGTATTTGGATGGTAAACTATTTTAAACTAAACTACTTTATTATAGGCTTTGTACTTCACTCACGTTCCAATATCGACGGAAAAAATCATCCTCTTCACACGTGCAAAATGGTACGAATTGTACGAGGCTATACTGACTATATAAACAGAGCAGTGGAATTTGTATATGTTAGGTTGACTATTTTATTATGGCTATAATGAACAGGCTGCAATGTTAAGACTGCAATGCTGTAATATGGTGTGTGTGTGTGTGTGTGTGTCGGCGGGCGCGGGCGCGATCGAACAGTGGAAACATGAAAACATAGGCTACTCCGTTATTTTGTTCAGGATATCTACAGATATTATTTATAAATGTATAATTAAACTTGTTTAAATGTACAGTTTGGTGTTGTTTTGTTTTTAAAATATATCCTAATACAATAAATGCATTAATCTCTCAATTGGGTATGTATCATTAAAGATATAGAGTTTGGAATCTAGCGGTCAAAATGACCGCTTGCGGCAGTTCTAGAAGTTATGGAATTCTGGCACTTCTAGTGTTAAACAATCTTAGATTAATCAAAATTGCCTCTGATTGTGCACACTTTTGCCTGCTATAAAGCAGTTACTGTCTGGCCCACGTACAGAAAACATCAGACGAGCCACGCCAACATTGTAAGGTGTTCTCTGTAAGGTGTAAGGTAGATCATTAATTATGAGCAGTGTTGGGTGTAACGCGTTACAAAGTAACGCGTTACTGTAATAATATTACTTTTTTCAGTAACTGGTAGTGTAAGGCATTACTCGTCTGAAAATGGTAATATTATTACAGTTTTCCCGAGCTAGTTACTTGCGTTACATTTGCCAGTAGCACCTTCATCGCACACACACAACAACACAGAGAACAGAAGGGAAGGGGAGCGTGAATGGAACAGTGATTGGTCTGGGTTTGGCACGAGGTATCATTTACCATCACCGATTGGTCGACACCCGGCAGCCAGCAGCAGAGCGGCACCCTCAAAGACAGATGGGGAAAAATGGAAGCGTCAACAACGGCAAGCTCTTTTTCAGAGGAAGGTTCCCAGCAACAGAAAGCTAGTTTCGACGGGTGGAGATTCAGTAATTATTTTGAATATGTTCAACGGAAGGAAAATAACTTGACGGTGAAGTGCACACTCTGCCCGGGGAGAAAGCTGCTCTCCACCGCTTGTAACTCTACCTCCAACTTGAATAAGCACCTGCAGCGACAGCACGGACACATCAAGCTCGTTGCGAAGCGACAGAGTGACATGAACGAGCAGCCCCACAAGCAGCAAAAACTTTCATTTGAACATAAAGTACTACCAACATCAAAATCCGAGATAAATAAGCTTGTTGCCTCGTACGTAGTAGAAGAAATGTTACCTCTTTCTACCGTCGAATCGCTGTCTTTTAGAAAGATAATCTGCAAAATACCGATAGCAGGGACAGACCAGCCGTTTTCCGACAGGAAAACCTTCGCAATGTACCTAGATAAATGTTACGCCATGATGGAAAGTGAGCTGAAGAAAACGTTTGAGAGCACTGAGTATGTGTCAACGACCGCTGACATCTGGACTTGTCACAACAAAAGCTACATAGGCATGACTGCCCATTGGATTGATCCAAGCAACTTCCATCGTGAAAAAGCAGCCCTTGCCTGCAAAAGAATCAAGGGACGACACACATATGACATTGTGGCCACTGAAATTGAGCAGGTTCACTCATCTTATGGACTGTCAGAGAAGGTCACAGCAACAGTCACAGACAATGGATCGAATTTTGTTAAGGCTTTCAGGTCAGTTGAATAATAGTTTACTTACTTGTACTTATTTGCAAATGTATAAGTTAATGAATTGTTTAATTTGATTGCATTGTCCCCTTCACATAGACAAAAAAATCACTATACAAACTTAAATGGTTGTAATTCAAGAAAGCATGGAATATAGACATATGGTTGGTCTTGTTTTTAAGAAGACATTTGCCAGATTATTGTAGAAGTGAAAAAAATTATGAAAGTGAAACAGAAAAAAAGTTATATAAGTTTGAGTTTATGAAAATGTACAATATAAAAATATAATTATTTATATTTTATATAAAATATATATATTACAAAATATTTTTTACTCTAAAACTGCTAGAAAATTAAAGCCAAAAATCTAAACAAGTTCTGTTCCAAATTTTAGGTTGATATCTCAAAAAATGAGCTTTTTCACTAGATGGACAGCCAGCTTCCTTACTGACCATATAAGGGCGTCTCAATTTTCATATATGTTTTGAGTGATCTGAACCATGTATTTCCATAATTTCATACAATTTATGAAGTGTACATCCTATTCAGAAATAGTATGGGTGTTTTGGCAGTATTTGATTTGATTTCAACCTCTAATAAACATAAAAAGAGCACATATGTGCGTTATAGCTCGCTGCCGCATCACAAATAGAGAATCCATAATATTTTTCTTTATATTAAAAACATTTTCAGACCTTTTTTTCTCATAAAATGTAATTGGTGTTATCTTTTGAACTCTTGCCATGAAAACAAACTGAGGTTTCTACCAATCTTTCATGATTTTTCATGTTTATTTCCATTTCAAAATAAAGGCCTAAACACGCCTAATGAATATGAAATATTCTTGTTGCAAATTGATAAATTGCTGCGCCTCTGTAATTTATTTTTAAAAACAGCCACCAAATATGAAAACTAGAGATTGTAAGCTTTCAAATGATATATAGTTTGTCAATATTACTTTAGGTTTTTACTAAGATATTATTGTTCTAAATATATATGGGCAAACGTCCCACCTGTGGGACGGTGACAGTCAAGAAGACACATGATATGATTACATTTGAATTGAATAGGCCACACATTATAGTTTTTTTTTTTCTTCTTGCACTTCTCACATTCAGGGAGTATGCAGCATCCGATTCAGAGGACGAGGGATCAGGGGAGGATGAAGAAGTGTCATTTACCGATGTACAAGTAGTGCTCTCCACGGAACAAGAAGACCCAGGACACTTTACTCTCCCCCCTCACTTAAGATGTGCCTCGCACACACTTAATTTGATATCAACTGTTGATATTGAAAAATGGTTGACAGTGACAAACAAAACAATTTACAGAAGTGCCACTGCAAAGTGCTCTGCCCTCTGGACTAAGGCCAGCCGGTCTACAGTAGCTGCAGAGCTAGTGGAAAGCCTTTGTGGAAAAAAGCTCATGGTGCCTACAGTGACGAGATGGAACTCTTTCCACAATGCAGTTGCACGAATAACTGAGATATCCAGACCACAGTTGACAACTCTCTGCAGTCAGTTAGGTGTACGAGCCTTTTCCGAGCGAGAGTACAAATTCCTTGTAGAGTATTGCACAGTCACAAAACCGCTTACAAAAGCTTTGGACCGTTTACAAGGTGAGATAAAGTATAGGTTAATGTAAACCTGTGGCTTCTTGCCTTTCCTTTTTTTGAATGTTAAACATTTGAATCAAACAAGTAATTCATTCATTGATTCATATTCATTCATTCCAGGGGAAAATGATTGTTATTATGGCAATCTATTACCGACACTGGAGTCTCTGATGTCAAAGACCTTGGCATTGCGTCCCGGCCTCTCCGAGATGATGGCAAATCTGCCTGATGTCATAGTGCAGGTAGGCTGTGAGTGTGTATTTAAGACTTACTGACTGTAACTTTGTGTGATATGAGAGAAGCCTGTCATATGCACAATTGCACATCCCTCCACTATCACAGATGCTTCCATTATCACAGTCTTCTAAATTTCACACTGAAATAGGCTCTTAGAGAATGTAAGAATTGTATACTGGTACTGTGTTTCTGAAGACCTGGTATAGTCAATATGCCTGTTGCATCATTTACATGTCAACTCCTTCCACAGGAAGGTATGTTTTCCTCTTTAAGAGAAATATCTAATTTTAGAAATCTCTTTCTTACAGGCCATCAAAACCCGCTTTGCTTCTGTTTTGGACAGTAGGGAGGGTCTCCTGGCTGCTGTCACTCTGCCGAAGTTCAAGATGAGGTGGTTGAGGGAAGAGACCAGGAGAGAGGCCCTAAAGACTCTGCTGATAACAGAGTGTCGTGCTTCACCCCTGGCTGCCCCCCACAATGAGGAGCATGAGGTCAGGCCTCCACAGATTAGTCCAGCATCCAGCAGTAGTGAGGATGACTTTTTTGTGTTTGAGGAAGAGCAGGATTCAGGATCTTTTGGTCCAGACAGGGAGGTGCTGGAGTACCTGAAGTCTGGGTCAGAGATGGGGGTCCTAGACAACTTCCCCAGAATTAAGAACTTATCTTTAAAATACAATACAGCACCAGCATCCAGTGCTCCAGTGGAGAGGCTATTCAGCCTGGGAAGCCTTGTTCTCACTCCAAGGAGGAACAGGTTAGGAGACAAGCGCTTTGAGAGACTCCTCCTTATGAGGTATAACCACTACTTTGACAAATAAGCTGACACATTCAGAAGCTCAAATTTTGCACCAGAAAAATGCATTACAGTAAATGCCAACTGTATTTTTCCTTTTATTTACTTTGAGTCTTCTGTATTTGCTTTAACTCATTTCAACAACCTACCTCTCCTCTGCACTGTGTTTTGCTTTTTAACAATTTACCTCTCCTCTACACAGTGCTGGTAAGGCCAGTCTTTTTTATTTATGGATATATTTTTTTGAGGAAGTTAATATTTTTTTTGTTTGTACTTGTTAATCGACAATCAAATTGATTTTTTGCACTAGATGTTTTTTGTTAAACATTGAGGAAGTTAATATGTTCTTGTACTTGTTATAAATTGACAATCAAATTGATTGTTTGCACCAGACGGTGTTTGTTAAACATTGAGGAAGTTAATACTTGTTTGTACTTGATTGCACAAGTACAGTTGTTTGTAGTTATTTGTGCTAGACAGTGCCAGTCTGTTGTTGGCGTAATAAAGACCCTAAAGAACACACTTCCTTTGTATGTTCTCCCTCCATCTGATGCATCTCAGGCAATTATAGAGTAATTAAGAAAAAAAATGTAACTAGTAATATAACTAGTAATATAACTAGTTACTTTCTCCAGGGAGTAATAAAGTAAAGTAAGGCATTACTATTTTTGAGAGTAATATGTAATATGTAATATATTACTTTTTTGAGTAACTAGCCCCAACACTGATTATGAGCGAATGTTTGACAATGCGCATGCGTCGCGTCTGAACGCGTTGTTGTCTTTGGAGCTCTATCGATTTGATTTATAATTCTTGATTTTTCTCTTTAAACTCACTTACAACGAACATTTTCTACTTTTCCTCACTGAGAAGCACTACTGCTCAAACCTCATAGTTACAACGCGGACTGTTGAGCAGACGCGTCTCAAGCCTTTTAGTGATCCAACACCGGATACTCTTATAGGTTACTCCTGTGGATCACGGCTGAACGCGTCTTCTCCACACTCACTTACAAACAAACATTTTTTCGCCTATCGTGCGCCTACTCTACACCCTTACCACTAAAAAGATGGATTATATCCAAGAATTCAGTCATAAATTAGTATTAATATTGATAGCATCACTGGTAGCTTCGCTGCTAACTTACTGTCCATCTGTTAAAATGGCGAATATATCAGATGTAAGTAGTCTACCTTTTGGTGCAGGTGAGGACACATTTGAGCTGCACGCACTGCAGTCTGAGCTGGAAGCTGTTGAGAAACAGATCCACGACCTTATAGTGAGACAAGCCGAGCTGAGAGACCGCCGTTTAGTGCTTGAAACATCACGCGCCGATGCACACAAATCAGTGATTAACGTTACTAACCCGCTGACTCCGACCTCGTCTACTCCGTGCGTTTCTCAGCATCGGTCCCGAGCGCCGAGGTCGCGATCAGCCATGGTCTCGTTCACTCCGGCTCCAACACGCCACCACGAAGCCTGAGTGGTTCCGCAGCAGAAGACGCGAGTCAGGTCTAGACCAAGACTCTCTCCAACCCTCCCGGTTTTCGAGTTATCCACACAAAACCGCTTCTCCCCTCTTCGCGAAACAGAACGCGATGCTATGATCATTGGCGATTCCATCGTTCGGCACGTACACGCTACGTTAGGTAAAAGTAAGGTGCACAGTCACTGCTTTCCTGGTGCTCGTGTTTCTGAAATCGCTGCTCGCGTTCCCGAGATTCTGAACGGTGACGAGCGCGTCGGAACTGTGGTCCTGCACGCGGGAGTGAACGACATCAGGCTGCGCCAGACGGAGGTTCTGAAGAAAGACTTCAGGAATCTGATCGATACGGTACGCAGCACATCGCCTGAAACAACGATCATTGTGTCAGGACCGCTTCCCACGTACCGACTAGGGCATGAAAAGTTCAGTAGATTATTTGCGCTAAATGAATGGTTAATGTCATGGTGCAATGAGCAGAAACTGCTCTTTGTAAATAATTGGAATCTGTTTTGGGAGCGTCCTAGGCTTTTCCGTGCTGATGGCTTACACCCAAGCAGATTCGGGGCAGATCTTCTGTCGGATAACATCTCCAAAATGTTAAATACCGTTTGACTAGTAACCAAAAGTCCAAATCATAGTCTCTGCTGCACCAATTTAACTGATATAAATACTAGTGTAGAACATTGCATATAAACCGTGTCTATTCCTCGTTTAGTGAGATCAAATAATAAATCTACTGCAGGATCTAGGAAAAATCTAATTGTTATTAAAACAGAAAATGTTGCTATTAGTAAACAAAAACAATTTCTAAAGCTAGGTCTTCTAAACATTAGATCACTCACACCTAAGGCAGTTATTGTAAATGAAATAGTCACAGATAATAGCTTCGATGTACTTTGCCTTACTGAAACCTGGCTTAAACCAAATAATTATTTCGGTCTAAATGAGTCTACTCCATCTGGATACTGTTATAAGCATGAGCCCCGTCTGATTGGTCGTGGCGGCGGTGTTGCAACAATCTATAGAGATATTCTCAATGTTACTCAGAAAACGGGTTATAAGTTTATTTCGTTTGAAGTACTTGTACTAAATGTTACGCTCTTAGATGTTAGAAAAACATCCCTATTATCTCTAGCCTTGGCTACCGTATATAGACCGCCAGAGCCTTACGCTGATTTCCTAAAAGAGTTTGCAGATTTTCTCTCAGACCTATTAGTCAATGTCGATAAAGCATTAATTGTTGGAGATTTTAACATACACGTAGATAATCCAAATGATGCGTTAGGGGCTGCGTTTACAGATTAAATTCATTTGGGGTCAAGCAAAACGTCACCGGACCAACTCATCGTCTTAATCATTCACTCGATTTAATTATATCACATGGAACCGATCCAACCGATATATATATCATTCCACAAAGTGATGATGTCACTGACCATTACATGGTAACTTGCATATTACGTACTGCTGTAATATGTCATGCGGCGCCGCGTTATCAACCAGGCAGAACAATCCTTCCATCCACCATAGATCATTTCTCAAATTGCTTATCTAATCTGTCTCAGCTACTGCCTGAACCCAAACAAACAGATGAACTAGAAGAACTAACTAGCACTATGAGCACCATTCTCTCTGGAACATTGGATGTTGTTGCACCCATTAAATTAAAAAAGGTCAGAGAAAAAATTAAAGCACCATGGTACAACAATACTACGCATGTTCTAAAGAGAGAAACACGTATTTTAGAGCGTAAATGGAAACAAATTAATTTAGAGGTCTTTAGAATCGCATGGAAAGACAGTATGTCACGTTATAAAAAGGCCCTAAAAGCGGCCAGGGCAGAGCATCTCCGCAAACTAATAGAAAATAACCAAAATAGTCCAAGGTTTTTATTTAACACCGTGGCTAGTCTAACAAATAAACAGACGTCACCCGAACAAAATATCCCGTTACAGTTCAGTAGTAATGATTTCATGAACTTCTTCACTGAGAAAATAGAAAGCATCAGAACCACAATTGTAAACGTTCATTCTTCAATTGCGCCTTATAATTCAGCCTCAATTATCACCCCGCAAGAATAATTACAGTGCTTTACAACTATAGAACAAAAAGAGTTAAATAAACTTATCACTTCATCTAAAACAACAACATGTTTATTAGATCCTATACCAACTAAACTACTGAAAGAAGTGTTACCTGTAGTGGAAGACCCTCTCCTCAAAATTATTAACTCGTCTTTATCTTTAGGTCATGTTCCAAGAACATTTAAACTGGCAGTTATAAAACCACTCATTAAGAAACCACAATTAGATCATAATAACCTAGCAAATTATAGACCCATTTCAAATCTTCCATTTATGTCTAAAATATTAGAAAAAGTGGTGTCCGCTCAACTGGGCTCTTTCTTGCAAGAAAATTATATCTATGAAAAGTTTCAGTCTGGATTCAGACCGCATCATAGCACTGAAACTGTGCTCGTTAAAATCACAAATTATTTACTTTTAGCTTCTGACCAAGGCTGTATCTCAATACTAGTTGTACTTGATCTTAGTGCTGCGTTCGATACTATAGATCACACAATACTCTTAGATCGACTACAAAATTATACTGGTGTTCAAGGACAAGCATTAAGCTGGTTCAAATCATACTTATCTGACCGCTACCATTTTGTCTATTTAAATGGAGAAAAATCGATCATAACTCCAGTAAACTATGGAGTGCCGCAGGGATCTGTGTTAGGCCCTCTGTTATTCGCAATATATATGATGCCACTTGGAAATATTATAAGGAAACATGGAATTAGTTTCCATTGTTATGCTGATGACACTCAAATATATATTTCATCACGGCCGGATGAAAACGCTAAATTATCCAAATTGACAGAGTGTGTTAAAGATATAAAAGATTGGATGACGCGTAATTTTCTTTTATTAAATCCAGACAAGACAGAGGTAATACTTATCGGTTAAAAAAAAACGCCCACAAAACCTCTCACAATACAACTTTAACATCGTAGGATGTCCTGTTACTTTATCCTCTACAGTAAAAGACCTGGGTGTTATACTCGATTGCAACCTGTCTTTTGAAAATCATATTTCATATGTTACAAAAACAGCCTTTTTCCACCTTAGAAACATTGCTAAGCTACAGTATGTAATATGCTATCAGTTTCTGATGCAGAAAAGTTAGTTCATGCATTCATGACCTCGAGACTAGATTACTGTAATGCTTTATTAGCTGGTTGTCCTGCATCCTCAATAAACAAGCTACAGTTAGTCCAAAATGCTGCCGCAAGAGTTCTTACTAGATCAAGAAAATATGATCATATAACACCGATTTTATCATCACTGCATTGGTTACCTATAAAGTTCCGTATTAATTACAAGGTATTGCTACTGACTTATAAAGCCCTAAACGGCTTAGCTCCAGTCTATTTAACGGATCTTCTATCGCCCTATAATCCGTCGCGCTCTTTAAGATCACTAAATTCAAGGCTTTTGGTCATACCTAGGATATCCAGAACCACCAAAGGAGGGAGAGCATTTTCACATTTAGCTCCAAAACTCTGGAATAGTCTTCCTGATACTGTTCGTTGCTCAGACTCGCTCTCCCAGTTTAAAACTAGATTAAAGTCGCATCTCTTCAGCCAGGCATTCATATAATATTTTTAATCTTACAGTTCAAACTACAATCCGGCCTCTAGTTCATAAACGCCATAGGAGAACTGGCCCCCGACTGAGCCTGGGTTCTCACAAGTTTTTTTTTTTCTCCATTAGTTTTAGGACACCATTAGGTCACTTGATGGAGTTTTTCGGTTCCTTGCCACTGTTGCCTTTGGCTTGCTCAGTTGGGGATATTTTGGGGATATTTAATTAAATTTTATCAATCAATAAATTCCACTAGAAACAAACCTTGTTGTATTATTTTAATGTAATACTGTGAAGCTACTTTGATACAATCTGTATTGTGAAAAGCGCTATACAAATATACTTGACTTGACTTGACTTCTCTCCTCCCTGATCAGCTCGCCCAAGAGCCACTTTTTTTTTTGTGTTAATATCTCTTCAAATGAATATTTATAAAATGTAATTAATATGTCAAATGTATTAAATGTGCATTGTTTTTAACTTGCTAGTCTATAGGAAGTTCCTTTTTTCTACAGTATGCAATAAAAGAAAAAGAAAATTGATAGTTTTACTTCAGTGGGGATCCAAATTTCTCAACAGCCTGAGTGAGGAAAGATAGGGTTGTGTCAGATCGGTTGTTGTCTGCAGCTCCCAGGTACATAATCTATACAAAGGACAGAAGCATTTTAAGCACACATATCCAGTATGTACTGTACTTTTAGATAAAAAAATGTGTGCTCACCTTGCATGAAAAACCATCAATCCCAGCAAAGATCACTATTGTACCTGTAGAAAAATGCAATGCTTTTGAAATGTAAACTCTTGAATAACGTAATAAATATTAAAACAGACATTCAAGTCTATTGTAGAGCATATTACATTTTTTGTTAAATAAATTCTCAAGTTACCTGATGAGTTTATGGTTTGTGTCTATACGTGCTAAGTACTTTTGGCATGGCACTGAGTATGTTCTTCTGATTACACATCCCAACTGAGTCATTCTAGAGAGAATCCCAAGACTATCCACCCAGTGCATTGATGCTTTTACTCTGTTCCACTGCAGATGATGACCTTGCGCCTTAAGTGTTCCTTTAATCAATCTGTAGCCTGCATGTGGCATTCTTTCTTTGACTTGGGAAACAAGTCCATCAAGTTCTGCATCAGTGCAGGTACTGTACAGTCCCCTAACGCAGCGGTCCCCAACCTTTTTTGCGCCACGGACCGGTTTAATATCAGACAATATTTTCACGGACCGGCCTTTAAGGTGTGGCGGATAAATACAACAAAATAAAATGATACGACCGGCATAAAAACTGGGGTATTTTTTAAATATAATAATAACGTGAATCCAATGTGTAGGCCTACTCGCAACTTTATTAGCAGCGTCCTCGTAACATCGCGCCAACAACATAACATGAGTAACATCCTCTCTGCCCCCTAACGCTCTCTGGTCGCTATGGAAATGTTTAAACATGCCTTCAAAATAAGATACACCACAAAAACAAATATAAAGGGCATGAAAAATACAACTCACTATAACGCTGAATCAGTGGGAGCCCTGAGCCTGTTTCTCTGTAACGAGACGGTCCCATCTAGGGCTAATGGGAGACAAGGACACCCGAAGTGTGTTTCTTATGTCCAGTCTACTCCGTACACTGTAAAACCGGATAAGTTAATATAACTCAAAAA